>CM070877.1:133180020-133877520 GCA_036365515.1 Torymus aiolomorphi
GTATATATATATATATATATAGTATATATAGTATATATATATAGTATATATAGTATATATAGTATATATATAGTATATATATAGTATATATATAGTATATATATAGTATATATAGTATATATATATATATACACTGCTATGACGGCAGTGAAATGCGAACGCATGTAAATGTACGTGTGTGTGTGTGCCTGTGTGTGCGTAACCTTTAGTTTGTATCGTGTATGAGTTTCATTTTCCTGGAACAAAAAAAATTCTTTAAAATTTATGTATTCATAGTTTGTAAGTTTTTGCGTATTCATACTTGTATTTTTACTATGTAAGTTGTTTTTTTTTCTTAATAATAATCTGATCGATTGATTAAAATTTTTTACCAAAATAACTGTTATCATTTATTTACCTCACACTCTTCCAGTAAATTATCCAATCCTCTGCTTCCTTGAAAAAACAATAGTAGTTTCATTTTTGTTCACATGCGTGTTATATATATATATATATATATATTTATCTGCAACGGTTCGTTCCGGGACGTTTACACTGTACATCGCTGTTATTTCCGGGACGCGCTGTTTTTTCCGGGACGTCCCGGAAAATCTGTGTCTGCAACTGTTATTTCCGGGACGTGGTATTAGTCCCACACCCCAGGGATATTATTTCTTTAGTCACGCGCTTATATAGGGAACTCTGAAGAGATAAACTATAGGACCCTGTAGATTACCAGAAATAACGTTTATAGGTCTTTATATATATATATATATATATATATATATATATATATATATATATATATATATATATATATATATATATATATATATATATATATTTATCTGCAACGGTTCGTTCCGGGACGTTTACACTGTATATCGCTGTTATTTCCGGGACGCGCTGTTTTTTCCGGGACGTCCCGGAAAATCTGTGTCTGCAACTGTTATTTCCGGGACGTGGTATTAGTCCCACACCCCAGGGATATTATTTCTTTAGTCACGCGCTTATATAGGGAACTCTGAAGAGATAAACTATAGGACCCTGTAGATTACCAGAAATAACGTTTGGAAAAAACAGCGCGTCCCGGAAATAACAGCGATGTACAGTGTAAACGTCCCGGAACGAACCGTTGCAGATAAATATATATATATATATTTATCTGCAACGGTTCGTTCCGGGACGTTTACACTGTACATCGCTGTTATTTCCGGGACGCGCTGTTTTTTCCGGGACGTCCCGGAAAATCTGTGTCTGCAACTGTTATTTCCGGGACGTGGTATTAGTCCCACACCCCAGGGATATTATTTCTTTAGTCACGCGCTTATATAGGGAACTCTGAAGAGATAAACTATAGGACCCTGTAGATTACCAGAAATAACGTTTATAGGTCTTTATATATATATATATATATATATATATATATATATATATATATATATATATATATATATATATATATATATATATATATATTTATCTGCAACGGTTCGTTCCGGGACGTTTACACTGTATATCGCTGTTATTTCCGGGACGCGCTGTTTTTTCCGGGACGTCCCGGAAAATCTGTGTCTGCAACTGTTATTTCCGGGACGTGGTATTAGTCCCACACCCCAGGGATATTATTTCTTTAGTCACGCGCTTATATAGGGAACTCTGAAGAGATAAACTATAGGACCCTGTAGATTACCAGAAATAACGTTTGGAAAAAACAGCGCGTCCCGGAAATAACAGCGATGTACAGTGTAAACGTCCCGGAACGAACCGTTGCAGATAAATATATATATATATATTTATCTGCAACGGTTCGTTCCGGGACGTTTACACTGTACATCGCTGTTATTTCCGGGACGCGCTGTTTTTCCGGGACGTCCCGGAAAATCTGTGTCTGCAACTGTTATTTCCGGGACGTGGTATTAGTCCACACCCCAGGGATATTATTTCTTTAGTCACGCGCTTATATAGGGAACTCTGAAGAGATAAACTATAGGACCCTGTAGATTACCAGAAATAACGTTTATAGGTCTTTATATATATATATATATATATATATATATATATATATATATATATATATATATATATATATATATATATATATATATATATATATATATATATATATATATATATATATATATATATATATATATATATATATATATATATATATATATATATATATATATATATATATATATATAAAGACATATAAACGTTATTTCTGGTAATCTACAGGGTCCTATAGTTTATCTCTTCAGAGTTCCCTATATAAGCGCGTGACTAAAGAAATAATATCCCTGGGGTGTGGGACTAATACCACGTCCCGGAAATAACAGTTGCAGACACAGATTTTCCGGGACGTCCCGGAAAAAACAGCGCGTCCCGGAAATAACAGCGATGTACAGTGTAAACGTCCCGGAACGAACCGTTGCAGATAAATATATATATATATATATATATATATATATATAAAGACCTATAAACGTTATTTCTGGTAATCTACAGGGTCCTATAGTTTATCTCTTCAGAGTTCCCTATATAAGCGCGTGACTAAAGAAATAATATCCCTGGGGTGTGGGACTAATACCACGTCCCGGAAATAACAGTTGCAGACACAGATTTTCCGGGACGTCCCGGAAAAAACAGCGCGTCCCGGAAATAACAGCGATGTACAGTGTAAACGTCCCGGAACGAACCGTTGCAGATAAATATATATATATATATATATATATATATATATATATATATATATATATATATATATATATATATATATATATATATATATATATATATATATATATATATATATATATATATATATATATATATATATATATATATATATATATATATATATATATATATATATATATACTGTATATATACTATATATATACTATATAATACTATATATACTATATATACTATATATACTATATATATACTATATAATACTATATATACTATATATACTATATATATACTATATATACTATATATACTATATATATACTATATATACTATATATATACTATATATATACTATATATACTATATATATACTATATATATACTATATATACTATATATACTATATATACTATATATACTATATATACTATATATATACTATATATACTATATATATACTATGTATACTATATATAGTATATATAGTATATATAGTATATATATAGTATATATATATATATATATATATATATATATATATATATATATATATATATACACTGCTATGACGGCAGTGAAATGCGGCGTCTGCGAACGCATGTAAATGTACGTGTGTGTGTGTCTGTGTGTGTGTAACCTTTAGTTTGTATCGTGTATGAGTTTAATTTTCCTGGAACAAAAAAATTCTTTAAAATTTATATATAGTATATATATATAGTATATATAGTATATATAGTATATATAGTATATATATAGTATATATAGTATATATATAGTATATATAGTATATATATAGTATATATAGTATATATATAGTATATATAGTATATACAGTATATATATAGTATATATATAGTATATATAGTATTATATAGTATATATATAGTATATATACAGTATATATATATAGTATATATATATATATATAACACGCATGTGAACAAAAATGAAACTACTATTATTTTTTCAAGGAAACAGAGGATTGGATAATTTACTGGAAGAGTGTGAGGTCAATAAATGATAACAGCTATTTTGGTAAAAAATTTTAATCAATCGATCAGATTATTATTAAGAAAAAAAAAACAAACTTACATAGTAAAAATACAAGTATGAATACGCAAAAACTTACAAACTATGAATACATAAATTTTAAAGAATTTTTTTTGTTCCAGGAAAATTAAACTCATACACGATACAAACTAAAGGTTACACACACACAGACACACACACACGTACATTTACATGCGTTCGCAGACGCCGCATTTCACTGCCGTCATAGCAGTGTATATATATATATATACTATATATATATATATATACTATATAGTAAATAGTATATATATATATATATACACTGCTATGACGGCAGTGAAATGCGGCGTCTGCGAACGCATGTAAATGTACGTGTGTGTGTGTCTGTGTGTGTAACCTTTAGTTTGTATCGTGTATGAGTTTAATTTTCCTGGAACAAAAAATTCTTTAAAATTTATATATAGTATATATATAGTATATATAGTATATATAGTATATATAGTATATATATAGTATATATAGTATATATATAGTATATATAGTATTATATGGTATATATATAGTATATATAGTATTATATACTATATATATACTGTATATATACTATATATATACTATATATACTATATATATATATATATATATATATACTATATATACTATATATATACTATATATACTATATATATACTATATATACTATATATATACTATATATAAATTTTAAAGAATTTTTTGTTCCAGGAAAATTAAACTCATACACGATACAAACTAAAGGTTACACACACAGACACACACACGTACATTTACATGCGTTCGCAGACGCCGCATTTCACTGCCGTCATAGCAGTGTATATATATATATATATATATATATACTATATAGTATATATATATATATATATATATATACACTGCTATGACGGCAGTGAAATGCGGCGTCTGCGAACGCATGTAAATGTACGTGTGTGTGTGTCTGTGTGTGTGTAACCTTTAGTTTGTATCGTGTATGAGTTTAATTTTTCTGGAACAAAAAAAATTCTTTAAAATTTATGTATTCATAGTTTGTAAGTTTTTGCGTATTCATACTTGTATTTTTACTATGTAAGTTTGTTTTTTTTCTTAATAATCTGATCGATTGATTAAAATTTTTTACCAAAATAGCTGTTATCATTTATTGACCTCACACTCTTCCAGTAAATTATCCAATCCTCTGTTTCCTTGAAAAAATAATAGTAGTTTCATTTTTGTTCACATGCGTGTTATATATATATATATATACTATATATATACTGTATATATACTATATATATACTATATAATACTATATATACTATATATATACTATATATATACTGTATATACTATATATACTATATATATATACTATATATACTATATATATACTATATATACTATATATATATACTATATATAAATTTTAAAGAATTTTTTTGTTCCAGGAAAATTAAACTCATACACGATACAAACTAAAGGTTACACACACACAGACACACACACACGTACATTTACATGCGTTCGCAGACGCCGCATTTCACTGCCGTCATAGCAGTATATATATATATATATAGATATATAGATATATATATATATATATATATATATATATATATATATATATATATATATATATATATATATATATATATATATATATATATATATATATATATATATATATATATATATATATATATATATATATATATATATATATATATATATATATATATATATATATATATATATATATATATATATATATATATATATATATATATATATATATATATATATATATATATATATATACTATATATATACTATATATATACTATATATACTATATATAGTATACATAGTATATATATAGTATATATAGTATATATATAGTATATATAGTATATATATAGTATATATAGTATATATAGTATATATAGTATATATATATAGTATATATATAGTATATATAGTATATATAGTATATATATAGTATATATATAGTATATATAGTATTATATAGTATATATACAGTATATATCGTGAATATATATATATATATATATATATATATATATATATATATATATAACACGCATGTGAACAAAAATGAAACTACTATTATTTTTTCAAGAAAGCAGAGGATTGGATAATTTACTGGAAGAGTGTGAGGTAAATAAATGATAACAGTTATTTTGGTAAAAAATTTTAATCAATCGATCAGATTATTATTAAGAAAAAAAACAAACTTACATAGTAAAAATACAAGTATGAATACGCAAAAACTTACAAACTATGAATACATAAATTTTAAAGAATTTTTTTTGTTCCAGGAAAATTAAACTCATACACGATACAAACTAAAGGTTACGCACACACACAGACACACACACACGTACATTTACATGCGTTCGCATTTCACTGCCGTCATAGCAGTGTATATATATATATATATATATATACTATATATACTATATATATACTATATATATACTATATATATATACTATATATACTATATATACTATATATATATATACTATATATACTATATATATATACTATATATACTATATATATACTATATATATATATACTATATATACTATATATACTATATATACTATATATACTATATATATACTATGTATACTATATATATAGTATATATATAGTATATATATAGTACATATAGTATATATATATAGTATATATAGTATATATATAGTATATATAGTATTATATATACAGTATATATAGTATATAACACGCATGTGAACAAAAATGAAACTACTATTATTTTTTCAAGGAAACAGAAAATTGGATAATTTACTGGAAGAGTGTGAGGTCAATAAATGATAACAGTTATTTTGGTAAAAAATTTTAATCAATCGATCAGATTATTATTAAGAAAAAAAAACAAACTTACATAGTAAAAATACAAGTATGAATACGCAAAAACTTACAAACTATGAATACATAAATTTTAAAGAATTTTTTTTTGTTCCAGGAAAATTAAACTCATACACGATACAAACTAAAGGTTACACACACACAGACACACACACGTACATTTACATGCGTTCGCAGACGCCGCATTTCACTGCCGTCATAGCAGTGTGTGTATATATATATATATATATAGTATATATAGTATATATAGTATATATAGTATATATAGCATATATATAGTGTATATATAGTATATATATATAGTATATATAGTATATATATATAAAGACCTATAAACGTTATTTCTGGTAATCTACAGGGTCCTATAGTTTATCTCTTCAGAGTTCCCTATATAAGCGCGTGACTAAAGAAATAATATCCCTGGGGTGTGGGACTAATACCACGTCCCGGAAATAACAGTTGCAGACACAGATTTTCCGGGACGTCCCGGAAAAAACAGCGCGTCCCGGAAATAACAGCGATGTACAGTGTAAACGTCCCGGAACGAACCGTTGCAGATAAATATAGTATATATATAGTATATATATATAGTATATATATAGTATATATATAGTATATATATATAGTATATATAGTATATATATAGTATATATAGTATATATATAGTATATATAGTGTGTGTGTGTGTGTGTGTGTGTGTGTGTGTGTGTGTGTGTGTGTGTGTATATATATCATGAAAGTTGATTATATACATACATACAATCAATCTTCATCTATTTTATATATTTTATAATGCCCCCACGGTAGAGTATCTGTTTCATTTGGTATGAGATATCTCTTATTGTCATGTGGACTTAGAGCTAATTTTGTTTCACAGTACGCACTACATGAGCTTTAGACTGTATGATACACTGATTTCTGTATTGTGTAGTTGAATTTAGTAAACACTGATGATAGTCGTCGAAATTGATGGTTTTGCTGACAACTCCACTTTTCACACCTTTAGCTTTTTTCGTTTCAAACAGCACAGCACGCGATGCTGTGTAGCATCTCGTCGAAGTTTGCGTCAGCGTCCACCCCGTGAGCACATTTTCTTCGAAACATTACTGAGATTCAAAATACACGTCTTATTAAAAAGGGTGGGCATCGAAAAGAATAGCGGCACTATACACGTACTCCAGATGTGTAAAGGAACGACGATTCGTCAAACGTGCACGCGCACATACGTGCATGGGTCAACGTTGTAAAATACGACCCTATTGACGCATGAAAGTCGAGAAGCACAATCGAGATAAAAACTATACATCATGTTTTGTGTCGGGCCAGCCGGGCTTACAGTTCAGCATGATATAGCCGAAATATACTTACTGAGTTAGAGTCACATCATACATGCAGGCCACTTCGAAAACTCTCTCGCCCTCGCTCTCTCTCGCTCTCTCTCTCTCGCCCTCGCTCTCTCTCTCGCTCTCCCGCCCTCGCTCTCTCTCGCTCTCTCTCTCGCCCTCGCTCTCGCTCTCTCTCGCTCTCCCGCCCTCGCTCTCACTCGCTCTCTCGCGGCAAATATCTTACCAGCGACGATAGACTAATGGCCACAAAATACTCATACCGGAAGGCACGTTTCAACCTGCACAACATGTGATGACGTCGCCCGTGTAGCGGTTGCTGGCAAGAGTGAAATACTTTTCGTCTTGCCTCCTTTGTATGGACCCACTTCATAATTGTTATATCTAAGGTTTCCATCGATGCCGTCACGCTTATCGTTTGTATATGCAGTTAACTAAAACAGTATTTCGATTTACCGGGTAAAATTCTATGAAATACTATTAAGTTTTGTGGGTCGTTGTCAGGAAACGATTGCAAGGAGAACGCAATTGAAATACTCTGGAGTTCTTAGAATTAATAGCGATAAGGCAACTACGAATATCGGAACAACAAAGAGATGCGATAGTTCAGCATGCTATAGCCGAAATACACTTACTGAGTTAGTCACATCAAAATGCAGGCCACCTCGAAAAATAAACGCGCGGTAAATATCTTACCAGCGACGATAGACTAATGCCCGCGAAAGTCAGCTCATCAACGCGGTAAATATACTTACACGCGGCGTATGCTAATGCCCGCGGAAATCAGCTAGCCACCGCGGTAATATGCTCATCCCCGCGGTCGTCCAGCTTGTCACCGCGTCGATTCAGCTCATCCCCGCGGTAAGGTGCTAGGCCCCGCGCGCGCCGCCGCCGCCGCCGCCGCCGCCCGCCGCCCGCCGCCCGGGTCGCTCGTAAATAAACATTTGACCGTCATGCAAAAATGTGACAATAAAATACGGATAAATTTTATTCGATGACGTCATTACATATGGAAGCTTCTCGAAAGTTGGCGGAGCCTCACCTCCCCCCTTTCAACCTATCAGAGCGCTGCACAGGGCGGCCGGTGGCCGAGTGGTGGGGGGAGGCAGAACTCTCCTAGCTTACCTACTGGGGATTTGGGGCGTGCGGGCGATTGTTTATGGGGCTGAATTCTGCTGAATTGATGAAACTTCGCGTTTCGAGTCAAGAATATTAAAGAAAAAGAAGCACATTTCAATGAAAATATATTTTGTGGAAATAATCGGAAAATTTTATTCGTCATAATTTAGAGACTTTATCGTCGCTCCCGAATAAGAAGGTGCCATCTCAACGTCCGGTTGGAAAAGGAGTCATCTCAGCGCCCGGTTGAAAAGAGGTACCTTTGATTGAGATTTTCAGCACTGCCAAAGTATATTTTTCGGAAGAGCTTTATATCGCTTTATATAAAAATAATAACTGTATAAAACCATATAAAGCTCTTCCGAAAAATATACTTTGGCAGTGCTGAAAACCTCAATCAAAGGTACCTCTTTTCAACCGGGTGCCGATATCACTCCTTTTCCAACCGGGTGCTGAGATAGCTCCTTTTCCAACCGGGTGCTCAGATGATTTCTTTTCCAACCGGGAGTTGAGATGACTCCTTTTTGTTCGGAAGCGACGTTATATACTTTGCACAATACTCACACTGAGAAAAATGTTGTAGTAAATTTTATTATAACTGTAATAAAAATTACTATAAAGTATAGGAAGGGTGAGACAAATACACTTTATGCTGCATTTTTATTATAATTGTATGAATAATTACAAAATTTCTTGTAATTTTTATGACAGTTGTTGATTAGAAAGTATTACGAAATAAAAGAAAAATTGCTATACACATAGCAAAAACTGTGATATAATAAAATTTAAAATATATGCTTTTAATTTTTATTAGAATAGAATATAAATTTTATTTTGTAGCGTTTAAATTTTATTTTGTAGCGTATAAATTTTATTTTGTAACGTATTAAAAATTACTATAAACATAGTAAAAAGTGCCACATTCAAAAATTGTTACAGGCCATAAGAAAGTTTGCTATCCAACATAGTAAAAATTGCTACAACATTAGTACTTTCTGCGCAGATCAAGGCGCCCACGTGTCTGATTGAGGTTATTTTTCTACGGGAATTTCACTTTGTCTTGCTTTTAAGTTTACAAAACATTCAAAACCTTACTTCAATTATTTTATTTTTATATTATGCACATTAATGATAAATTTCTTTGTGTTATCAAAGTTATTTATTGTCATTATTTAATATTATCTGAAATTTTCTTGAAATCGATGGTTTGACATGTACAAGTTCCAAAATTTTACACTCAAGAATCCTATTTGGGTAAGTGGTTAGCGCGTCCGATTGCCGCGGTGAAGGTTGCAGGTTCGATCCCAACGCTCGTAAAAAAATATTTTTATTTCTCATTTTAATTTATTTTCACATTAAATATTGTATGATTAGAGTCTGAAAATAGTTCTGAAAACAGGAAGAACGAGAAAAAATTTAATTTTTTGAAATTTAAGGTCATTTATAAAAATTACTATGTTGCATAGCAAAAATTGTTATAATTTCGATTTGTCCCTCCGTTCCTACAAAATATAGTAATTTTTCTTATGTTTATAATAAATTTTACTACAACATTTCTCTCAGTGCAGATGTAAAGGTTTAACACCAACATGCACTCAGCTATTAAGACAAAGCAATCAAAATTACGAATCTCCATTTTTACAATCACACTATACTACTAGACCGCAGTAAAACACAATTATTCCGAGCAAATCGTAAAGAACTAACCAACCGACCGCGCATCACGCTTCCTCATCGCGAAAAATCAAAATTCATCTGTCGAGCCGGTCTCGCTCGCTCACCCGTTCAGTTTAACGAGGACCGTGGAAAAGGTTCATTCCACTTTTACCACCCGCGCGCGCGGAGAGAAGCGCGTCTCTATATCTGTACACCGCACGGCAAAAAACCTACAATTTCATTTCCTGTTCTAGAAAAATAACCGGCGCGCGCCGGAATACGAAACTTTTCGCACAATGCTCGTGTCGTCTACATATATGCGTGTGTATGTATATATTTTCTACGATAAAGTAAGCCGACACCAAAGTGTGCACTGCGGTGACTAGCACGCGCGTGGCGGCATAATGTTTTTCGATATCTGGCTTTCTGTTGTTGCTGCTGTCGTCGCGAATCAACGGCAACGAGTATTTTGTACATATAAAAGTCGAAAGTTAGTTTAATTGAAAAATAGCGGACCGCACGCGTATACACTGCTTTTCAGAACTATAAGAAAAAAAAAAAAAAAAAAAAAACAGAAAAAAAACAATTCTAAAAAGTTATACTAACAATCGAGATTTTTCAAACACACCCACGTTTGCGCATTACGTCAGCGCGCGAGCCATGAGAACCAACTCGTAAACCTCATCTTTACGCTCATCGCGCGCTCGGACCCATATAAGCCTCGCGACAACGAGAAAGCGCGCGCGGCATCAATTTCAATGCACTTCTCTCTCTGCCTCTCTCCCATCATCGTCATCCTTCGCGACCATAAAAATAACTGTGCCAAATGCCTGTGCTTACCGTACGAGTGACATCAGAGCGCGAGCGAGCGCTTGCGCAAACGAATGAGAACCGCGGGTGCATATCGTGTTTCCGAAGACGCGCGTAAAGAAGAAGAGAGACAGCGGACTGGCGTGCGCGTGTACTGCGGGAAAGGGAGGGAAAATTTTAGTTGGATTAGAGGAGGAGGTTTTATAGGATGATGCGTGTCGGAAACGTGAGAGCGGTGGGAGAAAAAGGAGGAGGCGATGGGAGAGATGATTTTCGTGAGAGGAGGGAGGAGGTTGGGTTTGTTTGATGTGTCGGAATTGAAGCGATGAGAAAGAGGTTGATTACGTGCGAAGTCTTTAGTGGAATGAAGAAGTACACGAATGTAAACACCCCGCGTAAAAATTGAAACTATTGCAACAACAATGCTACTATATTGAAAATTAATATCGCTGATGTATTGGCAATATAGATGTACAACAATTGCAAGGCTATTGGCGCTATTTGCCTTGGGTGATATTTCCAATATATTGCCAATATCTTAAGATTTAACTTTCTAAAAAAAAAAAAAATTCTTGGGTGGATTCGAACTTTATTTGTAGTACTACAAATAAATAATTTTACTGCTGTTTATTTTTGTTAAATTTATTTAGAGCTTTTTTCAGTTTTTTTCACGTACACGTAAGGTTAGTTGTAAGATAATTTTTCACCAAAACACACAACACCTCCCTTAATTTTCTACCACCCCATTACACGCGCCGCCGCAAAATCTAATTATTACATAATTTTAACCTGTCAGATGCGACACTCTACTCCACACACCTACCGCCTCTTCCCCCCATAAAACGCTCGCTTTTACAACAGCAGCGACCCGACCCCAACCCCTATATTCCACCACAGCGATTATTCACCTCTCCGAGATTTACTTCCACGGAAAAACACGAAACTCTCCGCGCTCGTCCGCGCGATAAGCCTCGGCCGCTATCACGGGAGAGATGTTTACCTGGGCGCGACGAGGCTGAATCTCCGAGAGAGGCTGTTTGCTTTTAGTTTCGTGAGGGAGTGTTATAAGAAGCGCGATAAAGTATGTGTATCGGCCGACGACGACGCCCCTGTGTGTGCCTGGGAATTTTCGAAGATTGATGAAGGGCAGGTCGAGTGGGTGCTGCTTTTTGAATGCGGAATGACGATGGATTTATTGGAGCTGAAGGTTTATCGAAGATGTCGGCTGTGTGAGTGCGAGTGAAGAAGTGCTGAATGTGGGATGCTGATTTTTTTTGTTTGTTGGGAATGAAAAATCAGAAGCGGTGTCGTGTAAGTCATGTCTCGCTGTATAGTTTTAGTGAACGGCTCTCATTTGTTTTTCTCATGCAAGTTCTAAATTATTGGACTTTCACCGATATAGGATAGAACATAAAAATGGGGCGAGCCCCATGTTCAACGTTTATAGTCTTTTTACAACGTGCATAAATAATCGTTGTTGCTAACACTATCAGACACCGAGAGTTTGTCATCTTTATTTTCGTCGAATAAAAGGGAAGTGCGCAAGCGAATTAATTTATATACACACGCGAACCACCGCCAGCCCGATTTTCGTCTTTTTACACGGAGAGAAATCATGTAGCAAAATTTACAAATTTTTATAGGAAAAATTACAATTTTTCATAGTAAAACGGAGACAGACAAATTTCCTATTAATGTTTCCAATTTAATATGGTAAATTTTATAACAACTCGTATAGGAAATATTTTTCGAGTTAAAAATTTTAAAAATTTAATTTTCATTTCTGTTATCGTGGTTATTCGTGATATTCTATATATATTTCAAGGTTGCACACATAATATATTATTAGTACAAGAAATACAAGAAATAAATTAAAGTAAAGAATAAAGAAAATTAAAAATTTTTTTTCGTTGGCGACGGCCGGATTCGATCCCTCGACCCTTGGCACGGCAGTCGGATGCTCTAACCACTTACCCATAACAAGATTAGACTACAAATTTTTGGAACTTGTACATTAGCTATCGCTAGATGTATGGCAGATTTGAGTTAGACGCGTTATTGAATTTCAATTAATATATGGCATTATAATTTACGTAAAGGAAAATTAGCAACTGATAATGTATTTATAAAAGTAAAAATAAATAGGAATTTATTATATCCGACCAGTTTTGTGTTGCAAAACATATTGTGTGAGATCTAGATAACCTGAAAATTAGGGACGTCGGTAAGACAGAGCAGCAGACTGCGCGTGTTCGCCGCGCGCATGCGCATTTCACATATCATAATTTTTACCATAAATCATTGTAAAACTTAGAATTAAATATCAAAATTTTTGTAACTCCTGCATTCGAATATCAAGCCTTCGCAGTTTTTGCCATAAAATATAGTAATGTTTCATATTTTTTATAAAAAAAGAAGATACTTTTAATAGTATATTACAATATGTATAGTTTTTGCTATAGGGGAGGGCGGGGCACGTGTGACACCCTAACTTTGATTAAAAATAACAACTAAACCTTGTATTATTTCAAAATGTACAAAAACGGAATAATTAGATCAGAAAAAAATAAAATAAAATAAACTATTAACTTTTTTTTCATTTTCTTTTAATTATTGATAAAATACAGAAAAGAAATTTTGAAAAAAATGCTCTACGTGCCCCACCGGCGGGTGGATTGTGGCACCCGACGGGGCACGCATGGCACGGTCAAATTTAATATTTTACTATAGGTATTTTTCAATTCTTTTTTCCAGTAATTAATACTTTAATAATTATGCCATAATAAAATTTTCGAAAATCAAATAATTAATCAGTCTATTGAAAATTAAAAATTTTATTTTTATTAAGGAACATAACAATTTTTATTTTAAAATAAATTATTACATTTTAATAAATGATTTTATATTATAAATTCCTTCTTATAAAATATGATCACAACATAATACTTTTGTTTGATTAACAAATTATCATTATTATTACAATAAGTTTAAATTTAAAGATTTCGCATCATTTTCATCTATGTAGCATATTTGAACTACCTGACCATTGAAAAAGGCAGTTTGAGTATCTACGATTGATTACTTCCTTACCATTGTTTTTTCTACTCTATAACTTAATACGCAGTCGAAATAATCGTTATTTACTTATTAATCTAATAATTGAAACTAAAAACTAGTTAAAACTAAATTATTGCACTGCGTAGTTGTTAACCCATCTTGCTCCGTTTTTTATTTGTAGGTTAGATCACTTCGCTCGGCGGCCGCCGCGGCGCACTGATACGCCCGAGTGTCCCACGCGTGCCCCGCCAGGGTGCCACGTCATGCCCCATTTTAATACCATTTTCATTTTTTAATTATATTATTTATAAAGATTTTCTGACAATAACAAAAACAGGGCTTGAAAGATAAAAGTTGAAACTATCAAATAGGTTTGGTCTCATTTAGAAAAAAAATCATTTTCTCGTTGCTCCAAGCGACTTAAAAATGAAGTCAACCTTGTTTCTAAGCACCGATTTTCAATCTTATTAAATTAAATGTTAAACATTATCTATAATCTCAAAAGTATAGAGGAAAATTCTAAAAGCATATCTAATTAGGTTTACGTAAAAATTACATTTTTTGCATTCATTAATATTAAAAATATGAGGGTGCCAAACTTACCTACCTGACACGTCATGCTCCGCCTTCCCCTATAAATGTAGTAGAAAGTTATCTCGACACTTGTAATACTTAAAATGAAAGTTGTAAAAGGAATACATTACAATGGTAGAAAATCCTATAATAGTAGTAAAAAGCGTCAGAATCAGAGTATATCTTCGCTTTGATAAGATTAATGGTAATTTTCCAAATCAAATTTTTCTCCGTGTACATACTAAAAAAACACACACACACACTCGCGATATCGGTAATTAATTTCAAAGATTTACACACGAATCAGGTCAACGAGTTTATATATCGACGTTATAGTTAGTAGTTTCTCGGTGGGGAATGCGTAGACGCCTCTTATAATACCTCCGCAACGCTTACATATTTACGACGCGGGGCGTTTAGTGCGGCGGTACGGCCCGCTAGAAATAAACGTTCCGGTTTGAAATACAAACTGCGGGACGCGCATACATTCTTATTGGTTCGTAATTCAATTTCGATTTTTTAAGCTATGGGTATAGAGCGTCGCACCTTGCGCCTATAACATTAATTTCTCCTGCTGTCCCCGTATAATATATACACGCACGAAGAAAGATGAAAAAAAGACGTCTGCTTCGAATTATACGGCCTATCAACGAGTTTTTCCGAAACAAATCAATAGACCGTCGGGGACTGTAATCAATTTCCGTTCTGAAAAGAAAAAAAGACACTGTTTGAGAGAGAGAGAGAGAGAGAGAGAGAGAGAGAGAGAGAGAGAGAGAGAGAGAGAGAGACGTCGATTCGAGCATTAAAATTTCACTCGGGAAGAAAAAAAAGTCTGCTGCTTCGAATGCAAATTAATCTTTCATTCTCCGTCCGTAAAAGCAACCCGAGCGTTTACACCGCTTCGAGAAAAAAGGCCTCCACGGGAGCATTACACGCCTCGTTCTCTCTCTCTTCTCTCTCTCTTCTCTCTCTCTCGTATTTTCTCCCGACTTTATTCAACAAATTGAAACGCTCCCTTCTGCAAAATGCAAACACCAGTTTATATTCTGAGCGCAGTACGCGCGCCGAAGAATAATCGCCCCGTGATTTTTCTCCATAGTAAGCGCCGCGCGCGCGTACACTTTTTTTCCCCAATCCCATTAAAACGCGTCGTTATACACGCGTGCGCAATAATAATAAACGTCCCATTGTATAATGATCCCGGGAGCGAAATCATTACTCGAAGCGTCGTTCGATTCGAAAACCAAAAAACTACACCGCATCGTTATCCGGTTTACACGCGGAATTAGTCGATACTACTCTCGTCGAGCTGCACGCAACCGTTTTTTCGTTTTTCGCGTGCGCGCGCGCGCATTCATTGACCTTCCCCCCACACACACACACACACACTCACACACCGGACTTTATAACGCCGCAGGCCGTCGCTACGATCATCGACTGAACTGCTCGCGGCGGCGCGTCCGAAAAACGACGAAACAATACGAGAGCGCACAGCTGCGGCGAAGCTCGTCCGATCAAATTGCCGGATAAGCTTTTTCGGGTGCCATCTGCGGCTCTCCGCGAGCGCGAACGCAAAGAAGAAAAAAAAAAGGCAACAGTTCTATATGTACTGGAGCTGGAGCGCTTTTATATTTCACGATTTTTCGCGCGAGTGTCGAAAAGCTCGCCGACCAACAGACCTTTTCCGTTTTTTGAATTTATCGCATGCGCGCGTGTGTCGATCTAGTTTTGATCCCGTCGAATAGTTTTGCGCAGTAAATTTTAATGGCGCAGCGTATATAGCAGTACAGTTCGTTTTGGAAAAGGGAAGAAGAATGTAGTGCTGTGGGGTTTTCGGCGAAGATAAACAATGTATCGAAGAGAGAGAGAGAGACATAGTTTTTACTGTACGGGCGTGGCATCCTATACAAAACTGATTGCCGTTAAATCAACGCGCTTTCTATTCCAATATCCTGCTATACCTATATACGCGCGGTGTAAATCGCTTCTACCAATATGTGTGTACGCTATATACTAGACTCTCTCGGCGTGTCGCGCGTAAGAACAACAGAAGTACTTTCAGCGCGTGCGAGTTTTTATTTATATTATCCGCACGGAATAAAACGTATGATCGATCGGCCATTCGTCATTCGTTTTTCAAAGCCACCTTCGGCAAACCCCTATTGCTATTGTTTCAAAACTGCCTCCGATTTACAAGGAGAAACTTCGTTCTCAGCTTGAGCGTGGTTCTTGGAAACCTAATTTCCACGATAAAACTTGCGCCTCTCGGTCGCACTTTACGCGCGCGCGTATAAACAAAAACAGCGTTACATTGGACAATGGAAATCAATCACTGTACGCAAAAACGCACACACGCGCCATTGTTTCCGACGAGACGCGAGTAAGTCATTATACGAGCGCGCGTGGCTATTCATTCGCGGCAGCGGCTGGGGTACCGTTACGTTACGGGGGAAAAATTTATTAGCCCCCCTCATAAATCCGCGCTGCCGAAATACCGCAGACACAACGCCGCTGCGCGCGCGGCTGCTGCTCGTCAGCCGTGGAATTTGTCAAACGACGCGGTGTCACGCGACAAGTCGCAAAAAAGAGGCGCTACTGATGGTGCTGCTGCTTCGCATGTGTGTATGTATGTATATGTACGCGCGATAACAGACTGTACGAGAAGGGAGGGAGGGAGGGAGAGGCTTAACTGCCGGCCAATTTCGAACGGCCAATCTAGCCGTCCGTCCGTCTATCAAGGAGAGAAAGGGGGAGCTGTTGCTCTCTCTCTCTCTCTCTCTCTCTCTCTCTCTCTCTCTCTCTCTCATTGCCTATCCCCCTTTGACTGGGCGCCTCTTATCTGTCAGTTAGGTCGCGAGGGGGATTTCGCGCCCTGTCGCTTTTTGACTGACTCTTGTTTTTTTATTGCGGAAGTGGACCCTGGAGAGGGACGAAGAGGATGGGGCTTTTGGATTTTTAGGTGGTTGTTAAGAGTTTTCTGATTGTTTCTATGTGTGAAGGTTCGATTTTGTGGATTGCTTCGAAGTTTGAAAAACAAAGTGTGATTGCAAGAGAATAAAAAAAGATGGTGTTGAGGTTCTTGATTAGTTTGCAGTTGGCGATTAATTGTATAGATTTAGGAATGGATATATATACCCATCGTTCTTATAAGAACGATGAGGTTTCTTTACACGTCTGGTGATCTGGTGTTGGGTTTCGAAATTTTTGTTCGAACGATAAATCAATGCTCAACAGTGGAGAGACGATTATAAAGAAAAAGAAAAAATAAATAAACGTGAATCATTTTATGCGTTCAATGTATTAACTCTATTTTTAATGGAAAACAGGTTTTTAACAGATGAAAATAAAGTGCGAAATCACTTTTAACTAGTGATTTATCACTCTTTCGGATTTAACGCCGTCTCGTAAAAACTGATCGGGTTTAGACTTTATTCGGACAAAGCATAAAAGCAGCAATAAAACTTTTTGAGGTTAAAAGTAGTATAAAAATTGTATAAGGTCTCATATTTAGTACAGAAAATATTTTAAATGCAATCAATTTTTTACGCGACTTATTTTAAAGGGAGGCGCGCGCCACCGTAACTGGCTGTACTCTCTGTATAGCAGTTAATTTTTATACAACAATGAAGAGCATTTTTTAAATGGATTGCCTTGTTAAACTCGGTGCATTAACAATGCTCAAAAGCTTCCGAATGTATAAAATTCGAAGTAAAATTGTTGCGAAATATATAAGTATACTTTAAAATGTAACGGTCACACTAAAATGTTAATATTCTACAATATAATTTAAATATCCTCTCGTATTAGCAAAATGAGCAGTTAAATACTTAATGCATCTTTAAATGTACATCTTTTTACTCCTTGGCTTAACGGGGGTAATATCGTCAGTACAGCTACCTGTATAACGAAAGTGGCGCTTGAGCAAAGTTACGTGGGCAAAAATTTTAATAAGTTTCAACTATATAGTTATACAAGTGCCGGTTATTTCAATTACACAAATTTTCCGAATTTTACCCCACTCTGTCTCTTTTTTCCCCTCCCGCTCTTAAACTTTAAACTACGTCTATCAACGCACACATCTCCTTTCCTCTTTAATGCTCGTTCCTTTTATTTACTTCACTTAACTTTTCCTTTGAAACTTTTATTTTTCCCTCCATTTTACCCGTAGCTTTTACAAACGCTGAAAATGGCTTTATTAGCTCAACGAAATAAAAAAGACAAAAGATCATTTCGAGAAAACTTTTTCCTCTAAAGACATCGTACACAAAAATAAAAAACGATACACGTCTTGAGCGCAAAACGGAATTTTGGCAGGAGAAATAAATATCAAATTCACTTTTTTAACAATTTTATTTTTGATAAAATTCTGTGACGTGTTTTCAACGACCAACTCTCTCGTAGCAGCGCAATTCATTTATTTTCTTTCTGTTCTTTTTCACACATATCACATATCTACATATAATAGCAAAATCATCCGTACAATATGCATTATTTTCATCTTTATTATAATCCGCGATCATTATTCCGTAACAGCCCACAAATTTCCACTGAATTTATAAACTATATTTTTCCAAATACCATCATATTCCACGCTCGCTCTCCAATAACGAAATATCTTATCGACTTCCACTCAGGCACTCGACAGCCTCTCCCTCATGCGCGCACACTTCATCCGCGATATATAAACTCGAAACAGCCGCTAAACAAGAGCAAAGCGAAATTCGCGCGCAACAGCTATCCGCCGACACGTTCACCCCTCTCCTCTCTCCCCGTATAAAACTTGATTATTTACCTGTCCGCTCTCACCTCCCCACCCTCCCGTCGCATATTTTCCGCCCGCCCACTGGCCAAATTACCATCGGCCAGCCGAATCTCGACCCCCCGCCGCACACGTATCTTTCTAATACCTTTTTTTGCTCCCTTCTATATGTGTTTCTGCCCCTCTCTCTCTTTCCCTGCCACTGCTGTTGGGCATTAATCCGATTGGCCGCGTCTGGGGGGCGAACGCATGTGTGTGTGTGTTTCGCACGTCGATAAGCGCTGTCTGTCCCTGCGAGCAGAGGGCAAAGGGGATGGAAGGAAGGGCATGAGGGTGGCGCACGGTCGGTCTGGCCGCGCCGAGGGGTTATGAAGAAATATGTGACAAACAGGGAGTACACGCGAGTGCCGTAGGAATAGAGTTATTACGGCCGCTTTAGAGGGTGCACTGATAGAAAGGAATATTTGAGGCAAATGCGCCGCCTTAACTGTTAACGAATATGTATTTGAATTCAGTCAAATGCAGGTGCATTAACAGTTAAGGAATGGATCATTTGCTAAAAGTAACGCTTGACAAAAACGTGACAAAAAGCGATCATGCATTAACTGTTAATGAATATTTCGTAACTGTTAAGAATTATTCATTTAGCTCAAATACTTGAAAAAATCGACTTTCAAATGTATCGCGAATTTGCCACAAATATTTCTTTCTATCAGTGTGTAATTAGGTATGGATGATCTCTCGAAATGGCATTGGAATTATAGCAGTGAGAGTTGGCTTGCGAAAAGGTATATCGAGACTCGCGAGAGACTATCATGCACACTTAACAAACGAAAATAAATCTCACGCTAATTTTAATACTCGTGCGCGCACGCGTCCACTCCATCACTCACAATGGGATTCACGTCTAGCAGACTTCCGTTTCAACTGCCGCTCATCTCTCCCCTTCTCCCGCCGCTACCGAAATACTTTCGAAAGACGTTCAAGCAGCCATTACTTAATTCATGCACGACCACCGCTACCGGTGACAACGGACTACAATCTATCTCTCTCTCTATCTCTACATCGATTCCACATTTAGACTCTTCAATCATTGTATACATTCTTAATCCTCTCGCTCCGAAAAGCTTCTCCATCCTACTTCTACTATACTATACCTGCAGCGGCGACGATAACGTTTTCGCGCGGCTAGACAACAACGGCGTTACGTAACGCGACGATGAACGTCGCAGCGTCCGCCCGTCCATCTGGGAAAGTGCATCGGAGCGCGCGTACATGTGTCCGCACGGCATAGTCTTCCTACGCTCGGCGCCCCGTATTATCGATGATTCATCCGGCGTGGCGTGCAGGTAGAGAGAGAGAGAGGATAACGCGCGCGTCGTCTGGGCAAGGATGAGAGGTGAATGGCTGCGGGAGAGAGAGAGAGAGATAGCTGCGGGAAGTGAATGGCCTTGGCTTCCCGCACGTATGTGTCTGCCTTCGTGCGTGTGTATTTTGACGCTGCGCGCACGTCTGATTTCGCGAGGGGGGTTATCGATTTTGAGGATGGGTATAGTGGTTTGAACTTTGTTGAGGTTGTTTGAAAGTAGTTGAAAGATAAACGCGAATGTTCTCTTTGTTAATTGAAATCAAGCGACACACCGCTTGAATTTTCCTTTTACCTCGTTTTATATTAAGCTGATCGCGTCTCCTTTAATCGAACGTGTCAAAGCTATATCGAAGGACAGGGATATGGAATAGAGAGTAAAATTTATCCTCCTTGCCCAGGCGCTGTTGCCATGCAGAATACTACCGTATAAATATATATACAGGTATATATAACGAATGAGGATTGGGAACAGGCCGCGCGCGCGGCTTTATTAAAATCCATTAAGCACATCCCCGGCACGTATTTCAAAAATACACGACACGGTTTTGTAAAAAAAAAAGAGAGCTCGCGAGAGCAATTCTGTCACTCGCGCATTGTGTCATAGTATTGAGCGCGATGGAGATGTGTGTTAAAATTGACGTTTAACGACCCACGCGCGAAGTCGAAATTAGGTTATAAACCGACATTAATTCGCTTCGGTGTGTAATAATGTACTTAACGGGGACAACATCGTACCGCACTTATTACTTTATCTTCGAATGAATAACCGTAATGGCGTTAAATAACCGAAATGCAATTGTGGAGAAGATATTTGAATAATAAAAGCAGTCTACAAACAGTCGCAAAATGTAACTTTTTTGTTCAACAAAGGAACTCTACATGTTTGTGAAAAATTTATTGACCGCGCGCCGTCAACGTATCGCTTGGCAACGACTATATTTGCATGCAAATTCTTCGTCGCGCACTTTATTGCTCTCGGGCATTATTAGAAACTCCTTCGTCGCGTCACGTGAAACAATCTCGGCGATGACATTATATTATGTACACAGACTAGCGTTTCCAGTACTGCACATAAAATTACTCATCGCTCGCGTATATAGTCTTGGCAGCGTGCAAACGGAAATAGCTGCGCGCACGGCCGCATTATAAAAAGAGAGAGAGAGAGAGAGAGAGACAGAGAGAGAGAGAGAGAGAGAGAGAGAGAGAGAGAGAGAGAGAGAGAGAGAGAGAGAGAATAGCGCCGAGCGAAACTGTTGCAATTCCCTTTAAATAGACGGGCGCAAGCGCTTCTATAATCTCGCGCGCGGAGAGCGGAAAGTCGTTCTCCTCGGCGAGTGCTCGCGGGATATATATCCTCTTCCTTGCGCCAACAAAACATTGATACGCCCTTATGTGTTTACCCACGTACGATATAAAATAGAAGGAGAGGAGGAGGAGAATGGCGGAGAGGAGAAACGATTATGATAGATAAGAGGAGGCGAGAGTAATTTCGTCCAAAGTGCTGGAAAATGATTTTCGTCGCGCGTACTCAGGCGTTTGTTATTACCGTACGTACCTTGTGTTTAAGGTTTTTTATTTCGTGGACTAGTGAAAGAGTAAATTATATATACGCTTGAATTAGTCGAAGTGTGCAAGCAGTGCAAAAGGTACAAATGAGGTTTTAAATATTTTAACGCGCCTGTGTCATTTGCATTGGATGATGATAATAACATGCAGAATTTATTTTTTAGCTCTCTTTGCGCTTCCGGTGCTAAGTGCAGAACACGGAACTCTTTATTTTATGGCTGCGCGCTTCATTTTGTGCATACAGCGTAAAAGGAAAATTAGTGTCAAGCGGCTCTAATGGAGCGTCAACTTGTGTCGACATCGAGATTGGTGTCAATCGGAGGCGTGGCGTGGAGTCGGGTGTTTGAGTTTTTCAAGAGCGGCAATTGACACTAAAAAGTGCTAAAGTGAAAGCATGGGTATGGCAACTATTATAGGTTACGATAATAAATTTTCCATGTAACTCGATCCCTTCAATAATATTATTTCACAAAGAGGGATAAACGTTTCAATGAGGATTCCTCGCTTTAATACGGCGTCGTAAAGTAACGTATGTCTATTATACCAACAAACTTAAATTCATAGGTTTATGTGTGTATTGTTGTCCACTTTTGGTAATTTAATTAAAGTGAAAATGGTTTGTCCTTTGATCTTTGTGAATAATACCATTTATTTAAAAACTGGCGACGTTTCGACGAAGATTTCTCGCTCTTATCAGTCTGAATGTTAATGCATTTATATAATAAGTTTATTTCAGCAAATTAGCCCAGAAATGGACTTGGTTTACAAAGTATACTTAGTCTCACCTATACTTCCATACCTTACGTTTACGCAATTTAAATTTAACAATTGAGTTCTATAACGACTTAAAATTTATTCCCTACAATACAATATTTTGTTTGTTTAATTACATTGATGTTTATTGTTCTCATTCTCTTATAGCTACTTTTCAGTCTTATTATTCTTCTTTATATCACTGACTGCACCATTTGTACTTGTATATCATATTTGTTTCCAGTCTGAACGTTAATGATAATTACACAAATTTTGATGAAAAAGGAGTACAATAAGTGAGAGATGTAGTAGATTAATTATATGTTAAAAAAACATCTTACTATAGTCAATATAATTAATACGTATTAAGTTTGTAACAGTTTTCCTGGTGTGTTACTCTATTTAAAGATAAAAGGGATAAATTTAACCAAAAGATGTATATTCAAAAAATAGGGAGAACGGTAATTTTTGCAAAGAAGTTTGTAGGTTACGGACATTAGTTACTTTTCTTTTGTTTCTATAATGTTATAGATCATAAGAATAAGTAATATGATGGAGACCATGTGTTTACAGGAATTTACTACGTTCAGTTATGTCAAAACTAAATAAATTAACATAAATTAAAACTAATATTACGAAAGAAATTATTTTGTCACTCTTGTTAATATCACAGACCGTTATATTCAAGTTTAATGAACTTAACTTTATATTTATCATCCTAATTTTATGTACAATTGAAATTGGCAATGGCGCATAATTCTGAATTTACAAGGTAATTCAAAACTATAGTTTTTCCCTTTATTCCCGACCTCAGCCCCTTAAGTTAACCGAATCACCCGCTAATTTCACTACACGCGAGCGAGTAGATAACCCACTCTCGGCGGCCGGCGAAAAAACCTTAAAACAGCGGGCTGCTTCTAAAAGAGCAAAGACTGTATAATCTCGGCGCACACGCCCCGCGCGCGACCCGGTTAACTGTACACAAGAGAGACCGAGCTCGCTCCTTCTCCCTCTCTTACACGAAACCGGGATTACCGTAAACGGCGGCAGCTACCACTACACCGGCGGCGGCGGGCTTTTCATTGACCGAGGCTCACGAGAAAAACGTCAGCGCGCGCGCGACATTCCGCACCGTCGCAGCGTTTCGACATGAATTATGAAAGCTGCTGCAGCGCGCTGCACCGGCTGCGCGCGGAGAGGCTCACGTGGGCGCGCGCGTAGGCCATTCATTCACGAGAGAGTTACTTACAGGTCCGGAGATATGCATATGAGGTGAGCTGTGTAAGGCACGAAATTGGATTATCGGATCGAGAGGGGAAGAGGGAGGGTGTTTTTTTATTATTTTTGTTCACGGTGGACGGGGTTTGAGGTATTTCGTGGGTGGACGCGCGGTGGGAAGATGTATGTTTTTTTCCTTTTGGATCGACTGGGATTTATGGGCGCGTGTTTTGAGCGTGAAAACGAGAGCGGAGCGTTTAGCCGGAAGAATTAACGGTGGTGATAATGCGCGTGTGAGTGTTTTGAAGTTTTCTATTTGGAAGGAATGCGCGTGGAGTGGTGCTGCCTTTTGTATAATGTGCGGGGCTTGGGTGAAGGATGAAGAAGCGGCGGAGATAAATCGTATATGCTTGTGATTTTTATGCGTGAACGGTGGTTGAACAAAAGAATGCGATTTCGCGTATAATGCGTGTAGTGGAAAATATTTATCGGACAATTTATTTTACGATTAAATCCAACCGTATAGAAAATACATTAGACATTTATTTTATTCGACGTGTATATATAGCTGGTGGATAAATTATTATGCAAGGCACTCGCGCGCGTGTACGCGTAAGCGCGCACGTGACGAGACGGGATTTTAAACAGCGGAAATTACGCGCGCAAAAATCCAACGCTCCGCGGCGAGAATTTTGCCGTGTAAGGAGCGCGAGGCGAGTTTCTCGATGTGTAAAGGCGAGGTTACTTTTTCCCGGGAGATCTAAAGTTTTTTCCGGACTAAGGGGAATCAATTTACCGACGGGAGAGACAGAGAGGGAGACACATCTAATTTACTAATGAAAGCGCGCGGAAGAGAGAGACGGCGAATGTATCGAGAAACTTGTTAATTCGCGTAACAGCGGAAAATAAAATTTTCCCCGAGATTTACGATCCTCGCGTCTCGTTGGGGAAAGTTCGCGCTAAGAGGTATTACTGAAAACGAGCTCGCGCGTTCACCCAAGTTTGAGAAATATGGAGCGCGCGCGCGCGGGTATACGCGGTAATTGCAATGTTTTTATCAAGACTTGAAGTGTAATTTTTCATCAGTGTAACTCTCAGCGGCAATCAGCGTACCTATAAAGAATTCGCATCGAGAATCCGACAAGTATGTATTATATATATCCTTACACAAGGAAAAAATTATGCAAGCGCATACATATGGACATATATCTATATACACAAAAAACTTTTTCACTCTCTCTCTCCCTCTCCCTACGCGCGCCTCGTTTAATAAACGATAAAATTTAACGAGCCGAATAAATATCGCGGCGAGCGGGCGACGGCCCGGCGAAATTACAGCGAGCTACGATATATAAAGTCCATCGCAATCATCCTCGCACGAAGAAGCCGTGCCGCGGTGGACTCGAATTTCTTCCTTTTTTTTATCTCTGCGAGAAGAACAATAACGGACTTGGAAAAGGCGCGGGGAGAGAAACGCTCGTAAAGACGAAATTTATCGGCCGGCGAAATTACGCCGCGGCGCGCTTCTTCGCTCATTTTCTCTCTCTCTCTCTCTCTCTTTCTCTTTCCACACACACACACATACACGGTGATGATGACGACTGAGGCATATCAGATTTTTATCTTCTCTCTCCCTCTCTCGCCTACGAGCGGCAGCGGTGTGATAAGAGTGCGGCGGGCCTGTATATTACCGTCCGCCCGAATATTTCACGGGTAATAAATATCGGAATTCCCGAGGCGAGCGGCGCGACGGAGGAAAACTTCGGAAGTGTTGAGAGCGAGTAGCAGCAGCACAAGACGCGCGCACGCGCACGGCGTAAGAGGATTATGCTTATGTTAGGCCGGATTTTAATTTCGAGAGCTTATAACTACGCGCGCGCTTTTTTATCTCGTCGAGGAGGTGAAGGAGGAGGAGGAGGAGGAGGAGAAAGGTCATTGGCATTTTTCTCTCCTAGTGGCGGCGGCGGTGGAAGTTTTCTCATGCATATTTATCAGGTGGCCGTGATTTTAATCAATAAGGAGCTTTCATTGACGCGCGCCGCTGTGCGCCCAGAGGGAGAGGGAGAGGAGAGTTCTGGTTTGTAAATAAATTGCTTATTGCGCTGGGTGCCGGAGTCTTTTTCCGTTATGAAGAGTCGGATTGGGAAAAGTTCGGTGGTTGAGATAAGACGGCACGGGGGTATGAATATATGGGCTCGGGGAGTGTTTGTGCTTACGGTTGTAGCGGCTCGATTTGTCGAATTGTGCAGAAACTTTTATTATCCTTGAGACTCACCTGTAACAGAAAGAAAAGATAAACATTAGATATAAGCGATAATAAGTAGGATTGCCAGTTAATAATCAGTATCATAATGCACGATAATAAATAGCAGCGGATCGATTCAATCGTTTAACACTCTTTTTACAGTAGAATGTTTGTTTGGATTGAACGTCCAACTGTTCGCCTCATTGAATCACGTCTTTAGCGAAAGACACAATCGGCGTTTGTTTGCAAACAGACATACACACACACACACATCAATACGCCAGCCAAGAAAAAAAAATGTATAACAAGTCGAAGATTCTTTCGCAATGCCGTAATTGCACGTGGCGCGCAGATATGTGCATATAACGCCCACGTGGCATGACACTCACACAGGCGCAGATACATGTTGCTCATTAGAGAAATAGAAAAAGAGAAGATGAGAGGGACAAACCCATCTATCACGTGCTTAATACTTTTGTGCATGCGCGCCAGTCGCTCGTGTCATTGTGTGCAAATTTTCGCCGCGCGACGACGACGACGCGGCTAGATTATTAATAAGCCGTGTGTACGATTATATTTTTAGATCGCGAATCCTCGTTAAATCTGTATTATGAGATCGGAGAGAGGTTCAATAATTAAGTGGACGACGGTTGCGGCCTCGTGATAAAAACGTTCTCACGATTGAACGTTACTTAAAGCTTCGACTATATTCTAAATAGATTAGAGCACTTAAAATTAACTTCGTATATTACGTCTTCAATTATTACGACCTTAAAAAAGCATTCGTATATTCTCACTCAACCTCCGCGCGAATCGTTAAAGCATGAATCCTTCCTCCGCCTCGAATCGCAATGCCACCCCATAAAGAGCTCCGAACTTGGTCAATTTCCAGCATTCGAAACCCCATCCAGTACTCCACTCTACTCTCTCATACCGAACTCGAAACTCCAAAGTACACATCAGCCAACTTCCCACGCGGCACTCCTCCGTCCCCCATAATCACGCATTACCAACATCGTCGGCGGCAGTGGCGGCAGCAGCGTTCTATATTTCGCGTAATCGCGTATTAATAATGCATGCAACAACACGCTCCTCTCAACTCCCACCCACCCCTCGCAAGTAATTCTCCCCGGCGCGCGAAAGTGCAACAGCAGCAGCTGCGGCGTAAATCCTTTCAGTCGGCGACGGCAGTGCCGGTCGTTATATTAGCTCGCAGTCTATTAGCATCCAAAGCGAAACGCTCTCCTATAGGCTGACCCGCCGCCGCAGCGTGTTTAGCTTTACGACTTCTGTAAGGCGCATTTGCACACGCTGAATTCCTAATACACACGTATAGGTATGGGAGGGCAAGCTAAGAGACGCCAGCGGCAGCGTATGTGTGTGTGTGTGTACGCTTCCCGTTCGCTGCACCGCGTGCGAGCGTTTCCGGCAGCGCGAATATCGCGCGAATGCGAAACTAGAAGCCGAGGTCGGTATGTGGGTATGTATATACGTGTGCGCACGTATGCGGCGTTGAGCTGCTGCTGCACCCGATTCATCAAACTCCGATGGACTTTGGGATGCAGAGGCGGCCGAATCGGGTTGCGGTGCTGGCTGGTGGTCGATGATTCATCGTTTCCGCGTTTTACTGCAGGAGAGAGAGAGAGAGAGAGAGAGGGTGATGAGGTTCTTTAAGATTCTTTGCAGCTGACGTGGTTGAATTTTTTAAACGTCGGTCGGGGAAAGAGAGATCTGATAAGAGGGAATTTAGTGTTGGGAGTAATTAGGGGGGGTTCGTATATATATATACGACGCTGATTTTGTTGAGATAGGCGAGCGGAGGAGTTAATGGAGCTTGACGAGCGCGCACGTGCGTTATATACACGTCGCTAGTAAATATTCCAGGACTACGTGGAGAGGAGAAATGAAGTTGTCACGCGCCTGTGCGTGTTTATGTGCACAGGACACGCGTAGACGGTTCGGAATGTAGTTGTCTGTCGGTGGGGTGTTTGATATTAACCTGGGAATATGGAGTAACGAGGTTGTTCGCTGGTTAACTTTTTAATCGAACAAAGATATCGCGCAGCAGCGGCCTCTTGTTAGATGAAAACACGAGGAGATATTATAAAACGCTCGGGATTTTGCGTAACGTGCGTAATTGATTGCCTTAACGGCAGTTGAAATAATTATATCGATATGAAGTTAGTAGTTGCGAAACGACAGCTTTCGTAAAACTGGTCACATTTAGTTCAATTAAAGACTGCACGTGCCGCTTCGTATAATCGATGAGCATCGTTGTTATAGCATCTCCGATCGCGGATCTTCCCTTGTCTCGTCAATTACACTCCCCGACAGCCATTATCCTCGAAAAAAGAGACGGAAAAGCCAGCCGCGCTCGCACGTGCCTCATCCGTCGTTCATAAATATCCTTCTCTTTCTTTTTCTCCGCACTCCTCTCTATCCCATCCCTCCCCCTGCCTCATTCCGAATGCACAAAGCCGAGCTGCCGTTTTCTTTGACGACGCGCCTCGCTTGCGTATCAGGGTAACTTTCCTTCACCTCCCTTCTCTTATGCAAGCAGTTTCGAGCCGCGAGTGATGAGGATCAATTTATGGCGCGCGGGCGAAACTTTGCCGGCTAGACAGCCGAGAAGGGGAAATGCAGCGAGCGAGCGAGGATTTGATCGGGAGCGCGAGGTGCGACTTTTTGAGGATTTGCCCGTGGGTTTCGGTAGTAGTGGACTCTCGGGGATTGTGAGGGGATAGGATCTTATCGCGAGTGGCGAGTGCCCGGGATCGAGTGTTTTTTCTTCCCTCTCTTCTTCTTTTTAGAGAGACGCGGATTGAACTGAAGAGCACAGCTTTGTCGAAGTTTCGAGTTTTATTTTTAACTTAAGCTTGTTACAGAAAGATAGAATCGTTCCGGCTATGCAAATTCCACTATCTGCTTTTTCATCTGCGTCATCGGTATACACTACTAGCAGAGGTGATATGGAGCCAGCAGCTCTATCGCTGGCAAAAGTCACGTCAATAATTATGTTAATGGAGAGCGTGCGACTACGCTGATTAGAATAATGCATCGCGATCGCGATAACATTGTACGCCGAGCATATCGACTATCCCTCCACGCGCCACGGATACTAGATGTCGAACGGCACGTAATTGTTGACGCGTATACGCACTATATGGCTATCTGACGAGGATAATACACGGTGTTGGATACCGAAATTAATAGCGCAGGCTGGCAAGCAGATACGTGTACGCGACTGGAGTCGATACTTTCAATTTTGCCGTAATTGTGGGTCAGCTTGGGCGTGATGAATAACTGTCGTTCCGTTGTCGGAATTTCGTACAGTCACCGGATAGTTTTCCGAAATAATACTCTGACCAGGCGGCTATAGCTTCTCACTTTGGCGTGGAGGAATATAAAATGCTGCAGCGGCTCTCACTCTCAGGAAAAAAAGGTTGCGATACGCATACCCACCAGCTAATAAAGTGAAGTTTCACGATCGCCGGGAAAATTCGGCTGCGCTGCGCGGCGCTTAATCCTGTTAAACGGACTTCCGGCTCGCGCTCTCAAATAAAAAGCTCTCCGTCTAAAAAGCGATCCGCGTATAATAAAATCGACTCTCCGCGGGCTCGCCTCGTCATTTATTCAAGAACCGAGGCTGGAAAAAAGCGGGCAAATTGGGATCGACACAGCCGGGGGGCACAGCGGTGGGTAGGAGTTTGGAGAGGGAGAGAGAGCAGCAGTGAGCGCGCACGTGCGTCGTAAACTCCGCTGCACTTTCGGCGGGATAAAGTTTGCAGTGGAGCGGAGTCGACGACGTGCGTTTTGGGTCACGGCTGCTGCTGCTGCTGCTGCTTCTGGGTAAGCTTTGAAGTTCGTGCTCTCGGAGAGTGGAGTACAACAAACGTGGGTAGGGTAATGTAGGACACAAGGGAGATTGTGTGTGTGAGAGTGTAAGTGACGCGCGCGTTCAAGGGAAAGAAACAATGTGAATGTCAGAGCGGCGATCGGTGCAGTATGTTGCTACGGTTCAAAGGAAGTCCGAGGGAAAATTGGGACTCGCGTGTTGTGGTAGTTTCACTTTGTTACAATTGTCGCGCGGCGAGGTGTAAGAGTAGGTTGTTTTCAAGAAATGTGCCTCTTGGTGGTCAAAGTGAGAGGCCGCTGATGTCTTCCGTGAAGGCATTAAAAGAGAGGTATAAGAGCGGTTAACCGGTATGTACACACACACATTATACACACGAGTGGTGTGTACTACTATCTCGAGATCTAGGAATGCGCACGCGCGCGCGGTCGCGTTTCAACGCCTCGTTATGTCATATACGTATACGTGGAGCGAGTGAAGGGGGAGGGAAGTAGGGCTAATAAAACATTTATGATCTGTAAAAATTCTTCGCGGAGATTGAAATCGCCACAAGCGGCTTTATTTGGGGAATGAAAAGGCTGCTGGACTCCCGTGTGTGTGTGTGTGTGTGTGTGTGTGTGTGTGTGTGTGTGTGTGTTAACAGGATTGGGAACAACAATGCAAAAAATTTAGTGAAGTAACTGATATGCCGTAGATTGAGTTGGTTAGCTGTTACGATCATGATTGGCGATACCGTATTATGCAAACTAAAGTGCATATAGTAGAAGAAAAACAATCAAAATAACTCTGCTCTCTTAACCATTCATCCTAAAATCCAACAGGAACACTGCAATAACCCATCCCCGAATCGCCAATCCTGCCATTTCCCTTTTTCACAATCGCGCGCTTCCTTCGCCCGCGCGTACCGCCCATGTAATTTCAGCACAACGCGCGCGATAAGCCGCCGCGACCGCTACCACTACCACCAGCGTGTCCGATTTTACCTATATACCAACATCACATCCCCCGCGTACGTCGCGCGAAATTACGAAACCCAACGCAACGGCACAGCAGCGGCAATTCATCACCCACACCTACATTGCTTCGCGCGCGCATTATCGTCATTGTCCGCGTGCACATAGCGCACGCGGTTGAACCCAAAATCGCCTCCGATTTCGCGCGCGCGCATTATGCAGACGCTGCCTTAATGGCAGACAGGCAGGCAGGCGCATATACGGGTTATTTATGGATGCAGCAGCGAAAGATGCCTCCGCGCTGTATGATTCATGCCGTCGTCTCGGCCGTGCGGCGTGCATTTCAATTTTCGGGAATGGTGGGCGCGGTGTTACTGCGCCGTCGTGTTCCCATGACGCTGAGTGAGAGAGGACGAGCTGGTGGTGGTGGTTGCGTATGGTCCCGAGACGCCGGTGAAATAGTAATGTAAGAAAGAGGAGAGGGATAATAGAGTTATTATGAGTTGGGCCGTGATGGATCGCTGCTGCGTAAACGTAAGGAGGTTGAAGATGGAAGAAGGAATTGAGGATTATTGGGTCGTGGAAATAGTTGTCTGTACATGGCTGCGGCTTTGATTTATGGTAGCGATTGACGAGATATTTTTCATTTTTATCGGGGGAAATCGTTGGTTTGGCTGTAGCGCGGCGTTTTTAATATGTCAAGATATTCTCGTTTAATTGGAATTTAATGTCTCATTCATATGGTAATGAAAAGTATCGCGGCTCTCAATCGTGAATTATGACACTAGAACCATATCTACGTCAAAATATACTTCGAATCTAACAATAAGTCAAACTTGCTTACATATAAATCTTACCATTAATCACAACTACGTACTACCCCAGCCCACGAAATTCATTTTCACACCCATACTCCCACCGTCACTGCGATATACTGCAAACAGTTTAACCCAACCATTAGACCCACCACTCCCCGTCTCCTCCCCATAAAGACGACACCCAAGAGCGCTGGCACCATGAAGACAGTGCAACGGCACCGTGAAAACGCCGCGCGAAACAACAACCTCAACATACACACCGGTACACGTTATCTCCTCTCCTGCAGCTCGACAATTCCCTAAACGCGCTCGAACTGCTCCGCAGAGTCTCGTCGTCGGCGTCGTCGCAGTACGAAAGAGAGAGAGAGATGGGACCCACCGATAGGTCACTTCTCTGGCTCTCGTCCGATTTACGCGCGCGGAATTCACATCTGCAGCAGCGTTATGACCGAAGAGCGACGCAGATGGCGATTTTGGATCTCTCGTGTACGCGCGCGTGACAGATGGAGGCGAGAGCGGGATTTGCCGGGATTTCGGGACGCGTTTATCGGAGTGAGAGAGCAACGAGGGGTTTAAATAGTATTTTCGGGAGAGAGAGGCACCGGCTGGACGCGATAGAGGGAAATTGTTATTTTGATTGATTTAGCGAGCGAGCTGGCCTGTTGGGTTTTGGTTAATGCCTCTCTCGAACTCTCGGCGAGCACGAGTGAGCTGCTGCGCTTTTGCTTTTGACGGTTGGATAGGGTTGAAGTTTTCGATTTGAAGTGGATTGTTGCAGCTCGTTGTAGGTTTAGAGATTTTCGAGAGTGACGAGTGGCGAATGAAAAGATTTTTTAGTTTTTTTTTTTTTTTTTTTGGAAGGGTCGGGTATTGTTTCGAACGCAGGATAAACGTATAGTGTCGTAATAATAATAATGATGAGTTCCATTCCGCGCCGCTATATGAAATTCCACTTTTTCGATTGACTCCTCGTTAAAGCAGCCAATAAACGACACTGCGAGCCGCGTAATTAGCAATTAATCGAACCTAATTGAAACTCCTTCTCTGCCCCATTCTCTCAACAGTCCAATCAATATCTTCTTCCACGGACACATCCACGTCCATCCCTCTCCTCTCATACTTTTTCGCATTTCGTAGCCGTGCAATAGAGGCGCGTCGCGTCGCGTGCTGATAATAAACGTCAATTTCGCTCAATCTTCCTGCTTAATTGGCATCGATTGTCCCGAACGTCGCGTGCGAGAGACACACACAATATAATAATACTCGCGTCAGTCACGATTCTTCATCGAACCCGATCTTTCCAAAAATTAATCGCGTCGCCGACGAAGTTCGGTGTGTGTCGTACTTAGACGAAGTTTCCGGGCGCGGCGTGTGAAATATGGGAGCGGGCTGCCGTAATTAATAAACGTCAAAATGTATCGGGCGCGGCGAGCGGGAGGATAAGGACGGCTCATTAGACATCTGTTGGCTGTGTGGAGCAGTGATGGACTATAGGCGCGGTGCCGGTGGATCTGTCCTTTTGGAAAAGTTGAATGAGGGTTGATGAAACGTAATACGAAAGATATTTGGTATAGAAATATTTGAGTGCTTGGCGTGTATTATTATTGACTTAAGTATTAGAAGCGATATTGTAATGAAATTTATATTTTCTTTTTTAGTACATGGTTTCGTAAATTATTGATTCCCGCGAGAAAAGAGATTCTTATTATATTATTTAAATTATATAATTAGTCAAGGATACCAATCTGCTAAGAATATTGATTATATTAGTCAAGAATTTCAACTTGCTATACGAATAACTACCATTAACAACATCAACTATATGTTTTAACAGTTAAATGCTCAACTATACGAATATGAATATCCTTAGATACGCTGGATCCCTTGAAAATAAAGAAATATTTCCTCCCATTTTAATTAATGAAACAACTCGTTCTTCCAACGAAGAAAAACGTAATTCAAATCAACTTATCAAGCACAACACCCCCCCCCCCCTCAATTTATCCAAATATACACCGCGCAAATAACAGGCAATCAATCACACAGCCGAACACGCAACGATTATCCCCCTTCTGCATTCTCCGAATCCAAAATCAACCTTTACTCGTCCATTATTCGGCTCTCCCGACGAGACGACAATACCCCACCTCCTCCTCCTCCGTAATTTCATCCGTCCACAGCCATAAAGGATTCGACGCGCGCGATGCTCCGGTGCACAGTGAAAGAGCGAGGGCGCCTCGACTTTTCCCTTCGGTAACCGAGAGCCGCGCGCGCAATCGAAGAAGACACAGAACGCGGCACAAAAAGACAACTATACCACACGCGACTCCTGGCCTTGGAGGTTTTTAGGGACGACGACGACGAGAAGTCGCATTGTTTGCTCGAGAGACACGACCGCGCTTCCGGATGAATTACAGCCTTTATGGTCAGGGATTACTCGGTCTCCCGGCGAAGCAGCACGACACGCTGCATTTGCATTTCCCGACGAAGAGAAAAACAGAAACTGCTCCGGTATATAATATCTGCAGCGTCTCCCGCTTGTGTCTCGTGTATTTTACAAGGAACGGAGGAGGAGGATTCCCGGCGCTTATGAAATTGAATTCCCGTGGAGTTTAGAACGCGCGCGCGCGCGAGCGAGAGAGCCAGTTTCTTAATAATTGAGGCACGAGAGACGCGCGAGCGAGCGAGCCTAAGCCCGGGATCGATTCATCCCAGTGAGCGAGCCTCAAAGGGTCTAGAGTGCGGCTAGCCGGCTGCTGCTATGGGGTAATTCGATGAGACCTCATGAATGGATAAACGACGAGCCCGCCGTCGGCGGTGCTGGTGGTGGTGGGAAAGTGATACACACCCGGAATTATTCAATTTCAATGTCGCGCGAAACGATAAATTACGCTCGTTCGTTCTTCCACTCTCGTGCTTATATGCGCGGGGACGAACGTTTGTAAGAAAAAAAGGCCCTGCATTCGTTAGTCCTTATCCTACGCGCACAAAAGCTTATACATACAGACACTTTCCGAGAGATGAAAGTTTCAATACTCGAGTGGCGGCATTCGGATGTTAATCGCGGGGCTACTCATAAATAAACTTGAAAATCGTCCCTCCTCCTCTTCTTCTGCTACTCTCTTCTATTTATTTACCATTCCCTCGTGAGCGCGTCGCTCAGCGCTGCCGTCAATGTTAATTCCTCCGCGCACACCGCTAATTTCGTATTCGACTGGGCGGTAGTATAGCACAGCCGCCGCCGCCGCCACCGCCTACTACTCCTCTCTCTCTCTCACTCCACTTGGGTGAAATTAAACTCGTGGCCCTTTCCCAGAATCCCCGGCATTCCCGACGCGCACGTGACGGGCCGACGGACCGGAAGCGGCGGAGCAAGAGACGAGGAGAGAGAGAGAGAGAGAGAGAGAGAGGAAAAAAAGGAGTACATACACGTATATCGTATATATACGAGCGAGCAAGCAAGCGCGTCTGTCTTTTATTCCGTGGCGTGCGCATGCAGTGGTTTTCGTCCCAGATATATACGTATATATGTGTGTATAGGTCTACTATCTACCCGGAGATAAATAAATAGAGAACGCATGCGAGAGTTCTTCGTTTGTGCCGTGGCGATGCGCGCGAATGAAGAGATTTATCAGACGCGCGCGCGGCTCTGGGGATATATTGATTTTCAACACGGGTAAATATTCAAATGTTTATCGGGCGCGCGTGTCGGGGGTTATTGTTTGCGATAGCGCACTCGCGAGCAAGTGTGGGATATTTGATTTTCGCGAGATACAAAGCGAATATTTTTTAAAATCCAGGGGAGAGAGAAATACGTGCGCCAGGAGCCTCGGGCGTGATTTTCTTGACAAATTTCCAATAGAGGAGAGGGGCGGCGCGGCAGTGCGCGCGAAAGTTGTGGAAGTAAACGGTTAATCAATGTGTATTGTTTCGAAAAATAGGGGAAAAACACGACCGGGTGAGGGAGAGAGAGAGAGAGGTGAGCTTTTCGGGTGAAATGTGTTGATTTTCCAGTGCGCGGAGTGATTGATTTTGTTACATGCGTGTGTATATATACAAAAGTAAATGGTTGCGAATTTAACCGAAAGAGAGAAATAAAGAAACGGACTACGCATGCTTTATTTTTGTTTCATTTTTAAATTAAAGTATATATACCGGCGCTTTTGTACACATTCAAATTGTCTCTGAATCGTTAGCAATTTACCCCAGCTTAAAATTAACTCGTGCGGCGCACTCGCACTTTACAACTTTGGGGGGGGTCCAGAGTTTCGACGATTCACTATAAAATTGAAGTCAACTGTAGACGTTTTTCAGTTCGACATATGATAATGAAGATTGTTTTTAATTTCGAATTCTAAATTACGAACATCATATTTACGAATGTAACACTTCACCTACTGTCCAAAACATCGAATTTCATTAATAGAATTTTAATAGGGGTACAATATAGACATTACGAAATAAATCATTAGAAACAGGTTATATTTGCTTTGAGATCGTATGGATGAAATTCGATGTTTTGGACAGTAGGTGAACTGTTACATTCGAAAATATGATTTTCGTAATTTAGAACGTCGAAATTAAGAACAATCTGCATTCCCATATGTCGAACTGAAAAACGTCTACAGTTGACTTCAATTTTATAGTGAATCGTCGAAACTCTGAACCCCCCCCCACAACTTTGTTCATAAAATGAATAAATAACACGCGCGCGCGTTTGAGAAACTTGTCCCCGAGGAGGCAGAGAAGCCACGTTCTACAATTTCTCTCTCTCTCTCTCTCTCTCTCTCTCTCTCTCTCTCTCTCTCTCTCTCTCTCTCTCTCTCTCTCTCTCTCTCTCTCTATACCAAACGAAATTTTAATAAACCATCAACATAAATTTTGCTACCTAACCTTCCGACCTTCCTCTCTCTCTCTCTCTCCCTCACCGATCGTCGTCGTCACACGGAACCGCGCTCGCGCGAACTCATCGGCGCGTATAAACCGGCAGATGGTGATATTTCGCGCGCGCTGGTATAGAGAGAGAAAAGGGTGCAACGGCGGAAACTTGGGCGTTCGCGTGTGTGTGCCGAGCGGCTGCTGCTGCTGCTGCTTCGTATAAATTGGATAATTATGCTAAGTGGGCCCGCAGTGTGGGTGAGGTGACGCATATGTACGTGCGGAGAGTTGTTGTGATTTCAAAAATATAATTGATGGGGGAGAGGGGAGGCGATAGGATGAGTGATGGTGTTGGTGTACGCGGAGGAATGCACGTGGGTGGGAGCTGGATGAGATTTTTCTTTTAGAGTGATGGGTTTAAAGTGTGTGTGTGTGTGTAGTTAGCATGGGGGGGACAATGGAGGTGTTAGGAATTGATTTGGATATTGAAGAAGGTATATTTGTTGTACGTTTTATTTTTGAAGAGCAGATTTGGATTGGAAAATTAGTAACTATAGAAATGTAAAACCTAAGTTGAACCATGAATAAAATAAAAATATAAAGACCTTGGAAAACGAACGCGATCCAATACAAGACCTAAAAAAAATGCGGTCACGTCATTTTCCATGAATGTACAACGACGCTAAAAAGTCCCTCTCTCTTGATTGGAAACGGCTGGAAGAATCAGGGGAAAAAAGGGTCGCGCTTACCATTGCCAATCCCTCTGAATATGAAAGTTTTCTGCTTATACCGCGCGAATTGATTCCCTCCATCGCCCTCCTCCTTCTCCTCCCTCCATTATCAAGTATATACCTCGCCTCGTCAATAGGCTTTATGAGACCCGGTCAAAAGCGCAATAATACACGAGCGAGCGAGCGAGCGAGCTTTTTGCGAGAGTCGTCGTTGTGAGCTCCGCTGCGTAACGCCATAATGCTGCAGCTGGCGGCGCGTATACGTAAGCGTCGCACGCACTTGACGAGGGAGGGAAGGAAAAAAGAACGGCGAGAACGAACCGTTTCCCCTTCGCGACAGCAGCCGATATACACGGGAGTATCGAGCGAGTCGTGAGGTGGCAGGATGTTTGGATTTCTTTGTTTTTTTCGGAGAAGAGTATGAGGGAATTTTTTAGTGTATTGGGAGTGTATCGGAGGTAGTTAGAGGATGACTGATGAGTTGTAGTGTGGTTAGTAGTGAACGGTGTAAATTGCCCCGTCATTTTTCGCACAATGCTGCCTTTGAAATCGCTCTCCGCACGTAAGAATTAATAATAATAAGTTACCTACGTGCTTCCGATGAGTAAGATTATAAATTTAGCTCGTTATATAGGCCACTGCTGTAAAAACTTTCTGTAAGCGCAGAAATTGGGTTAAGAAAACTCATTCGATCTACGAATAATGCATGAAGAAAACAAGCTTTCGCAAGACGCTCACATATAGGTGTGTAAGAGGCTTCGAAAGGCAAACAATGTGGCATAATAGATGACTGCGTCAACAATGAGCGACGGTTATTTTAGATTTTTTCCTTTCAATTAAATTAAGATTTGTGGCCAAGAGAAAGAAACAACTAGAATAATGTTGTCGCCGGGTTATGGTACACGCGTATATAATCACGCGGTGCGTACGAGATTCTTTCTTCGGGAAAGCTGCTCAGTCGCTCGTCAAAAAAACAGGATCCTTTTTTTTAAATATAAAACCAAGGCGAGCGAGCTTCCTGATTCAGCGGATCAGTATAATCGTGAAGTAGTAGTGTAGCAAAAAAATAAGTGGCGCAAGCGGAGTAACAATCGAGCTTTCGCATGACGACGATGGTTTCTTTTTTCAATTCATCCTGTTGCATAAAGTCTGCGCGTACTCGCTTATCACGCGAGTCTGCATTTATCTTGTAACAAGATAATAAGGTGAATCAGTGAAAAACACTACATAATAACTCCAACAACGAAGCATCTGAAAAAAAAAATCAAAAATCAAATTCTTCGGTGTTTCAACCTCTGCGCTTACAGCGATCGTCGGGCAGAAGCGCGAATCCGAAAAATTCCCCAATATAACAACCGTATGTACAAACAAACGCCACTCACCCTCGGCTCTCTACGCAATCACAAGCGTACACACACCTATGCCCTCCGTATATATACGACAAACACTCGGGAGCTCGCGCTTCATATTTGCACTAGCTCGAATCCATACCGCGCAGGATCTCGAGCGGAAGGAGCTCCTGCTGCTGTTAAATCCTCCCCGATATATGTGTGTGAGTGTACAAAGAGAGAGCGAGAAATACAGGAGTCCTTCAACACCTACGAAATCAATGTCGCGCGCATGCCGTTCCGCGCGTACTTCTTTTCCCGTATTTACTCGTCCCGGCGCGTATGTAGCTATTCATATGTATGCGTTGATCTTTGGTGTATATAGCGTAGGAGGAGGGGGAGTTTTATGTCCACGGTGATCGGCTTTTGTTCAGCGAAGTGTATGTTTTTAGTAAGTATTGGGGGTAATGTACGGAGATGTCGTGTGTATAATGTAAGCGTCAAGTGTCACTGTTGCAAACGATCGTCGAGAAGAGCGTTTCTCTGAGTTCGGTTAATGCTACGATTCGCAGCGTGCGAAAGAACGTCGAGGTAATTTCATCTGTTAGGGATATAAATGTACCTTTTAACCTTCTTACAGCAACAAGTCGTGGTGTCGTTAAACCTCGGCACCACCACCGATACCGCGACCTTAAAAGCATTCAATTAGCATCCACTCTACAAGACAAACACATTACACGCAGCCTCCTGCGATCACGACACAAAGCAAAATCAGCGCTCTCTCGCTATAATATACCTGTATACTATTGCGCCACGGCTAAAAACCTAATCTGACTAAACGAAGCCCCGATATACACAGCGCGCCGCCGCGCGTGTTTGTCCGCAAGACACCAGAGGGCTCATGAATAATGGTAATCGAACGAAAATTACTACCCACGCTCGCTCGTTCTCTCGAGAACACACATATCAAGCAACAACTATAATAGAGCACCGCCACCCCCCGAAAAATGTAAACAACTTGTTGCTGCTGCTGCTGCTACCGACGCAGAAGAAAGAACGCATATAGTGTATATACACGAGCGAATCGATACGCGGGCGTACATATATACACGTGGCCGCGTGAGTGTAACGGAATCCGCCGTCTCGTCGTCTTCTCACTCGCTCGCTCTGTCTCGTGACGAAAGGCGAGCGCGTGCCATTCCAATTTCCAGCGACTTACGTAAGTGGCTGCTGTTGTTACTCGTGTGCTCTTCTAGGCTAGTTCTGAGAGCCGTCGATTGTGTCGGTCGTTACACCCGTACACTCGGCTGCATACGCTGATGCGGAAGTAGATAGGAGAGCTCGTATGGAAATGTGTATATAGATGTGTGCGCGAGCGTGAGTTGAGCGAGGGAGAGATGGTTGTGATTTGGAGCGATGATGAGTCGTGAAGCGTGTTAAGTTTTTATTAAACGAACGTCAAAGCGTGCTGAGAGTTAGTGTACAAGAGATTGAGGAAATAACTTTGAGCGAGTCGTGTTTTTAAACTTTTTCGTCAATGGTATGTGGATTTGAAAGGATAGCCGAATTCGCGCAATCAACGCATGAGACTCTTGATTTGATAAATTTTCATTAAACCTGGCGAACATTTAGCGAACATTCGTACAGAAATTTGCAGGAACGAAACAAAGTTAAACAGTTTTTCAGCAACTTTACGTCTTTAACAAGTATGAAAGAAACTTTTTCACTTCCGACGTGAGCGCATGATATGCACACGCGCGCGTATATACAAATTTTTTAATAAAAATTTTTTCAACTATTCATCGCGATTCAGGAATTTCTAAAGAATTTTTTCACATTCAGGAAATAAATTGCGCGACGCGGTCTTCATAATTAATTTGAATTTAATGTGCAATCCAACGAAAGGACGTATTTTGTATATTTAAAACGACGCAACAGACAGTTACGCGTAATGAATGTTTTATTCGAAAATAATTTTTACGCATATAGTCATTATAAAACTCGGAATAATAACAATAAATTAATATCTTTTATATTATTTCTCTTCAAATCGTTCCAATAATCCCGTAAAAACTGTTACACCACAACATATCTGATACATTTCAAACAAATCCAAACGCAATTACATCGGCCTCCCAAACTGCATTCTCGAAAAGGAAAAAAACTTATCACGACACCGCGATAATCCTCCTTCACAAACCAAACCACTCCTCTCTCCCTCTTTGCCGAGGCGCACAGCGAGGCGCGCGGCGCATACGAATGCACGCATCCTCGGCTCTCGACGACGATGTTTATTAATAGCCTTGCGTTGCATCGCGCTGCGCTCTCCTTGACTCTTCCCGCGCGTGCTTTTAGCGCGCACTTCTATATACGCGCTGCTGCTGCTGCTCGCTCTCGAGAGCTTTTTCGTGGATTAGTCGCGGGAGTTGTTTAGCTCTGCCGTTGGCTGGCAGAGGGGTTGTTTGCTCGCGGACAATTAGTCGCGGCGATTAACGCTAAAAGGCGCTTTGGAGCGGGTACGGCGTTGTAGGAGGCGAGAGCAGGAATGGCTATTGTTCTGTCTCAGCTGGTAGGAAGAGGTAACGGAATTTCTTTTCGGGCGTCGTGCGCGCTATACGCTAATCAGATCGTGCATAGGTCGAACGTTGGGGAGAGAGAGAGAAGTGAATGGATTATGGGGGGGGGAGTAGCGGCATAAGCCCTTCTTTTTCGGCGGGGATTTTAAAGATGTAGGGCCGCGCGCGCACGCCGTGGTCGTAAAATGTATCGTAAAACGGGCTGAAAGAGCTGTTCTATTTTGTTTTCTTCGGCAGTTAGTGTCGATGTTGGGAGGAAGAGACAGAGCTTTGAAGACCTCATTTTTACCTAATTAAAAAATCCTCGGAAGGATGGATTAGGAGGGGACTCGTGGCTCGTAAAAGTGTCTGAATGTGTGTCGTTGGGAGTTTTATTGGATCGCATTGATGTTCATCGATTGCAGCGTTATGTAAAGCGCGCTGATATATATAAATTATGTAAAAGTCGCCGCTCTCATTATAATGCACTGATTTTAATGTATTTTAAATTAGAATATTATTATTGTGTATAACAATACATCGTGTTATTTAATAAAAGGGTAAATTGAATTAAATCTTTGATTGAAATTGGAGCAACGAACAGACAACGCAGTAATTAAATATTTCTCGAATTCATACATTCTAATCTAAAATCAAGGAAATGCATTTTTCGCACCCATCCAATCATTATTTATAATAACCAACAATTTTTCTCCAATAAAGATGGGCCTGAAGTTTGCATCGTTGGAGTGCAACGAAATAATTTTTTACAATTTATTAAAATTATCAAGCAATGGAAATTTCATCTAAATCTTTATTATAAAGTTATTTGATACTATAAAGCAATAAATCTATATGCAATATTAATATTAATTATTATAAACTTGAAGTAAAATCAAATATTTTTTTATTTCGTTGCACTACAACGTTGCAAACTTCAAACCCATCAAACAACGTAATCATCTTTATACGCACAATTCGGCAAGAATTTTTCAAAGCAGAAAATCCAAGTCGTTAAAGCCGCGACTGACGTTATGAAACATATTCCGATGCGGAATATGTGTCGCGTGCAGTATAACATCCTTTCTGCCTTTGCAGTTGAAATTCTGTCGACGCAGTGAAAGTTGATAAAAAAAAAAGTGACGAGCACCCGAACGTCGTCTCGCGTCTCTCCGCTCTTTTGCGTGAAAATACCTGGCTCTCCTATTCCAGATTTTAATACCCAACTGCACCTTTACCGACTTATTTATATACCCGTACTAAACGACCAAATTTAACATCACCTCATATAGCCCTCTTTAAAAAAAAAAAACTCTTTCCACTTTCTACTTTTCACGCTTCCTAGTCCGCGCGATCCTTGAACCGTAGAACTACCGTTCAGTCCTTGAAAAATGCCCCCGGCTCAACTGCTACTACACCGTTACGTACGTACCTCAATTGAACGGCGGTTTCCCCCCTACCCGCGAACGTCTACACATTTCAACCGAGTACTGAACACGACTTGTCAATGCCCTCCCGAATCCCACGATCAATCGCTCGCACCGGTGAGTCTTATAGACGCAGACACTCACCGATTGCTCGATCCTCAGCGGCGCGTCCGCTCTCCTTCTCTCCTCTGTGTGTGTATATATCCTCCTTCTATACTCCACTCCTCACCTCGGCAGCAGCAGCAGCAGCACTGTGTACAAGACACCGGGATAGTAGTGCAGCAGCTCTCTCTCTCCCTATCCACTGAACTTGTAACCCGCACCGCGACGACACACTCGCAGCACAACCGCGCGCTCGCACACCTCTCTCTCTCTCTCTCTCTCTCTCCCTACACGCCAGCAGTAGCGTCCCTAGACTCGCCGGCAAACCTCGTCGTGTTCCTTTTTTCCCCACTGTGTGTATATCTCTATATATCCTTGCGAGCGCGCGCACGCCGGCGTATATAGGTATGTTACATGCACACCTGTACAGTCTTTCTCTCCCCTCGCGACAGGCGCTGCCGCTGGGTTACACTTGGACGTTATTAAAGAAAAGGAAGCAGTAGCGCGAGAGAGCACACATATACACGCAGACAGAGGACCGACCAGCCGCGAGACGAGCTGCACGAACTGGGCGCGTACGCGACTCGCACTGACTGCCTGCCTGCCGTAGCTGCTGCTGCTGCTGCTGCCTCCCCCGACCGACACGGCCAAGTGGTGGGGGAAACATGGCGCCCGGCAGCGTTCCCCCACTATATAGCGCACCGCCTGTGAACGCGGCGGCGGCTCTCGCTGAGACTCGCGTATAATAAATATACGAACAAGAGAGAGAGAGAGAGAGAGAGGAGAATGTCTTTGGGAGGAAGGGAGAGACCGGAGTTTTATTTCGCCCCCGTGCGAGAGACTTAGCGAAAGAGTGCGAATTTCTTTTTTTTTTCTTTTTTATGTATGGTGTATTGGGTTATGGAGGATAGAGGTGTAATAGGGTGGTGGTATGTACGGTATTTCTTGTGAGGTGATAAGGGAAAGTTGGGGTATTGGGTTGAGGCAAGGTCTGTGCACGTTGCAATTTGTAAGGGTGTTACAATGATTGAGTTTGAAAATTGTATTGTCGAAGGGAGAATTTTGCTGCTGTGAGAGGAAAAGTTTTGCTGCTGAGTGTATAAATATGCAGAAAACTTGAAAAGTGAGACTACTTATAATTTATGATAATGTTATTTTTTACAAAAAAGTTCGTACAAAAAAGTGTTGCAGTAAATTATAGACCTACAAGCTTGGTATATACACTGCTTTTACATTTTCTTATGAGAATTTTTCTGAGATATTTCATTTATTTGATAAGCAAATAAATATTCATTTATTGGTTAATTTCTTTCCAAAACTAAACTAGATAGACTTCTTTTGCATTTTTTCTTTGTATTCCAATAAACATTTATTTGTTAAATATTTTCTCCACTTGTTATCGGTATGATAAAAATTCTTAAAACTTCTAATTTGTAAATAAAAAATCATCTCATTAGCTTGTCGAATAAACATTTTTCATCACTTTATAGAATGATAAGTGACATTGATCTACTTATCGTTTTTGCAGCATATATAATGAGTCATTCTACACGAGCCTGAAAGGTCATTATGATTTTTATTTGATTATTATATAAAAGTAGTTCCCATAATGCGCGTTAACTTGATATAGCTCGTTAAAACCAGCAATGATATACATAATGACGTCAGTGTTTATTATATAATTCCGCAAGTTTACGGCTCGAATCGATGAATATATATAATTTTTTTTGTTATCGAATCGAAAATTAAGGGGCGCGATAATTCGCCATCCACACGACGTGTTATTTCAGCACCTGTTGTTTGGAAACCTGTTTTACAGAAGCAACCGCCAGCGTCCACCCCTCAATTACACCGAATAATAATCGTTTGGCAGAATCACTCAATTACAAAGCTTGCGGTACTTATTATAACTATAAAAATTACAGTACACACTCGCGCCACGTACTCCCTTCCACTTTCCGCGACTCTTTTTTTCACCGATCAATCATTCCCTCGTTGACGGGCGGCGATCAATTCCCCGAGCTAATTACCGCACCGATGTTTATGGTTTTTACTATATACACACACACAAATACACACTCGCGCCATAAATAATCGCCAGCGAACGACGGCTTCCTTCCCCTGACACACACACACACACACACACACACGCACGCACGCACGCACGCACGCACGCACGCACCCACACACACACAGACACTTTAACGTTCATGCTTACACGGAGAGAAATTTTGTAGTGAAAATTACAAATATTCGAGACAAAATTACCAGTTTCTATGGTAATGGATGGACAGACTGACAATTTCAAAGTTTTTACCAAAGTGCCTTGGTAAAATTTTTTTTTAGTTAATTTAAATTTAAAAAATTAACTTTTTTTATGCATATTGATGGATATATAGTATTTTAATATAGAAATAGAAACAGAAACAATGATGAAAAAACATTAAACTGAAAAAAATTTTACGGAAGCGGGATTCGATCCGACGATCTTTGGGTTGAGAGTCCGACGTTCTACCGACTGCGCCACAGAAGCTGTTACCAACAGTCATTTGAATCGCCGTTATTACTTACTGAAAATATGTGTATTGTTTTCATTTTAACGTCGCGCACGCCTCTAGTATCAATCTTCTGAAACACAATAATGCGCAGTGCGCATGCGCGAGTACACAAATACCAGGTTATTTGGTAAAATTTATCAGTTTTCTTAGTAAAAATTCTTAGGTTACCTTGTAAAAATGACTAGATCTCAATTTTTACCAGTGTTTCTGGTAATTTTTATTCAGATAATTTGGTATTTTTTTTAAGTGGTTATGGTAGTTTTTCTTGGGAAACTTATAAATTGTATTAGAAACCTGGGAATAGCACGGCTTTTGACAGTCTGTCCATGCGCTACCAAGGCACCTTGGTAATTTTTACTCTAAAATTTCTCTCCGTGTACCAGTAAAAAAAATATACACAGCTCCCACGCGTATGCGCTGCAGGAAATATCGAGGGAAATTCGCGTTAAAATCGGATTATCGATCGCTCTCGGTTATGTGTCCGGCGACGCTGCTGCGACTTATTATGCGCTCTCATCGTCCCACCATCGTTTGATCATCGTACCACGATTCATTAAGCAATTTTAAAATATATATTATATTTTATCCATAAAAGGCTGCCGTACGTGGGATCAATGTACGCACAATGTGTATGAGTGGGTTTCGAAAGCACCCGTATGCATGCGTGTATGTGCGTGTATATATTGGAAGTGGAAATGAACTCTGACGAGAGAAAGGAAAGGTAAATACAAAGGTTGTACAGTGTGTTACGGGAAGACAGGGAAAAAGTGCAAAGCACGCGTGTGCGGAGGTACACGAATCGGAAATTGCAGTACCGGGTAGTAGTATCCGCGTTAATATTCTTGCGCGATGAGTTGCAGTTAAAAATTGGCTTGTTGAGCTGATGGATGGGCAAATATATATATAAGCTTTTACTGAAATAATAATCTTGCGAACGAATGTTTGTGTTGTACTGACTGATTTTCTTATACATTGTTGCAATTCATCGCTATATACTGAAATTATAAAATTACGGTGCATCGAGACTATAAACTACTTGTAAAGGGAGGGCAAATATTCGAGCGTCCACGTAAATTATTGGTTTTTTAGAGTAATAGTGGACGAGACTCTAAGCACGACAAGATGGAAAAGTGTCGTGGCTATCAAGCCCCTAACTAGGGTTATACCCGAGGCTATTAGATCTCTTTTGAGCTTTAAGCTCGAATTGAAGGTTCCACGTGCACGAACAACTCAGGTTGTTCGGGGCCGTTTGGCTACAGAATCGAGTCATTAAAATATTCAAATGTGATTAAGAACAAAGAAAATATGACGCTCGAATCTTTGCCTCCTCTCGAAAAACAACAAACTTGTTAGCAGCAACGAACATTGTACAAAAATAAGAGAGTGCAAGCGACGCGCGCTCACTTTATCTTTATCCTTTCGTCAATAAAAAGATTACTTTTCTAATTTTGAAGTTTTATTTGTTATTCACTCATTTACAATATATGAAATTCTCTAACAATCATCCATCCGACATTCAATTGGAATTTCAGCTCATAAAACTTGCGCGCAAGTTTCAAAACTTTCGCAGCCAAATTCCACTTATCAACCATGGACTTAATTGCTGCCACTCAAACAGAAGAAACTTTCCAATGCTCGCTCTATACACATACCCACTATTTCCCTCTACACACGTACGCACACTACACGAATATTCGCCCGGCACAAAAGCTCTCAGCCCAATCCATAACATTAAAACCCCTTATTTCCACGCGACTCGTACAATATCTACCAACAAAAAACATCCCGCGCGCGCACGCGGATATGCATAAAGGCTTACGCATATGATAACACCATAATACCCACACAGTCGTCGGCTCGATTCAATAATAAAGGAGGAACTTTACGCGCGCACCTCCGGCTGTTGTTTGCGCGCCACACGCGCTTTTTCTCTCTCTCCATCTCTGTTTTTCCGCCGCTTTTCCGTAATGATTTCCGAGAAGAAGAAGAAAGCGTTGACGCGCTGAATCAATAAAGTGGCTGTTAGGCAAATGCGCACGCGAGAGGCGCGCAGCGTCTCGGAATAGTTGAATTAGCGCGAGACGAGTCGAGCGAACGTGGGAATGAATCGATCTGGTTTAGTAATATGATTTGCAGGATCTCTACCTCGGCACGGGGGTTGGTGTGGATCTCGAGATGCAGGAGCGTGAAGTAGACGAAGAAGAAGAGAGTCGAGTTATACGTGTGTGTGTGTGTGTGTGTGTGTGTGTGTGTGTGTGTGTGTGTGTGTATATATACCGGAGGAGATTCCTTTTTTTTATATTGAACGTCAAAATGTCTTTAATCGAAAGGATATGCGAGTGTCAGGAGAATTTACTATTCGAGCGCGATTTAAACTGACACGTGGAATTACGGACGTTTCTTCTTCAATTACAATGTCTTTCACACCGTGGATGCATGACCGGAATTCGATTAATTTGTATTGAATATTTTAAGGAAAAACTGCGAAAGTCGAAATGTTCTTTTCAAAGTTTGAGAGAGAGAGAGAGAGAGACGCGCGCGCGCGGCCGGGAAAAAGGATCTTCGCGACGAAGATACATGTTTTCGTCGGAATTCCAAGCCCAAATCCCTCGGGGCAGAGGAAGAAGCGCGCGGGTATCTTAGTCCAGAGCCAAGAGTTTCTTGTTTGTACGTCACACAAGGATGGCCTGTGCCTTCCTCGTTTTAAAACATGGTTGGCAACTAAAAAGGACATATTTGGAGAAGCAGTATTCGGTTCCTTTTTCTCTCCTTTTTTCGAAAAAGGAAGCCCGTTATGTTGTACCTCTACGTTAACATGTGTATTGGATGCGGGGACGGATGTGGAGGATGTTTGCGGAAGAATTTAAATGGAATTAAACTTTTTAGAGGTATAGCAGCGGGGTACTCCAAAAGGATGCCTTTTGAGATTTCTAGTTTTTCATTTTTTAGAGTGATAAGAGGATTACGTAATCGAATAAAAGTCGATCTTTTAAATTCGTTTATTCGATTGAAATTTTTACCTTTTATTTTAAATCGCATTCTGTATAATTAGTCAACAACGAACAAATTTTTATAATATTCCGCTTTTCAAACAAATTTTATAAATGGAATATTGAATCGAAGGCGCGTGTGATTTAATTTCAAAAGCCTTTACGCTCTTCACGCAACATCGCTCCGCCGTTGTATTTTTACAGATTTGATTTTGCATCCAGCACTGATAAACACACGCGAATATAGAGTTGGAGTCATTCAAAGCGCTCACCGCGCTCGTTCTTGTTTAAATCATCGGAAAAAATAACTTTTCGAAAATGCATAAAAATAATGGAAAAATTTTTCCCCGGAATTCCCTCGCGATCAGCGCTTCCACCGTTCGATATTGAAATTCCATTTTCAAAGAGAATAAATCGCTATTATAATGCTTCCGGTAAGCATTTTTCCCGTATTACCGATGAACGGAGCGCGTAGCTCCGTCTAATCAGAGATAACCGTCTAATCTAAAAGCACAATAAAGAAAAAAGTGACTCACTTTAATAGCGAGATAATCGAGTGACTAAAACATTGATTCAGAAGAATCGCCGTCGGCACGAGTAGTATTATAAACTTTACTTACTTACTAAATCCACTAAATATAACTCAATATCCCAGCTACTAAAATCCCCCCTGCGAGCTCGCACACCGAGAAGCGTACAAACGAAATCAGACGCATCAATCGCACGAGAGACAGAAGACGCACACTACGTACGGCCCTGGGCTCTCTTCCCGACACACCATCGTAGCCAACTCGCTCACAACTACGAGGCTCACTCCCCCAACATATACACATGCACACACGTGGAACGCGCCAGACGAGGATGGCGCGAGGGAAGGGGGTATCATACACAGGAAAGCCTGGCTGCTCTCTCTCTCTCTCTCCCAAGGGGGGACATAAGAAACAGGGAGAGAGAAAAAACCAGAGAACACATCAGCGGCTCGTTCTCGTTCTCTCTCCCGACATATAAGAGAGAAAACGGGAAAGAGAGCGAGCGGGCGCCCCCGCGACATTGAGACTCGTCAGCTGAGCGCCCCGCGCACGAGGTCGTTCGCTCGTCGTATATGCGTGGATTCGGATTTCTACCGCGCGTGTGTGTGTACGTGAGCTATAGGGTATGAGAATTTCTGCAGTTGCGAGTGGCGCGGGGCTTTGGCGGTGCTCGTTTTTTTTTTTTTTTTTTTATAGAGGGACGGCAGAGTGGGATGGTCTTTTGGGATTGTATCGGTTGCTAGTAATGGGGGTTTTCGCAAAAAGGGAGTGTGCTTTTGGCATTCGGTTTGATGGAGAAAGGTTGTCGGATGGAGGTTTAGAATGTTTTTGCAGTATTGGCTGGAGAGGTGTTCAGTTTCCGGTGAAGGGCAATTTGAGAATTAAAGAATTGCGAGTTTAGCTTTTTGTTGAGATGGGGAGACGATTTGAAAGGGTAACAAGTTTTATTGAAATGGAGAACAAAATTTATGCAACACTTGTAATTGATTTTTCTTCTGTTTGTTCAAACAAATTTCTAGTAACCTCTGCGTGGAAGTATAAAGATACATGAGATTCTGAAAAAAATATGAAAAAGTAGCGCAGAGAGTTTCAAATTTGCATATCCTATGTAGTTAAAAGTTTGCATTTTAAAAACTATGAATAAACATTGTTACGACTCAAAGCTACGGAAATAGTTCTATTAATATTAAAGATTCGGTGGAAAAAATGCAAAGGCAGATTGTATGAGAGATTCTATATTAATCCTTTTACTCACATTCTAACTATAGACTTTTCTTAAGACCTTTATAACGTCACGAAATCAAAAGCTATTTGAATACCCAATCTGTACAACACAAAATGCATGAAATTTCAAAAACGGCTTTAACGCTAAACAGCGAACCAAAATCGAACGAACACGCGCGAGTGTGTGTGTACACAGCAGATTCGATTTCGCGAGTTCCTCTCTCTCTCGCGTTTAGCTGGAGCGGGCGGACGAGCGAGAGATGCAAATTTACGGCTTTGTTGTGACTCATCTTTTGCGAGGGAGAAAGAGCGAGAAAAAGAGAAAGAGAAAAGCAAAGAGCAGGACTGCGACGTGGGAATTGACCCGGGCCGGGGTCTCGTGGGTAACGTCACTTTCTTTTTCGAGAGACAATACAGAGAGGAGAGAGAAAGAGAGAAAGACAGCAGTGATGTGGGTAAGAAGAGGAGTTGATTCGCTGGAATTGAGCTAATATGCGCCGGAGTTCGGGGTTGATAGAAGATATCGTGTTCTTTGAAAAGAACGAAGGTCAGGATTGATGAAGAAATGTGCCGGTTACGTTTGGTCTTTTAATAAAACGCTTTCCAGTAATCCTTATATACACTAGGTTTGCTATGCGATGCGTCATTGGGGAAAAAAAAAACTTCTTTCAGGCATACGTGTACATCTCGAACAACAAAGACCACCGCAATCCGGTACAGATCTCGAACGACTAAAAGTGAATTTCGAATTACTATCGGATAGTTTTACATTGTGTCCAGGCGTACACACCCACCCACACTGCGTTTCTTTTGTTCTCTCTTGTGTAAGCCTTTGATGAAAAAGACCACCAGCTGCAACGACGCAGACTTCCTCCATCCACGCGCGACGCTCTTTACTTTTCACCAAAATATAAAAGCTTCATTCCCGCGCGCACGACAAAAGTCCAACTCCACGCCGTGGTAAGTAAACAAACCGGAATCCTTCCATCTCACACAGACAGAGACAAACAAAAACGCATCATCCCAGGCGCAACGCAATCAATCCCAGAGGCTCTCACACGGAAATGGCTTTCCCATTATACGTGCCAGTCACTCTCCTGGGGTGGCGACGTCCTACACGTACAATGCACTTCTCTCGTACTAAAGAAACTCTCCGCGATGCGGCGTAACGATAAATCGAACACGAGCGCGGGAGGATCGGCATTTTACGAGGACAGCGCGCGATTAGTCCGGAGTGAGAGGGAGGGAGACGATTATATCGGACGATGATCGAGTAGTACGAAGCAGCAGCGCGCGTACCGTAAAAGGCTCGGCGTGCCACGAGAGCGTCAATTGGGAGGAGGACGGGTCAGAGGTGCAGCAGGGCAGGACGGCAGCAATTTTCTACAAGGTCGCACGCGATGATAGAGTTAGAAGGGGGAGAGAGAGAAGAAGAGCGCGCGCAGCACAGATGGACAACGGCCTCGGTGTGTCTTGTCGCGTGAGTTCTGTCTTCCTTTTTCGTTTTGTTCGGCGGAGGAGATGAGGTTGTGTATTGGCGACGGCTGAGGGAGGAGATGGTGGCTTTGAAGTGGCACAGGATGTCATGTTTGTAGGAACGATTTGAAATGGATTTTATTGTTTCAAGGTACTGTACAGAGAAGTGGAAATGTTTCTGCGATTTATAAAGAAATTCGTTTAATTGAATTATATTGCGACGTAAAATCGACATCAACGGTGCAAAACCTCGCGGTCAACATCTTCGACCAATTAAACCGAAAACTAGATCACCCCTCCACTCCCTCACCAGCGCATAAAATTCGCCACTCAGAGACACGCCGGAATAACTCACTCACTCCTCTCCTCTCCTGCGCTCCAGACTGCGATTAATCAATATGCACGCGTCTCGACGCGCTCTCATCTCTCTCTCTCCTCCGACGATTGCTTAGAGTCTCCCCCACTCGACCCATCGGCACGTAAAATATAATTTGCCGTCGTCGTCGTCGTCGTCGTCGTTGCATGCATCTGTATGTATTTTACCGAACGCTAGCACTCGCGTCGCCCTACATAACTGCTTCGTTAGTCGCGCGGTTAATTGTCGACGATTACCGCCGCGAATTTATCGGATTAGCGCGCGCGATTTCTACCCGTAAGGGGAGAGTAAAGTTCCTTCCCGGAATTTTTCATATAATGTCGCGTATAGGCGTGCCGCGCGCAGGCGGCTCCCGGTAATCGAGGCGGTAATCGCTTTTAATACGAGTAGTAGTAGTCGATTTAATACCCCCGGCGAGCGAGCGAGCGAGCGCTAATCGCTTTTCGATTACATTCTCCTCGTTGTCGTCGTCGTCGTCGTCGACGACTACGTCCTTGCCTCTCTCTCTCTTCTTCGTGTTTTCCGCGCTGCACTTCCGGAATTTCAGCTCTGTGGAGAGAGAGAGAGAGAGAGAGAGAGAGAGAGAGAGAGAGAGAGAGAGAGAGAGAGAGAGAGAGAGAGAGAGAGAGAGAGAGAGAGAGAGAGAGAGAGAGAGAGAGAGAGAGAGAGAGAGAGAGAGAGAGAGAGAGAGAGAGAGAGAGAGAGAGAGAGAGAGAGAGAGAGAGAGAGAGAGAGAGAGAGAACGATGGGATAATCGGCGGGGCTTCGATGGGCACGTATATAAAGGTGGATCTTTGTTCGACCGCTATACCTATAGACGCGGCGATGATTGCGACTTTTTTTTATCGGAACAAAAACTGGGTCGAGAGCGCCGCGCACGCTGCTGTATTTCAATTATAGCGCGCGTGTATGTGCGTATACGCGAGGTATGATATAAACGCGCGTTCGCAAATTAGTTTGCGTGGGGCGTGATAGTAATATAGTAATTCAGCTCGCGCGGTTACAACGCGTCGGTGAGAGAGTGAGCGAGAGAGAGGGAGGGCAGATGTTCGTTCTCTCCAATGAGTTCATTCGATCGCGTTTATCAAACGACGCGAGCGTGTAGTGTATCGCGCGCTTAAAAGCGTAATTTCAATGTAATTACAATCCACTGAATATATATACGAACGTGCCCGGAAATATTCGTTTATAAATACACGCACGCGCGCGAGCGAGCGAGCGATTCGTTTGCTGCAGCGAAAGCTTCAAAAGCGCCCCAATCGACGTGTGTGCGCGCGTGTAGCTGCTCTAAATCGCAGTAATCAATTCGACCTCCGTTCGACGAAATGCAAAGCAAACAGAGTAAAATTTCTTCTCTTTTTTTTTCTCAGCCGCTGTCGCAAAGGAATTAAGCGCGTACTCGTTAGCTCGCTTGGGATTAGTTCGATCGCGCGCGTGCAGTGTGTGTAGGTCAATTACTCGCGAGAAATTTTCCTATAAACTACTCGGAAATTTTCTCTCCCCTACTGTTTCATCCATATCGAATTACACGCGCGTGTCTTTGTTCTCGAGGCCCGGAGGTACAGGAAGACAACAGTACTGCGCGCGGCCGGTAAATCGCGGCTAATAGAAAGCGACCTCCTCCGCTATATACTCCACAGCCCCCGGAAAATCACTTCGAGGCAGTGTCACGTCCCCGCGGGCTATGTCTCTCTCTCTCTCTATATATATATATATATCTCGCCCAGTGTCTTATCCTCGTGTACGCAGGCTGCGCGAGGGGGAGAACAGAGGGAATTATATATTGCGCGGGACGTTTAACTCGTCCTGTTGCGAGCGAGCGAATTGTGTACACGATGCGCGCGGCATGTCACGTTTAATTATGGGTATATATAACGGATAGATCGGTATTGTGTTTTAGTCGTGGAGCAGCTGGCACGCTGATGCGGAGTGCTGAAGAGCGACGCACGTGCGTTGGACACGTGGGGGTTATTTCACTTGTCGGATTTTGTAAACGCCTTTTGTATAGTGGCAGAATAAATTTCTCGAAATCGTACGAGAAGAAAGTTTATATGTTTTATTGAAGAGACACACTTGATAAAATTATCCGCGATTTCTAGGAACACTTGAGAATTAAACGCTACAACTTTGCTAATGAATTTGTAGCCGAAGTGTACAGAGCCATTAAATCGTCCGTTTCCAGAGAGAGAGAGAGAGAACACGTACGAGCTGTAAAACTTTGTAGGTCAGTATAGTACCCCCTTCGCGCTTAATAAAAGACCAAAAAAAGACAACGCGAGAGAGAGGAAGAAAAACAATGCTTTTACGCGAGCGCTTAGAAAGCACGAAAAACGTTTATTTCGTTACACCGCTGCTGCTGCTGCTGCTGCTGCTACTCTCGTCGTCGTAAAAGTATCCTTGACGTAATGCGTCAGTTGAGGAATGAAACGCGCGGAGCGCGAAACAAAGATTTTCGCATGTACGCAGAGATAAATATTTGCTCGAATGAATTTCCGCATTCCACGCGAGTGACCGAAGAAGCATACACTTATGTATATTCATATATACATACGCGCTGCGAGCGAAACTTTCACTTTTTTCCACGCAATTTTTTCAAAACAACTCTTTCATCGACTGACGTTTATTATATCTATACGTAAACAATTTTCTATGTACGATATATGCGCATTATGTCGTAACGGTGAAAAATTCCTATGAAAAAACTTTTCAAATTAACAGAGAAGATAAAAAGACTGCACACTCGCGATAAAATATTCCACAGCAAACAGTGGGTAATACTGTCGCATCGCCGAGTCCGGCCGGAATTTTTGCAAACTTCATACGATACAGAGAGAGAGAGAGAGAGAGAGAGAGAGAGAGAGAGAGAGAGAGAGAGAGAGAGAGAGAGAGAGAGAGAGCGCACCAACTCTGTCTCACGAAAATAACCTCCCACCGCTCGTAAACTTTGATAGTGCATTAACATTCGCGCGTATGCGCAGGCCGCCGCCGTTGCAGCGCTTTGCGCCCGCGCACACATTAGCGCACGCGAAACTTCCTCACCGCCGTCGCGTCTTTTCCTAGCTTATACACACGCGAGCTGCCCGTTTCTCGCGTTTATATTCGCCCCTTTTCCCTTCCACTGTATATCGGCCGTGTGTATCTCGCATGGCGGACCAATTTGCCGGCCCTTTTATCTGTGTCTTAACTGCATCGCGTGGGGGACGGTGAGCTTTTTAAGGGAAGAAGGTACAGGAGAGGCCAATTTTTGTTATTATTCAGGGAAATCTTTTTTTTATTGAAATATATACATATATGTACAAAAAGTAGCCCAAAACCACCTCTGTTGGTCCAATTTTAGAGATTTTATAAACTGCACTGGCCAAAACACCTGTAAAAAAGGTATATATTCAGTTAGCATTCTGCGCAATCGCTTTCGATCAATGTGTGCCAGTTCGAAGATACATATTTTTGGCACCCACATAAAGAAATTTACATTGCAATATTAGTCAAAAGCTGATTTTATTTTTTCTATTGCTAATAAGTCATAAGTTACTTTATATTTTTAAAAAACTTGTATTTTTAATGATTTTATGGTGGAACAGGAATTGAAAATTAAGGTCTAACCTAAAAGTCTCAACGTAATTTTGCAGTAAATATATTCTAGAAAATGAACCCAAAAAACCCAAACCTGTACATCAAAACTGGTTGTGCAAAACAACACAAACAATTACAAAAGCTGATCATGCTTAAAAATGACTTTAAACATAAGCAAACATATTTTAATGAACAATTATATAAATTATGTATCAAACAATTATTTACTTATATTTATTTATAGTCTGTACGCTTGGCTTGTTTCGCTTTCTCTGCACAATAAAGCTTCTCTGATATTTTGGAATATGCCAATACTCTCTTTGATCTGTTTCATTCTCCTTTATTAAAAAGGCACCATGATGAAGAACCCTTTGGACATCTGCTGCAGGTCTTTGTTCTGTCGACGAACAATGGTATAAACTAGCTTGGATGGCATCTATCATACTCTTCAAATCATGCGTATTATTGAAAATTGTTCTTCTGCAATATTTCTTCAACTCATTAATTTTAATAACTGTAAGCGCTCCATCTGACTTTCCACCAAGCTTTTCTTTAGTAGCAAATTCTCTGAGGCCTTTAATTACCCATTCTCTTTTGTACATGGTTCATGCATTTTTCTTATTATATTAAAATAGATTTTCCATAACCCTGGTAGAAATTAGTCCATTAAAAATGGGAAGGAAAACAGAAACTGGCCATTAGAAATGGCTAGTTATTAGACAGACATGTAACGCTTTTTTTCATCAACTTATCCCATTTTATGGAATGGCCCTAACCTGAAAATCTTTACATTAAAATTTCATAACAATTCAATCATATATTTTAAAACTTATACCCTTAAGAGATAGTTTACCGGGATATAAACAAAATTTAGTAGTCTTTCTACTATTTACAGCTTTATTCTATAAGATATAAACCAAAATCGTTATTTTGACACGTGACTCTATCTCTCTTGCTCATCGCCATAACAAATCGCTTGTTACTAGATTTATAATGGCTTCATCGACTACCTATTTTAACTAGCATTAAAATGCCAAATTAATAGATAGTACAAAATTGTGACCATCTTTGCGGCCAATAAATGTGAAAAATAGGTTAAAAAAATCGTTACACTTATGGAAGAAAACTGGAGTCCATTTTTTTGCCATTTTGGATCAAACTAGCCATTTACTGCTCAAAAAATGATTTCAATTTCCACCAGGGAAGGTGCCACTTCATTAAGCTGAGTCCAAGTTTTTGCATCTCCATCAGACAGAAGTGTTAAATACCTCATACCATTCTTTCGAACCAAGCGACTCCAAATGTTTACAGCAGCCTGGACTTCCATACTACCAGAAGCACCCTCATAATTGGCATTACACTCTTGACTACTCTTGTGAGCTTCAAACCAAAAGTTATATTCTGGATATCATTAGTAGATTCTACAGCTTTTCGGTTCACTACAAATGCTGCTTGTCTATTATTTGTAGATTCCATTCGTGCACTTGTAAAATTTTCTCTGATAACAATTTCACAATTTTTACACTATAACACTAGTTTTACACACAATCCGCTTCTCTCAGTTATTGAAGCACTATCACATTTTCTAGAACAAGCACTGCAAATTGTTTCTTTTTAAAAATTACAAAAGAAACTTGTGTGAACCAGAATGAATTCATCACTTTCACTTATATCAACAGAGCTGTTTAGTTTTGTTTTCACCGCTGTCTTTTCAAGGCTTCTACCGCTGTCAAAAAGAGAAAAGTATTATAAAAAATGCAAAAAGCACTAAATTGCATTTTTAACGATAAATGTTAAAATAAATCAAATTAAATAATTATATGAAAATTATGACATTAGGAGTAGATTTTCGGGTAGAAAAATGGCTAAAAAATAGTTTAAAACGATAAAAAAAATCGATTGTTTTGCCAAAAATCGGTACCTTCTTCCCTTAAAAGGAATAACGGCAGAGCTGTTAGGAAGCGATATGTGCGCACGCACGGTGGTTGATTATCATTTTTTATGGATGGTAGGACGTGAAATTTTGATGCGGCGGGGATATCGCGTGTTGAGAGGAAGAAACGGACGCGCGAGCTTGCACGGTCGTTGGTTGATTTTTTTTCCAGTTCTTGTAGAGTGGCCGGAAAGGTGTTTTTGTAGAGCGCGGGTAATGGAACACGGTAAGTGAATGTATTTTGGAGATTTTTTAGAGGATTCGGGGTGGAAAGTTTATACATTAATTTAGATTAAACGAAAAAGCTTTTAGAAGAAAAAGTAAATATATATATGGAGTGAAAAGTTTTTTATTTGTTTTGTAAGAGAGTTGTTTTGGTATTGAAAGTGTATTTCTAAAGGTCGAATCTAATATCGTCCATTATGAATTCAATTAAAAACTGTTTGCTGTACGTATAGCTGCTATACAAAAGCTGCTTTTAAGCCAGTAAAACATTCACCGCGAAAATTCAAAATTAAGATTTAATCGCAAAAAAACTCCAGAAACCTGCACCACGAGCCTTCAAAATTCCACTGCCACCATTACCTTCTGGCTTTTGAAAAATTAACCTCGCGGTCCTTATCGCCTTCTAATTTTACTTGACCCGCTTTTTTCGCGTTTGCTGCTATCCCCTCGCCCGCGCTAAAGAAAAAGCTTCCAAACGAGATCTCTCTCTTCCACCCGCGCGCGAGAGAGAGGAGAGAAATTAGTACACGGCGTTTCCGTCGAACGTGACCGGCAACGGAAACGAAATAAATCCCGGGCAGAAAGAGAGAGAACAGAATTCGCGTATTACCGTAGCGGAGTAAATTTAACCCCCCCCCCCCCAACGTTCATTCTTTTCTGCGCGGATTGGCCTGTTCCGAGGTTGATAAAGAACTTTTTCGCCGGTGTATAGAGGGGGAATGTAGTCGATGGCAAAGTTGGGACGGCAGGGTATGTGAGTGGAGGAAGTGTATTAGCTGGGGTCGGGATGAAATATGATTAGGCGCGATATACTCCCGCGAAGTAGTATTAATCGCAGAAGCGAGAGTGTATAAATATAGACACAGAGGAACAAGCGGTGATTTTCGGTAATAGCGAACCGCGACCCAGATCAGCGGCCCCCTGAATATAATCGTCCGCAAAATAAACCACTCGGGAGTGCGCCATTCAGCTGCTGCGGGGACCCTTTAAAGAGCCAAATGATTGAATCGCCGCGGCACAATACACACACACACACACACACACACACACACACATAAAAGGACCGCGAAGACCTCACTCTCTAATTATTTCTTTTCACATAAATTACATTTCTCCTCGGTGAATCGAGGCCGCGCTCGCGCTTAGCTCTCTTGAACTCCGACCTCGAATCCCTCTAAAAAAAAAAGAAGCGAGAAAAGCTCGCTCGCTGGCTTCTTTCTTTCTTCCTGCCTACCTTCCTTCCATTCTTCCACTGTCTTTTTATACCTACCGCTAGGCTTACGCGGTTTGATTTACAAGTGCAATTCGAATCGCTGCCGCTTTTCGTACAGCGAGCCAACTCTCGCCCGCGGAGATATTAGCCCTCCCCCCGAAAAAATTTAATTAACTCGCGGCTCGCGGGTATTATGGCGTGCTTTTTTTGTATGCATATAATACGACGAATTTTTCGCCAATAAATTCCGAGCGAGAGGGCGTTTCTCTTTTTATATCGATTGCTATGCAGTTGGTTTTTCCTGCCATTATGCGCTAGTAAAATGTTTCTAATTAAAAGAGAGGAGGAGGAGGAGGCGGATAGAGTGCAGGCCGCTTCGTTTGCCGTCTATCGATCGCTATTATGTTGAGGCGAGTAACTGGGCCGAGTGTTATTATTATTCTTTCTTTTTCGGGGGAGGAGAGATGGATAGAGAAGAGGGGGTTCTTGCGCATAGGCTGCGCTAAGCTGATGGAGCCGAGGAAAGTTCGTTAAGGAATGGCGACGACGGGAATGTCTGATAAATGGTGGCCTCGTGCGATGTGTGACGGAATGCGAAGGTGACGATTAATATTGAGCTGAAATTCTTTGTGCAAAATAAGACTTTTTATAAACAATTTATACCCGCGTCCAAAACGAAGGATTATTCAAATATAACCTTCAATTTCCTCCCTTAAAACAGACCCCAAGAGAAAAAAAAAGGAAATCATCTCTTCCAGCTCCACCCACTCGCGACCTCCTTCATCCGCAAAATTCTTAGCTAGCCCCTACGGGCGTGTCTCTCACGCGCGCGACCTCCGCTGTTGCCGCCGCCGCATCCCCATTCCGATGCAGGGCGCGCAAGAGAGCATCCGGAACAAAATCCCGAGCGCGCGCGGCCGCGAGGGATTTCCCTAATTCGCGCAACTACGGCTGCTGCTGGAATTTAAGTATGCAATGCTACGCGCTCGATACTCTCTACACGCGACGAATTTTCTTGCAGGATTCCATTTTGCCCGGGTCGTACCGGTGTGGTCCATTACGCGCGACGATGTTAGAGGGGACGATGGAAGGAGGGGACGGAGGAGAGGGAATTGTTGGTTTCGGGAAGGGAAGGTTTTAGATGAGGAGGAGAGATAAGACAGTTTTTCAAATCTTATATATAGAACTTTTTTAATTAAGGTCCGACGGCTTTGGAAGGGAAAAAAAGAGTGGGCTCCCGGCGTAAATGTAATGCTTTCTAGCTGGTAAGCGGCTTAAGAGGTTCCGATCTTTTTTTTTCTTTTGTGTAAATAAAGTAACTTTTGATCTGAATAGTGTTTCAGAGATGCATTTATTTTCTTATTTTTGAGACGATGCTATTTAAAATTTTGACGGTAATCTTGAGTGGTAATTATGAAGAAACTGTCGAAGATATTTCCTTGGTGAAATTAATATTTAACATTTACAATACCTACATTCAATTACGTGTGTAATGAATCAGTAAATTTTATAACCCGATATACGGTATTCATTTTATCTTCAAAATAACATTTAATATTTTGAACTCCCTTAACCACGTTAACACGAAATCATAACTGCATGCCTTAACCGTTTTCCTCTCCGTCCACACCTTCGCACGATTTCGCTGGACTTCCGGTACCTTCTCTCACCTCCGCTGCACTCTCCAGCAAAGCTCCATTTTCACTTCGATGCAATTGCGCGAGTGCAACAGCAGTAGCCGCCCACGTCGCAATTACGGTGATTGGATAAATGTTAGTAATTTCGGTGGCGCGCAATCGCGCGCTTTGAAATTCTATTATGCGTCCCGGAGGCGCTAAAGCTCGATGCTCCAGCACTCGCCCGGGTTTAGAGGACGGAATTGGGAAATGTATCGGCGCGATATTGTGTGTGTGTGTGAGAGAGAGAGAGAGAGAGAGAGAGAGAGAGAGAGAGAGAGAGAGAGAGAGAGAGAGAGAGAGAGAGAGAGAAAGTACGGAAGGAAATGATATTTATTGGGTCTTCGGAACTGAACGGGAATGGATTTATTTTACTTTTGCGATTGGAATGAATGGGGAGGGGCCGTTAATAAATGTATTGATCGCGCTGTAATGTTATTTGATGCGCGGAGAAAGAGAGAGAGGAGTCTTTCGATAATTAATAATTTTAATTAGCGAGTAGTAAAATGTTCGCATGCGAGAAATATAATGCGTAGCGCATATATGTACGAGAGATAGGGTGGGGGATTAAATCCCCGGGAAATTATCATTCTGAATAATTAAAATTTCATTACCCCGCCGGTGATTTATTTGTAATATTGACAGTACGTAAAATGATATTAGATATAGCGGTACACGGTAATATTAAATCTACATATTATTACGTTGGTGTAACGCGATAATGTTAATTTGAGCATTAAATTACAATTTTATGAGTTCTTTATGCACGCCCCGTGCCTGAAACTATAAAGAATAAAAAAACATAAACGCCATTCACGTAATTTATCCCTATGATTCGAAAAGAATCATCGTACCGCGCAATCGAACTCCCCTCCTTTCTCGCGATCCTCACCACCTCGGCATCCCCCGACTTCAAAGCCTTTTCCGAAACAACAACAACCACAGCTACCCTTCCTGCGGCGCACGCAGCCGACCGCAAAAACACATCGAAGCGTCTCTCTTTGGAAAAGACTTCGGTCTTTACTTCTCGCTATACCACACCGCACTCGCACATACACACCGAAACCCCTCGCGTAATTGTCGCACGCTACTCGCACGCGACCTTTGTACTTCGGTTCTTCTCGCCTCGTTATACCCGCGGCGCGTCTGAGGACGCGCGAAGTGCCTCGTTTTCTCTCCCTCTCTCTCATTCGCTTTATGCGCGAGGAAAAAGCTCGAGCTCGCTTTGATATTTCGCGGCGCGCGCACGCGCATGGAAGTCGGCCGGAGCGACGTGCCGCGAAAGCTAATAAAATGCCGCTCGTTTGACTTGCCGACGACGACCGAGGAGTCGCCGTTTTTCTTTTTCTTCGTTTCTTATTTTGGGGGTCTGTTATTAGATGCAAAGGGGGAGGAAGAAGTTGTGAGGGGACGGAGGATTATTGATGAACAGGATTAGTGAGGTGCGTCTTTTTTTTGCGTTGTGGAGTATGGTTGAAGTGGGGTGGTGGAGATACGAGGTTGTGTTTGATGGTGTAATTTGGAATTTGTAAAGTTTTCTGAATGGAATTTTCATTATATTAAGGAATGTACAGTATAATTGTATTCGCATTTTCTGAGAATTTCTTATTTCAAGATTGATGATGTTGATTAATTTAAATTTATATAATTATAAAATATTGAAATACCGAGAGATAATGAAGTATACTATTTCTATACTGGCTCATCGGTAAAGGAAACAACTTTAGATAATAGCAAATTACAGGAAATCATTAATTAAGCCCAGAACTCTGCCGTTTTCCGTTATATAACAAGCGAACGATTTTTAAAAATAATGACCAATAATATCGATCTCCTATACTTCTTCAAACTCACTACCTACGTAGAGCAACTTCCATCAATATTAACGAGCCGACCGTTAAAATACAATGAAACCAGAATAAAATAGATAGCGAACATTTTCATTGAATCTGCATCTGCGATGGAAATCAGAAAACCGTTCTCCCTCGTTCCCTCTCTATCTCCCTCTCTCACGACAGAATTAAAACTCCTGAAAACTTTATGGCGCTAGCAGCAACTCTACCGCCGCGCTGCTACATTATCGATTCGGCGCGCGGGCTTTTCCCTTTTGGGATTTTAAATATCATATTTCCAGAGCGCGCGAGCAATGAGAGAAGCCGAAGCGAACGCAGCCGAGCTCTCCATCAGCCATAAAACTCGCACAATATCCCTAAAAACATTTTTAATACGGTGGATAGAGAGCGAGAGAGAAGAGGCCTATATATTCCGATGAATTAATAAATCGTGGAGTGTTGAAAATTTAATTAAATAAAAGGTCGTGGAAGTGGTTTCTGCTCTGCAGTGGGAAGCATTTTTTGTACGCTACGTGCTGATACGTGTATAGGTTAGATAAAAAAAAAAAATTATCGGATAAATCGATTTTCAGCTATAAAATACAGCTGCTAAATTGCTTAAACTACCCACACCCGTGAAATACTCTACAGTAAATTAAATTCAATTCGCACACTACTATATCGAATAACTCGATCTCCATGATCCCCTAATAATCTGACCCAGTTCGCATTCTTCAAAATAACCGTGTATAATTAATTAAATAACTCCGGGCAGTAGCTCGCGCGCGACCGTTATCTCCTTGATTGAAAGCAGCATCTCTCCTCCTCCCCGTGCGAAAATCTGTTCATCTAATTAGAATTTCCACGACTCCCTCTCCCCTTCATTACTACCAGTCGCTCCCAACACCGCAGAAATAACCCTCATCCCCGCTCCCGTTAATTATCCAATTTTCCATTCATCACCCCACTAAAATACACATTCCACATCCTCCTCATCGCGTGCACGAAAAATTCGGCGCGATCCCGGGCATTCGACGCGCGATTCATAGGGAGCATCGGCCGCTGGCGGTTGCTGCTGCTGCTGCTTCTTGGCGCGCGCGAAATTCGGGAATCCAAACAACGATACTCTCCCGCTCGCGGTTGGCAGCTCGCCAGGGTCTAGGAATACATGGGAGAGCGAGAGAGAGAGAGAGTGGGTCTAGGAGAGAGGGCAATTTTAGAGAGCGCGGGGTGGTATAAGGCTTTTATAATTACTTTTAATTAATGCCTTCGCTCGCGCCAAAATAGAAGCAGGATTGTGCGAGAGAGAGTGTGAGAGGTGGGAAGTCACGATGGTTGCTCTTTTGTCGTGAGCTGTTGGTAGTTTGTATAACGCGGTGATGACGACTGATTGGCGCGCGGTTCTGCGGCTGTGAGAAATTGGAAATTTTTGTCGGGACTATGATTCATGCGGTTTTAGGCACTTAACGCGAGTTCCTTTTTGACGGCTGTGAAGACCGAATATATCATTTCCTTGTTTTTTGAGTAATCAATTTGACGATCAAATATAATTCGCCGCACGTGTATTTATTAGCTGTTTATTCATATTTGTCGGTATATTAATACTCGACTCGGATATGAAATAGAACCCCCGGAGCATTATTACCTCTTTTATTATCCTCGTAAATTCAACGAAAACTCCGACGCGCGCACATACACACACGTATATACGCTTCTCTCTAATAACTCCTAAAACCCGTTATAGCTCTCAGTGAATAACGGACCTATATACCGATTCTTATCATCCCTCTTCCCGCGCGAACTATATATATATCCCTGGCGCACTAATTTTTATTGCTCCATTCCTCGCCCGCCCGTATAAACCAACGCTACACTGCACCGAGTACATATACCGCGCAAAACTTTTTCACCCGGTTACAGAGTCGCAATCCTCTTAATTACCCGTTCAATTTCCCATCGCGCAAACAATACCGGCCGCGCGGTGCGCTAGCTCGTTCGTTCGCTCGTTCTCATCCCCCCGTGAAATCTGGCACTGCGCAAAGCTTCGGACAAAGACGCGCGCGTAGAGTATGTGTCTGTGTATGTATGTGTGGGCGAGCAGGGGAGGATAAACAGCGAAACTCGGCAAACTAATCCGGCGGTGAGTATGTATACGGTATATATATATATAACCTGGGCAACCCTTCTCTGTATACGTATACATATATTATACGCGGCGTTTCGAGCGTGGGTATAATATGTACGGCTACGTCGTTTGGCCCGCGGGTATATAAACGAAGAGGGAAAGAGGAAATCTCAAAGGAGAAGGGGTATGGATGGACACACGTATATCATATAGAGAGATCGATCGGTCTCTTACTCTCCCCCTCGCGAATGTCACTGTCTAACGAGAGGAACGTGTACCTACGTACATACGTATGACGCCGGTCGTGTCACGACGAAGAAGTGGAACGAAGGCCGGCCTAGAAACGATCTCCTCTAGAAGACGATGATGAATATATATACCCGAGGCGCCGTAAGAAAGAGAGATCTAGTTTGCTACTCGGACAAACCCAATTGGCTCTAATGCTCGCGTCGAGTTATATACACGTATAGACGTATGTATATGCATGTATACGCGTGTATGCACCGATGTCCGAGCGCGCGCGCGCATGTAAGCGAACTTTGTTGACACACTTTGACAGATCGAAGCGCCGATCGAAGAAGCGAGTATCGGAAAAGTTCGATGTCGTATAGCGAGGAGTGTACGATTAGTACAAATTGATTTGCTATTATAGAGGTATGTCGTAAAGGCACATCGAGTGCTCATTGCTGCGGCTTAACAGCGTTATTTATGAGGTTCAAGAAAGTCGTTACGACTCAATTTAATGCTGCCTTCGTGACTATTCAATCAAAATTTATCGTCTGCTTTATATCATAGTATTATATTATGAGCGTTCATAGAAAAACTATACACTCATCGATTCATTCTAATATCCAGATTGGTAAATATGTAAACGTAATTCATTCCAAAAAATCAAACCCTCCAAACCGCACGACAACAACAACGGGCACGCGCACGTGCACTCGACGCACTCGAAACGACCATTCGTAGTCGTTGCTGCGCGCGACTTTTCGCCGCGCGGTGCGAAATGGAAATTAACGAGCGCGCGATTAATCGGGTTAATGGACGACGACGCTCGCGCCTTTGTGTGTGCGCGTATATATATATGTGTATGCATTCAGCACGGCAAGGGTTGTTGACCGTTCAGCGCGTGGACACTACAGTCGCGAGTGTCTGAACGTATATATAGTGTATGCATATATATGCATTCCCGTAAAGGCGGGAGAATTTAAAGACGAGGGTTTTTTGGAACTAAAGCGAGCTTTTTTGAAAAGAGGAATGTCGGCGGAAATTTGTAAAGTGTCGTAAGATTAATAGATTTTTTTCAGATTTTCTTTCAGGTAGGATGATGTTTTTGGCCGTTTAACGAGGATGTCTTTTCTTAAATTTCTCAGTGACGTAGTCTGGAGACGTTGAACTTTGCAATTCAAAGGAGCGCGTAGTAGGTGGGTTTGTGTATATATATAAAATATGGTAAGAATACATTTGCCAGTGGAACAATTATAACGTCTTCTAAGTGGTATAATGAAGATCTTATTTCGAGGCGAGAGAGGGATATTTTCATAAAACTGGAGCAGGTGTTCCCGGAAGGAAAACAATTCTACACCTGCACTCTCCGCGGCAGCCTTTAATGAGGCTCGGAGAGTTTTCGAGAAAGAGAGAGTGAGAGAGAGGGAGAGAGAGGGAGAGAGAGAGGAGTTTGTTAGTATAACACGGAGCGCTGAGTTTGAACGAAATCAGTCTTGAGTAAAGTATTACGAAGTGCGCGAGCAGTGAGAAAGCTCCTCCTCATCGTCTCTAAGAATAGGTCAATTCGAATATTTGAATGAAATCAAAAATTGAAATTAACTGTTCTCTTCTGAAACTTGAGTTCATCAAGAATTACTTTTCTCAACAATTCCCCGTACCCTCAAATATTCTCCACTCAGCATAAAAAAAACAGCCAACCTACAGCTTTCCCATCATGATAACGACTTTAGTCATAGAATCACCCTTTACCGCCATTACTTCCCTCAAATAGCACTTTAACACCCACTACCACCGCCACCACCATCGCGTGTAAATTATAACTAATTTACGGGACTACAGCGCAGCCTGCGCTTAGACCGCGCGAGGCGACGCTGCCACGGCCAGGGATAATCGATAATTTTCACCGGCAGTATAGCGGCAGTGGCGGCAGCATCCGGAGGGGGTCGGCTTAACCGACGAATTTACATCGGCTATTATCGCGTGCCGAAGCTGAGTTTTTCGCGTGCAAGCGTACGAGCGTACGGCGATGTTTGAGACAAACAATTCGAGGAGTGGTATTGGGATTCGGTGACTGGAGTAATGGTGGTGGTGGTGGTGGTGGTGGTGGTGGTGATGGTTGCAAGTGTGCGTTTTGAAGAGTGGTGTATAGGTATGTGGCGTTGGGTCGGGAGTAGTTGTGCGGTGTAAAGCGAGGGTAGTGGTTTTGCGGAGGGTGAGTGCAGTTTGTGGTCGACGGGTGGCGGTTGTGGTAGTTAAGGCGTTGTGGATTCTTTTTATACGGCAAATTTTGGAGAATAAAGTGTTGGTCTGGTACTCACGAGGTTGTGGGAGACGAAACGTTGTAGTTTATGACTCACCTGTAAAAAAAAACAAAAATATTTCGTTAATACAAACATTAAAAATTATAAAACCATATATATTGTAAGCATTCACCCATGACTTGTTCTTTACATTACACGTATATTCCTAATAATTATAATTATTATTATTATTATTGTTATAAACTTTACTCTAGATTTCTACCTAAAAATATACAGAAGGCGTACATATTTCAGCATTAGCATTGAGATTAAAAGTATTACAAAATTTGCATAGCCGCTAAATCGATACGGTAGTAGGCATTAAAATTAACTAACTGTCAATACGTTATAGACTAGGAATAGGTCATACGTAGGTTGATCATATAATACCTTAACAAATACCATAACCATTATTCTCATCCACAGTTCCTGAAAAATAAATACCACGTAGTCTTCTCCTCGTAAAAATCTTTCTCTTCTCCTTCAAAAAATTAATACCACGCCACACCTGGCCACATAAACCCCAGAGTAGAAAAAAAAGACCACCACCTCTCTCCCGCCACTCCACTCTCCGCGCCTAACAAGATCTCCCGCGCACAGGGCGCACCTGCAGCTAACTCCCGCGACTAAATAATAATGCGGTAGTGGAGTGCCGAGCAGCAGCAGCAGTAGTGCTACCCCCCGCCGTCGGACTCCCCACTCGTAATTAAAGCGCACTCGATCGACTCTATATATATATATATACACCTCCCGGAATAATGCCTCGGGAGTTTCTTCTTTCGCACGTGCTCCCCCTCTTTCCCTCGCGGAACTATTGTTTCCGCTTAATGGCGAGAGCCACGCGCGCGCGAGCGTTTTCTTCTCGATTTCAGCGGCACTGCGCGCAGATAATTGTATAGAAGCGCGCGTGGAACTCGGGAGGGACAGAGATAAGGCGCGCGCGGTGGATTTATGTCGACGGCGATAATCGCGCCAAGTAAGAGGGAGAGACACGGCGAATTCGCCGCGTAGTTGTCGGGAGATAGGTCTTTTAGTCGTGTGCGTGCGTGCGAAGGCAGCATTGTGTGTTTGTGTGATGGCAGTGGTTGCCGGTGACATCGTTTTGACGGAGTCGTAATTAAGAGTTGGAGAGCTGAAGCTGCGCGACGGAGTTGATTGAACGACGGCGCGAGATAACGGGGTGTATTTGCGGGATTCGTGGAAAAAAATTGGCTGTTTTATAACTCTAGGGGGGTGTTATCAGTGAGGCTTGAATTACAACGCAGAATATTAATTATCTTGTAGTCGTTGACTATACTATTTCCTGTATTTTGTTTTTCGATAACAGCTTTCAGCTGGATATATTTACGAGCAAATTGATTGTCGTTATTATCCGCACGCGAATTCATCGCACTGAAATTATTTTTCCGAACTATGTAGACACTTTGTCCGATACTATCAGTGAACTTATAAGCTTTGAGTACACAGAAAAAGCTTTTCCCTTCACGGGTCACTTACCTCCCATCGCCATTAGGCGAAATTCCCACTTTAATCTTCCACGAAACAAGTGAGATCCCAATCACCATACAATTCACCATCCATCACTCTCCGCGCCCTTTTGCCTTATCACCATCCACTCATACGCCGAACTATTCCACTCGGCTTAATTCCATTATACCCCGGGAAAACGAAAAACTTGCTCGCTGGTTGGCTTGTATACACGAAACTACTTCGATAACGTTGTAAAACTCCCTGCCGTGGCGCACGGAAACTTTCTACCTTTCTCCCTCGCCATCGCCCCTCCCGGCTCGATCGAAAAGTCCATAAAGACGGGAAATCCAACAATAAGCGCTGCTACTATATACCTCGTCCCGCAAAGTCGACACTTCAACGCCAAATATATACATACATGCTACTATTGCGCTACTACTAGAGCTGCAGTCGCAAATCGAAAAGGCGACGACGACGTGACTTGGCACGCGAGCGCATTTGCATACACACGGACGCGACAAGTACCTATTTCTATGCCAATTGTTTCCTGATAGCGCTTGCGCTTGCGCGCGCGCGAAAACGCACTCTCTCGGAAGTCCTTCGCAGCCGCGGGCTAGCTCTATACTGGTTGCCGGAGTTCGGCTAACTATCTCTCGTCCTGTCTTACTTAGTCGCCGAGAGAATAAGAGAGAGAGAGAGGAGTGGCGGTGTCTTGATTATCGCCGAGGGCGAGCGAGCGCAAGAGAGTTTCGCAGTCGGGTGCGGGCGATTGATGCTATCGCAGATAATGGGCTGGAGAGAGAGAGAGAGAGAGAGAGAGAGAGAGAGAGAGAGAGAGAGAGAGAGAGAGAGAGAGAGAGAGAGAGAGGTTTTGGGTGGGGGTATGCATTTTTCGTGTTGGAGAGTGGGCTCGTTCGTGTCTGCTGCGGAGAAGAATTGGGGTGTGGTGGGTGGAATGAACGGCGTGGTTTTTCTCTTAGATAGGGCAACAGACTCTGAAATTCCGCGTTTACGAACCCAGTGGTCATAGATTAAAGTTTTAATATAGAGTATCAACACTGAGAGAAATGTTGTAGTAAAATTTATTATAAACATAAGAAAAATTACTATATTTTGTAGGAACGGAGGGACAAATCGAAATTATAACAATTTTTGCTATGCAACATAGTAATTTTTATGAATGACCTTAAATTTCAAAAAATTAAATTTTTTCTCGTTCTTTCTGTTTTCAGAACTATTTTCAGACTCTAATCATACAATATTTAATGTGAAAATAAATTAAAATGAGAAATAAAAATATTTTTTTTACGAGCGTTGGGATCGAACCTGCAACCTTCACCGCGGCAATCGGACGCGCTAACCACTTACCCAAATAGGATTCTTGAGTGTAAAATTTTGGAACTTGTACATGTCGAACCATGGATTTCAAGAAAATTTCAGATAATATTAAATAATGACAATAAATAACTTTGATAACACAAAGAAACTTATCATTAATGTGCATAATATAAAAATAAAATAATTGAAGTAAGGTTTTGAATGTTTTGTAAACTTAAAAGCAAGACAAAGTGAAATTCCCGTAGAAACATAACCTCAATCAGACACGTGGGCGTCTTGATCTGCGCAAAAAGTACTAATGTTGTAGCAATTTTTACTATGTTGGATAGCAAACTTTCTTATGGCCTGTAGCAATTTTTGAATGTGGCACTTTTTACTATGTTTATAGTAATTTTTAATACGCTACAAAATAAAATTTATACGCTACAAAATAAAATTTAAACGCTATAAAATAAAATTTATATTCTATTCTAATAAAAATTAAAAGCATATATTTAAAATTTTATTATATCACAGTTTTTGTTATGTGTATAGCAATTTTTGTTTTATTTCGTAATACTTTCTAATCAACAACTGTCATAAAAATTACAAGAAATTTTGTAATTATTCATACAATTATAATAAAAATGCAGCATAAAGTGTATTTGTCTCACCCTTCCTATACTTTATAGTAATTTTTATTACAGTTATAATAAAATTTACTACAACATTTTTCTCAGTGAAGTAGATGTAATAATTAATTTAGAAAATTGTTGTATGGTCCTAGGTTTTATATAGGTGATGGGATCGTCGTCCAATTGTACAAAAGTACAAATAGCCCAAGAAATAAATTTATTACACTTTCTCAAATTATAAATTAAGTGTCAACATGCTATTCTTAAGATTCTTTAACAAAATTTACCAAGATTCTTTAAAACTTATAATTCCATCCAATTATCTTTTTTAATTTTGAGTAAGTTGAACAAAAATTATTATAACAACCAAATATCGTTTTAGGTATATTTATGGGCAATGAATTTCGGTCTCTATATGGGCTATATGGGCAATATATGGGCAATGAATTTCGATCTCTAAAGTTTTTAAAGTAGTAATAAAAAATGTATAATAAATGAAACTGTTTGTCAATGCATTACTTATCTTTGTACACTGAAAAAAATTTCACGTTGTAAGAACTGAAAGTACGGCTCTGACAACAGTACTGTTCGGCTGATTTTCTTTCTGCTGAATTTTATAGATACAGTAAAATTATTCGTACAGTTGTGAGAGCTGTACAAGATACACTGAAAGCACTAATGTATAGAGTTTTTTGTCGGAGCATTAAATAGGTTATGATTCGCCATACATACATATTTTTCATTAAAATAATCTCGATTGATAAGTACACTGATTACAGATGAAATACGCAAAAGCGGCTTGCAAACATGCGGTTGATGTGGCCGGTTTCTTGACTTTTTTAGGTTATAACATGAACATCGGCTTCGCGTTGTAGCGTTGTCAACAAACAAATACCGGCGGCAAAACTAAATCGTACCGCTGTCAGAGCTGTACAAGTACATTTCCCGCACCTGACCAATAGTGTCGTTACACTATACAAATGAATAGCTGCTTCAGCCGTCTGTAAGGGTAAATGAACACTATAAATAGTGTTAGTATAGCAAATCGAAACTATGGTTTCTACAGCCTAAATTTTTTTTCAGTGTATGCAATAAATTTAAGAACAAAAATATTTTATCTAAATTACAGTAATAGCAGACAAATTTACTACAGTAATAATAAAAGATGTCTTAAAATAGAGCGCAGTAGCAGTTAAATCATTACGGCCATTAAAATTTTAAACAAATCACCTATCTTTAACCGAACAGTACTAAACATCAACTATTTTACTCCGTGCAATCAGCTCGTTCTTAAATAACTGTCAGCCGTTTCTCCAAAACTTCACCCGACTTTTTCTTCAATTTTCTATTGATCAGCGGTGCTATACAGAAGCAACAACTGACATCTTGACTGCCTCTTGAACATCATCGTTTCCCCCTCCTTCTTCGAGCGTCTTGTCTTTGTCCTACGTAGCGGCCCATCGGGCGCACTTTCATAAATAGGTCGATCGCACGCGCCCGGAATGACTTTTCCAATTGCGCTAGCCTCTTATCAGCGCGAAACGGAAAAGCTCTCACCGCGTCTCCCCGCCCATACCTCTCTAAATAAAGGACCCTGTGAAAACCTTCTCATTTAGCGTGAAAACGATCGATGAAAGAAGTTGTCGTACACTGAAGGCGGCGATAAAAAAGACCGTTTGCAAATGGACTCGCGCCGTGTCTTTAACGATCAACTTTCGCCAATTTCTCCCTTTAAACACATTCTAATCGCCTCGTAATAAATTAACAACCACCTCGCCAACGTTAAACCCGTGCATTCTTTTCTAACAAAACGCAGTGCGCCATCCGCGAAGTGCCACACGTGAAATCGACTAAGATCCGAGTCGCTAAATCAGCAACAGGTTATGTACATCAATACGCGTAAACAAGCATTTTTCGTCCCACTACACTGAGAGAAAAAGCTAGGAATTGGAGGAAGAGCGCTCTTAGGTGTATCGCAAGGACGTTTTAACCTGCGATTTTTACGAGAAACTCAAGCGATGTTCGCAAGACCCCCCGCGTTATCCGCATGAACTCGTTCCTAGCGAAAATCGCAAGAGCGCCACGGGATTATCCCGGGAGGTTCCTTGCGATTAAGTTGGGGAATCGTTCACGCCTTGGCTGTGTCTACATCCAGACGTACTCGCTTCTCTCATTGGTTGGGAGCGAGCGCGCGCGCCTATGATGACCAATGAGAAAAGCTAATAGCACGCGCCCGCAGTGTAGCCGTCTGCTATGACGCTCTCCCCACCGCGCCGCATGCTTATTTGCAAGGAATCTCCCGGGATAATTCCGTGGCGCTCTTGCGATTTTCGCTAGGAACGAGTGCATGTGAATATTTCTAGTAGCCACGCGAATAAAGCAGGCGTGATTCTTGCGATATTAGCGTGAAAAAACTCCACGCGATAATCTCTAGATATTTCTCTCAGTGTAAGAGCACCCGACGCCACGCTCTCCTATCCTCCGTCATCCCATCCTGAAGGCCTCAATTAAACGGCATCTCGCCGCCGCCCACGCGCTCATTTGCATTTCAATTGAAAAACGATCGTGCGCGCGAATCCGCAACCGCCGTCGCGCTTTCTAAGCTGCGCGCATATACGCCGGTTATTCCTGGACGCTCTTGTGTACACAAAGAGCTGCACGCGCTCGCTCTGCCAGCCACAAAGAGCGTATTCTGTTGCCGCGAGATCGTCGAGCCCTTTTTTTTCGCCCGTCGAGGGCGGCGAGTTGAATGGCACGCGCGCGCGCGCATACGCTGTTGGAGAAGCGCATAGTGTGCGCAAGTAAGCTGCTTAGAGTTTTCTCGTAGTTGTATAGGAGTAGCTGATGTGCCGCGTTTAGGAAAAATTTATAGGGAAAGAGGGGTGAGGTGAATGAGGAGTGATTTTCTATTCGAGTGCGGTTGGAGGCGTTTTTTTCGACGAGTGCGTCGAGTTGATCGCGCAGTGGGTTGTGTTGCTGAAGGCCATGTTAATGGGAATGCTTATTGTTTTCGTTTAGTATGCTTATTTAAAGTATTTAAGTGACCTTGCTGGAAATTTATCTATCGCAAAATAGACACAATCTTAAAATAGATGCGAAAAATGGCTAATTAATGGTCATACCATAATAAAACGGTTTTCCCCCCATTTATTTATTTATTTTTTTTATTTATTTCACCAATTAAATTTACATAGGTAAATCCTATAGAAGTATACACAGATACTTGTACATAGGTTGGCATAATACTTACAGACTAAATACTTAAAACAAAAAAAATATAAATATCTTTAATTTCGCAGTAAAAAACATTTGTATAAGATTGCGCAATAACAATTTGATAAATATTTTAATAATTTGAAACATCGTAATTAGATCTCATGAAATTTTTCAATTTAGTTTTAATACGTCTCTTATTACTAGATAAAGTTTTAAACTCATTTGGAAGATCATTGAAAGCATGTATAGCTACCACATAACTTCTCTTATCACTGACAGCTTTGCTCATTGTCGATAATTGAATGGTTTTATACCTAGTATTTCTCGCTGTTTTTATAAATACTTCCTTTAGGGTTTCGTAATGATATAATAAACAAGTATACTTATAAAGTTGGTTAATACTTAAAGGATAGTTTTCCCCTAGAAAATTTTTATTTATTAATGTAATAGTTCTATCCTGTGTTCTTTGTACTAGGCATAAAGGGCTTTTACCAGCTGCGCCCCAAGCAATTATCCCATACTTTGACAATTAGTTTACTATGTAACACAAGATATTAACAAGCCTGAAGAGGTTGGCAGACCGAGCCAACGTTGCTACATGTAACTTGAAATCTAAGTGTTGATTTCTTTTCCATTGCCTCCGTCAGATCGACCAATTATCGCATTATACATACAATTATCCCATAGTTTATGAGACTATGATAGAAAGCATAGTAAACCATGAGAAGGGTTTTGGTATCCATTTTTTTCTAATTTTAGCAAAAATAAATATAAAATATTTGTTTTTTTTATAATATGTTGTACATGTACACTGTTAAAAATTTTGAAGTTTTTTTTTGTTAAATTTTAGTTAAATTTAATAAAACTTTTGAAGTTTCAGTTAAATTTAACTGAAATTTAATAAAACTTTTGAAGTTTCAATTAAATTTAACTGAAATTTAATAAAAATTTTGAAGTTTTATTACAGAATTTACCTTAAATTTCAGAAAATTTTTAACAGTGACACTGTTAAAAATATTGAAGTTTTTTTTGTTAAATTTTAGTTCAATTTAATAAAACTTTTGAACTTTCAGTTAAATTTTGAAGTTTTATTACAGAATTTATCTTAAATTTCAGAAAATTTTTAACAGTATTCTTGAATTTTAACATTTTGCAATCTATCTGAAAGATAGCTAGTTAATAGGTGCAGAGCATTACCTCTAATTCCATATCTATTAAATTTCTCTAATAAGATTTTGTGGTTCACCATATCAAATGCCTTTGCCAAATCCAAAAAGGCTTCGATTATTGGTATGCTCTTGTCTAAGTTAGAATAGATTATATTATTGAGATAGTTTAAAGCATCAGTAGTTGCCCTGTTTTTAACAAAACCATATTGTTTTTCCGAGATTATGTTACATTCATTTAAGAAGGTATATAATCGATTATACGAGGGGTGTTCAAAAAGTAAGTTTCCCTAGTCCGCCGTTTTGCCCCAGCGCCATCTAGCGAGCTGGGACCGAACATAGTTTTAGTTTAGGATATACCGATCAGAGCGGAACCGGTCTTAGCTGCCGAAAAAATTTTTTTCATCAGTACCGGCTCGGAAACCATGGAGCTACCTGTGAAAAACATGTCCATCTGTGAGTTGCGTGCAGTTATTCGCTTTTTAACTGCAAAAGGGCTTAATGGCAACGAAATTCACACTGAATTAGTGCATATTTATGGTGACAAATGCATGAGTGTGCAAATGGTGCGTCGGTGGCGTACATATTTTCTCAAGGGACGCGGAGAAGGGACGCGTCCTGGAAAATTATCGAGAAAAGTGTTGCTTTTTCACGACAATGCACGGCCTCATTCAGAAAAAAAAACACAAACCTTACTGGAAAAATTCAAATGGGAAATTTTTGATCACCCACCCTACTCTCCAGATCTCGCACCAAGTGACTTTTTCCTTTTTCCTAAATTAAAGGAAAGTTTGGGTGGCCATCATTTCAATTCAAATGATGAAGTGAAAGACATCGTTAAATTATTCTTTAAAAAACAGGGCACGGATTTTTATAAACAAGCTTTGTCAAAGCTTGAGAACAGATATAAAAAATGTATTCAAGTCCAAGGGGACTATGTAGAAAAATAGTTTATAAGTCAAACAATAAATACATATGTTACTTTAACCTAAAAATTGTGTTTTGCTTTTTTCCCGGAGCAGGGAAACTTACTTTTTGAACACCCCTCGTATATAATCTTTTCAAAGATCTTAGCAAAGTTTGAAATAAGCGAGATAGGCATGTAGTTGGAGGCACATGATCTATCTGCAGCTTTAAATATGGTAACCACTTCTGCAGTTTTTAATACCCGAGGCCATTTGGACAATGCATAAGTTAAAAATATATTCTAAAGGTAGCGATATATAAGTGGAGATCTTTTTTAACGTCTTACTATTAATGTTACCAACCTCTTCTGTTTTATCTTTCATTTCATTGATAACTTCTTATTTCTTAACTTCGAGATGATTTGTAGAATTGATAAAGATCGTTTTTGGATTAGTTTGAGGTAATTTTATATTTGTGTTAGTCAGATGTTTAATTTTAGTACTTAAACTTAAACCTACATCACAGAAATATGTATTCATGTAATCAGCTATATCACAATTACTATCTAATTTTTCATTATTTACTATAAGGCTTTTTATACTATTTATACCCCTTTTTCTTAGATAAGATAGAGTTTATAAGTTTCCATAACTTTTTGGGATTGTTTCTACAATATTCCAACTGATCTTTTTCATGTTTAATTTATTATTCGCACTATTCGCACATTTAATAGATTGAGAATAGAATGGCATAACCTCATGGAAACCTCATTCTATTTTTAATCTATTAAATGTTCGAATAATAGAGGAAAAAGCGTTTCACCGGAAGCTAGAAATTGGACAAGGGAAATTTCCATTTAATCCAATTTGCTATTAAATTAATAGCAAGTTTCTAATATAAATAGCTGCAGTTATTACTTATAAAACTTTTTGGATTTCCAGCAGGGTGGAGTTTGAAATAATGTTATTAACTATTGAAACAAAGTTTCAATATATCTTTGTGCTTTTTTTTAGATTTGACTGCAAACTTATAATCTGAATATTGTGAAACTCTAATGCAATTATGTCTGCAATGTACAAGGAAATCAAATAACAGTTATTCCAATATCCATTATGTAATTAAATAATGGCGCTAGTCGAGTTACTATCGATTACATCTGTTTCGTTGCTGCTACGTTACTTTAATATTTTTTCTTCAATATCGATTCCAAAATATTCATTTCAATATAATACGTATAAAAGCACAGACAACGAACTTCAATTCCAACAATTTAAGTCAATTCCGGAAAAAGCCTCAACCACTTCACCTTCTAAAATTAGCCGACCGTACCTTCTTGTATCCTTCGCATCTATCCGCCTCCACGAAACCAGCGCGCTTGCCCGCCGCGAAGATTAGCGAAATTCCGTTTCGTAACAATAACAATTAAAGAGTCTCGTCAACGTCAGTGGCAGCCACCGCCGTAAGACTATATACGCACACCAGCGGCACTCGGCTGTGCGCGCGACAAACTTGCGTCATTAGCATGTCGCAAGCACCACTGCTGCTGTTTGGCCTCAGAGCGGTGCGCAGTCTGTATCTTCCTTATGTTAATTTGATTAAGACACGACGCGTGAATCGAGAAACTCTTGCACGCGCGAAAAGCGCCGAGCGCCAGCAGCGTAATCAAAGTTGGCCGAGGTGCGGTTGCTAGGATTGGAACTTGCGAGTTTGCCTGAGCTTTTTGGGGGCTGGCATGGTGGTAATTGTGTGAGGAATCGTCGTTGTCCGCTTAGTAGAATTAGTTTTCACCAGGCTGCACAAATTTATTAGTATAATTTTTATAGTATCTCGTATGGATGGAAACGAATCGACATCAAAGCGGCGCATTCAGCATCGCCGACGATTTTATGCCACCCGGTAGGTATAACGAAGCTGCATGCCGCGCTGACACACATTTTCCGCGAGAAAATTGCCTGCTACCCAGACGACGCTGCTCATTTATTCTAAGCGTCGCAAAAAGGCATTAACCGTCGTTTCTTTTTGCTTTACTCGCAGCATCCGACTCTGTTACTTTTTTTTCTCTCGACTAATAATAATAAACCCCCTCGCGTGCCCGCGCGCGAGCTTCGCGTTTTTACGGCCGTCCGTCGTAAATGCCACGTGTTTGTTCTCTCTTGTGCTGCTGCTAGAAACCCGGTGTGTAATAGCTAATGCCGCGAGCGCGTCGCTTTTAACGACTTATTGAAATTGATACCCGCGTCGCGTTCCCACTGTGATAGTCTCGTTAGATAGAGAAAGAGAGAGAGAGAGAGACAGAGCGAGAGAGAGAGAGAGAGAGAGAGAGAGAGAGAGAGAGAGAGAGAGAGAGAGAGAGAGAGAGAGAGAGAGAGAGAGAGAGAGGAGCGTTTAAAGGCTGTTAATGTTTTTTATCGTCGGTGAGATAAATGCATTTGCCAGAGTATATACGGCTCGTATAGAGTATTTTTTTCGTTTAGTGAAAAGTGACGTTCGTTGTAATTCCAGGTGGATTAGGGATGACGTTTAGAAAAGTTATCGCGATGGTGTACAGAAAAAAGTCGTGATTTATAGTGATTTTTTTATTTTATTACACAACTGCTATACAAATGGCACGATAACGTCATGTAGCGCGGACGTTTTTATCAAACTCAACAAATTTAAACTATCCGGGAACTTAAAAAACACTACACATTCAGAAATGTGCCGTAATACACAAGGACACCAAAGTGCGCGACATCGTGTCGCATGACAGGCGACCTGACATAATCGGATATTTCAATTCTATTTATCCCGTCAGCTCGAAATTCCCTACACACAACACACCCACATTGCATGCACGCGCGCGCGCGAGCTCGTAAATCTATCTTCGCGCCACCCGATGACTGCGCTACTCCCATTCAATATAGCTCGTCCTTCTCACACTTCATAGGTATGACCGGGCGAACTATACATCGACTCTACTCACCCCCGCAACAAAATCAGATCCACACAGGCAATGGGTTTGAATAAAGTGCGTGCGACACCGCTACGCCCGAAGGAAATTGAAAGCCGGGGCGTGAAAACGGACTGCGCTCCGCGTGTTATATTGTCCGGCGAAATGACGGCGGCAGTCGTTTCGAGAGCGAGTGAGGACATCTGGCGCGGGCAATTATATGCGCTCTGCAAGAGGGGAGGGGTGCTACGACGGCGACTACGACGACGATGGACGACGCGTCATTCTTTATTTCACGCGCTAATTCCTAACCTAAATACGCGCGCATATGACGAATAATGAGGGAGTTATGTGTGCACCGTATCTCGAGGCGTATTAAAAAGAATTAAGAGCGTTCCACTTCGCGAAGTTCCCTACTGGGGGAATTGTTTTTTTGGTTGGCGGCGGTGTGGGAGAGTGGAGATGTGAGATAGGGGGAGATAGATGAGTATGTAGTTATGGGTGTGCAAGGTGAGATTTGTTTATCAGCTGTTGATTAAGAACTTTGAATAGAAAGTTTTGATGTAGGTTCTCTAGCTTTCAAGTGATCTGGGTCAGAACTTTTTAAGAGCGAAGGTGAAATTGTGGAAATTTTTCGAACCTGCATTATGTATCATGATACAAAAAAATCTCACAATAATCTCAAGAACCCTAAAATCTTATGAACATCTTCGAATAGTATCTTAGAATAATAGACCTAATTATAAGAAACCTATTTCTGAACATAGCAAAAAATCAATAACGCAACCCACAAGATAAGCCAAGAAGAAGAACTCAGTGGACCACAAACTCTCACAACCTTTCCCCGGCCTCCACATCAAAATCCCCCTCCAATTAGCCATCACCTCACACCCACACCGCCATAAGGTATCCGCGCTCGATTCAATACGCACCCATCGCGAACAATACCTACTCTCTCTCTCTCTCTTTCACTCTGTCCCACGCGCACGCATAACCTGCAGGGCAATAAATATCCGACCGTAATACGGCCAACCGCCGGATGCCCTCGTCGCGACAAATCAGTCGCCGCGCGATTTCGCGTAGCCTAAGCCAACTTTGATAGCCCGCGCGCGCAGGAGAAGGGTTAACGAACCCATAAATCCATAACGGTTCCCGCGAGAGAGGCCATGTAGATGCGCGATCGCGGACGGTCTGACCTTTGGCAATATTAAATTTTGATATATGAAGGGTTTCGGGAGGTATGTCCCGGGAATGGCTCTTGGAGGCTGAGTTCGAGGGGTGGCTAGAAGTATTTTTGTAGACGGCGTGGGTGGCACGGTAGAGAGGGTTATGCATTACGTTCTTTATGGGGCAGTGAAGGTTTGGATCCTGAATTATAAGGATGTAAGTGAAATGTAAACAGCTTCCTTTTTGGCCTTTAAATTCGCTGACATTAACGTCACCATTTTGAATGCCAATGGAAGACCTCCTTTATCCCATGATATTTATATTATAGTTTCTTATATTATAGTTATAGCGTTTTAAATTAGAAACCTACGAATGGCTGAATTTCGATGATACTACAACAATCTACTCTGGAAATCCTATTACACAATTGGAAGCGATAAGAACTCCATCGTTTACATTTATACGAATTCTCCCCGTAACATGTAGCAAACAAGCTGATTGCAAATGCATGCATTCAGCAGATATTGCATCGGTCTGGGCGGTTGTGTTCTCTCTCACTCTCTCGCTCTCGAGCTCAACGAGCGCTGAATGCACGAAGAAACTTAGCCAATCAGCGCGAGGTGGCTCGCCGACAAGAAAATAAACCCGCAGCACTTGAGCTGCCGGAGGACACAAAGCTTGTGATATACTCCGGGGTCCCACAACGCCACGGGATTAACACTGCACCGGGAGAGAGTTCAATTGAACTCGAAAATAATAATAATAATAATCATTCCTCTCTCGTTGAGGTTGAACACGAACAATGATTTTATACTATCTCAGCCTCAATTCATTTCATCGGCTCGTATATTACACACACACACACACACACACACACACACACACACACACACACACACACACACACACACACACACACACATATATATATATTCATCGCTTTAGTTGATTCAAGTTTCAAACTGCAGTATTTTCGCTCGAATTGAGTTATTACACCTTTGTCTGACCAGAGATCTCGAACTCCATTACCGCGTACGTTACGTCGCAGCCCGCGCTCCCTCGTTCGTACAAAAATAAATTATTACCCATTTAACTCTTATCGCAACTGGGTCGAGACGTCTCTCGATTGGCTTTTCTAGATTGGCGCGCGCGCGACGATTTAAATTTGGAAAAACGGGAATGAACTGCCTTGGAGCGCGTTACTTGGCAATAGTTTACTGAGCTAATCTATAAACGAGATGAGAAAACACGACAAAGGTCGTTGAGAAATCTCGCACCTGGCAACGCATCCTTATACAGTAGTTTGCATATTACACAGAGTGAGAAAGGTTAGGCCGTGAGGTGTTGACGAAAAACCGCAGACGCGCACGCGCGAGTTGTCGACCACAGCTTTCGTCGCTTATCCTCGTGGTTTAGACTCGCGCACGTGGCATACACGTCTCTTTTCTTATTTTTTTTTTACGCCCGCGTAAAAAAAATTATGTTCATATGAACTTCGTAAGAAGTTTACATTCATATGAACTTCATATGAAGTTGTCCAATGAGACTGAGCCGAACTTCCATTTTCGAGTATTGATATTAATGAAAGTACATAAGAAGTTTATATAATGTTTATAATAAGTTTATATAAAGTTGATATGAATATAGAAAATGTTTAAGTATTTTTTACAAGCGTTAGGTAAACTACAGATTAAGTTCAAATTAACTTTATTGAAAGTTTATATAAAGTGAATATCATTAAAATATATAAAAAGTGTATATAAAGTTTATAAAAAGTTAATATGAAGTTTATATACATCAAAGTATCTTTTACAAACATTTGATTAAGTAAATATGAAGTTTAAATTAACTTTATGAAAAGTTCACATGAACTACATATCATCAACATATACACGGAGAGAAATTTTAGAGTAAGAATTACCAAGGTGCCTTGGTAGTGCATGGATAGACTGTCAAAAGCCGTGATATTCCTAGGTTTCTAATACAATTTATAAGTTTCCCAGAAAAAACTACCATAACCACTTAAAAAAAATACCAAATTATCGGAATAAAAATTACCAGACACACTGGTAAAAATTGAGATCTAGTCATTTTTACAAGGTAACCTAAGAATTTTTACTAAGAAAACTGATAAATTTTACCAAATAACCTGGTATTTGTGTATTCGCGCATGCGCACTGCGCATTATTGTGTTTCAGAAGATTGATACTAGAGGCGTGCGCGACGTTAAAATGAAAACAATACACATATTTTCAGTAAGTAATAACGGCGATTCAAATGACTGTTGGTAACAGCTTCCGTGGCACAGTCGGTAGAACGTCGGACTCTCAACCCAAAGATCGTCGGATCGAATCCCGCTTCCGTAAAAATTTTTTTCAGTTTAATGTTTTTTCATCCTTGTTTCTGTTTCTATTTCTATATTAAAATACTATATATCCATCAATATGGATAAAAAAAGTTCATTTTTTTAATTTAAATTAACTAAAAAAAAATTTTACCAAGGCACTTTGGTAAAAAGTTTGAAATTGTCAGTCTGTCCATCCATTACCATAGAAACTGGTAATTTAGTCTCGAATATTTGTAATTTTCACTACAAAATTTCTCTCCGTGTACATAAAAACTTTATGCAAAGTTTATAAAAAGTTTTAATGAAATTATCATATAAGTTTATATGAAGTTCATACGAACTTCGTGTGGCTCCTAGGTTTTTTGATCGTCCTAACCTCACTGCTGGTCGATTCCGTCCGAGCTGGGAGAGAGTAAGAGCGAGGGGTAGAGTAAACGCGCGTCAGAGATCGTGCCCGGAACGCGGTGAACGAGAAGGCCCGCGACTGCGTGAGATAGCCGCGTACATCACCTCGAGGAGAACGTTACCTTCGCGCACGCGTGCGCGTGTATGTGTATGTTCTTGTGCTCCAGACAGTCGACCAGTAGACGATGCTGGAACGATTCGTGTGCCAGCCGTCCTCGGCCATCATCACCGCAACACAGTCTAGGAGACTGCGACAAAGCCGGCGCAGCATCAAGCAGCAAACAGACGACGCGCAACGGACTACGAAAGAATTCTAGAGGCTACGGTATGACGTTACAGTGCGATCCCGCTTACCATTAAACACAGCATCAGGACGCACTTGTACCTGCGATAGAAAGAAAGTTAGAGAGAGACAAAGCTCGAGTATTCCATCAACCTGCGGCAGGCAAAAGCATCAGCCTCTGGAATTCTGCCCAAATTAATTTGGATAGAAAATATTTCAAAAATTTATGCAAAATTTATATATAATTAAAAAAAACCATTGTTAAACCGTTACTGTATAGATCCTAAATCAAAAAATTTACGAAAGAAAAATCAAATAGTTTAACTAAGGTTAAATGATGGACAAGATACTTATTCACTGAGAGAGATGACTTTTGTTGAATAGACGCTGTTTCATGTATAGGATTCCGCCGTACAATATAGAAGTCTCAGAAGCTGCACATACAGAAGTCTACCGAGTATGAGACCTGCAGCGTTCGGGATCTCCAAGTAAAATTTCCCGTCGCCGTTGCTGCTCTCGTCGTCGCCGAACAGCCATGAACTTCTTTACAGCTTTAATTTTTAATCTTACTGTATGAAATTCTCACCTGAAAACGTAAAAATCCACAAAGAATTGCGTTCACGATTGATAAAAATAATGGTTATTCGTAAATTTTAACTTATCTGATTAATTTTGTGAAGTTGATCCTCGTGATTTCTCGTAAAAAGATATTCATAACCGCAACAGCTGCGAGATGAAAACATCGCCTCTCGCAACGAACAAACAACGTGAAAACAGTTGAATATTTTCTTTTCGAATATAATATGTAGTTATATTTTATGCGGTTGCTTAGAAACAGATTGTATATAACAATTCATGTTCTTCGACGTCACGATGTTTTCATCTTGCAGCTGTTGCGGTTATGAATATCTTTTTACGAGAAATCACGAGGATCAACTTCACAAAATTAATCAGATAAGTTAAAATTTACGAATAACCATTATTTTTATCAATCGTGAATGCGATTCTTTGTGAATTTGTACGTTTTTAGGTGAGAATTACATACAGTAAGGTTAAAAATTAAAGCTGTAAAGAAGTTTATGACTGTTCGGCGACGACGAGAGCAGCAACGGCGACAGGAAATTTTCACTTGGAGATCCTGAACGCCGCAAGTCTTATACCCGATAGACTTCTGTATCTGCAGCTTCTGAGACTTCGATATTGTACGGCGACGTGCCATACGTCTATACCTGGAATAGCCTCTATTCAACAAAAATCGTCTCTGTCAGCGAATAAGTATGTTGTCTATTATTTAACCTCAGTTAAACTATTTGATTTTTCTTCCGTAAATTTTTTTTGGATCATTACTATAATGTTTTAACAATGGTTTTTTAATTATAATATATAAAGTATGCATGAATTTTTTGTCGGATTTTCTATTCAAATTCGTTTGAGGGGGGTTTCGGAGGCTGAGGCTTTCGCCTGTCACAGGTCGCTGGAATGCTCGAGCCTTGTCTCTCTCTCTAATTTTCTTTCTATCGCAGATGCAAGTGCGTCCTGACGCTGTGTTTAATGGTAAGCGGGGTCGCACTGTAGCGTCACTTCGTCATACCGCAGCCTCTAGAATTCTCTCGTAGTCCGCTGCGCGTCGTCTGTTTGCTGCTTGATGCTGCGCCGGCTTTGTCGCAGTCTCCTAGACTGTATTGCGGTGATGATGGCCGAGGACGGCTGGCACACGAATCGTTCCAGCATCGTCTACTGGTCGACTGTCTGGAGCACAAGACATACACGCGCACGCTTGCGCGTGCGCCAAGGTAATGTTCTCCTCGAGGTGATGTACGCGGCTATCTCACGCAGTCGCGGGCCTTCTCGTTCGCCGCGTTCCGGGCACGATCTCTCACACGCGTTTACTCTACTCCTCGCTCTTACTCTCTCCCAGCTCGGACGGAATCGACCAGCAGTGAGGTTAGGACGATCAAAAAACCTAGGAGCAACATGAAGTTCGTATGAACTTCATATAAACTTATGATAATTTCATTAAAACTTTTTATAAACTTTGCATAAAGTTTTTATGTATACGTTGATGATATGTAGTTCATATGAACTTTTCATAAAGTTAATTTGAACTTCATATCTACTTAATTAAATGTTTGTAAAAGATGCTTTGATGTATATAAACTTCATATCAACTTTTTATAAACTTTATATACACTTTTTATGTATTTTAATGATATTCACTTTATATAAACTTTCAATAAAGTTAATTTGAACTTAATCTGTAGTTTACCTAACGCTTGTAAAAAATACTTAAACATTTTCTATATTCATATCAACTTTATATAAACTTATTATAAACATTATATAAACTTCTTATGTACTTTCATTAATATCAATACTCGAAAATGGAAGTTCGGCACAGTCTCATTGGACAACTTCATATGAAGTTTATATGAATCTAAACTTCTTATGTAGTTCATATGAACATAATTTTTTTTACACGGGCAAAGAGTGGTTCGTTCGTGAGTATCATTATGGAGAAACAGTCGAGCCAGTGAGTCAGGAGCTGAGGAGTAATATCGGAAACTAAAAATACGAGATTCCAAGAAGAAAAAGAAGACGAAGTAGCTGCGAGGATCCGCTGATAAACGAATGGGCGCTGCTGCTGCAGGCTTGCGGCTCTTTGTAAATACGAAAGTGAGTTATCGGGGGTGCTTGAAGCGCCGGAATAAATGTTTTCGGCGATGAATCTTTGGATTTGAAAGGCGAATCTGGAGCGAGGAAACATTGGGTATTGAAGTATTCAAAGGCTATCCGGAGAAGTGGTGTACTGAAAGGCGCGTTAGCGGGCGTTCTTTGTGAAATTTTCCATCACGGATTTATACATTGGCGAGTTTATTTCGAGAGCATTTTGATTGCGAATTCAAGCACCATTTACTTTTTGAGTATAGATTGTATGGTTAAATTTTTAACGATGAAATCGAATTTTATATTATAGATTCGAAACGAGAGTGAAGAATTCAGGATATTATGCTGCTACTAATTCAGCTAAATTAAATTTCCAACATAGCTAACGATCAAAACTGTCAAAAAATCATTTTAACGTTTCGAAGCCTCGTTATTATTTCAAAAAGATATTCGTGTACAATGAATAAATGAGCCACTTGATCACTCTAAAAAAAGCAGAACACCATCCAGCTTTCAAATTCCTTTAAAATAATCATCACGCTAATAAAAAATTTGAAAAAAAAACCATACTCAGCGACATTTTCACCCTACAATCCCTAACACCACTACTCGCGATCGATTAAAGCCCTCCACTTTCCAATCTCTCCTGCTCTCCGAAACCCTCCCACCCGATCTCTCTATGCCAGCTTCTCTCCCTCCCTCCGAAGCTAATAAAGCGCCTCCTTTCATTTCGGTCAATATATACCTCGCGCCAGCGGCTTAGCCTCCAAATCCGCATGTAGCACTGCTGCACTCGAGGGTCCGCGCTCGCTTACTACTGGCGTTTCTTAGCGAGACGCGTTTTGATTCGAGTCCGAGTGTATACGCGCGCTGCTGCTGCTGCTGCTGCACAGCTGCTGGCCGTTCACCCCGGCTACGTCGTCGTCGCGCTCTCAGAATAACCTCTCGTGTATATGTGTGTGTGAGTGAGTGCTGCCGACGGTTTGCGTAGTTTAATTTTTTAGGTTGGAAGTGCGCCGCTGCTTTGAAAATTTCGAATTGGTGTAATACGCGCTGCAGCGAGAAACCGGTGTCGAGGAGGGAGTTTTTCGAGTGGACGTTTTACGCTCGAGTGGGTTTCCGAAAGGGGCGAGCATTCTTTTTTTTTGTTTAATGCGTTTTTGAGTTGGGTATAGTGTGTTGGAGAATTGTGTGGAGGAAAAAATGTATGTTTTTAGGTTGTCTAAATATTTATGAACACGAGGAGATTTGCGTCATTGGAATAAAAAAGGTCATCGATCATTATACGTGACGTGTAAATGGTCAATTAGAATTTGAAATCCTCGAGAAAAAAAAAGTTACATTAATATTCGTCTTTAGAAATATTATCCAACACCGTATCTAACATCAATTTTGACCCGTTTTATGCAATGAAACCGACGACCACACACACACATACATCAGAATACCTGGCATTCTCAATTTCCTCGTACCCAGCAGCAGCAGCATACAAAACGAAAATAAATGTCAAACATTTCGGTTTGAGAGTCACTGCACTACTCTCCCGGCAAGTAGAGCATCTTAGAGAGAATCGTCGGGGGAGATACTACACTCGCGCCGCCGCCGACGACGACGACGACTGCGAATCTGTCATAACGGTTTGCATCTGACTCATTTACTCGACTCGGCGAGGGGAAGCGTATCTCCGGCAAGATCGCAATATCGGTGCACGTGGGAGAGAAACTTTTGGTTTTGATATCGTCTTATGTCGCAACACACCCGCGTCTACGTGTCCTCTGCAGCACTTCTTCCCTCTTTACATGTCTTTCCATATCCTTAGAGAATGTCTATCAGCAGTGTTTCTCTTCGTACGGAAAACAATGGTGTAATATGGTTACTATGGATAAAGTCGAGTATATTTCATCAGCTTTTTAAAAAGATCCTTCTTAATTGAAGTAGTTCCGTTGGATTAATTCCTAACAAGCTAATTTTTAAGCCGGCTCTAAACTATTTAGTGGATTCCGTAAGAAAGTAATTTTAGTTTTAAACAGCGCGTCGTCGTTCACGAGCCCGCGCGCGGCAGTTTTCAAAGTACGCTGGAATTTATCGGCGAAATTGTTTCACTCCTCGTCCACTTTAATATTCCGGTCTCTGAATAAGAGTCAGAAAGAGTGGGAGCGAGAGAGAGAGAGAGAGAGAGAGAGAGAGAGAGAGAGAGAGAGAGAGAGAGAGAGAGAAAAGCGCGAAAAAATTTGCCCGCTCGGAGACGAGAGAGAGAAACTTCAAGTGAACTTTCAAAGCGCTCGCTCTTACACGCTGAATGGATTTAGTTTAATCCTTTGCGTGCCCTTATGAAAATTTATTTTAAAAATTCATTTCGGTAACGCTACTGATTGCGCACACTTTTATATTCCCTTTCCATTTAGACTTTTTTCCCCCTTCCGCGCGATTAAATCTTCTCCTTTATCCTTTAAAAAATTGTATAAAACAGTCATAAATACACCCTTTTCAAAATTTGCAAACATTTATTTTTATTCTACGAAAAATGGCTTTACCATATCATTTCCCACTCCCTTACACGGAGAAAAATTTGGTTTGAAAAACGAAGATATACTCTGATTCTGACGCTTTTTACTAATATTGTAGGATTTTCTACCATTGTAACGTATTCCTTTTACAACTTTCATTTGAAGTATTACAAGTGTCGGGATAACTTTCTACTATATTTATATACACTGAGAAAAGTTTTAGAATTTTTACACAATACTTATAGGAAAAATTACTATACTGTGAGGAGAATCCTACCACAAGATCGCACAAATGAAATAATTACTAAAATTCTAATAACTTTTACATTAAAAGTATGAAAAAATTATTAAAAAGTTAATAAAAGTTATTATACAAAAATAGAAAAAATTACTAAACAGCATGATAAAAATTAGATTTCACAAATTTTACAAAACTTTAATATAAATTTTACCTACAAAACTAGTAAATTTTATTATATTGGATAAAAATTTTTCCTGTACAGTATAGTAATTTAGGAGTACGCACTGCACTGCGCATGCGCGCTATCATCAAAACAACATAACATCGCGCCGACTCGTTCTAACCTGCAATTTTGTTGAAGAAAACTTGCTTTAGATACAGTATAGATAAGTTTTTTTATTAATTACTTTGATCAACATTTAAATAATTATCCATAGATTTGGCATTTGGCCAGATGAGTTAAAAAAGGCTGAAGTAGTACCCCTACACAAAGGTGGAGATAGAACTTGTAAAAACTATAGACCAATTTCACTTATTTCCAATTTAGCTAAAATTTTCGAAAAAATAATTTATACATTTATACTAGGCTGTTTTCTTTCTTGAATAAATATAACATAATATCGAATAAACAATTCGGCTTTGTAAAAAGAAGGGGACCTACTGATGCATTGAACTATATAACTAACATAATTTATGATAATTTGGACAAAAGTAAACCTATAATCACAGCTTTTCTAGATCTAGCCAAAGCCTTCGACACGGTAAATCATAAAATTTTGTTAGACAAGCTAGAAAGATATGGTATAAGAGGTAATTCATTAAAATTGCAGAAAAGCTATCTCTCTGGTAGAAAACAAAGAGTTAAAATAAATGAAAATAAAAGCAACTACAGAGAAATTTCAATTGGAGTCCCGCAAGGAACAATTCTAGGGCCAATACTTTTTGTACTTTATGTAAACGATCTACTGAGAGATATGCCAAACGAATCAATAGTGTCCTATGCTGATGACACCGTCATCATTTCAAGTGATGACACGTGGACGACAGCGGGGATCAAAATGAAACAGTATCTAAATGATGTTTCTGGATGGCTTGCTCTAAATAAGTTATCTTTAAACGTGGATAAAACTGTTTATATAACATATGGTAATTACTGTGATAGTGTCCCTGACACAATAAATATTAATATAGGTAGTTATACACTTAGAAGAGTAGAATATCACAGATATTTAGGTTTGTTTTTTGACTTCAATATGAAATGGGACAAACATATTGACTACTTAGTTAAAAAAACTAAATATTTAATATTTATTTTTGCCAGAATTAAAAATATTATGAGAAGAGAATCTTTAATGATGATGTATTATGCTTTTTTTCATAGTTTAATAAATTACGGTATAATGGCATGGGGAGGAGCATATAATAATAATCTAAACCTCATTCAAAGGGCACAAAACAAAATAATAAAGATAATTAATAAAAATAGATTTCAGCCAAATGGTGATATACTTACTCCCTCACAATTGTTCAGATTAGAAGCAATAACTTACCATTACAGTAAATTAAAGGAAATGTACAAAAATAATAAGAATAATACTAGAAATAAGAGTATTCAATTGCCAAAAAGAAGTAAACGAATAAGTGAGAAATGTAGCTATAAAAGATTTTAATAAACTAACAAATGATCTCAAGGAATTAACATCTTCCAAAGTGTTCATAAAAAAAAAAATAAAAAAGTTCATAGTGAATAGTATATAGTATATAGCATATTCAATAATTGTTAGTAATTAAGATAATAAATTATATAGTTTATGTGATGATATATTATATAATATTTAGATTATTAAGTTTTCAAAGTTTATACGATGGTATTTAAGATCAAATTATAAAATATAGAAATAATTAGATATTCTTGATTTTCTTTTTTTTTTTTAGTTTTTTTAGTTTTAAAGTAGACTAAGTCTACGACCAGCCTATGTACAAGTAACTATGTTTACTTCTGTAGGAGTGTTCTAAGGATTTGTAAAGGTGACAAGTTCACCTCTAAACCTTTTGTAACATTATTTTATGGTCAATAAATTTATTATTATTATTATTATTAGATTGATATCCAATTTGTTTTTAAAGTTTGATAAGAATAATTCACTTTTATTATTGTTATACTGTAACATATGTAGACGATTCAAATTAGATCATGTAAGTGTTCGTCAACGGCGCAAATGGTAAGAAGTTCGCTTGTCAATTCGGAGGCCAAGGTTCGATTCCCCATTCCGACAAGATTTTTTTCATCGTTTAAATTTAATATTATTTAATCATATCTGTTTATTCTTAATAAGTCCTTAATAAAACGAATAAAATCAGTGAAAAAATTTTTTCTGCCCTCTGGCCGGAAAGCGCCAACTTCCCGGCCGCTGCGCGAAACGAAGTTGCCGCTTTCCGGCGCCGTCGAGCAGAAAAATAGTATACACACCTTGGCCAATAAAAAAGAAAGCCTCAGATCACATGTAATTGTCGGCCGAGGCGAAGCCGAGGTTGACAATTACATGTGATCTGAGACATTTCTTATTTTACTGGCCTAGGTATGTAATATACTATTTTTCTGAAATTTTTCGAGAAAGTCTAAAAATTACTATACTGTTTTATAAAAACTATTAAACTGGCATCTTGTGGTGAGATTCCCCGCCAGTATAGTAAATTTTCCTATAAAAATTATAAAAATTACACAATTTTTTTCTCAGTGTAGCAAAAAAAATATACATATTGTAATGTACTATTAAAAGTATCTTTTTTTTTAAATAAAAAATATGAAACATTACTATATTTTATGGCAAAAAAAGCGAAGACTTGATATTCGAATGCAGGACTTGGAAAAATTTTGATATTTAATTCTAAGTTTTACAATGATTTATGGTAAAAATCATGGTGTTTGGAATGCGCATGTGCGCGGCGAGCACGCGCAGTCTGCTGCTCTTCCTAACCGATGTCTCTAATTTTCAGGTTATGCAGATCTCATACAATATGTTTTGCAACACAAAACTGGTCGGATATAATAATTCCTATTTATTTTTACTTTTATAAATACATTATCAGTTGCTAATTTTCTTCTCCGTTAATTATAATGCCATATATTAATTGACATTTAACAACGTGTCTAACTCAAATCTGCCATACATCTGGCGATAGCTAATGTACAAGTTCCAAAAATTTGTAGTCAAATGTTGTTATGGGTAAGTGGTTAGAGCGTCCAACACCCGTGCCAAGGGTCGTGGGATCGAATCCCGTCTCCGTCGAAAAAAAACTTTTCATTTTCCGTATTCTTTATTTTAATTTATTTCTTGTATTTCCCATATTATAATAATATATATATGCTACCTCAAATATATATAAAAAAAAAGTAGGGTTAGAACATCACACCAAAGAATAAAGGGTGCGCCGACGCCCCGCTTGGTCGTCTGTCACTTCGTTCCTTATACTCGCCAAGCAGGGCGCTGCCGCGTCCTTTGATACCACGAATAACGACGATAATGGAAATGAAAATTAAATTTTAAAAATTTTTAACTCGAAAAATATATTTCCTATGCGAGTTGTTATAAAATTTACCATATTAAATTGGAAATATTAGTATCCGTTTTACTATTAAAAATTGTAACTTTTCCTATAGAAATTTGTAAATTTTCCTACATGATTTCTCTTCGTGTATTAAAAAATATTTGTCCAATTTCCATGTACCACCAGCACTTGTCACAAGCTCCTTCCTCCTAACTCTCTCTCTCTCTCACTCTCTTTCAAATAAAACCCCATATTTACCACTTACTCCGCTCGCGCACTTAAATAAATTCGAAGCAAAGCGTCGACGGCTGCTGCTGCGGCGGCGGCCTCGACTTTCCAGAACTCGAGCGCGAGAAAGAGCGACCGAAAAAAAGAGCATCGCCGCTCGCGCTTTCCTCATCCTCGCATTAACATAGAGGAAGAAGAAGAAGAAGAAGAAGACGAAGAAGCAGCGATGGCGGAGGCAGCAACGCAGTCTAGACGCGCGACGTCTCCCCAGTTTTTTGCCTGCGCTCGAGCGAGCTAGCGCGCGTTAATTCTCGTTAACGCTGGAAAGTGGTTAAGCAAAGTCGCTCCCTTTTTTCCGCGCGGGTCAACGAGAGCAAGGCGATTAAAGCGCGTCGCGGAAGACTCGCGGGGGATGTACGCGTATATACGGGTAAAAAAGACTGGATGGAGTTTATATACGTGCGTGTGCACACGTGTGTCTGTGTATGGGCGTGTGTTTATGCGAGGGTATCAGATGCGCATAAGCGAGGAGCGGCGGCTTTTTGTCTCGCTTTTTTCTTTCTCTCGGCACGAGAACGCGTGTGGTGTAAGGAGGGGATTACGCGAGATTCGCTCGCGTATGGAGATATTATTGCGAGGGATCTTTTTAAATGAGTTTCGGATGTTGGAGAGATGACGAGGCGGGATTTTTTTGCGGTTTGACGCTGTGCTTCAGCGATGCGCGACGCGTTATTTTTGGGACGTGGTATACAGAAAAAAAAGTCCTCGAAATTCATCGCTTTTCGGTCTATTGAAGTAATACAGTGCAGATTATTGTCACGCAGTGGAGTTTCAGTATTTTAGATGAACGTGTATATTATCGCATACGCACAAAGAGGAAAGCACTATATTTGTTATACCGCTGCTAAATTGACGCGGTCACCAGTGCCCGTTTAAAATCGGGCTCAAAAATAATAGAAAATACGGGGGGATCGCAGGCATTTAATTCGTGAGAAAAGGATGCGCGTGTATACGTCGCTTTTCCCTCTTCCGATTCCATTAACGTCGGTATTCGCTAATGAAACTATTTCCATTCGCCACACACAGACACCGAACATTCACGCGCAATTAGCCTCCTCCGTGCGGCGCCTCTGCATGCGGATGCACTTTTCACGAGTGCAGGGCACATACGTACAGGTGACACGGCCCGCCGAATACTTCTTTCTCTCGCTTTTTTTCTCGCGAATATATATAAGATTCACCGGAAGCGCGGCCCACTGCCGCGAGAGACGCAATTATTTCCGTCACTATTATTCACGTTGCGACGCGATGATGATGGTTTTTCGCCTTCTGTATGTCTCTCTCTCTCTCTCTGTGTGTATAAAAATAACGTGAGGCGCCGAAGTGCAATAATCGAGCGGCGTCCGAAGAGTCGTGAGCTTAATGAGCGATTGCAGAGAGACTGGAATAAGGCGGTGGTATACAAGGACTCGGAGGCGGCACTTTTTAAATGAGTTTGTGACAGATTTATTAATTTGCGAGCGATGCAGAGCGAGGATTATTATTCACCAAGGCTGCTTGAGTCTCGTTGGAATAATTGGGATGTCTGAAAAATTACGGTTTTAATAGAAATTTCCAAACGAAAGTGCGATTTCTTTTTTATTTTTATTTAAAGAGCGGAAATTAGATTTTATATTACTTTGTTTTAACCATAATGTAATAAATGTTGGAATCCTAATTAAAAAAGTATTTTTATTTCCTTTTAGGTGATTATATATTGAAAATTCAATTTGCAAATTTGCATTTGATGAATTCTGAATGAATTATAAGAGTAACAATAAACCTAATAAATTATTTGCAGCAATACCGAAAAATCTTTATTAACCTATAATAAGAGCTTGAATTATATAAATACCGACTGTTTTGAATTCCAATATTATCGATTGACCGAAACACTGATATTCGCTGCGTTACATCGGGTACTTCGCAAAATTAGCATATCAGATCTCATTCAGTGATTGACTAAAAATTTTATCACGCGAGATAACGCAATCGCGAATATCTCGTTTCGGACACATAACATTATCTAGAAGCAGTCAAATTAAACGTAACATTAATGTCAATAATAACGCTCGTATCGAAAACTTGCAGTAAGGCAACTAAACATCACCACCAGTTTACGATACAAAAAAAAACATCGCCAAATTACCGTCACTTAATTTTCCCACCCGTTCCAACCTACAAACCCATCCGAGATCAACGCTGCGCGCGAAATAAAACTCTTTAAAGAAAAGAACCTATTATCCCCGTTTCGCTGAAGGCCAATAAAGCGCGTCCCGTAGCCGCAATTGCTTCTTTCTTTTTCTCTTTCTCTCACACACACAACTGCAAACTCCAAACAATCGCGCCAACGTTCTAAAAACGCCTTCTCCCATCATCCTCCGCGCCTCCTCCACTTCCAGCCATACGGCGAGAGAGTTGCGCGCATAACCGCCACCGCCGCCCTGCAAAAAGCTCTCTCTCTCGCTGCAGCTTCGTGGAACGCGAAATTCGAAATTTTTGCCGGTTTATTTTTAGACGTGACCGCGCGCGATAAGCCCCCTGCGCTCGCGCGCGATAAATCGGGCCGTTTGATGCTGCTGCTGTTGCTGCTGCTGCTACCCTAGCAGACACGTGACGTCATTCCAAATGGGAAAGCGCGAGCGGCTGCTGGATTTGAATACGGAACGCGTGTGCAAGGGGAGAGAAGAGAGAGAGAGAGAGAGAGATCGGTTTGCTGCTGCTGTTGGTAGAGTTATGGGTCTGGGTGCGGATGGTGCTTTTCGACGTTCGACGGAGGATATGTATCGCGCGTGATATTCTTACGGGAATTTGTGGGGTGGCGGTGAGATATATAAAGGGCTTTGATGTCATGGTATGTGTTGTGAGGGTTGGAAATGACTTTTTTTTCTCTTTTCTGAGGAAATAGGGGGGTGTAATAAGGTAGAATGGATGTTGTAATATCAAGATAGGTATTTTGGTGGAAAGAAAAATGAAGGTGTGAAGGATCAAGAGATTGAATACAAATAGAGAATGGGAATGACGAGAATGACAAGATGATTAAAACAAGTGATCAAATGAAAACATAAATTTTTTACAAATTCGTATAACTGAAATTAATTTAAAATTCTTCTAATTAAACAAGATTTCGAATTATGCAATGTTTAATTTTAGCAGCACCGTAACCTTCGCTGAAAACGTTTAAATAAATATTATAATGGTAATTATAACTGCATATAAAAAATTAGAACGGAATCTGACGTCACGAATACAATGTTTCATTGTTCGCAAATTCCATTCTAAGTTTTTAATGAGTGTCGTTAAAAGATTTAACTAGATCTTTTTATATAACGATAAAATTTCCTTCGCCGATGAGGGTCAATCTTTTTATACCTCAACGCATAAATTACAGCGTTTTCTTAATTACAACTCTATTCCTTTCCACTCTCATCCATAAAAATTTATTCTTCAACTAATTTTCATTCATGGCGCACAATTCAATTTCAACGAAATTAAATATAGTCCAGCACGATGACACACTTCGTCCACGAAATCCTCTTGAACCACAAAAAAAAAAATCCCGCTAATTCCTCGAACTACCAGCACCGCACATCTCAATATTCATATTCGCGCAGCTCTCTCAGGGGGGCAATTGACTCGCGGTTCAGAGATCACGAGCAGTCGCCGTCGTCGCAGCCGCAGGCTATGACTCACGCATCTGCCGCCACACATTAGAGAAGAAATTGGTCAGCGGGCGCGCGTTCAATTTAAAAAAGCCGACCTCGACTCTCTCAGTTTAGAGCGCAGCAGACGGCGCAGGAAAATTCTTTCGGTAGCGCGCATGCTAATTCCCCGAAGCGAGCAGCGCCGGCGCTGTATTTACCCTACAAATCGCCTTTTAGCTCCACGCGCCCAGTCTGATTTTTCGTTCTTCGCGTATGAGATGTGGCAGTTGGCGGAGGACGATTGTTACGAGAGAGCGAGCGAGCGAGCGAGCGCCGGATGAAGACATCTGGCGTCTAGTTTTTGCGGCACACAAAGAGAGCAGTGCATGTATACATATTAGCGCAGTCTGCGAGACCGTTTTTTCTCCATTAAAAATGTAACGAATAACAGATAGTTATAAGTCTTTCACTCTCTCGGCTATTGTTTGTCCTCAAGAAAAGTCTCGCCGACGTTGTTGGTGTGTTGTTATATAAGTACACGGAGAGAAATTTTGTAGTGAAAATTACAAATATTCGAGACAAAATTACCAGTTTCTATGGTAATGGATGGACAGACTGACAATTTCAAACTTTTTACCAAAGTGCCTTGGTAAAATTTTTTTAGTTAATTTAAATTAAAAAAATTAACTTTTTTTATCCATATTGATGGATATATAAGCATTTTAATATAGAAATAGAAACAGAAACAAGAATGAAAAAACATTAAACTGAAAAAAATTTTTACGGAAGCGGGATTCGATCCGACGATCTTTGGGTTGAGAGTCCGATGTTCTACCGACTACGCCATGGAAGCTGTTACCAACAGTCATTTGAATCGCCGTTATTACTTACTGAAAATATGTGTATTGTTTTCATTTTAACGTCGCGCACGCCTCTAGTATCAATCTTCTGAAACACAATAATGCGCAGTGCGCATGCGCGAGTACACAAATACCAGGTTATTTGGTAAAATTTATCAGTTTTCTTAGTAAAAATTCTTAGGTTACCTTGTAAAAATGACTAGACCTCAATTTTTACTAGTGTGTCTGGTAATTTTTATTCAGATAATTTGGTTTTTTTTTTAAGTGGTTATGGTAGTTTTTCCTGGGAAACTTATAAATTGTATTAGAAACCTGGGAATATCACGGCTTTTGACAGTCTATCCATGCGCTGCCAAGGCACCTTGGTAATTTTTACTCTAAAATTTCTCTCCGTGTATGGAGGATGGTCGGATACCGCCCTTAATTATAAAGTATAATTGGAGGGAGATTTCGCGGCAGCGGAGTTGCCTGTAATATTCGTTGTTACTTGCGGCGAGATATGAAGTAAGACAATACGAATGCTCTAGTAAATGAAAATGTTCTATACCGAGTAAGTATATACACGCTAAGGTAAAACAAACCAATTTCTGCGTCGTTTTCACATCACCAAGGAACGCGTCTTTTTCACGCGCGGTAATGAGATTGATAAAAGAACCGTTCGACTGTGAACGACGTGTGTTTCGGAGTGTAAATATCCACAAGGACCGCGCGCGCGACTTATTTAGCGAAACGGAATGTTTTGACGACGCGCGCGCGCGTTAATTGCACGCAGCGTTCGGAATGCATATATATATATATCCAGACGCTCCTGCGCCCGTGTACTATACTGCGCTCCGAAGGTTATAAAAGCAGTTCACTGTGTTAATATTATATGCGCGCGGCAGGGACCGCGTACTATCTTTAGACCGGTGTAATTCAACAATCTTTGGGCTGCGAATAGTCATGAGCGTGTGCCGAATGGAAACTCGTTAATTTCGCTTCGCGTCGTGTATTTTTGCTTGCTATTTGCGCTGGCGGTGTTGAGGAAATTTGCTGAATTTGTATGACTTGCTGGGAATAGCTATAACAACTTCTCGGATGAATATAACAATGCGACCTTCGCCTTTTTCAACCTAAAACCTCATCTCACATCGCAATGAAACTTCCGGCGCTCTATCGACTCGCCCAATTTTCAATAATCCGATCATTTTTTTCCACGCCCCCGCGCGCGCGAGCTCATTGCTCCAAAGTTCGCGGGTCAATTACACTGATTATACGCGCGACCGCAAAACGTCTCTCTCTATTAACCCGCGATCGCTGAAATCCATCGCGGGCATTATCAACCGACGAATCGCATTAACGCCGCCAGCGCGTTGTCGAGTGGATATAGTAATGGAGCTGCGGCTCTATACCTCGAACTTCCCTCTGCGCAGCGGTAGCGGAACTTTCGGCAATCTCGGATTTCATTCGCAGCCAAGCGGCGAGCGAGACTTTAATAACTTCTCCCAGTGCCGCCCCGGCGGTGTGATGGCCACTTTTTCGGCCTTTGAAAAGCACGCGACGTCGTTTGTTTCGACGCGCCGCGACGATGGTAACGAGAGCGTGCGTAGATATATAGCAAGCGAAGTTTCGGGTGACAGGGATAAAGAGTCCTTGATTATTACTCGCGTAATGTGATTATAAGGGGACGGCAGCGGCGGATGATGAAAGGGCGCGGGGATGCGTATTTGCATTAACGACGCGCACGCGCGCGGGCACGGGTTTATTAAAAGAATGCAGCGCGCCCTAATAAGTGGCGAGGTTAATTGCAGCAAGAAGTATTATTCTTTGCTCCTTCGTTTCTCGTTAGAGCTTTATTACGTTGTTGCGGGGATGAGTCGCTCGCGCCGGCTCTATTGCCGCGCAGGCCCGGGCGAAATTAAAGTTACGGACTTAAAGATTGTTGCGGTTTAGTCTAAATTGCATGAATGGACGCCTGTCCTTGGGGAGACGTCTAATTAAGAATTTCTGCGTGCAGTAAAAACGGGGGTTCATGCTAATTTTTTGCAATGCTAAGGTGCCGACGCGTAATTTGAGAGGAGGGTAAATTCCAAAAATTTTCCATTTTCCGCAAGTTAAGGTTTGAAATTTGTTTTCCATCCCACTGACTCGCACTCGACATATTCAATTAGCACTGCTTGCTGCGACGACGTTTGCCGAATGCACTGACCCGAAAACAAGCTCAGCTATACAAAAATCCCCCACGTTATTGCACTCTCAATCGCCCGCACCAATTCAAAAATCCGCCGTACCCCCTTTACAGCACTACACTGAGAGAAATGTTGTAGTAAAATTTATTATAAACATAAGAAAAATTACTATATTTTGTAGGAACGGGGGGACAAATCGAAATTATAACAATTTTTGCTATGCAACATAGTAATTTTTATGAATGACCTTAAATTTCAAAAAATTAAATTTTTTCTCGTTCTTCCTGTTTTCAGAACTATTTTCAGACTTTAATCATACAATATTTAATGTGAAAATAAATTAAAATGAGAAATAAAAATATTTTTTTTACGAGCGTTGGGATCGAACCTGCAACTTTCACCGCGGTAATCGGACGCGCTAACCACTTACCCAAATAGGATTCTTGAGTGTAAAATTTTGGAACTAGTACATGTCAAACCATCGATTTCAAGAAAATTTCAGATAATATTAAATAATGACAAGAAATAACTTTGATAACACAAAGAAACTTATCATTAATGTGCATAATATAAAAATAAAATAATTGAAGTAAGGTTTTGAATGTTTTGTAAACTTAAAAGCAAGACAAAGTGAAATTCCCGTAGAAACATAACCTCAATCAGACACGTGGGCGCCTTGATCTGCGCAGAAAGTACTAATGTTGTAGCAATTTTTACTATGTTGGATAGCAAACTTTCTTATGGCCTGTAGCAATTTTTGAATGTGGCACTTTTTACTATGTTTATAGTAATTTTTAATGCGCTACAAAATAAAATTTATACACTACAAAATAAAATTTAAACGCTACAAAATAAAATTTATATTCTATTCTAATAAAAATTAAAAGCATATATTTTAAATTTTATTATATCACAGTTTTTGCTATGTGTATAGCAATTTTTCTTTTATTTCGTAATACTTTCTAATCAACAACTGTCATAAAAATTACAAGAAATTTTGTAATTATTCATACAATTATAATAAAAATGCAGCATAAAGTGTATTTGTCTCACCCTTCCTATACTTTATAGTAATTTTTATTACAGTTATAATAAATTTACTACAACATTTTTCTCAGTGTAACATATACAAATATCCAGAATTCCCTACCTACATCCCCACGGTGACTGCTCTCTTCACATGAGCGTGTGCGTGCGCGGGCTGCACTTTGAGAAAGACGGCAGGGAAATTGCCGTATCGACTCCGGGAGCGAGCGCAGTCGCTAAAAGGACGGAAATGCACGGGTGGAAACGTTGAAAATTTTTCGCATTGCTTTTTGTCTGTCTGCTACTGCCGCTCCTGCTACGCGGCTCGAAAGCTCGCCTTTCCTCCACCCCATCCACTTTGCTACATTATTCATGCAGGTAGAGGAGGCAAATCCCATTAGGAGATGCGCGTCCGCGACGAAATGCCGTTTTACAAAAGGTATTTTCATTATTTTCTGTGTGCGTGTATGTGCGAGGGATAAAAAAGGGGAAAGAGGGTGTATTAAACATTTTCGAAGATTGTGGGGGTAAGGTGAGGTTGTGACTTTTGTGGTCGAGCTGAAGACGGGTTTGGAATTTTATCTGAATGCAGCGAATTTTATTCTGCAGGGAAATGCAGTTTTGCGTTGGGGATGTGCAGAGGTATAAGTTTGTTGAGAAATGTGGAGAGGTGCATTTTGTTTTATTCGATTTTTGAAAACATTTTATTTTCAAACGGATAAATACCAGTGACATTTATCTCATACAGATAAAATTTAATCTAAATTTTGTTTATACTTGAAAAAAATGCGTTGAGTATTAAGAGCTATAATAAAAGCAGTAATTAAAATACGATATACCCGTGTACTCATAATCTAGCATTCGTATCGAATTTCCTCGTACAAATTTAATAATAAAATTGACGCGCTCAAAATGATTTCGACCCGTTTCATCTAATCGCCAGGCGAGGATAGAATCGCGCGGCGTATGGTAGTAGGTAGGCGGCTCCCAGAAATTTCATCGCACATGTAGGCATCAGCGTATAATCGCGAGCACATAAACAGCTTATAATAATTGATTCTCCCGCCGCGGATTGCAGACTCGCGCGAATTATCGCCGATTTAGCCGCCTGTGCTTATACATTTAGAACTCTCCGTCTACATAATATAACGAGCTTGTGTTTGTTTTCGCGTTCGACTATGCGTGTGCATTATCTCTTTTCCAGCACAAACGAGGGGATAATGAATTACGAAGCAATCGAGAGAGAGAACAAGAGGGAATAAAAAAAAACTGAAAAACGCTCGATTGAATTAAGCTTGATTCGCGAACTGTGTGACGCGTGTCGAGTTATTTCATTGTTGGTGCCTGAGCGCGCGGGGCTAAAAATTCATTCGGCAAAATTTCAGCTTCCAGTGTGAAAACAGCACAGCAGCAGTAGCAATGGAGAATCGAGCATTATTGTCTATTCTTTTTTTTTTTTTTTTTTTTGAAAGGTCAACGTTGACGGTTCACGCATGCGTTAATGGACGAATTGGGGTACGGCCGTGATGGCAATTGCTGTATTAGCACTTTGAATCAAAATGCTCGCGCGCTACACGCGAGTGAAGAGAGACAAGAAAAAAAGTGGGAATTTCAAAAAATGCCGGGGAATTGAAAGCTGATAAAACGCGCTGCACTCGCTGATAAAACGTACGTTATGCGCGTTTTGCTTTTAAAAGAATTAATTATCAGTCGTACGAGACTCGACGAATGTCTAACGGTGCTATACGCACGATGCACTATACGTTAGAGTCTTTAGTGTCCCATAAGTTACTTTTTATTCCGGCATCGCGAGCGCGCCTCGCACGGTGAGATAGCGCCATAAGAAACGTCATTATCGCGCTAAACTACCTGGAGCGTGAAACACGCGCAGACACACATGCGCTTGCGCGTGGGCGTATTCGGAGAAAGCCGATAAACTGTCGCTGCATATACGCGCTGCCGGATTAATTCTCTTTCTCTTTTAATGCGAAAAATTTTAGACGCGATATTCAGCACGAGACGAGTGAAACGAGCGAAATTAAATTGTAAAAGGCTGCGGAGAGGTGTATATATAATTTATATGGTTTATCGCGAAACGCGCGTTACGTATTTAAAATTTATCGGCGAATGTTGAACAGGAGGCAGGATAGTGTTTTAATTAAAAGTAAAATTCGGGTGAGACTTTCGTTGATGATTAATAGTTTGTCGGGCAGAAAAAACATCGGAGTAACTATCAGCGATGATGATACTATCCCGACAACCCCCCCTATTTGTTTTTTCGAGTCGTGCCCGCAGGATGTTTTGAAAACTCCCGAGATTTATTTGCTTCATTTATAATTTCGGTTGGTGCTGCAAAGTCCTGCTACTGCAGGCACATAGCCGCAAGCCTGGGAAAGTTCCGACGCGCGCGCGAGAGGAAGAAGTTATTCTTAAATAGACCTTAAAATCGTCGCGAGTAGGTAATGAACGGCCGGGGGAGGCAAAAAACCGTCGTATTTTCCTTTCTCTTTTCTCGCGAGCGCTCGCGCGACAAAAAGCAGCGCCGTTTAAATATAGCGCGGTTGAGGAAAGTGTACGCGGTTGGGCGAAAAACGAGTCTAAATTCGTGATAAATTGAATGTGCTTAACGTTAATGAATATAACAGATCTTTACACAAAAATGTTTTTTTTTTTTTTGTTAAAAATACAAAGGACTTTTCAACAGTACCCAAGCTCATTTTTTCCTCCAGGAGCCCCTAATTCCTCTTCAAATTCAGACCAAACACGCGATAAGATAAACATTACACACTCTCTCGCACCGAACCCCTTTCCAGAAATAAAAAAAAAAGCAAGATACGGCCCCAAGAGTCATCCTCGGCATTAGCCTCAAGTATCCACATACACATACGTACACACATCTCTCTCACTCGACCCAAGGCAAGGGCGTGTGCTCGTCGCGACGGAAATAGAGCCTCGGCTCGGCGCTCAACTCGACACATACTGCACGCTCGCTCGCTCTTTCTTTCGCGAGCGCGAGCTACCTCTGTGCACATGAGCAGCGACGCGGCGCTCGGCATTTGCGGCACGCGCGTCCGCCGGCGCGGCGCTGCATCTTTTCCGGTCAGCATATGGGCAAGGTGTGTCTTTGTGCAGAAAAGAGAGTGGCCATATACACGCGCGTTTTATTCAAAGGTGAGGGCAGGCGCGGCGGTGCACTTCTCTTTCTCAATGTTCAAAAGTGCGCGAAGGTTTCCTCCTCGCTGCTGCGGCGCGCATGAGCGCGTGAAATTGAAACGGAGAGAGAGAAATTGGGTAAAAGAGCGCGCGCGTATATATACGCGAGTGGTGTGTTGTATAAATTCACACGCGCTCTCCCTTTGATCTTATAACGAGAGAAGTAGTGGATTGGAAGAAGGAAGGCGGAGGGGAGAAGCAATTCCTTTTCTTTTTCATTCGGGAGAGTCGATTTATTCGAGTGTTGATTGAAATTTCACTTTGCGCGCCGTGGTATTGTTTCGAATATGGGTCGCGGCGTTTAATTCGGTGCTGCAGGTTTTTTACTTTGGGAAAGTTTCGTGCACTGCGCGGGCCCGCTGGGTCCTTATAAAGCGCGTGCTGTAATTTTTTCGTTTAAGAGGTCGATCGATTGTCAGCGGTACGTTAATTCTTGATTCTTATATGGAGCTCGGCGCTGCGTCTCTTTATGATAATTTGATATAATTTATTTTTCGATTTGACGATGTAGAAAGCCAATTATAGTGCACGGTTACAAAAATTAACTGGTTTATTTATTATTTTTTTTTAAAGAACAGTATCTCACATATACATGTATAAGTGCAGTTTACTCAAGCTAACAAACAAAAAATTGAACAATCCTCTTATATAACTGTAACGAACCGAAAACTCGCTTCCCAAGCATACACTCCAAAACGCATCCAAATCCTCGCACAAACTCACATCAACCCGGAAATCCAACGAATCGCGCTCTCTCCACCCCGCTTCACTCTGTAAAACTCTCTCTTCAATGCGGCTCGCTCGCGAGCATTACAACCGTCCGCACGCTCAATTACGTCACGTTTGCGACACAGGCTTGTGTATACGTCGACATATCTATGTATGTGTGTGTGCAGCAACCGGTCGCCGGCCTTTGCAAATTGGCTGTGCAGCGGCAGCGCGCGATTAGCGCCGCTAAAAGGCTTGCCGCTCGCGCGCGCGCGCGTCGCACTCGTTTTGCCGTGCGGATGCGCGCGTCTGGCTAACGAGTTTCGTTAAAAGTGCACGCGGCTATGTGCGCGCGTGAGGGCAGAGAATTTGGTCTCTGGATTGACTGTTTTACGCAGGGTCGAGAGGGAGTGGATTTGGAAGACGATTTTGACGAGGGATTCATCGTGGTGATGATGAAGCGGGCGAATTAAACGTGTTCATTAGGAGCGATGTTTACGGGTTACGGAGAGAATTTTTCTCTGTTGACTGCATTTTACCGTTCATGGTTCCCGGAAATCAGCGTCTAATTGCATCGTCGATTCAAATCCACGAAGATACCGGTGAGCAGATCCGATCGAACGATTAGACAATTATCGTTAATCCTTCTACAGGCACATGTGTAATATACATAGACTCTTTCTCATACAGATGTCAATACCTCGGTCCCTGACACGAAAAAACTTAATCCAGTTAATTACCCGGATAATTAACGCCCGCCCGCCCGCGCGAATATAGGTACCACTGCACCGGGGGACATTATTTTTCGTGCTCCGACAACTCTGCACCGGCGGCTGCGTATTCGCGCGCACTCTTAATTTGCAATTTCGCACGCGCGAGCGTTATGCACCTGTTGCGCGACTTTGTTCGCGAATTGTTCGTCCGCAAAACACGCCTAAAACCTTCCGCAATTTTCTCTCCGCTCCGAAAAACACCTCCGTTCTCACTCTCTTCTTCGTTCTTCTTTAGCTGTATATAATAGGAGATTAGCGAAATCCTCGCGAACTTAACCTAAAAACTACGTATATACGAACGCGCAACGAGGTAAAAGTCAATCCTCTCTTTTCTCACGCAGAAATCTTTCTTTCTCTCGCAAATCTCGGCCGCGTGCGTGCGAGAAAAACGCAATGTGTCGAGAGAGAGAGAAAAATACGACGTAAGGGCACGGCACCGCGAATGCCCGAATATGGAGAGAGAGAACAGTGCACTGTGCAGGCAGCGCGCGGAAATCTCTCTCTCTCTCTCTCTCTCTCTCTGCGTGCACTGTAGCGCGTGCATGCAGCTGCGCGCGGCCGTCGCCGCAGCCACCGGTTTTTTTCGCGAGGTCGCTGAGGTTGCGTGTATATACATATCCCATATACGCGTGTATGCAAACGCCGTCGACGACGACCTTCGGGGTGATTGGGTGTACTTATGTATACGGTATTTTCTTTTTTTTTTTTCATTGAGGGATCGGTGAAGGATGTGATGTGTAATACACATGTAGATATGCGATTTAATGTGTATAGATGTGTGGAGAAATAAATAGGATGGAGTTGAACTTGAGATTGAAGCGCGTGAGATCCTTTATCGAATGTATTTTTACACGGTATTAAAATTCACGTGAATTTAGTGCTCGTAAAGTGACTTTAACGACAGAAATCAGATCTGGGCATTCCGCCCGCAATTTCTTATAACATCTTTATACAGTATGCGAGTGTCCTGGAAAACCCGTTTTCGAACGATTTCTGTAATCTCGCAGCAGGCCAGAAAACGTTAAATGCAGAAATGTCCTTTAACAGTCTCGCGATTACGATCTCTCTATCTCTCTCTATCTCTCAAACAATTTCGTCACAAACGTACGAGATAACCGCTCGTCCAAAAATAACTTTCTACCAGGTAAAAACTTGTCCATTCGTCAACGAAAATATAAATACACGTCAAACAGTTCACTATATCACATGCAAACATCCGACGAAAAAAAGGGATGGCGCCGCTTTTTAGGTTAGTTTCGGCGTCCCTTGCCTCCGCAGCATAAGCATTCCACCCTATACCCCCCATACGCGTCTTTTCTCCCTTATCACCCTCTATCATATTTCCCAGCTTTCCCTCTCCTTTCACTCCAACTTTCTCTCGCACTCTCGACTCATTACACATGACTCACCTCTCTGCAGAAGACGCGCAATATTTGTCGGCGGCTCCTCCTCGTCCACGTCCTGACGACAAAATTTCTCTCTCCGGGACGCACAGAGGCACAGACACGCGCGTGCTATATCCTATAAGTACGAGGGTGGACGACGACCGGCCAGCCGCGGCGGCAGAGAGTCAACGCGCACACCCAGAGTGCGCGACGGCGACGACGAGCATTCCGCTCGAGAGAGAGAGGGAGAAGGAGGTGTATACGTACTACTACACTGTACGGAGTAGAGGCGCGCGCGATGCACGCTGGCGGCGGCGGCTGCGGCGAGCTGGTTGCTGACCCTTTCGTTCGCGCGAGCAGCCGCGCTGCGCTGAAATATTTGCATGTGTGTGATACACAAAGAGCTGCGCGATGATGATTCTGATTCGAGTCTGTAGGTAGCAGCACGCACCGGGTTATTGTTATCGAACAGCTGTTCGGGGTCGGGTTCGAGTGATTGCAGCGACCCTGTGGGTGGCGGAGGATTTGCAGGTTGATCTTGAAATTAGTTTTTGGTTGCGGTGAAGATATTTTAAACAGGTGAGATAATGCGGAATGGAAATGTTAGTTGTGTACACTATTTGAGTTTTACTGTAAAACAACAAAAATTATAATGGAAATATTGGAGATGCATATCGATACGGGAGGTAGCGCCATCTGTTATCAATACAGTGAACTTTAGGTATAAAAAGATTGATGTTTATTTCGTTTTGTTTTTTTTTTTCACCGCAGAATATAAATTTGTTTGTTTATACATTTGAAGTATACAATTTCCAGACTTTGTAATTCGAAAAAACCGTAAATTTCAAGTAGAAAAATTATTCTATTACCAACGGCAGCCTACCTTATCATGCTCAGATTACAGATGACAAAATCTAACTTCTTCATCCATGTGAAGTGAAATACAATTTTATAATCTTAATGAAACTTAATATATTATTTTTGAGGGCGTTTTTCTTCTTACTTACTGAAATAAATGAAGATATTATTTATTTTTGTAGAATCGTAGGTATAACCTGTTAGCTGTTACCGTTTGCCGAGCAGACTTTTTAACTTTCATCACGTATTTCTCTCTATTTTTCCGAGATGGCGCCAATGTAACCTTGCAGGCGTCGACGACATGACACCCGGTGTGCTTTTGGCAACCCGTATGGCGTGGGGCTCGTGTGTCGGTGTAAACAAACGAAGTTCTTTTGAGCGAATTCATCTTCGCAGTGCAATAGTGTTTTCTGTGTGGAACTCTTATTAATCATGGGTGTGACAGTGTAAGTAACAGTGCCACTGTATTGTAATTGAATAGTTAGATTTTAATACTTTAGGTTGTATTTTGATTTTCTTATAGTTTTTGTGGTTAGACAGAAAATTTTGATCCAGTGTATGGTTAATCGTATTCACGATTGTACTCCCCATTGCAGTAATTAAAGAAATAATTCAGTCAATTCTGACAAGATCCGTTGGGAGCAAGCGTAAAAATTCAAAACTACAAAGGTGTTGTGTACACTTGACTAATCGCTACGCGATAATAAAGCCTGAAGAGGTCGCAAACCCGTCGACGAAACGTCGCATTAGACTACACAACACCTTTGTAGTTTTGAATTTTTACACTTGCTCCCAACAGATCTTGTTAGAATTTACTGAATTATTTCTTTAAGAAAATTTTGATGTCGTTTATCTCAATTTTTGCAATGCTTATTCTTGATTTCTTTAAAACAATTGAAGATAAGATTAAATTCTAAATTAGTTTTGTTTATTTAGCATTGTTGTTTTTTATTATCAATTAGGCGAATATATTAATAGTTTTTTTATTAATGAAAATGCATTGCTGTCAGGTTGTACCAGTACCCGATGGCAGAAAATAGAACTGGATCTCAGACCATTGAATTTCTGTCGAAGAAGATTATTGGTTTGGGTGCTGTGCAATCTGGACAATTTTTAGTTGACTGTGATACATACATGTCCGTTCCTCAACTTGGTGAGTACATATGCTAAAGTAATGATTGATGAAATAATTTACAATATCTTACAATACTGCAATTTCTATACAGATGACATTTAGTCACCTGTATATAGGTCTGATATATAATAGATGTACACAGAGTGTACATGGCAAACAGAACCCTTGTAAATACATAAAGTACAATCAATAACGTACATAAATAACTTTAAACATGCATAATACTTAAAACTACAGATAAATTTTGTTGAAATAATATTATACAAATATATTTTTGTAATAATGTGTAAATTGGATTTATGCAAGTAGCAATAGCAGTAATGCTACATGCAGTTTTAATGTAGTAATGAATCTACATTCTCAACAGAGGTAGACTCTGTTGAAGATGTAGCCTTTGAAGAGGGGCATATCCAGATGCCCAAAACGTCTGCTAAACTGAATTTAGTGTGTTTTTTTCTATCCATACATACCTGGTGGACAGCTGGACCATTCCGTTATTAAATTAATAAATTAAATAGTAATTATTTAAAAATTGTTAGAAAATATTTCTACAATCTCCCATATATCTTAAAATTCTTTTATTGAAAATATTGAATATCAAATAATAAATTTAGACAGAATCCTAAAATCCTTGAAAAACGGTTTAATTTTGACGGTATTAATTATGTAAGGTTATATTTTAAAATAAATTGAAGTTAAGATATTTAAATATTTTGAATTATTCAAAACTTTAATACTTTTCAAAGTCAAAGCCAAAGCAATTTTATCTAGGAAATCCAGTGTGTGGTTAATCGTATTCACGATTGTACTCCCCATTGCAGTAATTAAAAAAATAATTCAGTCAATTCTGACGAGATCCGTTGGAAACAAGCGTAAAAATTCAAAACTACAAAGGTGTTGGTGTAGTTGAATGCGACGTTTCGTCGACGGGTTTGTCGACCTCTTCAGGCTTTATTACAAAAATAATAACAATATCACATTACGGATAATCAAAGCACAAAAAAAAATACATTATTGAAATCGCACAATTTTTAACAGAGACACAAAATTACAATTTACCTTTATTATCGCGTAGCGATTAGTCAAGTGATAGCGAAGGTACGTTGACAGCAGATATTAATGCTGTACTATAATCGAAAGAGAAAAGTAAACAACACGTGAGATGTGAGAGTGTATACATAATACACTATTTTTTACGCAGTATATTGAAAATAGATTTGTATTCTCTACTAAGGTTTTTACGCTTGCTCCCAACGGATCTCGTCAGAATTGACTGAATTATTTCTTTATCTAGGAAACATTAAAATTAAATTATTTTAATGAAACATGGGCTTGATCAATGTGTACTATACAAAACTTTTTGTTGACAATTAGTATGGAAAGAATTATTTTATTTGAAAGTATAATAATTATTTGGTGTTAGTTTATTTATGCAACTTTTCTTATGAAGTATATCTTGTGAATAAACGAGAAATAAAAAATGCACTCATTTTGACTAGTTAAGTAGTGAACACCCTAAAAATCCAATTTTTTTAGTTTTTGTGCAGGTATTCAGAACAGTGATTCTTTTATTACTACTGTTCAATAATTCGGTTAAATTCACATTTTTTCAACAAGTCACAAAATGCGCAGCTCCGAAATACGCCTCGGACTCCACACCCGTATCGTAATGTACTAATAGAAAAGTTTCAGGGCAATAAATACATAAGTTTAAAAATCTATATAAGATAATATTTATGTAGTGTCATTAAAATGGACATTGTATCATAATACGGTTTGTTACCTTATTCTTTAGGACAGTAGCAAAATCCAAATGCGCTGCGCGCGTACTATTTTGTTTTTGTGGTTATGAATATAGAATTTTTCATTATGATTTCATTTTAATTAGTTTAAATGATAGGATAATCAGATCATTTTTTAAAGCACGAAAAAATTAATCTTTTTATTCTAACTTGATTTAATTATTTAGTTTTAAATTACAGTTAAGAATAAAAATTCATTTTCAAAAATTCAAATGTAGTGGAAGTAGCGAATTTTTACGCCTATTCCTTACAGACCAATCAAAATCAATCTTTAAATGCTTCACAACATCCGGCAATCGTTTTTGTAAGAGTAGAATAGCTGATAAACGTAGAACATAGAGTTGGTAATCTGTAAAACTATTAAATAGGGTAGTGGTCCCTATTTGTGTGCCCTATTATTAAAACACATTTCAGAAATGAATGGATAAAAAAGTAATACTAAAATATATTTTTTCATAAAGTATAGTTAATTAAGTTTAAGTAGAGTTAATTATTTTATTAGCTTTCATTTATTATAATATTAAAAAAAAAGAGCTTACAAAAATATGTTTCACGGTCTGCGGAGTTTCACTATGTTTCCTTGTCCAAATATACTAAGAAATGACTATTTTAAAAGTAACATTAAATAATGTTTAAAAAAGATTCGAAGTTGGGATTCAATTGATTACATCATAAAATGATGTAATTTTATACAATAAACTTGAATACAAAGGTTTTGAATAGATTTTAATATTTAATTAATGGTGTCTACTAATACAGGCAGTGAAAAACGACTTGTCCCGATTTGTGTGCCCTCGATCGACGCTTGAACTCTCTGGTGAGGTTATGTCGACTGCACGCAAACGCTGTATCATCGCATTCACAACCTTCTGCAGTTTTATGCCTAAGCAGGAATTGATTAAGATTCAATGTAAAAAAGGGTTAAAAATCGATTTTAAATGCATTACAGTTAACAAAATAATTTTTTTTCACAATGATAATATTATCAAGACACACTAATATGGGGCACACAAACGTGTACAACCACATTAATACGGGGCACATAAAAATGTACATTGCTGTCTGCTAGGGCACACAAATAGGTACAAATTTCCTTTTTTTTTTATATTATTTGTAACTTTTGTAAATATTAATATTTTTTAGTACAAAAATTGTTTCGAGTAGGAAATTAGTTCTTTTACCAATATAATGCTGTCCGAAATCTCTGAGACAGCTTAAATAGTCTATTATTATACGACAAAACTGAAGAGTTTCTTAAACCCATACTAATACGGACATCTACCCTACACTCGCAAACGAGGAAGCTTATTTGAAGGTAGGATAGAAATTGGAAAAGAGCAGAAATAACAAGTGCAAAATTTATCTTGTTGAGTATTTTTTTCTATTTAGCAGTAATGTCTAATACGTATAATTCTATACAAACACGCAACATTTTGGTTCTGCCGACTGTCATTTTAGCGATCATATATGGCTTGTATTGATGTAATATACTTTCTCTACAAAGGTACAAAGGCGGGTTGTCAGTTATCGTAGGTAGGACTTAAGTACACACATTTTAACATAAAATACTCCTGTATAACGCTCGCCAAAGAAGTGCAAGCTCCTCTTCCTTATATCCATTCATGACAATATCTCAGTTCAATAATAAACTGGCAGGACTGAAATAATGTTTGCTTTAAGTAACTTTTCTCATTCTGACACTTAATTATCGAACAAGATTCAGTAAAGAACAATCCAAACAAGTTTTCCTAACCGAATGTTGAACAATAAAAGAGTATTTAAGAATTAGTTCATGCAAGTAAAATCTTGAGCACAATTATTGGTGTTTGAACCTAAGACTTTCAAAAAATTACGTATACTTACTTGACCAATGTGTCACGTTTTCATTTTTATCAATTTCATTCAAATTATTCACTCAATTATTATTATTTTTAAATTAAATTCCCTCAAATTATTATTATTTTACACTAAAAATAAAATTAATTTTTATGTTTCAAACCAAATATAATTTTGAATTCTGTGATGCAATATAGATCTCTATACAAGTATCTTTATTATTTTTACATTCATTAAAATACAAATAATACATGTCATAAATAATAATCATAATCGCTCTTAAAAAAAAAAAAAAAACAAAATCCACAAATTGCCAAAAAACAACAAACCTAATTTCGAAGCCAGTCGAAAAGGTGACATCGTCGGTAAAGTAGGTCTCCGCGTGCAGCAGCCCCTCCGAGAAATAAAATCTTTCGCTCATACTGCAAGAGATGCTCTTTCTCTCTCTCTTTCTCTCTCTTGCCGTGCTTCTAGCACACATCTCGAAAGCTATTCCCACGAGCGCTCTCTCTCTCCCTCTCTTTTTCTCTCGCAAGTATCATTAGACATAAGCGAAGTGTACGCAGTAAACGCGTTCCGTTTCGTCGCAAAAGATGTGTATCCGTGTGTGTGTGTGTGTGTGTACGCGCGCGCATGTGTGTGTGTGTGTGTGTGTGTGTTGCGTAAGGGCTCGAAGGTACAAATAAGCTATATTTATATACATGTTCCTAAGGCGTCATTACAAAAATATTAAATCTAGCAAGCGAAGCTGAAAGAGGCAGACCTTTTCAAAAGGTCGCCGAACCTTCGAATTTTTATTAGTTTTTTCAATTTCGTACTCAACATTCCATCATTCTCTTTTTTTTGTTCATTTTCGTATATATTCTGAAAATACAGTATCTCTCGTTCGCACTCTCATTCGCACGCATCCCTAGCACATCCTTCTCCGTGTTTTTTTTTTTTTTTTTTTATTGTCGTAAAGTTTCATTATTATCGTTTTATCATTTCTTTTTATTTTAATGGTTGTGTGTATATATATTTTGCATTTTTTCATCCCGGTTTAGTTATGCATTTTTTTCCCTTTTTTAGTACCGCACGCTCCAGCTGGAATCGCAAGTCGATGATTACTACACTTACATTATGTATTTATGTATATAAGCTTTTATGTCATTATTATTATGTATACAGTATATAGAGTCGTTCGAAGACGAATTTTTTGTTCAAGTCTTTTCCTTTAGTCTAAACGACAGGATTGCCACTTGTTTCAAAAGGGTTTTTTTTTCATCTCAGCTACGAAAGAATTTCTCATTAGTCGTATATATATCAAAACTCTTAAGTACGTTATATTCGTTTACCTTTTAATTTTACTATATATATATATATATTATTTTATATCGATTTATTTTGATATTAATTCAGTGTATATATGTGTGTATATACATATATAGTTCCTTATTCTTAAAAAAATGGAAATCCCAAGGAATCCACAACTGCTCACGCGGCTATCGGGCAATAAAATCAAAGTGGCAACCCTGGTTGCAGCACATATACATTTCGTTCTCTCTTTCTCTCTGGCTTCTCTCTCGCGTGCGCGAAAAATTTAACGCAAACTCGGCTACGAAAATTTTGTCCCACGACGAAAAGCATATACATTTTTATATATACAAGCGGCGCTTTATACACTACTTTCGCGAAGTCTCTCTCATCTTGGAAAAAGTGAGGCGAAGTCGAGAAAAAGTTGCTAAACTGCAATTCGGAGCAAACGGGGGGAGGAGCTGTAGGGGTGGCGGTAGGGTTATATAGGCGGGCTTCGGCGACTTTTTCCGCTGCCGCAGCGCTTCCGACAAGTACAAACGACTCGGCTTCTTCGTTTACGTATTATTATATATGCGCGCAAGTGAGTGCTCTAGCTCTCTTTGCGTAACGGGGAAAAGGGGGAGGGGGAGGAAACGCTGGAAGAGCTTTGGCGCGTCGGCTTCTCTTTTTTTCTTGACTCCGCACGCGCGCGCGCGCGTGTGTATGTGTGTCGAGAAAGAGTAGACTATGCGCGCAACTCGCTTGAAATTCACTTATTTACACGGTTTCTCAGGGGCTTTTTAAAGCTAGCCGGCGTCGAGTCTCTGCGCTAAAGCACACGGGCGAGGAGGAAAAGGGAGTTGGGTTAGCTGGGAAATGTGTATACGTCGGGGGCAGGTCTTGAAGTTCCGAAAAAGCGTGGCCGGGAAAAGTCGAGGCGCGGACGAAATTTTTTTCCGACTTTGGAGCGAATTGAATTAAAATTTTTGTAAGTAATACTTGACAACATTAACTTGCAGTTTAGGCTCTTTTTAAGTTAAAGTGGTGGATTTGGTAAATAGTAGCATAGGAAGTTATATTATAAGTTTTGAAATTGAAAGATTCTAGTTTGTAACTTTTCTCAGACACGATTACTCGAAACTTCTAAAGCACCCTCAATCGTCCTGACTGTACTGCCTTGTTTTATATATACGTCGCTTTTGCGATTCGCCTTTTACATAATCATCGTTTTCGCTACGATTATACAATGAAAACTTCAATTCACAAAAGTGCACAGTGCAGAGTATCGTTATTATCGTTTTTTTTTTTATCATCGATCGATCCTAAGAAATTTATACAACGGCTAATTTTCAATTAAAGTTACATGTATGTATATTTATTCGAAGGTGCGAAGGAACGCCCGGACATTCCGCGTCTATCACACGCGTTCTCGCTCTCTCGCACATTCTCACTCGTACTCTCACTCTCTCTTTCGCTTTTCAATTGTGCCTTGGCCATATGTGTGTGTGAGTGAGTATGCAGCGATTAGGCGCCACGTCGTATATAATTTCGTGCTGCGAATTCTGACGACACGACTACGACGACGACGCCGCGCCCAACGCGACTTGAGCGTCGCTTACGCCGGAGAAATTCATGATAACGAAATTTTAATTTTTCCTCTCGTTTAATTTACATATATTATATATAAAATACTTTAGGTTTTTGATATATACGGTGACTCTCTGTTTTTTTTTATATAGCGGAAGTAAATTTTAGTTAATTGATTTGATTTCGTATAATTAGGAGAATTACGGAGCCTCCCGTTTTATCAACGCGTCGACTTTTAGTTGCTCTCGTGATAATTTTATTTATTTTTTTTCGTATAGTTCTGTAAACGTGGCTTTTCGCAATTTTAAAGCTAGAATTATTGTCATTGTTGAATATAATAATAGTAATTAGTATTGTAAATAGTAGATATAATGAATAGCTGACTTTTCTTGTACGTAAATATAGATTAATATTAAAATTCTGTAGGATATTCATTTTTCTTTATAAGAATATTTTTGTAACGATTTTCCGATAAATGAGAACACTCCGTGATTCTAATTTTCAAAGATGTGAAAATATCACTTTAGTAATAATTAAAATTTGAATCTCAATTAAGATATGTCATTATTGATATATTTCGTCTGACTCTAAATTGTCTTACAACTTAATTTTATTACTCGTTCGTTTCCTTTACGAATTTTCACGTCTATGCCGCTTGGAAGTGTGTATCGTTGTTATCATGCGATTTTCTCCATTGTATGCCATAAAAATAACGTTTCTCTCTCTCCGTCTGCTCTCATTGTATACTCCTATACACGCATTCGTAAAAAATGTACATAAGCAAGATATGGCCTTCGTACTGTTGAAAGAAGGAAATTAAACCGTTAATAGTTTCGCCTCGCGAGTATTTCTCTTTCCTTCCTTTTCCGTAAATGCAGCGAATTTCCGCGCGCAGGCGCGAGATATGACTTCGGGGGATATGGATCGCTCGAATTTACGAAGACGTTTGATTATTTCACCGAGATTGAAAGTACTTTGATCCGTGATGATTTTTTTTACTCCGCCATTCGAAATACTGACGTTTGGCTTTGACTCTCGTTCTATACGTTACTTACCCTCGATTTGCGTTATTACCGTTTTTTTTTTCTTCTACAAACTATATAAAAATACAAAATACAAATACAGTCCTAAGTATTTATACCGCTACGAACGTTGCACTCATTTTCTTTCGGGAGTTCAAGTCTGGATTTATTGTTTTTTAATATAACTTTTGCCTCGAATCGCATGCGAAATTTATTTAACGTTAATTTTTTGTTAGCTAACGAACGTGAACTAATGAGTTTATCGTCGTCAATGGCAGTAACCGTTGCACATTCCGGTTTTTTTTTTTTTTTTTTTTCAAATTTTCACTTTTTTCCATGTTTAGAATTCCAATTTGAATATTGTATCACTCATATCTTAGTATAGAATAACGAAGAAAGATTTATTGAATATTGAGTAAACACCCTTTTCGTTATGGCGAAATCTCCAAATAATACTTGAAAACGTTTTGCTAAATATTTCATTATATCCGAGTATCTCGAAATATCTTTTTTTATAAAATAAAAGTAAACATTTCACGCTGCTGGAGATATGCCACTCAAACGACAAAGGGGGGAAACTAAATTAATTGCACGAATGGCTGTTGCTCGTAACAATTACTCGTTTCACGAGTATTGTAAGTGTTAATTCTTAATCTCATCGTAATAATTATTATGCTAAGATTCGCAATTAATTTAAACTCGTATATATTTTTTTTTCTGTCTGCCCGGCCTCATAAAAATTGCGAATGCCCACACACACATTCTTTCTCTTTCTTTATAGAACTTTTGAAGGAAACTGTAAAGCTCTTAGTCGAAGTTTTATTATTTTGGCAATACTCTAGTATTGTCGAAAATGTTTCCTTATTTCGTAGTTACCTTTTCTTTATCTTGAATAAATGTACAATTTATCGTAGACAATGTACACTTAACTTCCTATTATATATGTATGAAATATATATATAATATTTATATATTTGTATTCGTATGTGTATATATATAGAATTTTTTTCGTATCTACAATCGATATTGTCGTGATTTAAGTCTGTTTGCCCACAGTTACCGGGCGGATTAATGAGGCCCGAACGCGCGCAACGCGAAAACGATTGAAAGAATAAGTTTCTCTCTTGACTTAGTCGTATCTCGTCTAAATTAAGGTAAAAAATATTCGCTCTCGAGGTAAAAAGGGAGGGGGATACATTTTATACGAGGTATACAATCTAAATAAACGGGTATATCCAGGCCTCTCCAGTTGTACAGGTATGTATATATATATATATCATGTTTATAAGACGCGTCGCGCGGCTGGACAGCCTAGTTAAGTATCATAAAAAAAATGAAAGATCATCGTATATTTCGTCGCTTAAGTAATAGACCGTTTTTTCCGATCAACGATACACATTCAAAAAGAAACGACTTTTATTCGTCTTACGTTTGACTAAAAATGAAATTTCTCGTCGATCGAAGTAACTTTATATCGCGAACCTGAACGTAAAGTGCTTATTCTCCTTACAAACGTGTTGATTAGACTGGTGTTAACAACGGGTCCCGGGTAGTCTTCGTCATCGGCGTCGCAAAAGCGTTGTCGCGATCGGACGGCAAGACTTTCGCAATGGCCTAAGAACGCTCGTTTTATTTTTTTTTTTAAATAATGTTCTTGGTTTCTCTCTTACAAATAGTTTGCGATATTCACGCGTGCTGTCGCTTAGAACGACTTGAAAAGTTGTATTGTCGTGTGTTTCAAGGAAGGCACGATGCATGGAAGTTCTGCCTTTATTTTTTTATAGCTTTGCGGGCCGAAGCATCTTTTGAGATCAAATGATCGATATTAAGTGTGTGTGTCTTACGTTGTCGTTCGCTCGGTGAACGTTAAGTATTATGCTGATCATTTGTAGGAGATTTGGACTGTTTTCTCTTACCGTCGTTAACTCTATTTACTTTGTGCTGCGGTCAATTAAATTTACAATTGAAAGTTTCGAAACTATAACCTATTTTTCGTTTTGTATCATTGAAAAAACGTCAAATCTTATCTTTAAAAATAGATGGGCTTAAAGGAGAACTAAACAGTTGGTAGTGCGAAATCGCCCAATAACTCCTCAACAACTACCGGAACTAAAGAGGCGAAATCGTTTTTCATCGAATACCTAACCTAGAGCAATCGTTTCACGTCGCTGAGTACATACAAAATGAAAAGAACAACGCAAAAAACAAGTCACGCAACAATTTGGAACTGTGATTCCTCATTCATGCAAAGTGTGCCAGAATTCGACGTTCGACGACGTATTTCTCGGTCGCCGTCGTCTCCGCTGTTGCTGCTGCTGCTGCGGTACTCGACGACTGCGTTGACCCGGCGATCACAAGTAACAAGTCTTGTAGAAGATGAGCGCCACGGTGTCCTTCCCGTAGATCCTGTACTCGCGCTCGTAATGCACTTTTCCCGGCTCGTAACGCTCGATCTGGCTACCACCGGCCAGACCCTCCAGGAACAGTCTGTCCTGCGTTTCCTCTTCCATTCTCATCCAACGTCTACTACCTCCAGCGACGTCATCGCGTAACCGCGAAGCTCGGCTGCTGCTGCGGGACGGCCGGTCGTCCAGGGTGCTTAGGTCCTCGCGTCGCATGTATGGTTGTTCTCTGGGCGGGTAGGACACGGACTTAGAGTCGCGGCCGAGGATAGCCTCGATCTCGAGGTACTTAAGGTCCTGCAGGCTTTTGGGGTATCGACTGAGTCGTTGCAGATCACGCGGCAAGAACTGGTCCTCGAGGCTGATGTTCGTCGTTGTAGTCGCACGGCTGCTGCTGTGTCGCTTGGGAAGAGTGGCGTACGGACGTTCGCTCGACCAGGAGCTCGACAGGTGCGCGTTGTAGGGGTGCTGAAATTCTCGGTGCAGTTGCTGCGAGTGGTGCAATGGTTGATAGTGATGGTCAATACGGTTGAGCTCCAGCTCCTCCAAGCTTCTAATGATGTCACGACTGTACGCACTAGTCGTCGGTCTTCGACTCGCCAGCTCCTCGTACCTCTCACCCTGCTCGTAATCCATTCCGTACGAGTGCATCATACCCGGTTGATTTCTATAATCCATCGTGATGCCGCTCAGCTTCGTGGGATCGGCGTAACGTCTTCGAAATGACGTATCTCCAAACCTGCAGTGCATTATATCGGCGGCCCGTTGACCCCCCGGACAGTTGTGCGGCATGGCCAGCCTCCAGCTTGCCAGTTTGCCGCGGACGTTGCGGGATATGCGCCCGGTCTTCTCGGCGAAGGCGCTGCAGTAGTCGGCCAGCCGACGACGTTCACACCTGGGCAACAGGTTAGCGCAGTCCAGCGTCGTAGCCCGCGGCCTCGTGTAGTAATAACTCGACGAGCCTGCCGACGCTGGCATGCCCATGGGTATCGGTAGCACACCGCCCGAGCCAGCTGCTGGTGGCATTCCAGAAGTCGAGGAGCATAGACCCGGTCGCCCGGTCGACGATGGGACGAAGAACTCGCGCGGATCGTGGGGATTCGGATAGGCACCGCTGGGCAGCGGCTTGTTCGCCTTCTCGAGATTCGACAGCCCTCCTGTGAGGGAGGCCTTATACTACCGGGCTTGCGCGTACTCCGGGTTCATTTCGTCCAGCTGCTTGCCTTTGGTCTCTGGCACGCAACAGACGACGAAGCACAGCCCACATACCGCCACTGCGGCGTAGAACCAAAAGGCCCCGTGTAGGCCTAGCGTCTGAAATCAGAGAATGGGGTTGATTAAGTTTCTTTCCGTGGTAAGTGCGAAAAGTGAAAGGAGATCGGAAATCATTGAAATTGTTTCTGAGAAAGGCGTGTAATTGGTATCGTATAATCAACATTGTCACGAGGTCGCGATTGGGATCTAAAATTGTTTACCGCTATAATAATTCAATTTGGCTAGGCCGACTAAAAACTAATTAAGCATCGAGAAAACTTGCGCAGTCACAGTATCAGAAAAAGTGAACTAGTTGACAGGAAAAAAAGTTTCCGGCTCAAGGTCTTATTGACGAAATAATTATCGGTTTCTACGATGAGATGTGATAAAAAAAAATTTTACGATGATGAATGCGATTGTTTCGAGAAATGAGCCTGAGATATATAAATACTGCACTCCCTGCTGCGTTGCATAAGGAGTAACGAGCCTTTTATTCCCGCAAAAAAGGGGAAAATCGCTTAATAATTACAGGCCATCTTGCAGAAAGCGTGCTGCAGAATTAACGCGAAAAAGTCTCAGCCGTCGACCTTTCTCCCTGAATCACCGATACAGTTACGACGCTACAGTCGTACATTCGCATACCCACACAGCACACAGCGATAAATAAGAGTTCGAACAGTCGATTATTATCCCGTCGGATGACTAGATACGAATTCCAAGTACACGCGCATACTGAGGCAGCTCCAATCCCGGACCGTGGCAGCGAAAATTACCGACTCAAAGAGAGAACCAGCAAGCCTCGGTCTCTCCTTTTCGCCGCCGTGCTCTGCAATTAAGCTAATGAGAAAAGTAAGCGCAGCAAATCGCAAAGACCGCCGCGGCACTTTTAAGAAGTAGACGAGCGCACTTCCGAGCGGCGCTTTTTTTAATTCCCCGAGAGCTTCGTGCGCGCGCGCGCGCGCATAAGCTCGTAATTTGAAAAAAGGAACGCGAGCGGGGAGCGCCGTGCCGCGCGGTGCGATTAAGTCAATTCTCGAGGTGAGGAGGGAGGATCCGGAATGGCCCCCACGACTAGTGTCTTCTGCATGGAGAAAGAGGATCGTTCGCGAGGGAACAATGGCGCGCCGCCGCGGCGTTTATTTATTTTTGACGGAAGTGTAGCAAGAGCGAAACAGGTTAAAGAGGCTTTACAGCTGTAGCGATCACGGGGCTGTTTTGTTTCGTAATTAGTCCTTTTGGGCTATTAGTTTACTGATGTTAATGCACCTGTAACAATGCGCAGTTTTGCCTTCGCGCGAGCGGCTGTAATTGTCTGCAGAAGGTAGCGTTCAAAGCGATTGGTTCTTACAACTTTGACCTAAATTAACCATCGCAACAAACGAACCATAAAACTCTTCCGTCTCGCCTCTAATAATACAACAGCATTATCAAACTCATCCTCACCTCTTGAAAGTCCATGTACAGCTTGATAGCGACGAACGCGCAGAAATAACTGAAGCTCGTGCTGATACTCGACCCCAATCCTCTGTACTCCAGGGGGAACAGCTCTCCGATCAGTAACCATGATATGGGCGATATACCAAGGGCCAGGGCAGTCGTGAAGACGAGCACGCAGAGCAGCGGTATCCAGTCGTGCTGGCCGCTCATTGTGGCAGCCGCCTCGGCAGCGTAGGAGGACGCCGGGATGCTTTGCATCTGCGACATGGAATTGTAGTAGGCGTAGCTGCCGAAGCCCGCAAGGGCCAGCGACATGAACACAGTGCTGGCGATGAGGAGCGGCAGGCGGCCGACAATGTCGATGAGGAAGCCTAGAAGGGAGAAAAAAAAGGATTCTGATTAGTTTCTGTTATTGCGCTGAAGATGTAGTGCAAAGAATTTTTAGCTTTTAATTTAACGGCTAAAATAAGATAAAAGTGTGGTTGTATAACGTGCTTTAATATTAAAGTGTCACGTGTCGGTGGTATTAAAGTAAAGTATTTGACATTATATGAGTAATAATAATAATTAGTCATTATCGGTAGAAATTTAATTTTATGATTTAACGCAAACATCTAAAATTGATAACGCAATCTATACCCTTTGAATTCTGTGACGAACCCGCATGCTTCTCTCCCTCTCCCCTTCATCGTCACATGTGCACAGTAACGCTAATATGCTATAATCAAAGCTGATTAATCAGCGAAGATTTATCGTCATATTGGCCATTTACGTCGAAATTACACGTTCTAAAAATACTTCGGCATTAAAGGGGCGCCGTAATGTGATTTTATCACGCCATAATTAATATTTTCAATTTTATCGCCTCGACCTGCCAAAATTAAACTCGCTCGCACGCTGCATTCGACCAGAAATAAACCAGCCCATTCGAAAATTAAAAGCCTACTTGCGCGCTTTATCTCAATTGCATCTTCGACACTTTGATAAAAAATTTCTCAAACCCGACCTCGCTTGATAATCAGCCCGACGCGCCTGTCTCCCCTCGTTCTACACATATACAGCCTTTTCCACGTTAAAAACACGCTTACTCGCTCGCTCACTCAGTTTCTGGCCGCGAGCGATAAGGAAGATACTTAAGAGAAGGAGAGCAAGAGAGAAGAATCTTACCTGAGAGGAGCGCAGCCAAGAGCTGAACGACGCCAATGGCGATCGTGGCCCCGTGGGGATTCATACCGACGAAGGTCTGCCGGAAGGTGTTGACGGCGTAGTAGCTGAAGGCGTTCGCGCCGGAGAAGCGCTGGAAGAACATGAGGCCGCAGGTGATGCCGATCGGCTTGTACAGCCGTGGGGCCAGCACGCTGCTCTTGAACGTCAGCTCGTACTGCTTCGCCCGCGAGGCCAGGATGTTCGTCTTTATGACCTGGAAGCGTGGCAGAGAAAGCGGCTTAGAAGTGTTTTAGGGAGGAATTTTTAGCTAAAGTGCTGGCTGGCTAATGGGAAGAGGCGGTGAAAATGAAAATTAGGTTAGTACTGCAGTTAAATGGGATGACGTGTCTGTAGAGATATATGTTGTTAATTAAAAATAATTTTAATTACCAATATATATCTCTACGAACATATTGTGATAATGATTTAATAAATTACATTTTATACAATGTTATTTTAAAATATATTAGAAATTAGATGCAAAAATAAAATAGAACCTTGTAAATAATGAAGGAAAATGAGGTAAAATATTATCTTAAGTAATAATATTTAATTATAATTGCTTAAAAACTCAGTAAATTTTCTACGAAGGTATTTTACCTTTAGATGTAGCCTCTATGTAAACTTAATTAAGTTAATTTTAGCATGAATTTCTAAAGTAAATTGCACACCATAAAATAAAAAATTTCAAAATTAAGTAAAACAAAGATCCAAACAATTTTACGAAGCTTAATTTTCTTATCTCGAAAACCTTGTTAATTGCAACGCTAGCTACAACGTTTCCCAACTCCTCTTAAAAGCGCCAAAAGCCCTGCATTAACCCGTCCAAACACCATAAAAATGCAATCGCAGATACCAAAACAAAGACCCTCTCGTCTCCTGCACAATTCCCTAGGAAACTCACCACATACCGAGATAACCCACACATACATACAAACACACACAGAGACATACGTTCCTTCCCATTCGGAAGCCAGCATGCAAAAGGCCCATCCTCTCGCTGATAAGCAGCCAACTTCTCTCTCTCTCTCCCTCGCATATCCGTATAATTCCAAGGAGCTCCCGCCACCCGCGCCTAAGGAGATTAACACAGTCACACACACATGTGTGTGTATGTATACGTACTTGGAGTTCGTGCCTGATGTCGACGTGGGAACCGCGCAACCACTGCAGGCTGCTCGCCGCCTCCTCGTCCTTGCCGTTGAGCACGAGATACGAGGGTGTTTCAGGTATGAGGAGCGTGCCGAGGAAGAGCATCGAGGGTGCGATGGCGACGAGGAGGGCGCTCTGACGCCAGTTCAAGTAGTAGCCCGCGATGTAGGAGAGTAGCACACCCACGTGGCCGAGGACCTTGAGCATCGCCGAGAGGCAGCCGCGGATGCCCGGCAGCGAGATCTCAGAAATGTAGACCTGGACGTTAATGGAAGAAGCGAAAGGGTTAGTTCAGAAAATTGTTTATGATACGGTAACTTGAAAATAATTTTTTTTTTTTATTTTAATTTATTGGTGTGATAAATTGTTATGAAAAAAAAATTGTTAATCTTAGAATTCTATAAGTTAAATAACATAACGAGTAAATTATTTATAACGGTCAATTTGCAATGCTTCATAGTGATTAAAATATTCAATTTGAGTCATGTATATATATTAGCTGTAAATGCGACTAATAATTCAACGTTCATTTTAAAGTAGATAAATCTCAAAGGATAAATAAAAATTGTTGAAAGCGTTACTTTGAAAAACGATTTATTCCCACTGGAAAACCAATATTGACCCTTTTATAATTGACATTAAAATAACCAGTTGGGTCCGTTGAAAGTATACCATGTATACGATTACCTATAATTAATGCAAATGATTCGTCATTACCATGCATAATTTATAACGCTCAAAATTCATGATTCCGAAACCGTCCATTAGTCTCTTATTTAACAACCGTAATCTCCAGTCGGCGCCTGCATCTCTTTCGACACTTACATCACCGGCAGCCCAGAAAAAGCAGCCTTAGAACGAAAACTCTCTGCTTTCTTTTACCAATCAACCATCATCAATTCGGACCAGACACACTGGAATTCCAAAAAACAATCACTCATTCATTCCGACTCTCTTCCGAGAAAAATCAGCACGAAGTTCTCCATATCCTATACCTGCGCGACCATCGTGATGACGGAGCAGCAGAGGCCCCCGATGAAGCTCGTCGTGTAGATGAGCTCAAGGCGTGGCGCTACCCCGGTGAGCACCCACGCGGCGGCCAGCGGCAGCGAGGTCAGTCTAAGCGCCAGCCGACGGCCCTTGCGCATTATCCAGTCGCCGATCATGGCGCCGAACCAGGCGCCCAGCATCGACAGCGACGCCACCCACGAGGCTTCTTGCAGCGTCACCGAGAACGCCGTCGTCCTGCGAGAGTGTTAGAAGTGGACGATTAGTTTCTTTTTTTTCTGCATTAAGGTTATTGTTTTTGGGAAGGTGATTTTTGGTGTAAGAGGATGACACTTCATTATAGGTGCTGTTCAAGAGTTTCTGATTATTTCACGATCGAGGTGGAAGGATAAAATATAAAAATAAAATATTCATATGTAGTTTCGAGATTAATGTTGTTTTAATCGAGGGAAATATGGGACAGCAGTAACTGCACGTTGAAAGGCATAAATTCATCCAATTCAGTCAATATTGATGTAATTAAGTTAATTGATTCTGAAACACTATACGGGGCAATTGTTTGAATTTAGCAGATAGCGTACAGTAAATTATTATGGTTATTTAATATCTGCGCATTAAACAAAATCGCAATTTTCATGCTGGACGAATATAATCTGTTTCCGTCATTCAAATCGTGATATTTTAATTATTATTAGTTCGCAAAGCTGAAATTATAAAAGTCTAATAACTTTTTGTTACAGAGCTAATCTCTGTATCTGTCAAATTGACAAATTAATTCTCATTTTTCTCCAATTATTAAGCTGCAACGGATGTCCCCGTCAAAATTAAATCGAATTGAATTCCCGTACTCACCAGGTGCCGTTGTTGCTCATTTCGTAGAGGCTCGATGATGGTTGACTGTGAAGAATGGAGTCGAGGGCCGGCGAGGTGTAGCCCTTGGCCAGGCCCGACGACAGCGTTCCCATGGACAGCGCCAGGGTCGCCAGGACCTGGAAAATTATGCAATCGTACTATTCTCTCTCTCTCTCTCTCTCATGCACACGCGAGTCTATCTATAGGTGGGGCTTTGATTTAGTGCCGATTAAAGCCGTCGATATATATCGCGGCTCATTTTTCTGGCGGCTGCAGAAGAGAGGGCGATAAATCAGAACTCGCGCGCGCGAACGCTTTGATTCCACCCAGACCCCGGGAATTACGTAAAACTTTCGTTATGGAGTTTCTCGCGCCTCGCGGTGGTGCGTTCCATAGCTTTGACAGGTTAATTTGAGGAGCGTAATTTTAGGGTTAGGAAAAATTTTCCCGTTACTTTTCCTTTGATACCCAGCGAATGAATCATCTTCGCCGCGCACATATTATAAACATATATGTACCTTACACAATTTCGAAATCATATATTCGACGCTGAAAGGAACGCTTTGATACGGTATTGATGATGCGAAAGGCATCCACGAAAAACATCGAATCCGCGATTTAATTTCGCGGAAAAGCATCGAATTACCGATAATCCTCCTATACACACGCGCAATGTTTTTTAATCAACGGTTCATAATCACGCGCGTCCCCAGTGGTGGGAGAGCCGGAAAAAACAGAAAATATTGATTAAAACGCGCAGTGCGGATGCGGTTTGGCGCCACGTACACACACAGCGGGGAATAGCCGCATTATTATCTGTCTCTCTCGCTCGTTCCGATTCTCTCGCGGCGCGCTTAGCCGCCCACTCGACTTCTTATACTGCATTTGCCGCATGCGTGCGTGTGTGCGGATGATAATTAAAGAGGCCTGCACTGCGCTGCGGGACGTGGACTCTGTAATAGTGAATTTTGCAGGGTTTCGGAATTGGAATGGGTTAACGGTGGGAAATCGGGTTTTTTTATCGTGGCTAGAAAATTGTTTCGCCTTTGGTTATTGCAGTATAGCTTTTTTTTGTAGGTGGCACGTGCGTAAAGGCTAATAATGGCGTTGGAACGATTTTATGGGAAGTTTGGTTTAATCTTTCGATAGTGGATTTTGAAATGTTGTTTGTATGAAGTTAATAGGAACTTTTTAAAAGTTGAAGTGTTTTCTATTTTATAATTACGTGATAAAATAGATAAATATTAGAGCACAAGAGGCGATTAAATTGTATGAAAGGGATTCACATTGAATTAATTAGCCTTATCAAAAGGTTATCGTGTCTTATTACGGTAACGGTTGCATAAGCAGAATGTCGCCAATTTATTATTGACAAAGCCATTGTCAAGATGACTTGGCTATTACGAGAAGCCGCTTTGTGAATTAAACTCCCGCCATTGAAGAGTATCCGATATAATTCCTAGAACAACATTGTATATTCCGCGTTGATTTAAATTAGCCAAGTGGAAGTTTCTATCCGTATTTTTTACAAAAAATTGAAAACCAATACTTTTTACAAAAAGAAACTGACAATTATCATCACTAATCATTTTTACGTCACTATAACTATTAAGTTAATTATACTAACTATCCTCTCGGTTGTACTAACTATCCCGTTATTTCTGTGTCTTTTTTACCAATTCAGATGGTTACCAGTACCCAACTCAATTTTCAGGTTACTGGAACCAATCATTTTTCCGCGTATAAATCTCATGAAAAGATTAACCTCTAGCAATCCCCTCTAACATTCAAATGAGAAAAAACGCAATCTAGCAATCACCGCAAACCCAACATCCGACTCACACCCCGATCGCGATATACCGCACCAATCACCGCCGCACCATATCCTTTAACCCCCTATCACTATCATCCCCTCTGTTTTTCCTTCTCCACTGTCGCACACGCATATACACACAAGCGCTGCGGCGACATTCGCACGCGTGCGCGCGCAAATTACACGCCGCAAATTGAAAGTAGAGCCGTGCGAGGCAAGTAGTAGTACTCGGCCACGCGGGGAATACTAATTTCGGCGCGGAACCGCGACCCCATTGTTCGCGATTTTCCCGGACAATGGAACACGCGCAACTTATCTACGAGGATGAAACAATGCGGCGACGCGCTGGGTGTTATGGGGTGTGTGAAAGATTTGTTTTGTGCACGGCAGAGAGAGAGAGATGAGATTTAAGTTTTTAGAGGGAGGTTAAGCGTGGGTGTGGGTTATCAGCGATTGTGTTTTGCAAAAATAGTCGAGAGCGGCTGTCGCTCCGAGGGGAGATATATAAAGCCTCGTTTTGGAAGGAAGAAGCGTTTTATAATTTTAATTTTAATTAAAAGCGATCGCGAATTATTCATGAATTTTTTCTCTCGAGCCCTCTTCAAAAGTGTGCTCTTTGAAAATAGAATGTTTCGCGTTTAAATTGTCGGCGTTCTATTGAAAATTTTTCTGAAAATCCAAATTTTAACATGCGCGCCTCATACAATGTGAAATTGTTCATAATTGCCGCTGCATCCGCTCGCACAATGCATAACTCACGATTCCGCTTATCGAGAACGAACGATAATACTGCATTCATTTCGAAAAATATATATATACACAGGCGATCATTACAATTGTCCGTGTCCGCTCTCGTCTTTTGTGTTCATTAAGCCCCGGCGAACTCGCTATCTCCTCCCTCTCTTCGCTTTTTCATTTATCACAATATTTATCTCGTTCGAGTTTCGGTACGCGTCAAAGTTGGAGAGTCCGTCTGCATTATATGGGCGGCGGCGCGTGAGTTTTCGTCAAAGGATTACGTATCTAGTCCGTGGCTGTTTGCGAATTTCTAACTTTACTCGCAGATTAGATAGCTGTCGAATCAATTTTCATAAATCAATTGTCATAGAGCGCGCGGGTTCCGATCGTATCCGAGAGGTCTTTTAAACATCGCTGTTGATAAATACGTAATGTTGTTGATCTATTCACGTTTTAAAGTTATACAATTATACCAATATTTTTTTAAATTACGGCTATTATAATGTCTCTTAAGGCTCATTAAAAAGTCTGAAAAGTATTCCTTAAAAAAGCCAAAGTAACGCGCACCCGTTCAAAATTCACGAGACCCCCCAGCGCCACACTCTCGCGTGATCATCAACACGCGCAATTTCAATTACTAAACCCATACACCCTACCCGAAAATCACCCCTCCATTACCTCAATCCACCGAGCAAAGAAACGCGCCCAATCTTCAAAAAAAGAACTACCCGTTCCCCGAAAAAGCGACAGCCAAAACCGATTGATCTCTCCAAAAAAACGGTCCGTAAACGCCGGGTCATTAGCTCTCCCCGAATCCCCTTTAAAAAACGCCGAGAAAGAGAGAACCAATAGCACGTACACTTCGCCGATGGCTAAATCATAGTCGCGCGCTCGTGCGCGTGCATAAGAATCCGAATTCCCTCCGGGCCTTCTCGTGCATTATTCAGCCGAACCGTTCATTATATCCGATGTCTTCATTTCGCCGCTCCGGCGGTCCGAAGATAGAAGTGTTGGAGAGAAGAGTGGAGTAGAAGGAGGCTGCGGAGGGGGAGAGAAACTTTTAGCGTGATTAGCAAATATTTAAACGCGTTTGGAAATTGTTCGGAGCCGTTGGATTTTGAGCGAGTCGGCAGGAGTAATTGGATTATTGAGAGATAGTTTCGTTTCAGCAGTATTAAATTTTATTGACAGAAGAGTTGAGATGAATATTTTTTATTAATTTTGCATTTAAAAGGGAGAGATTCGTTTGACTGTATTTGACAAATGAATACGTTAATCTCATTAACTATAATTTCTGTCATAAAGATTATTAAAGAATCTTTGACTATCTAGTTACCCTTTAATATTCTAACGAACTTTTCATTTAAATCAAATTATTCCAGCATCATCAAAAACAACGAGTTACAATCCTCGCTGGCTTTTATCCCACTCCAACGCGCAAAACGTTAAAATTCATTTCACACTCGCCACACATAATCTCCGAATTCGATCAGCCAATCCTCGAGCCCATCATCCGAAATTACTCTCCCCCTCCGCTTCCTCCACCACTCGTCAAACAATCGTACCAGCACACTACAGTGCCGGCGATTTTTTCGCCCCAGATCCTCTCCTCTCCTCTCGCTAATCGCAAACACGTAAAAGCACGCAAAGGGCTTTGATCCCCGCACACATACGCTTGCGCGCTCACTCTCGACTAAAATCGAGAGAACGAGGAACATGTGAACGCACTCACCTGGGACATGTGCTGCGGTCTCGTCGCCGTCGACGCCATGTGCACGACTGTAGCTCGCGGGACTTTAAAGCCGTCCTCGGCCTCGTCCGGTACCGTTGTCACCTGTAACAATCAATCATGCATGCCATCGGTTAATTATTATCGGGGATAAGAGACATAGCATGTGAGAGGGTTTATTTTTGCAGCACATATGCTGGGAAATATTTATTCGACTGTTGCACACACTGAGAGAGTAGCGAATTATAATATATAATGTATGAAGAAGGTTCGACGTGTGTGTTGGAGTGTATTTTGGGAGGATGGGATTTGGGAGAGGATAGGTGGGCAAAGCAGCTTAAAATAATCGCGGTACTTAATTGGTGAATCTCTCCGGTCCTGATGTGTAAAACAGGGTTACGTGTTATTTGCAGTCTAAAGATATCTGGCTTTTTACGAACTGCTCTCGTGAGAATTGTATTTTCGGGAAATCAAAACCTCACAAGTTACTGCAAACAGTAAAAAGCAATATTTAAGCATGGCATTCACAAAAATACCAACGTTCTATATCGATAAAATATTTACAGTCGTATAGTCTTTTCAACTGAGAACCCCCCCCCCCCCCCAGAAAGGCCGGCACCCGTCGTATAATATTTTATCGTTGGAGAGGAGTCAAGACGCCGCGCAATAAGTTTCAATTTATAACTATTTCATGAGATCTTTAGAGTCTTAACAGATGGCACGGTTTCGATATATAAGCATGCATTATATCTATATACACACACTCACATTTCGAGGATATCTTTGATATCTTCAAGCGATCATTAATTACGGCGAGAGGTCGCGCGCGAGCTTTCAGCCCCGAGAAATGTGGAACGACGGCCGATCGCCGCTGCTCTATTTTTCCCCCGCGATCTGGCGGGCGGGTGTAACTCGCTGAGAAAAAGGATACAACTGAAGGAAGTCTCGAATTTCTCTCGGACGGCCGTGTTTTTAATTAAGAAAAAGAGGGAATGAAGAAGGCGAAGAAGTGAATCGAGCTCTCTGTTATATAAGATTTTCTCTGATTAAAGTTTCGATTCTTTGTTTTTCATTAGGAATAATAGCCAGAGCTCTGCAACTATACTTATATGCGTGTGAAATAATTTCACACGTCCATTTACACGTAACTATACACGCCCTAATCGCATTTCCCTCTCGCCCCGTCTATATATAATCCAACACACATCCGATCGAAAATCCATCAACCCCGGAATTTCACACCCGCTCGCAGCAACGCAGGCCGCGTATATATAACCCAAATTTTCCCCTCCCTAGTGCATATACACACATCCCTTTGGCAAAATTTAAACGAAAATCAATCACGCGCCTCCCCTCGCCCAGCACCTCCGAAATCATTTTCTCTCCCTCTCTGACGTAAAAGCTCGCTGCACTCATTGCAACGATTCTTGCCGATCGCGGGAGGAACAATAGCGAAATTTCAGGGTCCCAAGAGAAGGAGGTTTACAGTGCCGACGGCGACGCCGCGCCTGGTTTTAACGAGTGCGCATCATTGTCCAACGACGGTCGTTAATTCGGGCCACGCGCGCGCGCGCGCGAGTATTTTTGCTGCAGCGCAGGCAACGTTCTCCATTAAAAGATATAGTGACTTGGTGTGGCGCGAGCGAGCGAGCTCGCGAGCTGTTACACGCGCGATAAATTAATTCGACGGTGTAAGTGGCGGCGGGGGGAGAGTTTTTACGGCGGGATTTGGGAGGAATTTCACCGAAACGGGCGCTGTGCGTTTGATGGCGACGATGATTAAAGTTGAACAGAGGGAGGGGGCTTTTTGAGATATTTTGATGCTTTTCGAGTGTAATAGTTTTGGAAAATTAAATTTTAAATTACAGAGCGTAGGAAATACCGCGAGTGGCGCTTAAGTTATGAAACTTTTGACGCTATATCGGATCACATCAAAGTAAGCTCCTCTACCTCTCGTTTACGATATAGTATCTTGAGATATTAATTAGGCCTAGAAAGGTAAATAGCGATATAAATAAGCGAGAAACGATGAGAGAGAACCACTATAACTGCAAATCGAGAACTCTGTATCGGAATTACCGCACTCTTCATAACAGCTTGTACTCCGCGGCAATTTAGATAAGATAGCATCTATACGCTGTTTAGCGGGAAATGTGAGTTTTAATATAACTCACGCACTTTTTCTCGCAACGTGTTATATGTACACTATATACTCCCTCTTACGTAACTTTTATACTACACGCACTTCACAAATTATTTTATCCAATTAAAATTCATACTGCGCCGAGTTTCTCCCTGCCCGCGCATTTTTTAAAATACCACGTCATCATTATATTCTATACGCGAGACGTCGTGCAACAATAGCCGCAATCATTCTTTCGGCTGTCTTGTTAACGGAACTCTCTTTCGCCCCGACGACATTCATGCGCGCGAAAGAGCGAGAGAGATATTCCGTGAATGCTTATGCGCGTCGAACGCTTTATTTCTTTGGAAAACAATGCTCGCGTGCATAATGCTTATGGCATAAATTCTCCAGGCCTCGGATATCTAACCTAGATAGCGAATTTTTCATTCGAAGGAATGATTCTTTACATATGAGCGGCTGATCGGTATAGGTCCGAGAAATGGTGGCCATCTTTTACGGCTTAATTATTGTAGCCTGTAAATATATCTCGCGGGTAAGCGTTATTTATATCCTTAATGTTATAACAGATAATTTATTGATCTTAAATCAAGAGATGCGAATGTCTTTTTCTTACTTTTTAAGATAACACTTGTTAATCGCGGTGATATATAATTCAGTCGTATTCACGCGACTCGGGCAGATTCTTAAATTTTACATTGCGAATAATTTTATTGACAATTAAATTTTCTTCGCAGCAGAATATAATACTTTATTGAATAAAACACTAATACAGTCCCCGGCTGAATCACGGAAGATAAATTATCGGAATTTCAGCTACATAGTAAATATGCAAATTAATCGGCTCTCTTATTTGTTAACTGCAATCAATGGCATTAGCGAGAGATTAACATATTTACAACCGCATCGCTTGACTAGTACAACTGCAATTCTCATCGTCGCACACAATTTCGAGTACACTCAACGCGACGCTTCTATCTTTTGCAAATGCTCGTGCCGATAAGAACTGAGCAACAAACACTTCCAACAACACTTCTTTCCCCCCGTTTTCCTATCTCGTATATTGACAAGACCTTCATTCGTCAGCTTTTTACCGAACGAACGCTAACTACCGCACAGGTGATTCCTTAAGTCTGCGCACGCATTTAACGCACTCTCGGGAACATTAGATTTCCAAACAACGATCGTTGAATTATTGATTCAGCGTACTTTTCACGCGCGCACGGTAAACAAACATTCGCCGTTATGTCAGTTCACTTATCGCATTAATGGAACGCGCAGACAAGGCACGTCTTTTGCGCTGCACTCGCACGGGTAAATAAGTTTTAACCTCGCGGTAATAATGGCATTCATGCGCGCGTCGTCGTCGTCGAAAATAGCAGTATTTCAATTAATCGCCCTTCCCCTCCTACTACTCCTCTCTCGCTCTGATGAAGACGGTGACGGCGGCCAAATTGAATCGCAGTCGCGCCTGCATTTATGAATATGTAATTCCGAACATAGAGTGCGAGAACGAGAGTTCGGCATAAATTAGCTCTTGTGCCCGGATTACAACTTTCGAGCGCGAGAGCGGGAATCGATTATCTTGCGCGCGCGCGAAATAAAGTTGCCGCGTATAAATCAGTAGCGCGGCGCGTAATTGCGTTATTATTTAAAGTATACAAGGCTCTCGTATAGTTGATGCGTGTGTATATGTAGGGAAGTGCCGGAGCTAGTCTATTTTATTGGAGTGCTCGATTGAATATTGATAAACGCTCGGGGGATAAATAATACCTGCGTATATATCTGTCGTTGAAAAGAGTACCGAGGGAAAAATCGGCGTGTGTTTGCCGTACGCGGTGATAATTCAGTATGGAAGTTGTCGCGCCGGTTGAAGTCTTTTTAATTGGCTTTATTTACATATGAAATGCAGTGGCGTGTACGTTTTCGCGAAGTTCAGCGATTAATGCCTGCATATACGCTCCTCTTTATAGAAAATCTTCGCGAATCGTGCTTGGAATTTTGATTGAAAATTTCGCAATTTACATATAACCATGAAGACATTATCGCACAAAGCGTTTCGTGCGCTTTTCCTCGTACAATAAACTATAAATCATACATCGAAAAGCAGCAGCTTCGAAATATTTCCTTAATAATACATATTTTCCGCTAATAAAACAGCTCATACTTCCTCAAATTGAATTTCAAAAGCGCACAGAGAGAGAGAGAGAGAGAGAGAGAGAGAGAGAGCGCGAGAGCGATCGATACCCACGCGCTCTCCGAGAGAATGGAAATAATTTATCGGCACTAACCATCTGCGTTATACGGCCGCCCCGTAACTCTTCGCATTTCATATTAAGAAATACTCCTCCTCCCATTAAAAATCCGCGACTCGTAAATCTCCACCCGGCGCGCATTCCTCCTTTTTATCGAAACTCGTCGTCGTTGTATCTCTATTCTCCTCCCCCCGCGGTATGGACAAACATCCTCACGCGCCACCACCGCCTTATCGATACTACTGCGTTCCCTCTAGCCATAAAAAAGCCCGCGACTTTCCCGTTTAAATTATCACACTACACCCGCGCGCGTGCACGGCCAATCAGGCCGCCGGCGAGTCTGTAATGCCACTACCACGGCTGCTGCTATGCCGGAGGCGGCGGCGGCGGCGTATCCTTCCGATACGCGCAAGATTTAATAAGAAGATGCAGCAGCGCCTTTGAATTCGTTTACCTGTATATATGTATAGCTACACCGGTGCTGCTGCTCCATGGGAAAAGGAACTTAATTACTGATTTTCACGAGATAGTATCCCCCGAAGGCGGCCGGTCGATATAGTCGAAGGACCGAGACGCGGCCGTCGCTCGCTTACATATACACACACACACACACACCCACACACACACACACACACACACACCCTTTTTTGCTCTCTTCTTTCCTTCTTTCGCACTCTCTCTCTCTCTCTCTCTCTCTGCACTCTCTCTGCACTCTATATCTCGCGCGTACTCCCCCAAGGGGCGCGGGTGCGCGCGCGCGGTATTGAATAGAAATTTCATTGGATCGATCCCGAGGTTGTCGTCGTCGTGTTCTCTCTCTCTCTCTCTCTCTTTTTTTCGAGGGTTTTAACGAACGCCTCCTGATGAATCTTTCGCGAGTGGTAATTCAATTACGCTGATTGCGTGTTGTATGCGCGGCGCGATCTGCTGTGTGTGTGTGTTATGATGGAAGGGCGAATATTCAGCGAAGGTGTTTTGAATGGAGAGGAGTTTTTGCGCGGCGTTGATTGTGCTGTGTGTAGGGGAGGATAATTGAAAGGGAGTTTGATTGAGAATAAGTCATTCGTTTAGCTGGAATGAGAGCCGAGTGTCGAGTAAATGCGCGTTGTGTCAGGGGAATAACGAATGATTTTTCAATTACGTGTCTTCGAGGATTCTTTTAAGTGATTATTTTGATGAATTCGTGGGTTTTAAAACGTTTTAAAAGACGCTTTTAATGCGATCATAACTGTTGTAATAATGATGCGCGTATAATTACACGCTAATAACGATTGACCAACCGGTAGCTATAAAAACCTCTCAACGACTTAATTTTTCCCCCGTTCCACCACCAGTACCACCGCCTTTTTGCGCCAAAAAGGGAAAACTGCCACGCGACAGATGAGATCTCCCGCTTATTAAACGCGCACGCGACACGAAACCGGCAGGCACTATCACCACGCGAGCGTTTATACGCTAATTACGATCATCATCTATACTTTCCATTAATCGTCGCATATATACACATACATATTACACACACACACTACATAAGACGACGGCTCGACACCCGTTCCTCGGCAAACAAGACGGCGCTGTTCCGTGTATACGTAATCGCTGGATCGGAGAACGAGGAAACGCATTCCTCCGTATTATGTGCACGCACGTACACAGACGTTCGATTGTTCGCGTGCAGCGGACTTTTGCCCCTATGGAAAAGTTGCGTGTAAGTATATATTATACTTCCACGGAGAAAAGATTTTTCGCAGTCGGTGGATGAAGCGTATATAGATGCACAGTGTGTGCGAGTTTTGGAAGTAAGTACGACCTACTTGAGGAACAGCTCCGAAGCCTAATTCACTCGAGGGGTATGGTAGGGGGACAGACGAGTTTGTGATTTTGTGTGTTTTATGATCGGGGCTTTGGAGGGTATGCGAGAGGGTAGGCAAAGTTTTCATGGAGATGATTCTTTTTTTTTTAGAATAAGGGTAAAGTGTCGCTGGAAAAAGGTAGGTTCGAATGAGAAATTCGTAAGCACGCACACGGACGAAATTAGCTGGGGAAGGTGTAATTTACGGTAGCTCATTTGTTTATTTACTGCTGAAGTTTACAGCCTGGCCCGATGCCAGACGGTAAATCAACTCGAAGTCCGGTAACTTCAATGTTAAGCGGGCAGTAAACACTTCGTTATTTCATTTCAAGAGCTCATATTCAATCGCGCCCAACTTCACTGTTCGTCTCCTCACCCCCACCAAAAAAAGAGAAGAAACTTCAGTAGTATGCACACTCAACATCTTACCACACCCAAAAATAAAAATTCCCCACATCAACGGCCTCGCAAACTTCGACCCCCCTCCCTTCGCCCACCTCGAATAAATCCACACGCCAGCCTCATCACCCAATGCCGTTGCTGCTGCTGCTGCTACACGCGCGCGCGCGCCAGCTGCATCGGGGTCAAGTGTCCAAGCGTCGCGCGCATATGCACACACACTAGCTCATTATCGGCGCCCCGCTGCGGCGTAGGGACTCCGCGAAAATTCTCGCGTCGCGAAGATACCGTTGCTGCCATGCGGCCGGTTTCGCCGTCTCCTCTGTTCTTCGCCCTGGTCGTGTTTTCATATATAGGCGCGCGACTTTTACGACGGCAATGAAAAGCCGCGCGCGTGTGTATAAATACCGGTTGGGGGGCGAGATTAGAATCGCGCATGCGCGAACGGGAATCGATTTGTTGATTTCTTTCGGGTTTTCTTTTCTTAGGTATTGTGGCACCCGCGCCCGCATCGCTTATGTAAGCAATTATAGAGAAATATGATAGTGTCGCGTGTCAGAGTCGTGAGAGATTAGATAAGACTATAGTTGGCCTTATGGTTTATAGTGTTTTGAGCGCGAATTTCGTGTGTTTAAAGAATGAGCTAATCGATATTCCGAGTAATAAACTTTCCTCTAAACAAGTTATTGATTTTTTTTTTCGGCAGTTCGGAGCTGAGAATGATTTACTATTCTTAATTCTGACAGTTCGTCGTGCATCAAAATAACTCGGAAATTCCAGCCAACTGAATTCCCCAAAAGTAACAAGTGCCACCTTAATTAAAAAAATTTCATCACGCCAAACTACCCACGCGCTCGTAAACCATCGACGTATACATCTCTCCCCCTCTCAAAAAAAGTCGTTATTCCAGCTACACTGATAGAAGTATTTATTTACTGTAAGCCCCGTGACTTAACTGTTAAGCCACCGAGCTTTGAAATTTTGACACATGAATATTCCTTAACTATTAATCCACGTGGATTAATATATAATAACGTGGTGTATTAATAGTTATAGTGAGTAGTGTATCCGTCACTGCACACATAACCTTCGGAACAGCGGTTAGAGATGCGAGGAGAGATCGCTGTAAACACACACAGACACCCATCCACATTATACACGCACATAATAACCGCGGGTCCGCGGCCGGCGAGAACAACATAGAAGATGGTAGCGCATGGCGCTCGCTTGCAGAAGACGGCGGTAAGTACGCCGCACAGCAGCGTGCCGTCTATATGTAAGTTCGTGCATGCAAACGCATGCGTGCTCGGCAACTGAAAACGCATGGACAGCCCGCCCTTTTCCTTCTCGCTGCTTGTCACCTCGTTTTTCGATGCCGTTCGCCGCGGAGAATCGACGGCCTCACTGCACGCATGAGGACAGAACGGAGTAGGCCGTCCATATGTTTTCAGGGACTCAGTAGTCTACGCCGCGTTCTGCATTGCCGACACAGCCAAACCTTCCAAATCCTGCGGAAGTGTGCGCAAAGCCAGATTCATTAACTATTAAGAAATCTGCATTTAGACTAAAGTAATTGATGGATTTCATACAAAACACATACGAACGTACTGGTTATGAATATTATGTAATAGTAACGAAATTTGCCTTCAATTTAAATACACCATGTTTTTAGATTTCAAAGGAATATATTCGTTTACTATAAATGAATACTTCTATCAGTGTAATTAAAAGAAATGCAGCGCGCTCGCGACGAACTCGTTAAATCGGCAATACCCCGGCACCACTATATACACGACCCAGTTCTCTCACGGAAAAATGTCGCGTATAACGAAGGGTCTAACGATGCGCACGCGTTCGATAGCTCGATCGTGCAAAAACCCGTCGCTTTGTGCAGTTCTCTCTCTCTCTCTCTCTCGCGTCAATCGCACCGACGTGAATGCGCGCGTTTGATCGCGAGTGTTACGGCGGCGTGTTGTACTCATCGTCTTCTTCTTTGTCGATGTTTTCGCAAAGGGGAGGATAGAGAGAAAGCCTCGTTTGTTCTCGAACGACGATCGTACTGCTGTCACCCCGCATTTGGCGCGCGTCTAACTTTTTCCTCGATATACGAAATTTTGCTTCGACCGAATCGTAAATGTATAACCACGCGCGTATACGCAAAGCACCGAATATAAACATTCAACTTTAGCGAAGCACACACATACCACGCACCTTCGCTTCGACTTTTCGAAACTCATGAAACGTTCCACGCGCTCTCTCATCGTACGAGAATAACTTGAGGCGCTTGTGCGTGCGGCCAGAACAGTCCATAAATTCCCCATCATCGCCTTGTAAACCGGACGCTTAAAGCTCTCACGCGCGCCTCTCTAAGCGCATATCCGCTCCTCGAGATGCTAAAACGAAGAAACGCGTGCTCGCGATTTTTCCACCCGGCGTCCGGATGCGCAGGGGAGGAGTTCCTCGTATAAATCAAAATCACCACCGCAGCGGCTGCGACGTGTTTAGTCTGAGGATCGTTTCGTCTCTTTTTCGGCAAGAGGGAGAGAGAGTCTTTTGTCGCTGGCACGTGCTATCGGCACGTTAAGTGCTTCTTTGAGGTATGCCGTGTGAGCGCGCGAGCTTTTTGCGAGCGCGTTAGGACTGTAAAGTGCGAAATGGTTTGTACTTGAGAATACGACCGCTCGTATTATTAAATATAGACCCGAGGGGCGCGCGCGTTGATGTAGGTCGGGGTGGGAGCGACTGCGTAATCGCTCGTGTGTCTGTGTAGTAACGTTTTAATTTATCGAAAATCATTGGAATTTTGAATGACACCCGGGCCGTAAGTAGCACCGCTTTGCGCACCCACTAAATCACGATATTACTCGCCCATATGTCGAGCATGTGAACAAATTCAATAAACTGGCCTGCGCGCCGCTATCGGCAACGTCGTTAATAACCTGGCGATTTGCTATAGCGCTATGACCACCACCTCCTTGAGTCGAGAGGAAAAAAAAGGAACCCGCGGCGACTCAATTAAAATCGGGGCGCCAATTATACCAGTGCGTTTCCTTCGTTCGCGCTGCCCGCGCCTAATTAACGCCGTTTATCTAAATTACGAGCTGTCGCTACCTGTTACGATACACCTCCACCCGCGCTAAAAATTTTCAATTTCCCGGCGATTTATCTTTACGCGCGCGTGCTGTACACACCACCGGTTTCCGCGTATACGCGTTATCGGCGATCGCGCGTGCGTATACGAACGCGCACAAACGTGACAAGCTACCGCTCGGCGACGCGTACGCGATTAATTAACGGAGAGTAAGAGAGAGAGAGAGAGAGAGAGAGAGAGTACAGAGAGCTTTATCTTCCCTCTGTGTCTGTCTCTTTCGAAATCTCTCTCTCTCGCGCGCGTACATATAGTTTGTTCTTTTTGCAGCAGCGACGCGGATTCAATTAATCAAGCGTGAGGGAGCGAGTTCATCTTCTGCTGGTTGGGGTTTGGTCTTTTTCGACGATTTTTGTGCTGCTGCGCGTCGCCAGGGCGAAATTAATTATTGGCGAAGTTTGACGCTCCGGCGAAGAGAGAAAAGAGATGGAAGAGAGAGCAGTCGGACTTACATTAATTACTTCGATGACGTTCGCTTTTTTGACAGCGGCCGAATACAGACTTTCGGGAGAGGGAAGTTTTTGCGGTTAGTTTTTGACAGCAGATATTTTTGTCATCTGAAATTCTCTCTCTCTCTCTCTCTCTCTCTCTCTCTCTCTCTCTCTCTCTCTCTCTCTCTCTCTCTCTCTCTCACGCGTGAGTGTTGTGATGAATTATGTACCATCGAGATTTACAAACTTTTATATGGAAAAAAAAAATTTCATTCAAAAACTTTTTTTTCCGGCTGGCAGAATCAACCATCATCCGACAAATTGGCTTCTCCCACGACTCCGCGCATATCAATTCTCATTGTCCGAATGTCTCCAGTCATCGTTCTTCGCTATGCAAACAAAGAGCCTCTCTCATCAAATCAAAACTCGACCAAAACAACCGACGCAATCCCATCATTTCGCCAATGTCTGGTTCCACACAGACGCGTATACATCGCCCACGTATATGCGCGAACAGTCCTACACACGTACGTACATATGCACACCGCGAAGAAAGAAACACAGGCGGGCGGGCGAGAGGGAAGCCCCACGTGGGGCGTCTTGTAAACAGCCCCGGGGGTATTGGTTACCAACGCGCGCGTGTAACACGATGTAGTAACCCAACGTGATTTCTCTCTCTCTCTTTCATACGTGCGTGTGTGCAGCATCGCGCACTTTTATGGCTCTCCGCACGACTCGTTTCTCTCTTTTTTTCTCTCCTCTTTTTTTTCGTGAAAGTGTCTTTGGCAGCACTGATTTCGCGGATGGATGAAAGAGAGAGGGACTGTGAGATTGGATGAGAGAGAGCGAATGAATGGGTGGAGAGAGAGGATGGGTTTGACATGCGCTTCGCGTGTACGCAGCGAGAGAGCAGGCTTTTAGTCGCTGAGTCGTGTAGCGTCGATAGGATTGGATTTTTAGGTTTTAGGTGGAAAGAGAGGCGGAAAAAGCGTTTTTGTGTTGGATTTTGCGAGCTATGGTGAATTTGATTTAAAATAGCTACAGGAGTCGTAGGTATATTTGAACCTTGAGTTTGTCAAAATGATGTATATTATAGAGAAATTAGACTTTTTAAAGGGAATTTTATTACGCAAGGATCAGGTTATATAAATGCAAATCCACCGTTCAGGACTCAATAAACTAGTTCTTAACGATATTTTGCAAATCGTTTCAAAATTTTATGGCTACAAAATTAATACAAGCCCAGGATTAACATCGGCCATAAAACCGGCATCCGCATTCCTGGCGTGTATAACGGTGAGAAGCAATAATCTGCCCCGTGCCGAAAAGGGAAAAGTTCAAGGTGGAAATTTTTGTCGCTCGACTGGCAGATTTAGTGCGGTGAAGGCGGCGGCAGCGACTCTCTTTCTCCCTCGTTCTCGTGTATTTTTTGGTTCAACGGACTTTTGTATCGCCGACAACTTTGCAATAATGGACAGAACTTTCGGCGAACTATCGGCTCGGACAAAAGGCCGAAAAAGGGAGTGAGAGAGAGAGAGAGAGAGAGAGAGAGAGAGAGAGAGAGAGAGAGAGAGAGAGAGAGAGAGAGAGAGAGAGAAAGTTGGAAAACTCTTTAAAGAAGAGCGCGCGCTGCTTCGACTCGTGATTAATCTCCCCAGAGTCCGAAAATAGAAAAAAAAAGTCACGACTCTCTTCATATATAAAATATACCTTCTCTACTAAAAACGTCACTGTACACTCGACAAAAATTGCAACAAAATAACGTTAGCAGAACATTCGGAAAACATTTTCCCGGGAACTCTCTCTCTCTCTTGAGAATCCGTTGGCAGAATTTGTTTTTCAGAAAGAGAGCGAGCAACGACGACGACGATCTCTCTCCCGGCGGATATCGTTCGCACCTTGCAAACATCCTGAGATCGTATAACGAGCACGAGCTTGCGTTTCGGTCTTTCTTCTCGAATGTTTGCAAGACGTCTCAAGCGAGAGCTCGAGAAGCAGCAGCAGCAGCAGCAAATCCTCGCCTCTGCTAGAGCAACTCCGCCTTCGAATTCAGCGAATTCTGCGCCGCCCTCTCGTTGCCTCTATATCTCTTGTGCTCACACGTACAGTCGCGCGCGAAAATGCAAGTTCAATAATTTCAAGTTTAGGGTTTTTTTAATCCGAGGAAATTTGTAAACGTTATATGGATAAAGGTGAAAGGCTCGGGTTAAGTTTCCCACGAGTACACTGTAATTTTGTCAAAGGACGTAAATTACGTTAAAGTTAAATTTAAAAAGTATAATTTAAAAAAATTAAAAATGTAGTTTGTAATTTAAAAAATTACACGACGATTAAACCTCGATCCCCGTAATCTTTCCTCTCCTCGACATATACCACCCAAACCGTCCAGAATTAAAATAATCGCTAGCGTTTTTACAAAAATTACCGAAATTTCGATAACCGTCACCCTAAAATTATCTCTCTTCCTCCCTCATCCACTTGCAGAAAAGTCTAGGTTACCAGATGACTCTCAACAAGGTCGCCTCACGGCATTTAATAGCATTACGCGCCCTATACGCCGGCGCGGATAGGATCAGGGGCGAGCGCCGCTGATTTATACAGGGTAAATAAAGCTCTCTCTCTCTCTCTCTCAAACCTATATACGAGAGGGCTGTATACCGTTCGCGTGTGCACCCTCTTTTCTGCATCGATTACCATATGACGAATTTTATATTTAGAGAGCGAGAGAGAGGAGGAGCAGGTAGGTATATAGATGAAGCATCTAGCGGCGGGGCGGCTTTCATTGAAATAACCGACGTTGATTTGACGTATGAAAGGTTCGCCTGGTATATAGATTGCGAGAGCGAGGGAGCTCGGGGATATTGAAATGGATGTTTGTAGAGAGGTTTGGAGATTGAAAGATTTTTAATTTGCGGGGCTTTCGATGGCTGTCGAGAGTGTATAGAGAGGACGGTGGTGGGTGGGGGGCGGCCGCGTTATTAGCGTGCGTTTATGCGAGAGTATGAAAAATTTCTTTTGGGTAGCTTATATTCATGGAAGAATGAATAATTCGTAAAAATATGTTATATACACACGCTCGTAAAGTTTTTTTTTTCGAATTACGGTTTAATAGTCTTTCCGCAAATATGGAAATAAGCAGGTAGCCTGCGGTCTAGCGTATAACAAAGTGCCTGTTTTTGCTCGCCGATCGTTTTACTACCGATAATTCAGCACCATTCACCCAGTTAACCGAACTCATAATTATGTTAGGAGTTTTTTATCTCAGAAAATCTGCGCTCCGGTAATCCAGTCGTTTCGGAAATTTTCACTTACTTACTCGCGCTGTAAAAGTGTCGGATAAGCAGGTATCCCCTCACTAAAATAATTATAACTTGGTAAACTTGTAACCCACATATAAAATAATTGCGGTTGACAAACAATCAGCCAGTCTACTTTTTCTTTCCCAACATTCAAACACATCGTCACGTGTTCTCATTTCGCTCATCTCAACTATTTAGCAACTCCCGCGGGGCTGCCCACTGGTAACATTTTTTCAATCTCAAAAAAAAAAAAATCTCTTAAAAGAGAGCCAGCAAGAGTCGATTGTCCTTGTCCACACACATACACGTACGCTTGCAATGAGATCCGCAAAAAAAAAAATCACCTCCCACCCTCGCGAAATTCCCAGCACCGCGGGGCAAAACTCTCTCTCATTGTTTCATTCTCCCTCACTCTCTTACTCTCCTTTTGGCTTGAGCGACTCGTTTTCGGTCCATCGATTCGAACTTTGACATTGGCCACTGGGCGCGCGCGAAAACTTGCCTCACTGCTCTCCGCAGCAGCATTAGCAGAGACGTCGTCGTCGCGTGGCGGCGGTGCTGGTGGTCGTAGGTAGTAGATATATCTGGGTCATCGATTTTCCCCTCGCGAGAGCGGAAGAGAGAGAGAGAGCACGGGCTGCTCTTATTTGCGCATTGCAATATATGATTAGATGCCCGGTCTAATATCGAGAGAGAGAGAGAGAGAGAGGTGGTGGAGGCTTTTTAGGCCAGAGGAAGTGGAGTTGGAAAATTGAGTTGGGGGTCGGCGAGAGGTATGTAGGTAGGTCATGGGGTCTGCTGCACTGGCTCGTACACTTGCCGTGACACTTGGAAAACTGCATTATGTCAAATAGATCGAAGTGGTTTAGCGGTTATTTGGAAATGGCACGCGCAAGTGTTGTCGATGGCACGTGAAATGCATTTCACGCCCGAAATTGACAACTTTAATTCAAAATCTTTATATAACGAATCGTAGCCTAAAAACACATCAATAACAACAACGAACCCCATTAGGGATCCATTTTCTTCAAACGAACGATCACTCTTTATATCTCAACACCCACAGGCCTCGAACTTTCACTCTTCCTCCCGCAGCTCTACACAACACACCTCCCGGCGCCCATAATTAATGCCACCTCCAGCGTTGAACCGCGCGCGCACCGACTCATCCCACGCGCGCTCCCGCTGAAATGAATCTCCCTCGCATGCGCACGCGCACGCACGCTCTGCACTGCACCCATATACACAAAAATACACTCTGCAACACCCACTTCCCTTAAACCGATCCATCCATTCCCACGGAAGCTACTCTCACTCACACACACACACTCCGCGCCTACGAATCCATCCATCCTTCGTTCTCTCTCTCACTCTGCATGCGTGCAGTTTTGCATATATACGCGCGGGCGCTGCACAAAGGTGCAAGCGCCTTTCATTAGCGCTCGGCGGCTCCCATTATACGCGACAAAACATCTGATTCCATTGTCGCGCCGGGGCCGGGGGGGCACAATGGCCCGCTGCGGTGTGCTCTGCTCTGCTCCACTTTCAATTATTATTCGCCCGAAGTGCCCGCGTGAAATTGGCAAATTGCGCGCAGCGCGGACGGTCGCTCGGTCGGTCGGTCGGGCTTTTCCCGCAGGACGGACGAATGGATATACTGTGGCGGAGTGGGCGTGAAAGGTGGGCGAATGTAGCGTCTTTCGATAATTGGGTTGCAGTGCCGACGGAGCAGCGGGTGGTAGCGGTAGGTGTGAGAGGGTTGAATGGCTGCTGAGCAGTGGGAAAATTTGGAGTAGACGGGTTGACTTTTTTGTTTGTTATTGGGTATATTTTGTAATAATAGTTGTGTGTGGAATGCCACGGTGGAAGGTCAATGATTCGTGTATACATTGTCATAAAAGACGTCTATTCATCAAAAGGAGTTATCTGTACCCTTCAATCCCGAAAACAGCTGTTTTGTAAATAAAGGATTTGAACGTCGAATCTTTCTATATATCCAATACCATGTACCATCCAATGTACAGATGTCAAAACTCGTCTAACCTGTCAAACCTCATACCACCGTCGCTACAAAGACTCTCCACGATCTCGATATAAAATGACAAAACCGCGCGCGCGACCAAAATAAACCCTCACAAAAGACCACACACACACACACATTCCCAAAATCGGGGATTACCGCTCAAAATTCGGAATGCGCGCGTGCCCTAGTCTATAATTCAGGCTCCTCTCGCGCGCGCGCCTGGAATGCGAAAAAATTTCAATGGCCCCGCCCGACAATGGACGCGCGTCGCTGAAAGAGCAGCCGCGAAAACGGGAATGCGCACAAAATAGAATACGCGATGGCACGTATATATACGCGCGGCGAAAAATAGAACGAAAGTTTAGAAAAAAAAAGAAGAAGGAGAAGGGTGGGGCCCGACTGACGGCTGGCACGTGGTTCGGTTATTGTTCGGGGGTCCGAGGTCGCGCTCATTAAAATATGAACGGCTTTGTGGCATTGGATGCGTGCAGTAAGTAACACGCGCGCGCGGTAATAGCGAGCGTGTCTTTCATTGACGGCAGACGAGTTCTCTGGTCATTCACAGCACTGCTGCTGCTGCTGATGGTAGTACTGCGGCGGTGTGCATGTGTGTATACATGCGAGCGAGCTATTCCTGTGTTTAGAGCTGTTAGAATGGGTGTTTTGTTTTGGTATCGCGCCAGGGATCTGCCTTACCGATATATTGCCGAGGAGGCTTTTTGACAGCTGTTGCGCAATCCTTTATTTACACGCGTGCGATGGAAAGCATTCGTATTATACCCACTCTATTATTGTCGAGTACTAGCGAGGAATATTCATATGGGAATTGTTCTCCGACACGTTCCATCATCGCGAAGTATCACATAATACCGCGCTTTCCGCAAAGGAAAACGAGATTGTCAAAACGCGCATCCGTAAACATTTGCACCTTGTCAACATACCTCAAAGAGCGGCAATTTATCATCGTTACGGCTCCATCATCGCCTCGTAATTCACTATAAAGCCGCGCTCCATTCAACAACTGAAAAGCAGCTTCCCCTTTCTCTCTCTCTCTCACTCGACATCTCCGCTCGCACAACGGATGGATTAAAATTAAACTTTCCGACGTCGCAATTATCTCGAACGCTCGCTCGCTCGCTCGCTCGCGTTCAAGAGGCACTCGCAGCGCTGCTCATGACTGCGCGAGCGTGCGAGAGAGAGAGAAAAGTGGCTCTTCAGCTGTCCGAGCGCATTTTCCTTTGGCCCTGCTGTACGTATACGTGTGCGATTTACGAGCGCCAGAGGCAGGAGGAGGAGGAGTGTGCGCGCGTGATGTCTGTGCTGCACAGCGCGAAAGTGCGCATCGGCTGTGCGCGAGTGTTTAGGGAATGAGGGAGGATTAGAGGGAGAAAGGAGAGGGCGAATTAATTGGTTATCGATAGGGGGTTAATTAAGCGCGGGTGAATTGTAAGTCGGATCGATGGCATATTTAAAGGTTTAATTATTCGGGATATTTATACGATTATTCTAAGCTTTGAAATTTATGTCAGGTTTAATGACGAAAGCTTCTTAATTACCGTGTGATAGAGAAAAACATCACCAGGGCCCAAGCCCCGTTTTTCCAGAAAACCAGACCAATTTCCCTCCAACAAAGACTCATCCGCGTTGCTGCTCCATAAGTCACTAACCCAAACACACCGTCCGGCACACGACGCGCCGCGCCTCCTCTCGCATTCTAAGCGCGAAAAGGGCCCTTCCTCGCGCCATTCACTCGAGCACGCGCGCGCCTATAAATACTCTCGCTCACTCGGCGACAAAACATCACAAAAAAAAAAAAAACGAATCGCATTCCCACTCTCTCTCCACTCCCTCATAGCGTTGCCGTCCATCTCTTTCTCTTCCTAATGACGCTGACGGCGCGATGGTACAACGCACAAATCGCTCGCCTTATGACTCTCCCCGCGCCTTTTATCACAATGGGAAGCGCGCGCCAAGCGATACACTTCCGACAGCCGAGCGAGAGAGAGAGAAAGAGCCTAGAAATAGAGCCGTGATGCTGCGCTTTTGATCTTCGTTTTAGGCGAGAGAGCGACGACACCGATCGTGTAATTTACATTTGCGCTGCCGGGAGATCGGTACATAAAGAGTCGGCGTCGTTACGTCCCTGTGTTAATGGGAGGCGGATATTTATGCTATCGTCGTTTTTGAATTGGAGATTGATGCGCGCGTGGAAAGTTAGAGCTGCTTCCGTTCTTTTTGTACATAATCGAGCGAGTTTCCTTTTTTGCCTTGCCCGCAGCGATTGTATTAAGCGAAGGCGTGTGTGTGCGCGCACGTGTATGAATAAATTGAAATGATATTTTTAAGAGGCGCAGGTTAAGGATTAATGCGCACGTATATATGTATTACGGGTACAAAAATAATGGATCGATTAAGTGGCTCGCTCCTCGCATTAGTACACACGATCGTCGGAAATAGAGCAGCAAAGGTCACGGGTATAATATAACTGATTATTTTCGCTGCGATAGATTTCACGGGCTAAGCGCGCGTCTTTTTTTTATTTATTGACCCAATAACGAGCTCTCCGATCGTTAAGTGGAAAGAAACTTCACAGAAGCCCCTCCACCCACCGGCCGGGAGTTACACGCACGCGCGCGCCATTAAACCATTAGCAAACATACGATTTCGCGAAATCCATAATAAAGTACTTCCGAGATGTATTCTTCTCTTTCGAAGGAGCGTACTGGGGGCGTGTATATGGATAATTAAAGGCCGTGTAAACATCATTTCTGCACGCGGGAGCTGCAGCTGGGCGACGTGTGAAAACAAGCAGACATAAGTGAGCGAGCGTATTTTCCCCGTAAATGAAAAATAGACGTTTTTTAAAAGGCTATAACTGTGCGAATTTTGGGGGAGGAAAGGCGTTTGAAGATCAAGGTTATTTGATTCCGCGCTGCTTGGAAATAGGATTCGTAAAAATAAATATGCAAGTCTATTTTCATCGTCGAGTAAAATAGATGGTTCGATATACGCATAAGACTTTATTAGGTTCTAGAATTCGTGAAATTAAAAAAGATTTCATTTATTTATACGTAACAAACATTATTTCTTCTTCTGATGCTCACATTTAAGAAATGAATTTTCTTTAAACGAAATCTAACCAGCTTGATTTTTTAATTATCAAATTACTCCAAGCGAACCCGGAAATTTCTTTAACCCGATTGGAAACTGCTCTAATTAGCAGCATTCCCAATAGAATTCCTCGCCGGCTTTACGGACTATATACGAGTGCGGCAACGGCGGGAAATCTCTTTAAACTTAAAATCTTTATCTCTCTCCTCGCAAAGAATCGAACCTCTTAATCCCAGCCTAAACCCGGCCCATAATTTTCCGAATTAAAAGTGCACCCAATAGAACGACTCCAGCCCTGGCGCACAATCGACAAAGGGAAAAAAACATAGGGTACGAAAAACAAAAAAAAAAAAAAGAAAAAGAAAAAGGAAAAACTGCCTGAAATCTGTTGAAGGTAGAGAAAAAAAACGTGCCGAGAACAGCCGCTGCCTTTCCCAGGCACTTTTCGCGGAAAGGGAAACCACCTCGAGGCCCTGCACGCACAGCAGGAAAAAGACACGGCGGCGGCTCACACGCACAACTAAAAGAGAAAGAGAGGAAGGAAGAAAGAGCGCCGGGAATTCCTAATCGCGTATATACTTACGCCCCCGGCGCGTCTTTTCGCGCTATTCCGGATTAACGCGCGCTCTCACACATACACACGCGCTAATTTCGGGGAGATTTTCGTGTACATACATACATACATACATGTGGGATTTTACCGTACGTGACACTATACCGCTGCAGCAGCAGCAGTTCTGCAGTCGGGTCTCGTCGTCGTGTTTTACTATTTTACATTTCAGTCGTCGCGCTGCGCTTCTTATTCGCACGAGATCGTCTGCCGGTGCTGCTGCTGCCGGCTAACAATAGATGTACGTACGTGCGGCGTTTGGGAATTCTTTTGAATTGACAGTCGAACCGACGATCTTCGGCTCTCTGTGGAGATGCGCAGTATAGCGTGTAACTGGACTGTTGCAGCGATGCCGCTCGTGTCAGTGGGGAATTCGTGTCGCGCGTGTGCACGCGCGGAGCGCGTTTTTGCGAGGGAAATTGGGTTGGCCGAAAATCGATGCTTGTATAGCTTTTTATGCGGAGCGGCGCGATATAAAGTAAAGCGAGTGGGCTTTTCGGGTTAATTTTGCGGAACGTTGTGGTGGTATAGGGTATTTTTTGAGGTTGTCGTAAAATTTTTATACAATAACTTTATGAAAACTAGCAAAATCCAAATGAGCTGCGCGCGTACTATTTTGTTTTTGAGGTTATGTATATATAATTTTTCATTACGATTTCATTTTAATTAGTTTTAATGATAGGATAATCAGATTATTTTTCAAAGCATGAAAAAATGAATCTTTTTATTCTAACTTGATTTAATTATTTAGTTTTAAATAGTTAAGAATAAAAATTCAAATGTAGCCGAAGCAGCGAATTTTCGCGCCTATTCCTTACAGACCAATCAAAATCCATCTTTAAATGCTTCACAACATTCGGTCATCGTTTTTTTAAGAATAGAGATTCATACAAAGTTTGAAAAATTTGTTGCTTATTCACATGACTAACATAAATGTATGTAACTCCAAAGATATTTGAAACGTTTCCTTTTACGATGATCATCTGGTTTTCCACCGTATAATCACGGACGTAAACTTGCATACAACTAAACGTCAATGACAGTGCATCCGCGTAAACACTCCCCTTTCCGCTAAAAATACCTACTCCTCCGCCTCCTCCTCTTTCCATACGCATTTATCCGACAACAACTCTGTATCTTACTCGTCCTGTAAACTATACGAATCCCCGCGCACAACAAAGCCGCGATCGCGCGCAAATCGGCCATTTGCATTCCGATTAATCGCTGCGAATACGTAATGAAACCCGCGCCTCTCTCTCCAACAAAACACATCGCGTCCTTCCAACATTTTTCCCTCCTTTCCCAATAACTCTCTCTCTCTCTCTCTCTCTCTCCTCCCTCTCTCTCTCGTACTTACACAAACTCAGAGGCCAGCCGGCGACGCAAAGACAACAAACGCGCGCAGCGTACATTCCCGACTTGTACGCTGCAGCAGCAGCCGTGGAAAAACGGCTTTTCCGGCGGCCGCTCGCGTACTACACGCGCATGAATCAAAGTAACGGGCCGCCGCGCCGTTAATTCACTCTTTCCGCCTGGATTCTATAGGCGTTCCGCGATTGAGCGATCTGCGAGCGATGCAGTTCGCTGCTCTCTCGCACGAGCGTTCCTTTTTTTGCGAGTACGGAGCGCAGCGGAGTGGTTTGTGATTCAATGAACGGAGATCTGTTGGCTGGTCTGTCCCTTTTTTTTTTTGTTCGAGCGAGTGGAATCAATCGTGGGGGATTAAGATGGATTATAACTGCTGTGTTGTAAGAATAAATTAAATTTAGATGCTTATTAGGAGGCTGGAGCGTGAATTTATACGCGACTTGACGTTTCGTAAAGGTAAAAAAAAAAAGTTTCTTAATGCCGTCGGCTTAGCCATTATTTATTTACTCTGCGAATTTTCATTTTTTTGTCTGTTTTTTATTCTTCAAAAAAAATAAGGAGAGTCGAGGTATAAGCGAGCGCTAGTATATATCTAATAATTTTAACCGTGTGTTATTTGTCAAAGTCTTAGCAGCAACTCTAACATCTTACACGTGTTATTACACTTAACTTGAACATTCGCAAAATAACTCTCTTTCCAAATCTCCGCAGAATATCCCAGCAAGAGATTTCTCACCAACTCGATATCGTGTAACTCAATACCCCAATCGTCTCCCGCCGTTGTCCAAACCCACCGGCGTATAATATCACTCTCCACTCCACCGCGCTATAATCTCCCCTGCCGATCTTAATAACGCAACTTGACAATAAATATACCCGCGTCCTAACCGCCGCTCGTCCCATAAAACACTCATTTATTTACCATAACCGTCATCCTCCTTCTAATCGCCGTCATAAATCCCCACCCATCATATACATACACACTAACTCTCTCTCTCTTTCCTCACAATCGCGCCTAATCCCTTTCAAGATCACGCGTACACGCACAACTACTACTGCTTCTACGCCAGTGTGCAAATGAGTACACCGTGGGCGGAAAAGCGCGAGCGATTCGCACCTGTCACACTCGCGGCCACGAGAGTGGGATTGAGATCTCGCCGCGCGATAAGAGCGAGCGATTGCTAGCCGGGAATTTATTAACGTAATGCGCGCAGGCGCCTCAAGGCGCTATAGCTCTCCGGCTCTTTATGTATTTATGCAGTCCCCCGGAGTGCGAGCGAGTAGTCTTGCGAAAGTCGAGGCGGCGGTTTTCCAGTGCGTGTCGTCTGGGTAAAGGTCAATGTGAGCCTCTTTGTGTCCTACAGTGGGTAGAGTTTCGGAGCAGCTGATGATGATGATGCTAATTGGTTGCTATATGCGGGTTCATATCTAATCAGAGTAGGACTATTTCTGTCATGGTTATAGAGGAGAGAAGTAAGAGGTGTCCTCAATTCGGGGGAGATAAGGAGTGTCCGCGGATATATGGAAAGTACATTTGATTGCCCGGCTCTGTTGTATAAGATTCGGGATTGTAAAAATGTAGGAGAGTTGGTTTGAGCCTTGTAAATGAAGTCTTAATGACTCGGGGGGAGGGGGACTATTAGAGACTCGTTTTGAAATGTGTAAGTGTGCAAATCGACGTGATTTCTAATATTTATAGAAGTTACGTGAAGTGTAAATATGAAAAAAAAAATTATTACAACCACTATATTCCGTATAAAATTACGAAGAATAATTGAATCCAGCAGTTTTATGACGTTATACGCCATCAGGACATGATAAATTTCAGCCGCAAGTTGAAAAGATCAAAGCATCCTCAGTGCCCGAAAATGACTAAGACTAAAAAAAAAGAAGGCATAACCGCTCCGAAAAAAATCTCGCATTTCGCTATCTCACATTCCACTGCCGCCGCTGTCGTACCGAAAAATATTCCATTTTCACTGGCGCGGCTCGGAGAAATGTATTTTTATTCTCAATTATCCCGACGGCAGTCGGTAATGAGAGAGCGAGTGGCCGCCGCGTGAAGAGAAAGAGGCAGCAAGCAGAGACGCGCGCGCGCGCGGCAACGCTTGAATGGATCTTTGTGCGTGCGCAATGTGTCGAGAGAACAACGTCGTTAAAACGTGACGTCTCTCTTTTTTTAGAGCAAAAGAGAGCGACGAAGCAGCAGCAGCAGCAGTGGCGCATATAGCCTAGCGTATAGATCTTGGCAAAAATATTTCGACGTGAACCTGTCGCCCTCCTGCTAATCCGATTAAATTTTTCCCTTCCCCCGACAGAGCGTGTGAGAATAATCTTTTTTAGAGTCGACTCCGGCTTCGTTATTTTTTTTAAGTTGGCGCATTGTGCGCGGATTAGCGAAGAGAGAGAGTTATATAAATGAATGCACGCGATATTAATATAATAATGAACTATAATGATCGTTTCCGAAAATAAATTTTCGCGAAATTCGCCTGATCGATGGTTCTGCGCCCATGTTTTTATTTATATTTGTTCTAACAGCTGCGTTTTGTAAACTGTCAACAGAAATACGTTTTTACGGCGAATTTTCGAAAACAGCCTCCGCGTATTTTCATCTCTCACTCTGCTGCTCGCGTTGTAAAATATTTCGACCGATTAATCGCTTCCGGAGCAGCCGCGATAATACACGTTCGCAGCCCGCTGCTCGATTCTATTTTACGACGCGGACGTGTCTATACGACTTCAAAGAAATGTCGAAATCCGGGCCTTTTTTTCTTTTGTTCGTGGAAACTTACGCCGGTCGACCAATAAATATAATAATCTGACAAATCGCCACTATCGTGAACGCGCCCTACACACTTTCTCTTCGTTTATTGTTCGAAATTGAGAGAGACACTATAACACGAGTCTTTTCCCACTGACGTCACACACACAGGCACGGGCGGCTCGTTTGTTTTGGAAAAAGTGTCATTACAATTGCGCGCGTGCGATGCTCTCGCGTGTTTATTAGTGAATGAAAGGGATCTGAGTCATGTGTATAGAGTCGTCGTCGGGGGCCCTGTTAGATGGATGTACGTGTACACCACCAGCTTTTTGATCACATGTCGTTAGCGCGCGTTATTTTTAAACGCGGGGTATCAAAATATTCTATTAATGCGCCGAGTGACTCTCTCGCGAGTGTTTGTTTTCATTATGATTTGAGAATTTTTCCATTCTTTTCAATTACTGTTGGGGGAAAAAAATAGAACTTTATGAATACCACACAAATTTTCAAGAATTATAACCTTCAGAAAATTACGCATTCCATTCAAACTTTTCCATTGCTTCCTATTCACTATCGCTGTCCCCTTTGACACGTCAAACTACGCGACCTCTTAAATTCCCATATACTTCCCATACATTACCTCTTCCATGTAGCAACCGCCGCGACGTTTATACCAAACACTCAAAAAAATCTCTCTCGCGGGCATTATCCAAATGAATTATTGTTACGCGGAAAATAATTGCAAAAGCAGCAGCAGCAGCCGGCGCCTCGGAGTCGCTCCTGTAGTTACATACACGCACACAGGCAGACACACGTGGGCTCTGTCGGCGGCGGCGGCGCCTAGTTAAGGGTTAAGAGTCGAACGCGTTTGTATATCACTGACACACATTACGAAATGTCCTACTATCTGCGTATGCCGCGTGTTCGCGCGTGTTTATATGTATGCAGACACGCTCCCGCGAATATTTGCATTATCCGCAACTATGAATAGCCGCGCGTTTTTAATAAACGCTTACGGTTTATGTAACGCGTGTATATAAGTGTCGATATTTACCGTTTTATTGGGTAATAATGGCATACAATGATTGAATAAATTAATAATATCCTTTACGACAATTCTCTCCCTCTCTCTCTGAATTCACAAAATAATAACCTCCATTATTTCTGTTTGTTCCAGGTAAGCATCAAAACACCGGTATATATATTTGAACAAACCAAATGATTCACACTCTTTTTCATCTCGCTCATGTATACGTAAGTACACGATAACGCGCTGACAAATCCGACACTTTCAATTACGAATTCACAACAACAGCCGCAGCCATCATCAATCCGCTCTCGCACAATATTTCCCTTTCATACATATAATTTTGCCCTCGCAAAACAAACCACCAGAGTTGTAATCTCTCAACCTAATTTACAAGGCTCCGAGGTCCCGAAATAAAGCGCGTGGCGACCCCTCCGAACGAAAACACTGAACGTCAAAAGTCGGATATATCTCACAACGCACCCTTTACCCGTCACCACGTAAAAACATAAACGCTTACTTCTTTTTCCGCATTTCTTTCCCGATTCCCTACACACACACACACACGCGCACGCCCGTATATAGTACGATCGACGTTAATTAGTACTTAGCAGTGACAGGTTCGCGCATCCCGCGAAATTAAGCGGCTTAATGCTGCTGCAGCCTCGCCGGCGGCGATGGCGCAGAGGCCAATTAATCACTCGGCGTGTCGCTCCCGCGCGCGCGTGTGTAATATATGCGTGTTATGGGAGGCAGCGGCGGCGGCGGCGGCGCGATTAATTAGCACGCCGACGCCGGCTTTAGCGCCAAGACGTCCTATATGCGTTCGATAGGCTATAGGGGGTGCAGGGTTACGGATTTTTGCGCGTGCGCACATAGTGCGTGGGAGGGGAATGGTTTTTACGGACGGTTGACGGAGACTTTTATTGCCCGAGCCGTCTAGACGCGGCTATTATTACGCGTTTAAACGAGCTGTCAAAAGTTTGATGTTTGATCGTATCTAATTTTATTTTAATGTATATCGAACGCACACGACGTTTCTGAGAATCGTGTAAAGATTAACGTGGAATCAGAGCGTACGAGAGGAGCTGTGTATATGTATTGACGTTAAACTCGCGCGCTGACCCTTTTGTAGCAGTTATGCAACGCGGAAACAAATCATCCGGTATCGCTCGCTCGCTCGATTTTGTGAATGGAATAGGATGATATAACGCGTACATTTCCTAGCGCTAGTTTACACGTATACACGTACACTGACTCCGGGAAAATTCATTCATTATATTAGTCTAACAAGATAACTCTGCTCTCCTTTTTTTCCCATGTAAACACTTTCGAAATGTTTATCAGTGACAAGACACACGACTATAGGCACCAATGACAAAAAAAAAGATGTCGGAACTCCGGCGCGTGCATCATCCGCACCGTTTAAAACTACATACCATCGCGGAGCATTAATATTTAATCCCGCATATCGTGAACCCGTATATATATATATATAGATATATGCACGTACGTATCGGGGGGAAAAAAACTCGGCACAGAGAGAGGGAGACGTTGCTGCGATGCTCCGGAGCGATTTCCCGATACTATCCGAAAAATTCCCGCAATTATTGGAGGAATTTTAAGCCCCGCACGCGACATATCCACACAATAAATTCCTCCGTCTCCGCAAAAAAGAAGATATATAACCGCTTTTCCGCGTGACAAATCATTCGCCAAATGTCACACTTCTTCTTCTTCTTCTTTCTCCAAAAACGAACCACCACTTATATTTATAACAAAAACAACAAGAGCAATAAAATCATCGTCTCCTTACACTCTGCAAGCCGACAACGGCGGAAGAATCCTTGCTCGGCATCCTGCCTCCTCCGCACATGTCTCACATGTCCAGTTTCGAAGAAGTATGATCACACGACAACTACTGTATTATACTATTCTCGCTGCACGCTACTATACGTATGCGACCTGCCAGCCGGATGACCATCGCGTTACTGAGACTTCTCGCGCGCTCGCTCTCTTTTCACGCCGGCCGCACGCACGTATTATACACACGCACTACGAGGCTTCGTCGCTGTTGCTCTCTCCCTCCACGCTGACTTGTTTGCCGCGCGGCGCGCGCGAGGAGCACGTGGATCTCGGCTCTGGTGGGGGTAGAGAGAGAGAGAGAGAGAGAGAGAGAGAGAGAGAGAGAGAGAGAGAGAGAGAGACTGACGGAGCGCTGCATGTGTGTAAAATATATATAAGCGGGTATTTTTATAAACAGTGCGGGGAATTGGCGAGGAAAGTTTTTTTGGCAGAAAATTTTGTTGGTTAGTATAAACGCGGTTTTTGAGAAACGAGGTTGACGCGTGTTTGTACAAATGGTGATAAGGAGGCGGTATCTGCGAGATGTATTTTTTTTTTTTATTAAATCATCGATGGAATTAAGAGTTTAGTCGAGATTTAATAACACGTTATAAGAGAATGGGGAAAATCCGCGGTTTTATGATTCTTAGTTCCGCGAACGTTTGTTCGCCGAAATCGCCAATGTTCTGGCGAAAAATTTCTGTTTACATTGCCTGCGCTGATTGCTCAGCACATATATGTTTGTCTGCCTCGGTCTCTTTAAAACAGCGTGTTTAATAACAGAAAACCCTCAACAAAGTTGTTAGGAACAGTTTATCAGCGCGCTCGCGCTACACGCGCCGCCTCCTATATAGTAATTATGCGACACAATTCATTATTTAATTTAGATACACATAAGGATCTATAAATAAACATCTCGCGCGTGTATAATATTAAATCTTATCAGGCCTCGTGTATCGCTTTCACTTTCCCTCTCTCAGCTAAATTTGTTTAAACTACCACCGATACGTAATGGCAGAGGCGAGGCTAACCACGCGCGTACGCGCGCGATAAACAAGTCATTGTCTATTCATCTGAATAGCCGTTATAGCGTCGCGACGCGCGGCGCCTATCCGTTATTATAACGCTGATATACTAATAAAATAATGAATTGAGAAATTAACAGCGAAGAAACTAATGCAATTAGAAACTTTGCTCTCTCGCGCACGCGCGCATTATGCGAACGCTAAACTTTCGTCATGTGTATATAATACATATACATACAGAGCGCATTCGATTCGATCAATTCAAATTAGCTTCTTTCACCACCTGCTTCAGCGCACACCGAAATGCTAAACTTTGTTAAATATGAAATTAATGCGGATCGGAAATTTGTTCGGCATGCGCACGCGTGAGCGTGGAAAAAATGACGCCGGCGCGGGGATAAATATTTTCGCTGCGTGTACACGCGTTGGTGTGTGTAAGTTAAATATATCGATTCGCGATCGTATTAGCCTTATCTAATGCATGGGAGTTGAAGTGAGGGGAACTAATTTCTGCGGAATTTCATCAGCGATACAGTCGCGTAGGATATATCGTGGATATGTTAATTTTTTTTCAAAGCTATTAATAATCTCGACTCTGTTCTTTTTTTTTCTATCGAGCGACCATTCTAAGGAAATAGTATCGAATTTCAGTGAATTAATGCAACTGTAGAACTCCTTGGGTTCGAATTAATTTTTCGTCGCGTTCTTGTAACGTCTAAAATTTATGCCCTGTCATCAGAACTCATTTTAATATTTATACGCTTTTAAGTAGCGTGTAAGTGGCCGTATAACTGGAATGTTTCACATCAAACCACGCACACAAAACCTATTCCAATATTATATAGAAAAACACGAAAAAGCCTCACTTCATTACCAAAAAATCAGTACGCACCCTTTCGCGCCAGCTGTCAATCAGGAAGTACCGTTCCCCAACATTCGCACAATATTCCCACAAAAGCGCAATCCCTTCTCCCCCTACCCACACATCCCCTCCCCAAAAAACCTTTACCCATTCCCAGGCAATTATACCAGCCGTGGCGCACATCCCTGCGCGCACCTGACGCTGCCGCCCGGATTTTTCGTCCTCTCATCCGTCTCCCTCTCTCTCTATCTCTCTCCCCGTTCCTCAACCAACCATGACGGGGGCCACCTCGCCACGCTTCACCTGCTACACGCAAAGGGTAGACGATTATCCAGCGTACGCATCGATCGGACGCCTCGTGTATAACGAAGGAATGCGAGCGCGGCGCGCGCGACGTTTTCCAAAGAGGACAAAGCGCACGTCGCTGCAGAGAGCTAATTAATTCGTTATGTCTAATTGGGAGAAGCCCGGCGGGCTGATTTTGAGGGAGGTCGAGTTTCCACGCGAAAGTTTAGACGGATGGGCGGAGGGTTGGGGGGGGGGAAGAGGGATTAGGATCGCTCTCGGGGTAATTGAATTTTTATTAAGTCGGTTCATAACGGATGAGCTGAGCGCGTTCTTTGTTACATTATATAATGCCCTTTGAACGTCAAAGTTGAAGTTTTCCATCTTTTTGGAGAAAATTCGAATTTCGTAACCCTCTAATTATGAAAACTTTAGAACTAACGATACCTTAATTGCCCTTTACATATTGATTATTACCCCTTATTTTCTTAAACCAAATCATTGTTCATCTAATCTTTTTATCGGTCTACGCGCATCCTCTCACCGCGAACCCTATATATATATATCGCTTAATTAAGACCTCAAGCAGCTTCTCGCCAGGCCACTTTTACACGCGCCTAATCCTGCCCGTTAAAAATAAAAGCAAGACGCCGCCGAAGGTGCGAGCCGTATTTTTTTACCTCACCTCGAACAGAGAAACCGTGCGCACGGGCCTTCGTTAACCCTTGCTCTCGCCGCGTGGCATCAATCATTGAAAAAAAAATGCGCCGGGGGAGCCTATCAGAGTCCAACTCCCACAGATGCGTGTAAAAGTGTGTTAAGCCCCGGCACAGGTATATTATATATAGGAATATGAAAGAAGTATATAGATATATACGACCGTGCCTGGAATCTAATCGCGCGGAAAGGTACGGCGAGGTTTGAAGGATTCGGTGTATATATACGAGGCTCGTCAATGAAAAGCCCGAGATAAACTCGTTTGCTACCTGCCCACGCGGCGCTTTCTCCCTCGGCCGACTTTTTTACCCAGCGCATCCTAATTTGTCTTTCCGTCTCCGTCGCCGTCGTCGACTAGTCGGCCGTGTAACTCGTATAGCCCGATATCTTCGGGTGAACGAGGATAGTGTATATGTGTCGCGCTTCGTTTCTATGTCTCATTTTCTCTCTCTCTCGCTCTATCCTAATTTTTCTGTCTTCCTGTTCGCGTGTTTCCTTCTCCCGCGCGTGTAGTCGTTTTTTCGAACGCCGTCACGATCCCTATTTTCATTTTCACTCTGTGTATATTTATGCATGTGTGTGTACGTGTATTTCTGTTGTCGAGGTGGAGTTTTTTCACTTTGGATTTTTTTTTCTTTTAATGCTTTGACAAGCGGCGGATTGCAGTATATTTCAATCGTCGTTGATGATTTAATGCAGTATTTAATTGAATAACATTGTCATGTGTAAAAATATATTTAGTTTGAAATCTTTAAAAAGATATTTCCTTTATTAATAACATATAATTTTAAAATATTTTACAGATTATTCTTTTTCTGTATTTTATATTTAAAATATCATAATAAATAATGAATATATAATATAATATATAACCTTTTTTTTTATAAATATGTATACATATTTGTATATAGATATTTAATTGATTGCTTTAAAATTTTATTATAAAATGTAATAAATTTTGAAACGATATAAATAAATTTTCAATCATAAATATTAAATTTTGCATATTATTTTCAATTTTCTTTTCACAATATTCCGCTTCAGAACCTCATCCCAATGGTTAATTACCGGGAAATTCCCTACACTATCCATTCCACCCATCTTCGAACTTCCCCGGTACCCAATAATCTTATCACTCGATCTCCGTAAACGAACCTTTTCTCTCGCGAAAAGTGCACGCCGAACCGCCACCTACGCATGCAGCTGCTGCAACACACAAAAGATGCCTCTCTTTCTCTTCGCCCAATCCATCCATCCTCTCCTTATCTCCCAACATACGTGGCCCCTAATTCGACTACCTGTCGGCGCTAATGCCGTCCGCCAGCCCATAAAACAAAAAGGCCTCTCGAGAAGAAAGAAAAGAGCCAAAAAGAAAACACAAACTGTCGTCCAGACGCTTTTCCCGTGCACACGCGAGAAATGGAAATGGTCTTGGGGCACTTCACTTCTCGCCTATACAACACATCGAACGCACGCACGCACGCTGCGAAGAACGAAACTCGATCTCCCGCGGCGCGCGCGCAATATTTCGAAAGTCCGCTCGTCCTTTCTCTCTTTCTTTCTCTCTTTTTTTCATACATACATATACGTGCACGTCGTTAAACCCTACGCGCGCGAATCCGAATTTGCCTAGAGCGAGGAATAAATAGAGAGAGAGAGAGAGAGAGGGAACATGCGCGAGCGCAGCACGGCGAGAGGAAAGAATGCGAGAGAGCAGAGGGCGACAAGATTTATAGCATAGCGGCGTGTATATGTGTGTGTGAGGCTCGAGAGAGGCTGACCAACGTGTTTATTTATCGACGGGGGAGGCGGCTGCGTTTCTTAATTCTCGTGATGTGAGAGTGGAAGAGAGACTTTTCCCGGTATGTATCGGAAAAACGGTTCTGGGGTTCCCGAGGCGGCGCGCGTGCGTTATGTCATAATATACGCGCGGGTGAAGGGAAATGCCGGGAGAGAGGGAGAGTACAATGGAGACACGCAAAAGTGTCCGGCGAGTTTATGAAGTCATCTCTCGAAGGGATATATGTATGTGGTTGTGTGGTTTTCTGGGAAGCCGATTATTGTGGGGAGAAGAGAGCTTGAATGTGTATAATGTACGAATTTAGATCTCGTGAAAAATACCGTTTTTCGGGTGTGGGATAATATTTTTCGTTCGGCGCGGGACGCTTTTCGCGATGATGTGCTGGTTAAATAATCCAGCGGTTCGAGGTCGAACAATATTTCTCAGAGGTTTGGGTAAAATAAGCGCGCGAGTGATCTTGAACGTATGTGTTTGTGGATGTAGAATCGCAGTATCGATCCTTTCTCTGGCAATTTAGGAGTAATTGTTTTTGTAAGTCGCAATAGCATGGGATGATTATTTTGTTCGACGCTTGGGTTCGAAAAGTTTATTGATGAATCGTTAATCTACGAATATACGCAAAGTGTTTCCGCACGTGAAAGAGGATGGGCTGACAATCGCAATAAAATAAAACATATTTTACTTTTACGACTTAATTATATGTATTGATTCGAAGAACAAGACAAGAAAGTTTTCAATATTCTGTCAATGTCGTCGTTTCGAAATACAAAGAAGGATTAAAACATCATAATCAAAGAAGGATTAAAACATCATAATCAAAGAAGGATTAAAACATCATAATCAAAGAATTATTTCGAAACGTGTTTCTTTCCTATGTTGTAAGCTACCAGGTACAAAAACAGCCAAAAGTTTAGCTATCCACGCTGTATTTAAAAAACTCACCTCGTACAAACTATTTACAACCGTTTCACCACCTTTCACTCCAACCTCGTACAAAAACCCACGTCGACTGCTCCCAAATCTCAAATCATCTCCATTAGACTCCTAATACGATTTCCTTCCCGACCTCTTCCATACTTCTCTTCCGCGCACTCGCGCGCGCCTACACGTGCTGACAGTACAAACACAAGAACCTCTTTCTCTCTCTACACCAAGGGCCCCTACACACTCGTACGCGTACGCCCATTCATGCATCTCCTCGTCTGAATTTAGACTCTCTTTCTGTCACTCGAGGCCAAGTGCATGCACCGTCGGTGCAAACAGAAAAGGTCGGCTACGAGTGCGGAAAAAAGCAGCGCCAGGAGGTATAAAAAAGAGGTGCGCGAGCGACTTCTAAAGACAATATTTGGGTTAATAACATCACTTGACGCGCGCGGGGGTAAGTATATACGAGAGAGAGGGCAGAACTGCTCTCTGCGATTTACTCCTCGAGACGTGCTTTGATTCGTGTGTGTATGTATGTATTTGGGGGTCTCGTCGAGGCCTTTGACAATTTTTCCAAGCGTCGCGGGTCTAGTGTTTGCCCTGCCTTTCGTCGCCCCAGCCGTGCGCGCGGCAGCGATAATTATGACTGTCGTCGAGAACGCAGAGAGAGAGAGAGAGGGTAGGAAGATTTTTTCACGGGTCAATGAGATGATGATGACGGGGCCTCAAGAGTGCGGGGTTGGGTATAGATGGAAGCGAAAGGACGTTCACCTTAACTGCAGCGGTATGATTTATTTATAAGTACCGGGTAGAGACTATTTTTGACGTTAACTCAAAGACAAATTTAAAATAACGTCGGTTTCGCGCTATTTTAGGGTTACATAATATCGAAACGCAGACAGCTGTATCACACTTGACCTCTCGTGCCGCCCCTTCATACGAAAGATTTATGAATCTTTGATAAAATTCTTTTTCCTCAAATACTATATATTATCCACATTCGAAAGAATATTGACCTCCAAGTAAATATTTACCCGTCCCTTCTACTTTTAACATAACAACCATTTGTTTACACGGCGCGCTAACAGCGAAAATTTTCCTTCCGGGTTCATTTAAATAATAACATTCAAAAACTTTCCCTCAAAAGTCCTGACACTGACACTTTTACTTTATGTACTACGTCGTCGACGTCGCGAGGGCTTGACCCCCCCCCCCCCTATACGCGGCGCAGCTACACGCGTACTAGATTTTAGGTATCGGGGTTAGAACAACAGAGACGTTACGTACGCCCGTTCAAGGTTCGAAAGCGAACACGCCGCGAGGATGTTTGAAAAGGTATATATATATACGCGTCGCCCGTGTGTGCGTAAGTGCCGTTACAGAAATCTTCGTTTGGATAATTTTCGTAATGCGGTTTCTGGAGTGTCTGGATTTTTCATTTCACCAAAAGACCGGTTGAATACGCTCAAACACGCAGAATCTAAATTAGAAACTTAATAGCACAATAGCGTGCGTGTGGTAAATCGTACAAAAAGAATATCGAGATTTACAAATAAGTTAATCAGTAAATTACACGTTTGCTGGCATGCAATTATCCAACATACATAGATTTTAACATTCAATATGTAATATACAAAGGAAAACATCAATCCGCAGATACAGCCGCACGCTCGTTAATGGGATCTTAATACAGACGCGCGCGCATCGATAACACCACCCATAGCCTTTCGAAAACTGCGTACTATACACAACAAAGCCCCGATACAATCAATCACCATTGCATAAGATTCCGGTATACATACCATTACTTCTTTCGTACATTAACGCACAGACGTACGCATCAGAACAATTAAACTCGCATTTGCAAAAGGCAAACACAAATGATTCCACATTAACCGCGTGCACTCTGCACGCAAGAAAACACCCACCTCTGACCTCACGCATACCCTCACGCACACACAGCGTTGCATAATATTACGTATAGGCCCCGTTATATACTCTCTCTTTCTCTCTCCGAATACAATTGTAACAGCGCGGCTAATTACACACTACCTCACTCGCGAAATTAAAATAAGGGATCGCGCATCCTTATACATATACATATACGTATATATACACGCGTACATATGCGTACGCGTGCGTGCATTTATTAACGGGTCGCGCGTCCCCGTCATTGCAAAACAATGGCAGATAAGTTAGCCATCGAAGCGTATAATTATCGCACCCTCCGCGAGTGAGGTGCGCATCAGTCACGCAGTCGCGCGTGCGTCCATTTCCCTCCCTCCCGTCGTGTGTGTGTGTGTCCTCTCGACTATAATCTGCGTACTCTCTCCGTACAGTCATCGTATCGAAGCTAGCGCACAGCCTCTGTCTGTGTGCGCGAGCTGGACAATGCGGCGATCCACTCCTCGCGTCACGTCATGTCGCGCACTGACACTCTCGACTCGCTGATGCAAAGTCATCCGCAGCAGCAGTAGCAGCAGCACTGTGACGTTGAGCTAATCGATATATAGGCCTTGATCTGTGTGTAGGTAAGTGTAGGTATGTTAGAGAAAAATGTATCAAGGGCTGATGCTGCTGCTGCTGCTGGACATTTAATCAGTTTGAGATCGAAAGGTTTTGAATGGAAAATTATAACGCGCGATTTGACAAACGCGGCGTTTGGGATATATGATGACGCGGATTTTGAATTAGGGTCGAGTGACTGACCCATATCGAGCGGGCGTCAAGTGGATTACAGGCTCCCCCGTTAAAAGTGCACGCGTATAATAATAATAATGGCTTTTACGGGAAAAGCTGCTGCGTGGTGTCGGATACCTGGGAAAAGGGACGGGCGACGAGAATCGTTAATGAGACCCCGCGGGGCTATAGTTTCCGGCTATTGCGCTCTGTAATAAAGCTTTGCGCGAGGTTCATTTTAATAAGCGGTTTTTTTCTAACGTAACGGCTGCACGCCTATCGAATTAAGATGCGTGATTTATTTTGTCATTAGGCGCTGCGACGGCTCGTTAATTAAGTGCTAATAGGCGATTGAAGAGATGGGTTGTAAAAATTGTTCGAATTTTATTTTAAAATTCTTTCTCGCTGGTGGTATTATGTTCCTGGAACAATGATTTTTTTATGTGGAATATTAAAAAAAAAAAAAAAAATAGAAGAACGGGCGTAGAATTTAATACGGTAGCAATAATTTTTAGAATTACGAGTCATTAGGTTGAATTATAAGCGGGGATTTTATTATGTGTTGACAGAAAGTAGCCTTTAAAGCTTAGGAGAGCTCGCTCGATGATACTTTCTTTGAGCATTATAAATTTCCCTAATTGGACGGTATGTTTTAATTACCCTGTAATTCAGCCGGAATTTCGCGGAACAATAACGCACCAGTGGATGTCGTTATCGCGCGCGCATAAAATGTTTCTAAAGCTTCTTTATTATTATTTTCCGAGTACCCGTGTATGTGTGTGTCTTTTTCGGCAAATTTAATGATAACTTTGAACAATTAATTTCTCCAATTTATACCCCCAAAAACCCAAATTCACCTAAATGCACATATCTATTAATAACCGCCTATAAAATTTTACGCTCTCTGTGTAAGCGCCTATCCAAACAATGGAACCATTCCAGATAAAACACGCAATATGACCAACTTTCGATCGTACGCGCAGTCTTAGCTAAGTTAACACAGCAGCAGCGAGGAAAGAAACACATTTTTGAACCTCTATTACGACACGATCGTTTCGTGGAAGCTAACCATTTAAAAAGCTCGCATTGCGGTACGGCTACTTTAATCATCTCCGTAAATATATATATAAGACTAGACGCCCGCGCGAGTTCGTCGTAAATTAAACACGCATTTTTCGCGATTACGGTAGTAGTAGGCCGCGTAAATCCACCGCTTATCGAACTATTATGCGCACGCGCAGCGTCCGCCCGCTCGTTTTACGCCGCACTCAAAATTTAATTTCGAAATGCCGCGCGTTTAGTGCGGGCATCAATCTCTCGAGCGCCTCGCTTCTCCTGCAGCTAAGGTGATGGCGCGTCGAATAATTGCGCGACCGCGCGTGTGCTGTCTTTTTCGGATTCGAAAAAAGGTCCTAAAGCTCACAAAGCGGATTTATTTTATGGATTTAGATTAGATAAACAGCTCGCGCGGGAGGATATTTATTGGCTCCATTATGTCGGGTTATGTTTTTCATTGTCGTTTTACGTGCGGGGCTGCTGCGTGCCGCCGTTAAAAATACACGCGGCATGCATAGTGGCCACAGATCGACTTTCTATTTCGTGATGGTATTTGGACACACAATATCTCGCGCCGTTTAGGGCGAATAATTTCATAATTTTACGCTTATAGGTAGTATAATATGTATACAGTTACACGCATGCCGGATTCCCGGTTAAATCCGCGCTTTATACGCGCGTCTCCGGCTAGCTACAGCTCGTAAAAACCGTCTCAATTCCCCCCTTCGATCGCCGGGACGTTTTATTAAACACACTGCATTCCAAAAATCAAGCGCACACATCCACGAGTCCATAAATTCGTCGCGTGAGGCCTCCTTGCGACAATGAATACACGGCTCCTCTGTATGTGACTCACTCGTTGTCCGCCTATCACTTTACCCTTCGGGTCGGATTAAAAGCCATTTCGGCGTGCGCGCGACACAGAGAGAGAAGTGAAAGATATACACACGCAGGTATATCCGAGCGCGCAGCAGCAGTCGCTCATCTTTTCGGGCCTCTTAAGAGCCGCCGCCCGAGTCATTGGTTTCGCCACGGGAGCCGCGTGTGTTTAAGTGCAACGTCTCTCTCTCTCTCTCTATCTTTTTTTTTATTGCCTTGTGTATATGTATAGTCGGAGATGCCGCCGGTCATTGATCCTCTGTATTTTATGCGCTTGGAGTGTAGATATGTGGATGATGGAATCGAGATGCAAAAATCTTATGGCTTGGTTGATGAATTGCTGCAGAGGGAAAAGCGTGGATTCTACGTGTGTCACAGGTTTGGAATTTGGGTTTCCCTTTCTCTTTTGACGATTGTGCTTTTCTTCGTTCTTAGATTTAATTCATGAGCGTCTGAGTGTAGTATATCAGATGTAGATCAGAGAGACAGTTACGTAATCGTCCTTTAGTCTCTGGAAATGTAATTGGGATCACGCGGCTGTTAATAGTAAATGGGAGCACAAGTATAGCGTTGAATTTGTACCATTTAACGTTAATGCAATTTTGAATAATGTAAGATAATTATCCGACACGTTTATTTTGTCCTCGGTGAATTATTAATATCTTACTCTACGTTTTAATTAAATAATTTGTTCTTTAGTTATAACGGGGTAGTTATAGAGATATAATATTTATATCGTACTTCAAACAGTTACTTTAAAATTTTACTCAAATTCAATAAGACGAGTATTTACGATCTTTTCCTCTCACATAATTTCACGCAACATGTTCCCACACTATACCAACATAATATGTGTAACGGACATATACAGAATAATCCGAGTATTTATCGTACAAATATAACGGACACTCGTTCACTCCCTCTCTCACCCACACCTATATGTATACCCACATCGTTTACGAGACTAACGCGACACCCGAGAGTTTTGTCAACCAGGTTTTTCCAATAACTTTTTCCCCTCGTTAACATATACACGCCGGGCTTACGCTGCTATCTCACAAACTGCCGGACTAATTAATTAAAGTTCACGCGCCTCTGCGAAGTGTACAGTTGTTCCCTTTCGCATTCAGCGACGTAAATAGTGCATGCACACGCGAATTTTACGCGCATTAAAGCAGTCGTGCACGCGCGAAACGTAAAAGCGCGTAGATTGAGAGGATATAGTAGGAGATGGAGAGGAGATAGGCCGGGGTTGGACTATTGAGGTGTCGGTTGCCGGAGATTTAGCGTAATGCGGTGCGCCTTGAAAGCGACTCTGAACAATGCCGTCGACAATGTTCGCGGAGAGGGTTCCTGTCGAGAGTGGGAAATGTTTCTTCGTCGCCGGGGTAATGTTTTGTGACCTAAAACGCTGAAGCTGAAGAGGAATTTATTTTTGATAATAATCGTGTCGAATGCGTGAATGTGGAAAGCTAAAAGAATTGACAATCACTTGTGGGCATTATACAGTTCAACCAGAATAAAACTTTTTATCGCTGTAATATTAAGGGAAGTAAAATTACATCCATATATTTGCCATAAAAGTATATACGCGCGAAATTGTAATATCTTTTATGTTTATGTAACTGCGAACATTTTTTCGCAATAAAACGCGGAATAAGCTCACTTCGGCACACGATAATAACGATTAAGCGAGATTAAACGATAAACGAGATCCAACCGATAGCGAACACGAGCCAGATATATATATGTATAATCGCGCATAAAATCGTAAAAATAGACAGACGCGACTGATTATATTTTTTCGCCGCCCAACGACAACATAAAGCAAAATGTTTTATTACGGAACAGACGTTGAAAACACGTGATGAAATGCGTTTCATTCACTCGGAATATTTTATTTTTCTCAAACTTTCATCAAAAATTATTCGACTGACTCAAGGATATTACGATCCTATCGTTTCCTTATGCCCCGCGCATAAGAGAAACAAATCTCGTCCCGGCGGACCGTTACTTACCACCGCAACATAAACGTCTCACTCGCGGGGATCTTAGCGAAATTGACTTATGTCCTATCGAATTTCAGCTCCGTCCGCACGTAACCAAACTTCACACAGAACAGACCCATTGTAAATCCCGCTAAACTCTTTACCTTGGCCATCGCGCATATTACGTAACCCCAATAAACCTCGCTCATTAAAAAACCCCCGAAACGGCAGAATCGCCGAGAATAAATCTCGCGGCAACGCACCCTCTCACCTACAAAGCTCGCGCCGCGCGACAATAATGCGCCGTTTTTCATAAATCACCGCGCGAGTTTCGTCCTAAAAACCATCTCATACTCTCTCTCTCATTCTCCTACGCGTATACTGCTCCAGTATCGAATTACGCAAACTGCTCTCTCACACACACTGCATGCAGCGGTGAAGAAAATAACTTGCGCGGAGATTTATGCCGGCGGCGGCGGCGGCGGCGAGCAGAACGCCGCGCGCGATATATCACGACGAGCGCGCGCGAGCGAAGAAGAGATTAGAAAATCGTAATCGGATTGCGTGGGAGGAGAGAGAGAGCGAGCGACTATACGCCGAGGGAATCGGATCCGGGTTAAACGCGTGGACTGACTCGTCTTTTTTCGCGGAACTTGTGTAGGACTCTTTTATACATAATGTATATATGCGAGGGAGAGAAACTTTGCCGATTGATAAAGTTGGGGTCCCTTTGTACAGTGTATTCTTTAGCGAGTAGGCGACGCGTATACGTTGTAATGTAGTAGGAGAGCGAGAGTTCGGCGGAGGAAATCGGAGGACGAGTTAATTGATTTCGAGTCGCATTTGAATTTTCGATCTCGCGGAATTAATTAACGCCCGGAGGGATATCGTAGCACGTGTAACGGCTAAGTTTCCGAATTGTTTATTAACTTTTAACGAGAGATAACGCGCGCCGTGCGAATTACCGCCGCAAGCATTTATATATTATAGTTGTATATATGCGAATAAATGTATAATTATTGTAGGAGTGGCGAAACACGTGAAAAAAAGGCACGCGCGCACCCGCAGAAATTCGGGCTGATAAATTCAGCTTCAGAAACTTGTCATTCGTACGTCACATTTGGCGCGCGAACGTTTTATTAAAGAGGCGGGCGAGAACTCGACCGTTTCGCGTCTCTCTCTCTCTCTCGCCGGTGTTCGCTGTACGCGCAGACAGCCAATGAAAATAATTGGCGTGCGTCTGACTGAGAACAATTAGCGAAGAAAACGTGCATTCCAAGCTTCGCGGGAATGTAAGCCGCTATAAAAATTGAGGTTGCTTTAATTGTGCGTGTGTCTATGATTTATTCAAAACAGCAAACGTTTATCTAACCTATGTGTACACAACTCTATCTCAAATTTCACTCTCTCACTATATATATTAATAATCTTTTTTCATTCCGTCGACTCGGCTTTCATCATACTTATTAATTAGCGCGCGCGCTCTGTTATCGAGCGAAAAAATGTATGTTTCGTATCATAAAGAACGACGCTCGCTGCGAGTGACTCACTGTCTCGCGCATGCCCCCTAATAAAACGTCCGTTGGCCGCTGCCGCCGCACTTCTTTCCGAGCGATCGACTCCTGACACGAACCATTTCACCAGATCAGCAACTCCCAGCCCGCCGCGACAAAAAAAAAAGAGCCACAACAATCAAAAGATTCATCTCGCAACCTCTCATCTCCGCCACCTCCGCGCAACTTGAGTGCGCGGCCAGACTGCGTGACTCGCGCATTGTCACGACACACTCCCGCATGCGTGACATATATGCTGAAGAGAAACACACGCAGCGTCAAGTTCAGAAAACACGTCATTCCCGTGTCTATATACCCATATTCACGTCATACCTATGTACACATACACGTACGCACGTACCTTTTTCCCGAAAAATTCACGGACGCTGATTCCACCCATCCCGTCGAACCGCAATCGTAAAAATTTCGCTCTTTTAATGTCAGCTCCCGCTCGTGCGCCGCGCGTATTACGCTCGTTTTTTTTTCAGCCTGGCCGGGTAAATAGCCTGTTACGCCCGAGCACACGGGGGCTTTTTTTTATTTTTATTGCGGTGCTGCAGCAGCAGCAGCAGCAGCAGCGGATTTTATTGCGCCGAACAGCCTGAATATACAGTTTTCCTTTTTACGGGGGAGGGCAGCGTGTCGGTTTTTATAGACAAATTTTTATTTCGCGGACGCGGACAAGCGCGCGGAGGCTTGATTTTAAAGTTAATATCGCGCGTTGCCGCTCGGTTATGATGTTTCAGAGAGAGAGAGAGAGAGAGGGAGAGGTATATGCTTGTTTGTGGGTGAAATTAAAAACGGCCGAGGTTTTACCGGTTTAACGTGTATTAAAATGAAATATTTTTCGAAAATACCGAGCACGTACGTTGAGTACATATAAAAATAAAAAACAAATACCCCGCGCGCTACTTTATCATGCTGCCACACTACTGTACAATTATCACAGTAACCTTACACCTCTTAAACCCAGCAACACATTACACATTCACTAAACATCTTATTTACCCGTTCCATTTTTCAAACTCTCGTCTCTTTGTTTACAAACACGTCGCTTGCACATTCCCACCGCCGTCTCAAATTTGCACCAGTAAGTAGTATAACCCACCGTTCTCATCTCTCTCCCTCTCTCAGATTCTCAGAACTCCAAACTAGCAAAACATTTTTGCATTAGCGAAAAAAAAAACAAAAAAACACAACAGACTCTCGTATCAGCTCTACTATAGGCGCCACCCAAGCGGAAAAAACGAATTCCTTCGCCGCCTCCGTGCGCTTGTTCTATCCTCCGAAGCGAAATTTACGCTCGCTAGGCGTTAAAGGCGTGGCCGCCGTCGCGTATTATCGCGGCGCCAAGGAGATGTGCGCGTTGCACAAGACGTCTTGCGCGCATGTATAACGCCTGCACGATAATAATAATAATAATAATAATGGTACGACTCGCGGCGAGAGATTGATAGATGCTATAACGAATTTATCGGCGCCATTGAATTATTATTACGAGCTATGAATTATTGATTCCTCACGTTTGCAGATGCGGGAGCGCCGCCTGCACGCGAGTGTGTGCATGTACGTGTGTGTGTCTGTGTGTGTGAGGATGGAGGCCTACCTCCCGTCGTGTATTATACAGGCGGCCGCGAGTGTAATTTATCGCGTCGCGATGGACTTTTCTCGAGAAGGTGCAGAGCGAATTGATTTTTCGCGTGCGGCAATGAATCGTTAATTCCTCCGACACGGGGGATATATTCGAGGTGTTGTTGTTTTGGTTCGGGAGGATAAGTGCGTGCGCGCGCGTGTGGGATTAAACGGGATTTTAATGGGTTGAAATAAAAAGCGGTAGTTTTCGGAAAAATGCTAAATTGAATGATACCACGGCGGGCGATTTTGAAAAGCGATTTTGAACGCGTTTTGCATATTTAAGTCGGTCTATCTTTTTTTTTTTTTCATCCGGTAAATGACTCAATCATTTTTACTCGATAAATTGCAACTATTATAAAAATGTACACTAATGGTCGTATTTTTTTCTGCTGAAAATAGACGGCAAAACAAGACGCCGCCCGAGAGATTTAATAATGACTTAATTATTTTCCAGCCGCGCAATTAAGATCCTATCGAATTTATAACTCACAACTCCGTCGCTCTCGCAGCATCGAAAAAGACGCGTCCCAATTAAAAAGTAATAAACTGTATTTCTCCCCAAGTATCTACAAAATCCATTACCCATCTAAAAACTTCCGCAGCTTCTCTCCTTCACATTTAAAATCCACCTCTCAAACTTAACCTCCCACCATATCCGATATCTCATATCGCCGAACTAACACGTGTGTACCCAGCATCAAAGCTCCCACTCCCTCACATATATATATCAAATCGCGTAATATCTCTCGTGAAAAGTGACATCAAACGGCAGCGGCAATATATGTGATGTATCCCCCGCGCACGAAAACGTTACTTTTTCGCGCTCTACAGACACGCGTGCGTGTGCATTATAATGCAATAACGCGAAATTCAATTCACACGCGCAAGAGGAGGGAGAGTTTATTTTTCCGAGTGCGCTCGTGTCGCCGAGAGTGCCACTCATTGTCCGTTCAATTTCTAGTGTGTGCGCGTGTGCGCGTCACCTGCGTGTGACACGCGGGGGCGAAATTCGTGCCTGGTCCGCGCGGGCGTATAAGAATGCGTTCTTTTCTTGAGTGGCAGGAAAGAGGTGCTGGAGTTGACTTTTCTATTTTTTTTTTCTTTTTTTTAAAGAGGGTGAGAAAGGTTTGATCGAGGTTGAAGTGGTGGAAGGGCTTCGCGGGAGGGCGGTTATTAAATCGGAATGAGGGATAGGGGGACACGCGGCAGTGACGTGGCGAATATAAATTGAGATGTTTAATTTATTTTCGCCGTATTTCAGTCGGATTTCTCGTTTTTTTTCCATTAAATTCACGGATGTTTTAATCACGCGCGATGAGCGCGCGGTGTAATATGTGTATATGCGCGATGAGGGGTAAATTTTGCGCGCAGATTAAAAACACTTGGGAACCCTTAAATCCCTGGGAAAATAAAAAGATATTTATCTGGATTAAACACTGCATTGCCGCATTAGCGCCGGGGCGCTTTAAAACAAAATTAATTCCCCTTTATTTACCCTGTTTGCGCAAAAACTTTCTACCCGGCCAAAAATTCCTGTCGGGGTGCGGGAGAAAAACGGAATACCGCGATAAAGTGATTAATCGATTTTTGCCACATACATCCACGCGTGCACACACACACACACACACACACACACACACACACACACACACACACACACACACACACACACACACACACACACACACACACACGAACCACGAATTTGCAAGCGAAAATCCGCTGCGGCGTAAACATTCGACTCTCTCTCTCTCTCTCTCTCTCTCTCTCTCTCTCTCTCTCTCTCTCTCTCTCTCTCTCTCTCTCTCTCTCTCTCTCTCTCTCTCTCTCTCTCTCTCTCTCTCTCTCTCTCTCTCTCTCTCTCTCTCTCTCTCTCTCTCTCTCTCTCTCTCTCTCTCTCTCTCTCTCTCTCTCTCTCTCTCTCTCTCTTCAACGAAAAAGGTTGTGGGGTGGCTGAAAACTTTTTCAATCAGCGTGCATGCCAGCAAATAGAATCGTTACGCGAGCGCGGCACAGCCGACAAATATACAGATGTACCGCTAAAATCCCGTAATAACAATAGATCGCGCGTTCTGTCTCTGTCTTTCGCTCTCTGAAACTCATGTGTGACATCGCGTGATTTGTTCGCAGCGGGGCGGACCTGATGTATGCCGGTCCGGTTGTACGGATTATTTTCTACGTATACGTGTGTATGAGAGGGAGAGAGAGTAGAAGAGTGACGTCTGTGTGTGAGTGGACATGGCGCGCGGAGCATTCGGTAACAAGTTTTTTAGAGAATCGAATTTACAAAAGAATTTAAACTACTACCCTGGTTTTAGAAAGTTCCCTTTCTCTCTCTTTCTCCCCCTTTTTCCCTGATCTTGTTTTTTTTTTTTTTTTTTTTTTTTTTTGTGGAGCGTGGAATTGTTGAAGCGGAAGATCGGGACGTGGAAAAAATTTCAGCTGCTAGAAAAATAGGAATAGTTTTGCAACGCGGGCGTGTGTGTTTATTCAACTTCCACGTGAGTTTGTTTTATGGACGATTGTTTTTAATATTGATCGATTGCGGCTTTGCGCAAGTACATTGTTCGGCAAAATCCTATCGACGATAAATACAACCTTGTAACACTATTTTTTCCCAATTCATAATTAATCGATAAAATGTCATTGTGTCTATATAGAATACTTCATTTTTTAAAGGATTCATTCTCAGCCTTGAAAATTACAAAATCCCAAAAGGAATCATTTTCCAACCGAATATGTACAGATCCACTCAGAAACCTCTCGCCTCAATATACACACACACACACACACACACACACACACACACACACACACACACACTACCTCGAATGTACCTCGCTCAATCCCTTCCTCACACCCGGCCGATTTCCTCCCTCTCGCCCTTCCTGGCTTCCTCCTTTCCAATCCGCGCGCCCCGAAGTTTGCCGGCCGGATTTTCGCCGGAGGTATATACACCGCACGCTGGACCTTATAACACAGAATGCTGCAGCAGCAACACCTAAGACCCTCGCGCCCCGTCGATCGATCGATCGCGTACACGGGAATCCGATGCTGCGGCGCCTTTGTGTCCTCGCGCATACCAATCCCCGCAAGTCTGGGAAAACCCGCGCAATTAAACGCGCGAGGATAAATGGAGTTATTGTAGACAGAGAGAGAGAGAGAGAGAGAGAGAGAGAGAGAGAGAGAGAGAGAGAGAGAGAGAGAGAGAGAGAGAAAGAGAGAGAGAGAGAAAGAGAGAGAGAGAGAGAGAGAGAGAGAGAGAGAGAGAGAGAGAGAGAGAGAGAACTCGCGAGAGAGAACTCGCGAGAGAGAACTCGCGCGTGGCATTGTATAATTTGTACGATCATTGTGTTTGGCTTATCTCTGAGAGATGGCAAGTTTTTTTCTTATATATATGCGGATGGGTGAAGGCAGAGTTGAATATATATATATATATATATGTGTGGATATATTATTGGGATCGCAGATTTTTGAGCAGATGGGAAACGTTAAAGAGTTGTCAATGAGAGAAGGCAAAGAGAGAGATCGGCTGATACGGCGGGTATTGTGTGTGAATTGCGCGGGATAAGGAATTCCGCGATGAATTTGTACGATAAGTGCGGTGTATGCGTGTGAGAGCGAGACGTCGGGTTTGTTTTGCGCGTGCTTTTTTCGATATAGACAGGCTGATGCTAATGGATGTTTATGGCGGCCGGAGGGCTGTGTAATTACGCAATTACGATTTTTGGAATAAAAATTTTTATTGATAACCGAATTTCGCACGCGCTCTGTGGATCTCATTGAGCTATTTATAACGCGAGTTTTCGCATATTAAGCCGCGGTCGGGCGATACATCAGTCGGCGTATAGCCTGTTATTACCGGAACCGAAGACCGCTTGTATAGCTCAAAAGTTGTTATTCCAGTGCTAAAAATAGGTTTGTATTATTTATTTGTTGCACGCAATATATTAAAAGACTTTCTTCGTTTTACCCTATTGGTTAACAAATTACCTGTAAAACAACGCCGAAATCCGGATAACCATCGGTCCTACATAAACTCCGACACCGCTCTGCCACTCTCTTAATTTATCACAATACTTTCCTCTTATATACGTTATTAACGCAAAAAATTACTCGCGCGTCGCGCTTGCGAATAAAGCGCCGGGTCGCATCGTAACCGTAAAAACGAAAGCGCGCGCCGTCCAGAAACAAGTCAATAAAGAGGCGCGTCCCAAATTCTTTTTTATCGCGCGTCTGCGTTTAATTGAGACTTTGATCACGCGTTTCGCGGCCCTTGTAGGCTCGATTAGCCGGCCGGAAAAGGAACGGCTTAATATAACTAGGTAGAAAGTGTCGGTGCGCGCGCGCGGCACGCTCGTAAATATGTCTCATTACGAGCGGGGACGTGAGTCATTTTTCGGATGAGGATCGCTGGATCGAAAGTTCGTTATGACCTATAAAGTTCGATGAGGGTCGGTGATATCGGCCGGCTTGTTAAGGTAGCATGAGCGACTTTTGTAAAATACTAGCTGTAGCTAAAAAAATTAGACTGTATTCTTGAAGTATTCAACTAATCATATCCACCCAGAAAAAATAGGATTGCCGACCAAATTATCGAGAAAATTAATGTTGAAAAATGTTAGTTTTACATGGGCCTTATGGAAGTTCCCTTTCCTAAACATGATTCATCAGGAATAACTTAGTTATAAAATACTAACTCTTGAAGAGAAAACTACAGGTTGTAGCTTATTTTACGCAGATTAGCGTAGAACCAAACAAAATATGCGTTGCCAAGCAAAATATGAAAATTATGCTGAAAGTTAGTTACTTTTAATAATCTCGTGTATAAAAGCGCTTACTGCGCATGCGCGTGAAACCACGCTTGTTTACATGCTGCGGCCAGGCCCCGACATGCATGTGTAGATGTCGCGTCAGGTCGCGCCAGGAGCGTATGAAAAATACGTGTCTTAACTCGGAGAGAGAAAAGAGACGAAATTGTTGTTTGATTAACTTTAATGCTTTTATTGCACTTATCATTGTAAGTGATTTTGCACATTCATAAGTAAAATTTGCAGAAAATTGGTGTTGAAATTTCTTTAGGACCACCAGGTGCCCCCGCTTGGAACGATACCCACCGCTCATGCTACGTTAATAAGAGTTATGATCGCGAGGCAGAATTTTCAATTACGCAAGTGTGAGAATTTCAATTATTTTTCGCGATGAAGGTGCGAGAGCCTGCGCAGTTTTTCAATTTTGTTTTCTTATCTATTGTTCAATCGCGTGGCAATTTTACTTGGTAAACGAAAATTTCACGATAAAAAAGTGACATTATTATTCATTTTTAAACATTTTTTTATAATAAAAACGCAGCACTTACGCCGAGTAAAATTTTCTAGTAAAAGCTACTACAAAACTACAATTTATTCTAGTTTCATACTCAAATTTCCGTGAAGTCACAGTAAAAAGTTTGAATAAATTGTAATAATCTTGGTTAGCCGCATTTTCTTTCCATACACAAACCCCTCTATAATCTCACACAATCACAAAAAAAAAACTACCACCCTCTGTAGAAACTCAAAATTTTCATTATCTCCGCCAGCTAAATCACCTCTTTCCACCCACCGCTACCTCCTACCACATAAAGCAGCCGCAATTACCCATCATACAAAACCCTCGCCGCTGCTACGCGCCACAATAGCCTCCCGCACTCGCGCGCGCGGCCGCGACCTCGACTTTGAAATCCGACGCAGTGTCTCTCTCTCTCTCTCACTCCCACTACACATACACATGCGCGTTCGGACAATGCAGCAGCAGCTCGCGGCCGACAAAAGCGCACCCGAGCCCATCGAGCCGAGAGAGAGAGAGACGACAGACTATGCAAAGCAGAAGCGAGCTAGCGCGAGGCGAATACCCAAGCACGCGGCGGCCCAAGTCATTTGTGCCGGAAGTAGCTGCCGGCTTTCTTTTTCACTCTCTTCTCTCCAATTTTCCTACATACACGCGCGTGGGTGGATTTTTCCATTGCGGGCTTTGTTTCGAGGAAAAGGATGGCGGTGGTGGTTGTTGTTTTGTGCATAGGGGATGCGCTTCCGGTATGGAAAGAAGCGACGTTGGGTTTCGAGCGTTGGTCAACGCTGGAGGACGATGGGGTTCCTGGAAGATTTGGGTTAAAGACCGTTTAATGGGGAAACGTGGGGTGAATGGGTGATGGAGCGGGAAAGGGGCAAGTGTCTTGAATACGTTAATGATTTTAATTAGCAGTGATTAAGAATTGGTGAGAGGATATAGGATTTGGTGAGGTCGCGGAGGAATTTTTAATGGAGGTGTTATTCAGGTAATGAGTCTTTTTTTTTGTAAATGGTCGTTTTAAAATTTTTAAGGATATTATGGTATAAATGTAAAACTAGCCGTTAAAGAAACGTTTCAGTTAATCATAGTCTCAGTAAAGAGCATTTTTCTCTATTTAATTATAAACGAATGTTTAATAAGTACTTGAACGTTTTAATTTACTTGTCATTCGTAAAATTAATTTTTTTTTCTATTAAAAAGTAATTTTTATTTATTTATTTCTTACCAAAAAATATTTACATTTACATTATTATATATTTACATAAAGTAAATTTACATAGGTAAGTAAATCCTACCGAGGCAAATAATATTGCCTGTGTGTAGGTCCAACAGATGAATAAATTATGAATTTAAATATCAAAATTATTGTCATTTCTTCGCGTCATTACCAAATTCCTAGCACGACCGCAACAATCGCGCCTATTCCACGACAGCGCACCCCCAGAAGCGCTGCGCATAAATTACCACCGATTTAATTCCTCGTAATAGCCCTCATTTAGTCTCTCTCTCTCTCTCTCTCTCTCTCTCTCTCTCTCTCTCTCTCTCTCTCTCTCTCTCTCTCTCTCTCTCTCTCTCTCTCTCTCTCTCTCTCTCTCTCTCTCTCTCTCTCTCTCTCTCTCTCTCTCTCTCTCTCTCTCTCTCTCTCTCTCTCTCTCTCTCTCTCTCTCTCTCTCTCTCTCTCTCTCTCTCGCACAAAGCGCCCGAATTTCCCGACGCCCGCCTTCAAAAACTATCTCTCTCCCGCACTCTGACGTCGCAAGTCAGAGAGAAAGAGCGCCCCTCGCCGCAAATTTAAAGAGCGACACGCAATTTCGGCTTCCAACTACCTCTCTCTCTCTCTCTCTCTCTCTCTCTCTCCCTCGCGCTGTGGGAGGCCTCCAAAGAGGCAGAAGCGCTGCTCTCGTGTAATCGACAGAGAGACTCGTGGAATGCCGAGCGAGTAACGAACGCCTATTTCTCACGCCCCCGGCGCTATTATCGCCCCCCGAGGAGGAGAACGCGCTCTGCTGAGTTATTGTATATGCAAGCGGTGCGTTATAGCGGCTGTGGGGTAGAGTTTTTTTTTTTTGGTGGTTGAGGTTTTTGTAGGGGAATAATAAGAGTAGTTTTTAATGATTTTTTACTTGTTTTGTGTCATAGAATAATAATTAATGTTTTGCATTTTTTAAATTGGGCAGATGAATGTTTATTGAAAAATTATACTATTAAGATTTTTTTAAGCCCAATGTGGTTGTAAAAGTTTAATACTCGATACTTTACGGTTAAATTGACAAACCGTCTCTTTCACACAAATTAAACCAAAATCCGACCGATGTATCAATTTACCAAAATACATCCGATAAACAACGCAGTCATTCGCGCACACACACACGAGCGCGCACCAAAAGCAAACAACGTCGGGGTTCCAAAACTCGTTTCGAAAATTTATACCCCGTCGACTTTGCAATTTGACTCGCGACTGCACTTCGTCCGAAAATCCCGCACTCGAAGTCATAAACGGAATTTTTTGTCGATTCGGGGGAGTCATCGAGACTCGAGAACCTTTAACTGCGACTTTCAACGAGGAGAGGAAGAGAGAGAACGCTAGGAGAAAGCATGCAAACACGTGTTACGGCTTAGGCGTCGTATTACGGCATCGCAGCTACTTCACGAGGGCGCTAAGTGCAAGAGGGAGACAGAGAAAGAGGGAAGGTCATTTTTGGGTAAAATATGTATACGAGTGCGCGCGCACGTTCGACGCTTTAAGGTACAGCCGGTTCCCATTTCTTTTTTTTCCTCTTTTCAGAGAACATAAGAGATTTACGTGTGTGTTAGCGCGGGTGGGGGTGTAAGAGGGCACTGTACGTTAGGGATATTGTTTTAGAGCTGGGAGGTATGAATAATAAGTCGAGTTTAACGGACATACTTTGATGTAAGAGAGCTTATAATTGGAAAATGCATTTAAATTTTTAATCAAGGATTTTCCTCAAAAGGTTCTCTCAAATTATTATCTCCTTCCTTACAGTACGCACACACTCGGGTTTTTAATTAAATACGGAAAATTAAATTCAGTACAAACGCAATTAATTGAATCCCCTCCGATAAACTATACGACAAAATTAAACCATCGACACCAGACTCCCAATCTAAATTCACCATCGATTCAATTATAAAATCTTTATCTCATTAATTAAGGAACCTCCTCGAGGGCCAAATTAAAAACGAAGAAGAAGAAAAAAAACATTAAAAACAACGTTGCACCGGAAAACTTACGGCCCCCTCTATCCCGAAAAGTAGCATCGATAAGCGAAAATCGAAACTCGAGATAAACCCTCTCGAAGCAGTCTCGAGACACTCCAACTCATAAGGACCTTTCTTTCTTTCTTTCTCTCTCGCTTTCACTTTTTTTTTCCTTCAACGCCGTCGTCGTAGTCGTTTCTCGGCTTTTCCTTCTAAATTATGCGCACGCGCGTCCTTATCTGTGCTGCACGGCGGTAAATCCGACACTTTTCCCCCGTGAATTTATCACCCCCGCGGCTTTGTATAAATATATAAGTACGTCTCGCTGCATGCGAGTGAGGAGACGTATAGTGTCACGTAGCGAGGATTCGTTGGGGGAGTGGTGAAGTGAGAGTGAAAAGTGCGAGATCCACGAAAAAATTTGAGGAAGGGTCTTTCTTCTATTTCGCGGGGATTGAATCTTTTTTTTAGCTGACGGGAATGGCTGAAGTGGCGTTTGTTAAGTTTTTTTAATAATGAAAGTTGTAATGACTAATCAGGATTTCATCATGGAATGCTTTTAGCCCAGATAATAAGGATAGTTTTTAAAGCTACACTCTCTTGATATGATTCAATAATGATAAGTGTAAGCAATTTCGTTTTATTTAAAATTGAATATCCATGCAGATCATTGCACAACGCTTTTCAATTTTCCCTATTATCACTACTACTCAAGCAACAACAAAAAAATATATATCGCGACAACCAAGCCGCACCGTGTCTCGAGATAAACCGGAACACGCTTTGCACATCGTCCACTCGATCGCATTGATATATACATTTACACTTTCCGCGTTCTAGACTTTCCGCCTCTCGCCTCCTTCATTTTCCTCCCTCTTTTCTCTCCAGAAGACAGAGTCGAAAAAAATTATCATGGATGTTACACTCTGCTGAATACCAGAGACACTTTCGCTCCCTCTCTCTCTCTCTTTCTCTCGGGCGCGCGCGGAGGCTTATCTCGATCGGCGGGCGATTAAATGTATAAACTTGGAAACGATACCGCGACGACGAGAGAGACTTGCATGCACTGCAGCGCCGAGCAACACACAAGGCGTGTTTTATCTATATACGCGTATTAGGAAGCTGTTATAAATAAAGATTGCCGGACGAGGTTTCACTTGCTTTGAATTTAGGAGTATAATAATTTAGATAATGGGGAGCATGTGTCCGTATACGCGGGGTTATTTCAAGGTTAGGATTTTTTTTCGAGGAGGTTATTTACGAGCTCCTAAAATTTTCGGTGAAGAGTTTAATCAGCAGATAAATTTGTAGTTTATATTCAAATGTTTTTGGACTGCGTGTCATCGATAAAGCTGTTCTTCTATATAGTTTAGCCGTTTAATTAGACATTTTTTCGAACATTTTTTCGAAGAATTGTTAATTTAAATTAACATGTGTTGCTCGAAAGGTTTTCTCCCACCGCTTATCATCAAACAAATATCGCTTAACCTTATTTCAAATTTTTAATCTACTTCATTTTCAACCAGTTTAACAAAGACTCCATCAATCCACCCGTAAACGAAACATTGTCATGTCCCACCTCAAAATCATAACTCACAATCAGCGTCCAGCAACCGCATTTACCACCCATGGCATTAGAACGCAATTTCTTCTCATTTCACGCGGGGCATATTATAACCCATCCCCAATTCCGCAACCTCTCCCTCTCACTAATTCCTCTCTCTCTCTCTCGGCCCTATATTCCTCCACATATAACATATACCACCCGTACGCTCATAATTACAAGTGCAGGCCAACCTACCTACACGCGCGGGCTTCCCTGAAGAAGAAGGGTCTGACAATTCTAATAGCCGTTATTTCGTGCGCGCGTCTGCGCGCGATCGCCTACGGTGGTCTCACCTTCAAGAGCGCGCGGCATTAGCCGGAACTACTACCTATGATTTCGTTTTTTTCCCTTCTCTTCCAGACCGTCGGACAAATTGAGCTTAGAAACTGCTGGTTTTCTTTTTTTCTCAATCTCCCGCTCTCTTTCGGAGGTACATGTGTGTGTGTGTACTGCTGCAGCCCGGCGATTATCGAATTAAGTGGATGTATTTATGAGTCCGGTGCTGCGCGTTATTTAAAGGCTCTCGGCGGCGATCGTCTTTAGTTCCGCTCGGTGCTTTCTCTCCGACCGGTCGAGGATTTTTGTACGGTGCAGTATATGCCGTTGGATTTTTGAGGAGGGGGAGAGGGATTATGGAAACGCGGTCAGTCGGGTTTGTTTTGGAAACGAAATTGTTTATAATCGATCTGAATGGTTACAGTTTTGTGATGGTTTTATTGTTGCTTGCTTTTGTTCAACGAACTGGAATTGTATTTGTTATTTTATGGAAATAAGAGATTCTGGATTGAATATCATATTACACGCAAAAGTTGTTTGGTTTATTTAAATTTTTTGGGAAAGCTTAAATCATAATCGATATCAAGCTTTTCCCGTTTCTATTGACCCAAGAAATGCATTCATTAATTCGTACCATTTTAAAATCCATTAATACCTCGCTACATTCGTGCCGAAATTTATTCAATGCACACACACACACACACACACACACACACACACACACACACACACACACACACACACACACACACACACACACACACACACACACACACACACACACACACACACACACACACACACACACACACACACACACACACACACACACACACACACACACACACACACACACACACACACACACACACACACACACACACACACACACACACACACACACACACACACACACCCGTGCCCAGATTATAAACAGTATATTTAATTCAACTGATAAGAATTTTTCCATCGGTCTTACAGTCTTACAAATTAAATTAAAATAATTAATATTTATGGCAGTCAGATTGCCCTTGTTTATAATCACCCCCGCAGAATCTGAAATAAAAACTTAATTAAAATCTGGAAAAAACTTTGTTAGCAAAGGACGATCTGACTGCCCACCACCACCACATTGTCCGACGTTTCGAGCCTGCTCCGGCTCCTCCTCAGGGACTGAAATAAAACCCGCGATACACCTCATTATATACCATGTACCCATACCCCTTTCTTTTTTCTTACCCCACCACCCTCCACATTCACCTCTCCAACTTGCCATTCTCACTTAAATTAATAAAGAATGATAAATGTTATCTAATTTACTTGACTCTATCATTAAATTTACATTATTCCGATTTCTTAGAATGTGAATACTTTCAAGGCTTTCCCTCTTATATTTATTCTTAATCCCCTGTTCCAAAATATCCACACTCCCAAAATCGAAAGAATGCAAACTATTTAAACAATGTTCTTTCAAACCCGATGTACAACTTGAGCTGCGTAAACTATATTGATGTTCATATATTCTCTTTTTCAAATATCTACCCGTTTGACCAATATAACAACCATTACAATCCCTACAATTAATTTTATAAACAACTCCCGATTTCAAACATTTATCATCCTTGTCTTTACAATTACTAAATAACCTTTCTAAATTATTATCATTTCTAAAGAAAACTTGAATATTATGTTTACTAAAAACCCTTCTAATCCTTTCCGACAAACCTCTAACATATGGTAAACTAAAATATGCATTCTTTCCATTTCTATTCCTTGTTTGATTATCTACCCGCTGCTTCAATCCACTATTATAAATTTCCCACACTCTCTCATCAATCATTTTATCAATAAATTTTACGGGATAACTATTTTTAATAAATGTTTCTCTAACTAAATTTAAATTCTTTTTCCTAAAATCTTTATGTGACAATTTAATCGCTCTGTCAATGACACCTTTGATCGCACCTGTCTTGTTTCCGAATTGGTGGTGAGAATCAAAATTTAAAAATCTACCTGACCATGTAGGTTTTCTATACCAATCTAATTTCACTCTATTATTATTACCTCTAATGACTCTAATATCTAAAAAATCAATTGATAATCTTTCTCAACTTCTTTTGTGAATTTAATTCTATCATGGATAGAATTAAACACATCCACCATTTCATCCACAAAACATTCTGGTACAACTGCAAAAATGTCATCAACATATCTTTTAAAAATAATTGGCTGAAAAACCAACTTAGACAAAGCAATACTTTCCAATTTTTCCATTACTAAATTGGCTATAACAGGTGACAAAGGTGATTCCATTGGACAACCATATCTTTGTTCATATAGACTATTATCAAAAGAAAAAATTGTGTTTTTAAAAACCAAATTAAGTGCCTTTATAAATTCATCTTTTGTTAAACTAGTATGTACTTTAATTTCAGACCATTTATCTTGTATAATATCATTCAACAACTCTAAAGGTATATTTGTAAACAAAGATACTACATCCAATGAAACCATCCTATGATCATTCGGAATAATAATATCTTTCATTATACCATAAAAACTCCAACTATCTTTAATATATGAATTTGTTTTACCCACTATCTTGAACAATATATTAGACAAAAATCTAGCAAGTCTATACGTCGGAAAATTTATCGATGATATTATTATTCTATATGTCAACTGTTCTTTGTGAATCTTAGGAAGCCCATAACATTTAGCTACAGTGCCATTTTCACATTTTAAATATTTAAACATACTATCTTTAATATAAGCTTTTGTTTTCCAATGCATCAATAATTCTTTCAATTTATCTTGTAGTCTATTGATATGTGGATTCCTAATTTTCACATAAGTGGTATCATCCTCCAACATAAGTTGAATTTTATTAATATAATCCCTTTTATCCGAAACTACAGTTACATTTCCTTTATCTGCTTTTTGGAAGATCATATTCGGATTCTCTCTCAAGAATTTCTTCGTTATTTTTAATTCATGGAATAAATTACTATTCAAATAATTATCAAATCTATGTTCTCTTTTAAAATTATCAACAACTTTAACTAAAGAACGCCTACATTCTTTTTTAAACTCCAGATTAAAACTACTCATACTACTTTCTACCTCAGCGATGATATTCTTGATCGGAAGAGATTTACTTGAATATGATATTCCAAATTTAGCACCCTTTGACATGATATTTACCACTTCTTCTGGTATTACTTTGTCAGTTAAATTTCTAAACCAATCCTTATTAACATTGTTAGTTTGATTGACCTGAGAGTGTTTTCTATGCTTTAAATATTCAAATTTTCTTTTTAATTTACTCCTATGGTTATATTTTACTTTTTCAAAGTGCCTCTTTAGACCACGAAAAAATTCTTGCAAATCATTCTGTTCTATTTTATTATATAAATATCTTTCAAGCTCTAATAAATATTTATTCAAACGATTAATTTCAAAATTCAAATCTCTAATTTCTAAGTTAAGTAATTTATTTTTGAAAAAGAAAATATTTTTCCGTAGATCATAAGAAACTCTTTTATTGTAATCCCGATAAAAACCCTTATCATCAAATTTTTTCCAATATGTTTAGGAAAAATATTTGATTTTTTACACCTTAGAAGAAAAGTGAGTTGCTCCTTTAAAATTACAATCCTTAAAACCATTTTTACCCATTTTGAGCAATAATCTTTTACCACCTTCCCATAAATCCCATATATATCTCTAAAAAACATTTTACCCCACCTTTAATAGACCTTAGTTTTATCATTAAAAATATTACTTATGTCGACTGCAATTTAATATCAACTGATAAGAATTTTTCCATCGGTCTTACAGTCTTACAAATTAAATTAAAATAATTAATATTTATGGCAGTCAGATTGCCCTTGTTTATAATCACCCCCGCAGAATCTGAAATAAAAACTTAATTAAAATCTGGAAAAAACTTTGTTAGCAAAGGACGATCTGACTGCCCACCACCACCACATTGTCCGACGTTTCGAGCCTGCTCCGGCTCCTCCTCAGGGACTGAAATAAAACCCGCGATACACCTCCTTATATACCATGCACCCATACCCCTTCTTTTCTCTTACCCCACCACCCTCCACATTCACCTCTCCAACTTGCCATTCTCACTTAAATTAATAAAGAATGATAAATGTTATCTAATTTACTTGACTCTATCATTAAATTTACATTATTCCGATTTCTTAGAATGTGAATACTTTCAAGGCTTTCCCTCTTATATTTATTCTTAATCCCCTGTTCCAAAATATCCACACTCCCAAAATCGAAAGAATGCAAACTATTTAAACAATGTTCTTTCAAACCCGATGTACAACTTGAGCTGCGTAAACTATATTGATGTTCATATATTCTCTTTTTCAAATATCTACCCGTTTGACCAATATAACAACCATTACAATCCCTACAATTAATTTTATAAACAACTCCCGATTTCAAACATTTATCATCCTTGTCTTTACAATTACTAAATAACCTTTCTAAATTATTATCATTTCTAAAGAAAACTTGAATATTATGTTTACTAAAAACCCTTCTAATCCTTTCCGACAAACCTCTAACATATGGTAAACTAAAATATGCATTCTTTCCATTTCTATTCCTTGTTTGATTATCTACCCGCTGCTTCAATCCACTATTATAAATTTCCCACACTCTCTCATCAATCATTTTATCAATAAATTTTACGGGATAACTATTTTTAATAAATGTTTCTCTAACTAAATTTAAATTCTTTTTCCTAAAATCTTTATGTGACAATTTAATCGCTCTGTCAATGACACCTTTGATCGCACCTGTCTTGTTTCCGAATTGGTGGTGAGAATCAAAATTTAAAAATCTACCTGACCATGTAGGTTTTCTATACCAATCTAATTTCACTCTATTATTATTACCTCTAATGACTCTAATATCTAAAAAACTCAATTGATAATCTTTCTCAACTTCTTTTGTGAATTTAATTCTATCATGGATAGAATTAAACACATCCACCATTTCATCCACAAAACATTCTGGTACAACTGCAAAAATGTCATCAACATATCTTTTAAAAATAATTGGCTGAAAAACCAACTTAGACAAAGCAATACTTTCCAATTTTTCCATTACTAAATTGGCTATAACAGGTGACAAAGGTGATCCCATTGGACAACCATATCTTTGTTCATATAGACTATTATCAAAAGAAAAAATTGTGTTTTTAAAAACCAAATTAAGTGCCTTTATAAATTCATCTTTTGTTAAACTAGTATGTACTTTAATTTCAGACCATTTATCTTGTATAATATCATTCAACAACTCTAAAGGTATATTTGTAAACAAAGATACTACATCCAATGAAACCATCCTATGATCATTCGGAATAATAATATCTTTCATTATACCATAAAAACTCCAACTATCTTTAATATATGAATTTGTTTTACCCACTATCTTGAACAATATATTAGACAAAAATCTAGCAAGTCTATACGTCGGAAAATTTATCGATGATATTATTATTCTATATGTCAACTGTTCTTTGTGAATCTTAGGAAGCCCATAACATTTAGCTACAGTGCCATTTTCACATTTTAAATATTTAAACATACTATCTTTAATATAAGCTTTTGTTTTCCAATGCATCAATAATTCTTTCAATTTATCTTGTAGTCTATTGATATGTGGATTCCTAATTTTCACATAAGTGGTATCATCCTCCAACATAAGTTGAATTTTATTAATATAATCCCTTTTATCCGAAACTACAGTTACATTTCCTTTATCTGCTTTTTGGAAGATCATATTCGGATTCTCTCTCAAGAATTTCTTCGTTATTTTTAATTCATGGAATAAATTACTATTCAAATAATTATCAAATCTATGTTCTCTTTTAAAATTATCAACAACTTTAACTAAAGAACGCCTACATTCTTTTTTAAACTCCAGATTAAAACTACTCATACTACTTTCTACCTCAGCGATGATATTCTTGATCGGAAGAGATTTACTTGAATATGATATTCCAAATTTAGCACCCTTTGACATGATATTTACCACTTCTTCTGGTATTACTTTGTCAGTTAAATTTCTAAACCAATCCTTATTAACATTGTTAGTTTGATTGACCTGAGAGTGTTTTCTATGCTTTAAATATTCAAATTTTCTTTTTAATTTACTCCTATGGTTATATTTTACTTTTTCAAAGTGCCTCTTTTGACCACGAAAAAATTCTTGCAAATCATTCTGTTCTATTTTATTATATAAATATCTTTCAAGCTCTAATAAATATTTATTCAAACGATTAATTTCAAAATTCAAATCTCTAATTTCTAAGTTAAGTAATTTATTTTTGAAAAAGAAAATATTTTTCCGTAGATCATAAGAAACTCTTTTATTGTAATCCCGATAAAAACCCTTATCATCAAATTTTTTTTCCAATATGTTTAGGAAAAATATTTGATTTTTTACACCTTAGAAGAAAAGTGAGTTGCTCCTTTAAAATTACAATCCTTAAAACCATTTTTACCCATTTTGAGCAATAATCTTTTACCACCTTCCCATAAATCCCATATATATCTCTAAAAACATTTTACCCCACCTTTAATAGACCTTAGTTTTATCATTAAAAATATTACTTATGTCGACTGCAATTTAATATCAACTGATAAGAATTTTTCCATCGGTCTTACAGTCTTACAAATTAAATTAAAATAATTAATATTTATGGCAGTCAGATTGCCCTTGTTTATAATCACCCCCGCAGAATCTGAAATAAAAACTTAATTAAAATCTGGAAAAAACTTTGTTAGCAAAGGACGATCTGACTGCCCACCACCACCACATTGTCCGACGTTTCGAGCCTGCTCCGGCTCCTCCTCAGGGACTGAAATAAAACCCGCGATACACCTCCTTATATACCATGCACCCATACCCCTTCTTTTCTCTTACCCCACCACCCTCCACATTCACCTCTCCAACTTGCCATTCTCACTTAAATTAATAAAGAATGATAAATGTTATCTAATTTACTTGACTCTATCATTAAATTTACATTATTCCGATTTCTTAGAATGTGAATACTTTCAAGGCTTTCCCTCTTATATTTATTCTTAATCCCCTGTTCCAAAATATCCACACTCCCAAAATCGAAAGAATGCAAACTATTTAAACAATGTTCTTTCAAACCCGATGTACAACTTGAGCTGCGTAAACTATATTGATGTTCATATATTCTCTTTTTCAAATATCTACCCGTTTGACCAATATAACAACCATTACAATCCCTACAATTAATTTTATAAACAACTCCCGATTTCAAACATTTATCATCCTTGTCTTTACAATTACTAAATAACCTTTCTAAATTATTATCATTTCTAAAGAAAACTTGAATATTATGTTTACTAAAAACCCTTCTAATCCTTTCCGACAAACCTCTAACATATGGTAAACTAAAATATGCATTCTTTCCATTTCTATTCCTTGTTTGATTATCTACCCGCTGCTTCAATCCACTATTATAAATTTCCCACACTCTCTCATCAATCATTTTATCAATAAATTTTACGGGATAACTATTTTTAATAAATGTTTCTCTAACTAAATTTAAATTCTTTTTCCTAAAATCTTTATGTGACAATTTAATCGCTCTGTCAATGACACCTTTGATCGCACCTGTCTTGTTTCCGAATTGGTGGTGAGAATCAAAATTTAAAAATCTACCTGACCATGTAGGTTTTCTATACCAATCTAATTTCACTCTATTATTATTACCTCTAATGACTCTAATATCTAAAAAACTCAATTGATAATCTTTCTCAACTTCTTTTGTGAATTTAATTCTATCATGGATAGAATTAAACACATCCACCATTTCATCCACAAAACATTCTGGTACAACTGCAAAAATGTCATCAACATATCTTTTAAAAATAATTGGCTGAAAAACCAACTTAGACAAATTTAATGATATATTTAATTCGCTTCGAATAATTAAAACGGAATATCACTCACCGGCCATTATCCCTTTTATTCAACGCAAATACACGTATACCCGCATCCTCCTTCCTCGCATCGCGCGTTTTCGCACTCACGATCCCAATCCCCCGTATCGACCTAATCCAATCTCTCGCTCTTCCCTCTCTCCCTCTCTCTTCTCTCCCTCTAATTTCGCCCATTTGCACGCCGCCGAGTTATTCCATCCTCTAAGCTTTTTCGAGTAGCTCGCGCACGATGATACTCGGGGAAATTCGCCCCGGCGTATAATTAGACGCAGCGGGGAAGCCTTTGAAAAACGTGAAGTATCGTATACGCAGCCACGTCAAACACTCGAGGAAATCCTTTAAAACGTCCTACGCGCGCGCGCGCTCTCTCGCGAGAATAAACTCCCTAACGAGGGACGCTAAAAGCGCCGTTGATTTCAGCGGCGGTTCTCCTCTCTCTCGCTTGCGTGCGATTGGAGCGTATATCGGTTTCGTATTTGTGGGGGTTTGTCAGTTTACGAAGGTATGCTCTGTTGAATGGTTTAAGTGTGATGGGCATGTATGAATATTTGCGTTTTTTAGAGCTCGATTGGAGAGGTAAATAAAAGTTAAATTTTTATTAAAGAGGCTAAATTAACTCTTTAAAAGGATATTTTTATAGGTTATAAAAATATTGAAATTGATGTAGTATTGCATACTTCTTATAAGTTATATCCCAAGATACAGACCTTGTAAAAAATAATTTTTATTTTACTTATGTAACATCTAATAATGTAAGGTATTATAGATGTTAAAGAAGTAGAGTTAATGAACTGGAAAAAAATTATAAACCCAAAATTATATAGTTGCAAATGCAAATATTGTTCATTAAAGAAATAGTCATACAATATTTCGATTTTTTTTTTATTTTTAATTTAATTTTAAGGTACAAAAGCTTATTTTGTTTCTTGAATTATAATTATCTAGATACCATCACCGGTTGAAAAATCCCAAAGAAATTAATTAACAGCGAGTAAGATTTAATTGTTTAAATGTCCCAGTAGCATATTTTTTTAAATAACAATCAATTTTTCTCCTTACAATTGAGGGTGCGGTTGGAGAAGGGACACAACTTCTCTACAATTTAATGAGTTATGTGCCCTTTTTCCAGCCGCACTCTCAATTGATTATTTCAAAATTTGTTAACGGTGGATCTTTAGATAATTATTCAAGGAACAAAATAATATTTTGAACATTAAAATTAAATTAGAATTAACAAAAATTTGAGATATTGTATCTTTAATAAACAATATCTGCATTTGCAATTATATAATTTTGGGTTTAAAGCTTTTTCCAATTCATTAACTCTACTTCTTTAACATCTATAATTTTTCACATTATCAGCTCTTATCAAAATTATTTTCTACAAGGTCTGTATCCTGGAATATAACTACCTTAATATTTAGTAATCGTTTCGTCAAAAACAAAAAAAACATCTAATAACCTCCAATCAGCTTGTACAAACCTTCACTCAATCAAAAAATCACATCCCCGTACTAACTTTTTTTTTATCAACAATCCACTCCGAAAAGTCCCTCTCTCCATCTTCCCTCCTACATAAGTAAGTACATCCACTCGGGCGAACTCCTTAAATTCACTTTACGCGAAATAGTAAAATCCAGAAACTCGAGGAGAGACCCACCTGACAAATGCCCCGGATTAAAAGCTCGTCCTCCCTTCCCCACCCCCGTCTCCTACCCATAATATAAATCACTACCCGATCGCCGGCTCTTCATCCTCCCCCTCCCCCTTCCTTCTTCGAGAAGAAAAATTTTTCAATTCGACAGAGTGAAATTTTCAATCCTCGAATTATCGGGAGTGGTGGGAGGCTGGATTCTTTATCAGGACCGACGGTCGCGCGCTATCCATTACTTCGATGCATCAATAGCTGGCCGTCTTTTTTGGCCTCTGCGCGCGTGTGCGCATGCTTCTTTTCTGGCTGGTGTGGGGACAGAGAGGGAGAGTCTTTGAGGGGAAGGAATCGCCCCGGGCGGCAGTCGCTTTTTGTATGTAAGTATAGTCTGAATGGGGGTAGTGAATGCTTGAAATTGAAGAACGGAGAGATGAGGGTGAATGGGTGAATGGTGGAGATGCGTAAGTGTTTCGAGTGTATTGAATAAGAAGCTGCGTATTTATTTTATGCAAATTCAGTTTTTATTGAATATACGATTTTAGTTCTTGGACATTTTATTTTCCTATTCTGTGCAGATGTAGTTATAGTAGGTTCTTAACATTGATTTGATCATCGGCCTTGTTCTGGAACAAAGTATACAGCTCCTACCTTCAACAATAGTTTCATAATAACAATAAAAAGATACATCAAAAATTAAAGGTACGTACCCCCACGCTATCCGTAATCTAAACTCCCAGCGATCTCCCAGTAGTCTTCTTACGCGCTCATCTCGCATAATTTCCTCCGATCGGAACAACTTTTTTTATTAAAACACACCTCTCTCAGTCTCACCTCCGCTGCGATTTTAATACCCACACTTAACAAAGTCCCGTAAAAAATAAACGCTCAGCAGCAGCAGCAGCAGAGAAAGAGAAAGACGCGCAGAGGGATCATTCAATTTATCTTTATAGTGCGACGATAAAACGGCTCGCTGAAATATCAAAACGGAGAGCTTTATGGCTCTACATCGCTCCATACATACCCACACACAGACACACACGTAGACGGGCTTGCGGAAAAAGAGTCAACGCACTACGTGCATCGGTCGACTCACTCACTCACCGACTCTCTCTCTCTCTCACTCTATGTGTGTGTGTGTGTGTGTATAGGCAACGATAAAAGCGGATCTGCAAAAGAAAACGCGTTGCACTCGCGCCGCGGTTTTTCATTACGCGATTAAGCGCGTAATAAAACGTCGATTGCGATTCACCGCTCGTAAATCAATTCCTTTCTTTTACCACTCGCGTAGTGGTATTGGGTCTCGGTGCAATCTCGCCTGACCGATATATCGGATTCTTGCGAGATGTCAATATAGCGCGAGGTTATGAGGGGAGAGGGCTTTACGATTGGCTGTTTAAATGTTAAGTACGCATGCGAGTGTAAAGTGAGAGAGAGAGAGAGATTCGAAGTAATTTCAGTGTGTGTGTGTGTGTGTAAGGTTCTCTAGGCAGCGGAATGCGTTTTACGCGCGCGGTTCACCCGCATTTTCGTGCCGATAGGAAGAAATGTCAGGGAGTCGTGATAGTACTTGATGTATGGCCTGCCGGGTTATCTTGTGTTATGTATATACTTTTGTGCTGATGCGTGCGGCGGCGGCGACGGCGTTGAAATCGTCTTTTTGTGGGCAGCGTTCGATAATTTTTTTTCTCCAATGTCTGTGTTGTGAAACGCGATTGATGTTTTAAATGAATTCGATATTAGACAGAACATACAACGTGTGAATATATTCTGTAAAACTTTAACGTTTAATCATCGTTTTAAACTATACTTTCTCGACGACGACAGTCGAAGACAGAATAAAAGAATCCCATTCGTTCGAAAACAGCAGAAAGCAATCCTATATTTACAACCGTGAAACCCAATAAAAGGTATAGCTACCTATATGTACAATCTCCTCATTTCGAGAGCGACGAGTCTCTCTCCTATCCCTGCATCGCCGCGTCGACTATTACCAACCTCCGCTGCGCTCTCATCCCTCGCGAAAACCCCTGTGCGATTTTTCCCCTCCTCCTTCTCGAACACACAATCCCACCCAGGCACTCTGTCGACTTTAATATAAACTTTCCTGTAACGAAGACCCTCCTCCTCCTACTACTACTCCTACTCCTACTACTACCTACTCTCTCTCTTCCGTCTCAGTAAATACATGGAGAGCAGAGGTCGCATCGCGTCGCACGATCGATCGGCCAGCCGAGCGATTTTCGCTCCGAGCGGGGGGTCGTCCGCGCGTACACGATGTAAGTATATATATCGCGAATTTAAGCGTCTTCATTAAGTGCGCCGTTAAAAGCGCCATCCGGTGATCGTCGGGGCGGCGGGCGGCAGCGCCATTCGTTTCACCGCCGCGCAGGTGTGCTTGAAAGGAAGGAGGGGATGACGCGGTGGTGGTGACGGTGTTTTCTTCCGTGTCCTTTTTTGGGAAAGTAAAGAGCGGAACGAGAAGCGCGCGCCGTTTACGTAGAAGGGGAAGGAGGAAGGGTGAGCAGTGGAGTAACGGGAAGTGAGGGCGAGGGGAATGAGTACGGATGGAGGAAGTAATCGGTTGGGATGTTTTCAGATTGGGGTTTAAATTTGACAGAATTTTAAGCGTTTAAAGAGGGTCTGAAAGTATCCTTCGTAAGTGAAATGAATCTTTTATTTTTATAATTCTTGAAAGCGGAATACCAAACATTGATTTTATAAGAATAATAAAATTGATTTCGTTCGTTTATTTATTTGGACAAAAATAAACTTTATTGAAATAGTATTCGATATCCATTAGCTTTATTTAAAATACAATTCATGCCATTCAATCACATCCCCGAAAACTTTTCAAATCTCTCTCCCTCTCTCTATTTCCAACACAGTACCAACGTTCAACAATTTCGGCAATCAAAATAAGCCGTGGATCGTTTACGCGCCGTCGAACCGCACGCATGCCGGCCACACTTTAACCATTCGCGTAATTACAGAATAAACCGCTTATTAAACAGACGCCGGCGAGCGAGCGCGCGCGCGCTCATCACACTGATTACACGCGGGCAGCTGCTAAACAATGTTTAGCAAAATCGCCCGCGAACTCGCAAAATCCTCCGCATAGTTAATTCTCGTTTCGGCAACTCTCTCTCTCTCTCTCTCTCTCTCTCTCTCTCTCTCTCTCTCTCTCTCTCTCTCTCTCTCTCTCTCTCTCTCTCTCTCTCTCTCTCTCTCTCTCGCGTATAATATACACGCCGGGCAAATGATACGAGGAGCTCGTTACTTCGGCGCTGATCGATTAAAACTTTGCGTCGCGAACGAGCGCTAAGCGGTATATAGCAGAGGGAGAGGGAGAGTTGGAATTGTAATGGGGAATAGTTGATTGACCAATTTCGCGTTGTCGCTCGCGAAGTTTGTAGCGCGACGATGGGAATGTGGGTGTGGGAGAGTTGTGTTTTATTCAGGCGCGTTAACAGTATCGATGGATAGCAAACGTGTGCCTGAGTGTCGTTTTCCTTTGCATTTTTTATAGATTTTGGGATCGAAGTAGGGATTTGAAATAGTTCTGAAATTACATTATGTAGTTTCGAGTTCGCAGCTTTTCAATGTCAATACGTTCAATAAGCGAAATAATTTTCGTTTAAAATTGAAGCTTAAATAAATTTAAGAATATTTATCATCTGCGTATACCCCCGTATTTCACACAAAATTAATTCCCATAATAATGAAGAAACTCGTGCTACTTCCGTGACCGCCGGTATCCCTCGTTTGCACGTCCCACATTCCGTCCGAAACATCCTCTCTCTCTCTCTCTCTCTCTCTCTCTCTCTCTCTCTCTCTCTCTCTCTCTCTCTCTCTCTCTCTCTCTCTCTCTCTCTCTCTCTCTCTCTCTCTCTCTCTCTCGACTTAATTGACAACGCCAAAACCTTAATAACAACATCCGGCGCCGATCGATCGTTCCCAATAAAACGATCATCGTGCGGGTCGATCAGCCGCCGATCGGGGCGCGCACATCGATCAGACATAAATTAATGGCGAAACTTGGAGCTGCAGGAGCGCGCCTCGGTCCATTCGTTATCGTTGGACCGGTGGTTTTCTCTCGCCACCGCCGCAAATGTAAATCAACGCGAAACTTCAACGCGGGTTGGGGAAGGGGAGAGAGAAACCGCGGGAGAGTTTCAACTTTTACTCGTTTAATGGCACGATTGCCCGGTTTAGTAGTGCGTCAAAATAGTCGTGGGTAAATCGAATTTAGGTGTATGGATGTGGATGTTTGGAAGAGGGATATAGATAGTTGAGTATGTATTTGTTGGTTTTTGTGGTTATTCAAGTATCATACGTTATTTAAATTTTAATTGACCATTCATTTGTCACAAAGATGTACAAATACTTTTATCAACAATTTTATCAATTCCGAGGAATGCTTTAATTAATACATACAATTATTTTTAAATCATACGCAATAAAAGTTACTGAACGAGTTTGCCGTATAAGAAAAAAGTCTGGGCGAAGTCTTGCAGATGTCTGGCTTGAAAAGTCTGGCCAAAGTCTTGCAGGTCGGACGATCCCAGACTGTTTGCCAGACTTTTTATATTTTCTATTAAAAGTTTGGCAAAAAGTCTGGGATCGTCCGACCTGCGAGACTTTTGCCAGACTTTTCAAGCCAGACTTCTGTAAGACTTCGCCCAGACTTTTTTTTACACGGGGTTGCTATAACCTTTATTTAACTTTATTGCACTTCCAATACAAGAATCTTATTTGTATTTTTTTTCATATAAAATAAGTCAAATTTTCAATAAAATGTTGAAATAAAATTCGATGAACTAATACTTTGAATTCACGTAAAAATGTTCCTAACCTCAATCAAACTCATAACGGACCATCCCTTCTAATTAAATTCTCCACCCTCCTCTCCTCACAATCACATTACCAACTCATTTCTCATTGTCGGTCATTCCAAATACTCTCTGCACCTCCGAATTCTTATTTTCCGCGCGACAAGGCCTTCTTTTCGGCCTCACTGCCTCGTCAAAGCAGCGCGAGCGCGCGGAAGACGTAAAACCTCCACCTACATACACACTCACACAGCGGCCGTGTGCCGCCCGTCGAGCAACCGACGGCGTCACCAGTGAATTTCCGCGACGTCGGCGGCGGCGGCGGCGATTTCAATTTACGGGACGTAACGATCCGCCGTCGTCGTCGCCGCGGCTCTATCAAATTGAATTTCTCGCGCCGAACGGCGGACATTGGAAATGCCACCACCATCACCGCGAAATTGCCGGGCCCAATTTGCGGCGGTAGTAGTAGTGGGCTCCTAGGGAGAGAGTGAGATTATACGCGTAGTGGCCCCAAAATGGAACATACGCAGTTGTCTGTCTGCGAGTGGCCAGCAGCGCGGTTTGACTTTGGGACGCGTAACCTTTGTGAGGGAGAGTGGATGAGAGGGAGAGCGAGCGAGCGAGCGTACACACTGACCTAGTTGGATGGAGAGTTGGAAATCATCTTGGCACGTTCGCCAAATCGCAAATTGCTGTCCCAAAGCGCGAACGCGAATGCGAGCGTGATGGCGCGTGGGTGCGATTAATCTTAAAAAAAAAAATGGGAAAACACGGTTAATAGTTTAATGGTGAGAATGGGTAGTTGAATCAATTGACTTTGGCGTTTCGATAAATGTAGCAGATAATTAAATCGATTTGAATTGTGGTATAGGCGTTTTCAATAATGTAATGTAATGTAATGTAATATTTATTGAAGGACTAAAGACCCAAGATCCAAAATAGTCCGGACATATGATACAGAATTAAAATTTACATACAATTCATACAAAAAAAACATGGTTGCCATAAGTCGGAGGTAAAGCTTAGGAGATCGGTATATATAATCTAAAATAAAATGAAACAAAAACGTACCATAAGAAAATAATAATTAAAGCGTGACATAGTATGTATGCGCAGGTACATGTACGGGTTAAAAACACGCAGATACAAGTTTGCCGCAACAATAAATTACAAACGCAACTTACAAACTAAAAGATTGTGTACAAAATAAAATAGGGGACGCATTATTTATTAATGGACAGTACATGGTTTAACAGAGCTTGTTTAAAGCGGACATACACAATAATCTGGTTAAAATATTATTTTTCAGTGAATAAGTTCGACCAAAAGACGATTTTATGAATATTTTTTAACGTGTGTGTACAACTTATCACTACCAAGTTTCTTTTATAATTTATTATTAATCAAGAATAATACTTCCACGAGACCCCTCCAAAAAAAAAAACTAATTAAAAGCCATTTATCAGCAATCAGTCGACCCCACCATACAACCCACCACGCATCTCCCAGCCTGTCACCCATCCTCTGCTCGCCATTCTCTCACGTCTATCTACTCCTCTCCTGTCATCGTCGTCCGCACTCGCGCTCGTGCGACGCTCGCAATCTTGAACTTTGCCGTAAAGGCATTATATTTTATAAGATACGAAGTCGTATAACCCAGTGCCACCCTTAGCGGCGCGTGCGCACACACGCTCGCCTCGCGCGCGCGGTAATATGCATAAACGGATTGTCCCACAAACTTGTAAGGGTTAAGTTTAGCGTGACGGCTGCTGCGACGCCCGAGGCGGACGAGAGAAAACCCGTAAAAAAATGCCATTGCGCGCACCTGTCGGGCAAATTCGTCAGGTTGCGGAATTTTTACGCCGATGGGGTGATGGCACGGTATTATGGAGTGCGAATAATGTGGGAGCTAAGCTTGAGATTTTTTTTTTTATATGTGTGCGGTATGGTTGGATGGTTAGTTGTGATGCAGAGAGGCGCGAGGTTTTGTATTTAAAATGTGGTACAACGCTGACATTTCCAGAGACTCGTGAAAATGTAAATATAAAGTATTGAGCAAACTCTGTGTTGCATTATCTCTGGAATCTTAAAAGGCGCAATGTACACGTATATAGACAGACACTCATGCACGCGCGACGTCTTAACCTTGAAGGTCGTCTGCTTTGTATGCGCGAGGAAAACCGATGGTATGTCGCTATTCCGACAAAAATAAATGTCAATAATTGCCGCATACGACTATGCGTAAATTACCATATCTCTCGTACAATAATATCGTAAAAGTGCCGATAGACCTATGACCTCGTATCTTTAACGATCTCCCGGATTACCTAACCTCGCCGGCGGACCATCTTAGAAACTATAGCCGTATCTCTCTCTCAAAAACAATCTTTCTCTCTTTCTCTCTCTCCAACCTGAAACGCCTAAAACATCAGATAAACCTGCTTAATCTCCCCAGAAACCAGACACCCAGTGTTTTGCGAGCCTCGCCTTAATCTCCCACCCCCTCCGCGTGGTCCTCTTGCCAAAATTCCCCCCACCTGAAAAGCATAACCCAAAACGCGCGATCGGCCCTACCTCTCTTCGAAAGCAGATCAGGCCAAGTCGCCAAGAGAGCACGAGAGAGAGAGGAAAAGAAAAAGGAGATTACGCGAATTTAGTTGGCGGCCCCCCTCGGAGTTTAGCGCTCGATAAGCAAGGGGCCAAAGTGCTTACTTAACGCGACCCCGTCAGCGGGTTTCGCGCGCGCGTGTAGCGGTGGTTATAGCCTAGTAGTACGTAATCGTCGCGCTCTTCTTTTTTTTTTCTTTTTTTTTTTGACTAGACGCGCGCGCTTTTGTGTATCGCGCCCCGGGAACGGGGCCGAGTGTCGCGCGCGAGCTTTGCTCTTTTCCTGCGAGAGAGAGGGAGAGAGATGGGTGATAGAAGAGATGGGCTGCGAAGGGTCGTCGGTCTTGAGAGGTGGTGCAGAAAGGGGAGAGGAGTCCTGGGAAGATGAGAGTTCAAAAATGTTTGCCAGCTGTTTTGTTGTTGTATTGTATTATAAGATATAGTATTTGTATAAAAATTTGTACTTGCGACATGAAACACGCATATTTTTGTGAAACGTGTCAATATTTAACGTATTATGGTACTTTGGGTAAGTAAAAACATCGTATTTTTCGTTACGCAATGATCCGCCAACACTTAATGAAACTCGGAATTCATTAAGGATAGAAGAATTTTCTGAAAAACACTTCACTCGACAAACTGACTCTCGTGTAAACTGCGAGTCGAACAAATTGCTAGGCAAACTGCCTCTAATGGCATCAAAACCTCCCGCGCGAATCTCATCAAGTAATACATGAAAAATAAGCAATTCCATTTTTAACGAAAAACTCCTCTCCCCTACGTTATCGGCAAAATGTTACTACCCCGACGAATCCTTGAGAAAAAAAAAACTTAAACCCTTCTCTTTCTCCTTCAGTCCGACAGCCCGGTCTGAAAAGAACCACCGCGGCGCGATTTATTAGTTCCATTCCACTCTCCGGTTGACACACACACACACAACCGCGGATAGCTCGAGTCGAAGAAAAATTAGATAGATCCATCCATTATATTCGCGCGCGCGCTCGGGCAGACTCGCGCTACTGCGTCCAACCTGCGCAGCTGGCCTCTGCACGAGAGAGAGAGAGAGAGAGAGAGAGAGAGAGAGAGAGAAGGCTACTTTGCTCAACCGCTGCGTTTAAGTGCACTTTGCCAGCCCCGCGCGAGCAGAGAGCAGAGAGAGAGAGTAATGCACAAAGACGCTGTGTCGAGCTTTGTGGGGATGGCGAGGGCGCGGAGGGGATGAAGGGGGAAAAGCGAGAGAGCGAAACGTAAAGATTAAATTGAAAGTTACCGCGCGTTCGCTATTAACACAGAGCGCTGGATATATATTTTACCGAAGGTATAGGAGCAATTAATTATTCGTCTTTTTGTTCTACCCGATGTTAATTCATTATCCTCACCTACAGCCCGGGCGAGTAGCGTTCGCCCTTTCTAATTAATTCGTTTAATTAATGACTCGTTCGAGCGAGAGATAAATATACGCGTGTGCACCGGGTTGAGCGCCTTCCGGGCATCCTTAATGGTGCGTGTGTGAATAAGTTTGGTGTCTCGGTTTCAAAGGAGAAGTTAGTATAAAGATTAGAACTGGATCAAGGGGTATGATGAGATTGGGTCTGTAAGGAGGTTTGATTGTGAATCAGTGATGACCATATGAATATTTGCATGATGTGTCGTTTGATTTTAGCATCTCAATGAAGGTATATCTGTTGATATAACCGGAGTGGTCCGTTCGAAAGGTTTTGCTTCATTATGCGAAGTCAAACTTATCAATTGTACAAAAATTTTTATATTGACTTGGTACTCGACATTTTTTATTATCCTTCAATAAAGTAAATATTATTTCTTTTGAATTCCCACCCATACTTATCTAGAATCCCAACAATTAACATTACAACCTTCTATGAAACATATTATGAACAGTAGACACGAACTGATCACAACATTCTAAACCGCTCACCGACTAATCACGTACTTATCACTCACGTTACAAAACACCCGACGCCCAACCATCCACCCAATCCTGCGAACCGTGCTCTCTTCCTATGTCAACATCATACTTCCTCCCTCCTCTCCTCCTCCTCTCCTCTGAAATACTCAATAATTCCAGGCTCGCGCGCGCAACGCGAGATAGCGCGCGACCCGAGACCATGAGCATATAGCGCGCACTACACACACGCGCGTATAAGCTGCCTCGAGATGACCGAGGAGCGTGCGCGTTTGATAAGCCCTCTCTCTCCCCCCCTCTCGAGTTGCCACTGCTGCGCGGTGTATAGTATACGGTATATAAAGGACATTCACGAGTACAGAGCCTTTATAACACGTGATATCGTAATTAGTTCGCATTTGAGAGGAGCTTTCGCTTCGAGTGCTCCTGGATTCATCGCAGCCGAGAGGGCGTGAAGATTATACGTTGCTTTCGAGTGCTGTTGCGCGTTTGTCTTTCGGTTACGTATTATCGAAGGATTAATAATTTTGGTCATTAACAAATGCTTTTACAATTTTGACGTTATATGTATAATGCAACCTATCCTATAAACAGCCATCGTGAACACCTGTTACTATTGAACGTGTCCCCCCATACCCACACCTTAATTAAACCCCTCCGCGGAAATTTCTAATCAAGAATAACTCAGAAAGAACCGGCTGGCCGTGTAGTTCTCCTTCCACGTTCCAGCACCCACTCCAGAGAGCGCATATAGCCCCGCGTACGCCGCGCTGGCAGAGCGTAAACAACCTTAATAACACTCGCATTAACCACTCGCGCGCGGGCGCGGACCCCACTTAACCCTCCCCCATAACAACCCCCTTCCCCCTTGAGAAAATTCTCCTCCCCTTTCCTCCGGTCCTCCCTTCCCCTCTCGAACTCACCTCCTTCCCCTTTCCCAGAGAGAGAGGCTAGGCCAAGCGCGGAGAGAGGAGAACGACTCGAGTACATACGTACACTGCGGAAGCGACTCTTCGGGGGCGGCTGCTGCTGCATGCTGCTGCTGCCGTCGGTGCGCTGTGTGTCGGTGGCGGCGGCGGCGGCAGCGTCGGGTCGATCGGTATCTGGGTCGCGGGTTTTGGCAGTAGACCCCCGCCAGCCTATATCGCATCCCCGCCTGCCTCGTTTGCTCGCTCTCGCTTCCCTCGCTCTCGCTCAATGAAAATAGTTTATCGCTTCGCGGCTCCTTAATGTTCTCTCTCTCTCTCTCTCTCTCTCTTGGTAGGTGGAAGGGGTACAAAAGAACGGAACAATTACAAATCCGCTTTTATGTATGCGCGCGGGGGAAGGGGGGCATGTCAAAGGGATTCTTTCGGCGAGTTATTGAAGTTGAGGTAGGTAGGATATTGCGAGTAGGAGGAGAGTGGGGGAGAATTTTTTGTTTTAAGTTTGCAAGGGAGGGAGGGTGATGGGGGAGGGGAGAAGCGGGGATGATTTAGGAGGAGGTGGATGGGTTCGATGCTTAATGAATTCCCCGGCGATCGCGCGGAGTCGACGGGTTTTATGGCTGGGAGGTGGTTTATGGGGATGCGAGAGGAGCCTAAGGGGAGAGAGAGGAAGGAGGTTCGGTTTTAGTTTTACGGCCGCAGGGTTGCTGTTTGAGTTTCAGAGCGACGTTTTTCATTTCGAGCGGTTGCACCGGAGGTCTTTAATTAAAGGTTCGAAATGATTAGGGAAATTTAGCAGGGTGTATAGGAGAAGGAACGAGTAACGTACGCAACTGTGTTCGCGAATTTGTAGAGAGCTTGCCGGTGATATGTGCAGTTAGAGATAAAGAGCAAACTTTCAATCAAATTCGTTACACTTAAGCGGACCTTGACAAGTTTATCTCGAGTTATGTAACGTACGCGCGCGCGCACACACACACACACACACACACACACACACACACACGTCGCGTATATTAAAAGCCCATTTTACACAAGTTCAAGGCTATAATATACTCGATTACCTATAAAAGAAAGAAATGTAGAAATTGAATTCCACAGACCTATACAAACTCGAAGCTCCTCACTCGCTAAACCGAAACCATACGCTATACACGGTCGGATAAAACTACAACAACAACAAGAACAACAAAGCGCGACCGCGAAATGCCTCCAGCACATAACAACTTCCTCGGCCCCTCCACCTTAACAATTTTGCGCGACGGCGCTGTACACAATACCTTGCAGTCCGCGCGCTTGCCATCTATGTGTGTGGGTGGCGTGCAGTGCGCTTGACATTGTAGACGTCGCGCGCGCCGCACGGGATCGTTGCACGCGACTACGACGACGACGATGGCGACGTGAATTAGCGTAGATAGGAATCTACGGCCGCGGCGACTGGCGTGTACATACAGGGAGAGAGATAGATAGAGAGATCGACGGCTGGCTGGATCGCGAGATTGGCATTGCGCGTGCGTACGCGGGACTGATAGAGATGCAGGAAGAGAGAGAGAGAAGATTATGGACGGGAGGAATGCCTTGGAATGACGGCTATGAGAGGAGGATGTTGTTGTTGATAGTGGGTTTTATTGAGTTGCGGGGGAGTAGGAGGAATGGTGTTGTTGGTACTAGGAAGTATGTGTGTTTTACAAAGACGCATGCGCGATTGTGTTTGGTACCATTGTATAAAGGATGGATTTGAACGTCGGCAGATGCAATAAAGTCAAAGGATTAAACCGATACCATAACTTATTTTCAATACGGCTACATATCACACCTTAATCTCAACGCTTCTCCCAAAAAAGATACTCCTCGCGCCTCGCAATATGCCGAAACCAAGCCAATATTATTTGGTTCTCGCGTATTCGCGAAAACTCATAAATACAGCTGAAAAACCGCATGTATCTGCGATCAGCTTATACTTCCCCCCCTCTCTCTCTCTCTCTCTCTCTCTCTCTCTCTCTCTCTCTCTCTCTCTCTCTCTCTCTCTCTCTCTCTCTCTCTCTTTCCATCTCTATATATACGCGCACGAAGCGCGCAATATCGCCGGGTGAATTAATTACGGCTGACTGCTCGCCGCCTCTTTCTCTCTCTCTCCCACGGAATCTTCAATAATACCCCCACCTCCTACACCTGCCCACACACGCTCTCGAGATTAATAAATCGAAAGTCGTACGCGCGCCGGAAAAACGCAGCGCTGCGGCGCCGATCGAAGGAAAGCGACGAGCGACGACGACGATATATACACGTCTGCGCGCATCAGCGGCGAATTTCCGACGCTTCGCCATTTGAATATCTCGAAATTCCTATCGGGAGTGAGATGGAGATTCGGGATTCCCGAGGATATATATCCTGCTGCCGAGGAGGCAGGGAGGCAGAGAGAGAGAGAGAAAATGCATTGGTAAACGGCGGCATATTTCGAGGCATATTTTCAGAGGGGGGAGGAAGGTAGCTGGCTGGTTGCTCTCGAGTTTGGCCGCGGCGGCGCTCTCGAGCGGATAATGCCTTAAATCCCGTATACTTTATTCAAGGCGATCCCGACGCCCGGCCCGCGCTTGGACGCTGATCCCGGGGAGAATTTATGTCAATCAAATTCCCCGGGAGTAGTGGTAGTCGCAGCGGCGACCACCACCACCTTGTGTATTATGTCCGGGGAGCTTTCGCAAACACTTTGCGCGCCAATTTACGGCTATCTTACTCTCTCTCCCTCGTACTTATGATGTATACGTATAATAATATAATACGTTCGGGTAAACTACAGCGACTAGCTAGAGCTCGTCAGTATCGCGAAAAGAATGTTTATCGTCCGTGGAATGGGACTACAGAGGAATTCGTTATTTGCTCGTGTTAAATTTTTTAATGCTCGACTCTGCAAGCGTTATTGTACATCACGCGCGCAGTTTTTCGACGCGCACGCGCATCTGTATACAGCTATACGGTGAAATAAACAAAGCCCGAGTGGACTCGCAAAAACGCGTACATGTGTAGGTACGTAGCATCGCGAAAGTTTTGGAGAATGTGATTGTAACTTTAGGCTTCCGTTTGAAGTTGAATTCGAAAGAATGCTAAGTGTGTACGCCAATAGCTGCTGTTTTGCGCTGAGAGCTATACTGGAAGAAGAAATTTCGAGTGGAATTTTGCGCGCGCCACGCCGCTCTCCAAATGAAATTTCTCTGTCATTCCCGTGAGCGAGCGGCGCGCGCTATGCATTTAATCCAATTTTTTCCGCACGCTACACTCGTCCTCCCACCCCCGCCCCGAGTTTTCAACTTTATATATTTATTCGGTTCTTTTTTTTCCACCTACCTCTCTCCTTTTATTTTTGTTATTTTTCGGAGTATGCGAATCTACTGTAAAAATAAACACTTATACATGCGTGCGCGGGCGCATAATGAAAATAACGTTTCGTATATTTGCGCGGCAAAATGTATAGCCCGCGCGCGCGTGAGAACTCCCTCGCGTATTATATTTTCCTAGCCGTAAAAACGTTTATTTTCGCTCTTTACTCTATTTCTCCATCCGTGCGCGCGTGCTAAGCAAAATCTACATTCCTCCAACACTATTCACACACACACCGTTTTTCAATAACTCCAAGTTACCTCCCGATTTTCATCATATTACGTAACCTCATGGATGTGTAATGCACGATCTTTCATTACGTCGAGCATGTCAAAGTAGCGCTCGCTCGCTACTCTCAATTTTAGCAGCAGCGCAGAGTCGATGTATATACACATATAATCCACGAGCACCCACTCGACGCTTTCTTTCTACACGTGGTAATACCGAACGCATCACGCGGGGGCTCTCGAAAACTACCACCACTACCATCGCCGTCCCGTTTAATCTTCAAAATAAAACCGGCCCATCTGTTTGTTGGGGGAGAGGTATTTTATCAGAATGGTAAAATGTTAGATGGGTATTTTTTCAGAAAATATACTATCGTTTAAATTATTTTTCGAATCCGATACTGTTGATTCCGAACAGGAGTTATTCAGAACATACAAGGATTTTTTTTCGAAAAGAAAATATCAGAAAAATTTGCGTCTATAAAAATTGAAAACAGATTGCATGAAATTATAAAAATACTTTTTACTAGAAAAATAAAATTCCGAAAAATCTCAAACGTTCATTCCTATACGATTTTCAGCTCATTTGTTGACATTTTAGCTTTTCTGAATCACTGCATTTTCTACAATTTAATCGTTAGGTAGAAATGGCATTCGAAAAATTGACATGACATATCATATAAAAATAATTTAATGAAAATATTATGGTCTTCTTGCCAAATTTTTTCGAATTTTTATATATAATACATTTTTAAATATTCGGAAAATTTACCCTTCTATCATAAGATATTCTAATTTGTTTTTTTACCTTTCTGAGAAAATATCCATCTAACATTTTACCATTTTGATAAAACACCTCCCCCCGTTTGTCGGACTCGATTAATTAAAGAATCCATTACCCTGGTAGAAATTAGTCCATTAAAAATGGGAAGGAAAACAGAAACTGGCCATTAGAAATGGCTAGTTATTAGACAGACATGTAACGCTTTTTTTTATCAACTTTTCCCATTTTATGGAATGGCCCTAACCTGAAAATCTTTACATTAAAATTTCATAACAATTCAATCATATATTTTAAAACTTATACTCTTAAGAGATAGTTTACCGGGATATAAACAAAATTTAGTAGTCTTTGTACTATTTACAGCTTTATTCCATAAGATATAAACCAAAATCGTTATTTTGACACGTGACTCTATCTCTCTTACTCATCACCATAACAAATCGCTTGTTACTAGATTTATAATGGCTTCATTGACTACTTATTTTAACTAGCATTAAAATGCCAAATTAATAGGGGGGAGGTATTTTATCAGAATGGTAAAATGTTAGATGGGTATTTTTTCAGAAAATATACTATCGTTTAAATTATTTTTCGAATCCGATACTGTTGATTCCGAACAGGAGTTATTCAGAATACACAAGAAATTATTTTCGAAAAGAAAATATCAGAAAAATTTGTGTCTATAAAAATTGAAAACAGATTGCATGAAATTATAAAAATACTTTTTACTAGAAAAATAAAATTCCGAAAAATCTCAAACGTTCATTCCTATACGATTTTCAGCTCATTTGTCGACATTTTAGCTTTTCTGAATCACTGCATTTTCTACAATTTAATCGTTAGGTAGAAATAGCATTCGAAAAATTGACATGACATATCATATAAAAATAATTTAATGAAGATATTATGACCTTCTTGCCAAATTTTTTCGAATTTTTATATATTATACATTTTTAAACATTCGGAAAATTTACCCTTCTATCATAAGATATTCTAATTTGTTTTTTTACCTTTCTGAGAAAATATCCATCTAACATTTTACCATTCTGATAAAACACCTCCCCCCAATTAATAGATAGTACAAAATTGTGACCATATTTGCGTCCAATAAATGTGAAAAATAGGTTAAAAAAATCGTTACACTTATGGAAGAAAACTGGAGTCCATTTTTTGCCATTTTGGATCAAACTACCCATTTACTGCTCAAAAAATGATTTCAATTTCCACCAGGGTACCATCTCTCTAATTATCCCCGTCTGCACTTCAAACGCATCGCGTTACCAAAGAAAGCCCGCAACCACTCCCATCATCATCTCTCTACTCTACACACACACACACACACATGCACACGCACGTCACTCACATATCAAAGAGTGCACCACTGGCACTCGCTAATACGAAGAAAAACAGTTAATACCCGCGCAGTTTTCCGGCTGACCTACATCCTCCTCGAAAAGCGAGGAGTAAAAAACACGCGCGGTGGTGGTGGACCGTCGTCGTCGTCGTCGCCGCCACCGCGCGAGTGAATCGTTAATCTTGGGAGGAGAGAGAGTACACACACGTGTGTGGGTGGCTGGCTGGGTGGCTGTATAGTTGTAGCAGTGCGCGTGAGGAGCAGTCGATAAGGCCGCGGGCGGACCTCGTTAGACAAAGTGCTCGAAGAGGGTGGAGAAGGCAGCAGCTGATTAGTCGCGCGTCCGCGAAGTTCGGTGTGGTGCAGAAGGGTTTTTCCACGGATGGCCTGACTTTACCTACTGGAAGCTTTTTTGCCACGGGCTAACGTTTGTTGGTGCTATTGAGAGGTTCGTGATAAAAGAATATACAACCCGATATTTTTGTCGTTTTTATTTTTATTATTCAGATCTCCGGTTTAAATTATTCCCGAATAAATTTCATTAGACGCATATGTAGCGGGCAGGCCGGTCCAGCTGCAATATTTAACCCTTTGTTTCCAATCAATTTTTTATCTCCCTTTTTTGTCCCGTCCCCTGCGCGCGTCCTGACCCCTCTCTAACACAAATGCGCCGATCTTTCTTGGAAATTTGCCAAGATAGAGAGCGCGAGGGTGGCTGGCTGCTGCTGCTGCTGCTGCTGGGTTAAAGCGTACAAATGGCAAGGAAAATGTCCCGGAAAGTATTACTCATTTTTAATTTTCGAAATCTGACACGTAAGCGCGAGCGAGGCCAGCAGCTAAATTGAAATATATATATCTTCCCGCGGCGAGTGCCGAACTCTATATCTTCATTATTAAATCTCAAAAACGGTCTGCGATGATAAACAAACTCCTAGGTTATAAAGTTAAACACTCCCCCCACACACACACACACATATATATATATATAGCTAACGGAATTAATTTGCTCAATCTAGAGGCTAATATTTACTCTCTCTCTCTCGCTCTCACGGCTGCTGCTGCAGCAGCAGCGAGCGCACGAGCCGGCGGACGAACATCTGGCGCATAAATGTATTGTATAAATAACGAGAATGAAAATTGTTGTACATTATCCGTAATGGCGACGACTACATATTGCTTCATTACTATAAATTCGCTACTCCCGGGGGCCCGAAATTTGCCAAGAATCAGCTATACATAAATACGGTACGTACGGTGCCGCCCACCCGTCTGTCCGCTCTCAAAAATCGTTAACCCTAATTTCTCCGCTCTCGTCAAATGAATCCGTGAATTTAAGCTCGCGCGTTCCATTTCCCTCAAGCCTATGTGCCACGGGATTATACGGACCATCCATATATATATATACACACACTGTCCGGGCAAACCAAATCGACGCGGTACAAATAACCGTTATAGAAAAAAGCTTGCCGGGGCTATTCCCCCTATACACCAATTCTCGTTTTTCATTGGCCTAAACCGCACCTCCTCTCTTTCGATCTCAAAACCAGGCCACAAAAAATCCCCTCTCCACACCCCACCCCCCAAAAAAAAAACCAATCCACCTCCACCTTCGCAAATCGAAACTCTTAAACCCCCATTCCCCCTGTTTCCCCGAAAATCCAATAAGCATGCGCTTGGCGCGCGCTACCGTCGCAGAGGACAATTTAAAATTCGCGAGTATGTCCCAGCCGAAAAAGGAATCCCTCTCCCTCTGTGCTCCGCGCGCACGCTCAAAAGGGGTCGATAGCGGGCGGCGCGTGACGTAGCACACCGACAACGAGTAGTAGGGCGGCTGCGCGCGTGCAGTAGCGCTTATCTATTATGCTCCAGCGCGGGGGTGGTCCTTTGGTGCTTTGGTACAATAACCGGACGACCATGAATCTTGAACGGGGGGAGGAGTGTATGTAGACACCGCGTGTTGTGTATACAACGCGGCCGCGCGCGGTGTTGTAGGTCGATTGACATCGCGCCGTGAAATGCGAATAAGGGGCGGTAGGGGGTGTTGATAGAGGAGGAGGATAGTGCTGGTGTGGAGTTCTTTTGTCTGAGGGAGAAAGGTTTTTTTTGGATGTGGGGATAGGAGGAGGGGAAAAGTGAATTTTTAGAGGTATTTTTTGGGGGGAAATGATGAAAATTTTTGTTTGTTACTGTTGTAAAAGTTTCACGAAAATACTCCCGTTTTCTGTTCCAGGTGAGTTGGCCAACAGTTCGTTGAACATTTAGTTCATAGATAAAGTTAACTGTGAGTATAAAACCTATTCTCTCTCACTCCCATCCTCTTTTGAATACCGGATCGTTTTAAAATTCAGTTTTGCGAAAATAAATAGATTCTGAGTAAAAAGAAAACCGTTAAAGCGTGACGGAGCGTATTTAAATTTTACCGTTTCTCACGGAGGAAAATTCTCCCGGCTTATAATAGTAATTTCGTACACTCAGAAAACGATCTTCTTGTATCAACGAGAATCTGCCTGTCGGAAGAGGATTTCCGCTAAAAATAGAGCCAAGAGGATATCTTCCTATGGAAGGAGGAATTATCTTACAACAGGAAGTCAAGCTTCCTGTAGCGGGATGATGATTTTTCGCGCAGGAGGACATTTTTTCACGCAGGAGAAATCCTTTTTTATTGCACGAAGATTTTCTGGGGAGGAGTTTTATTTTAAGACAGGAGGATCGTTTTTCTAAGTGTATATACTCTCTCTGAAATCCAACCCCCCCTCTCGACGAGCCGACATATGGCTCTGAATTTCAATGAAGTGCTTTTGAAATTGCATTCAAATTGAAAATGATCTTCAAACGCGAAGTAAATTGATTTCGCTTCCTAATTACAGTTTTATTATGAATAATGTTTGCGCTCACTCTATACGTTGTTTTACTGATCAAACTCCGAACTTCCTCGACTATTAAATTTACATTCGCAATAATTATACGCGTTCAGCTAAAAACTGTTAACTAATTTCCAAATACTCGCGACGCACGCGCGACGCGCTATATTCCAAATGCCATTAATCTTCCGCACTGCGCCGCTAACAACTTACAAATTACGAATCTCCCAAAACAAAGCCCACATCGTGCGACATCGAAACTTACGCGCGGAATACACTCGCGCGTGTATACACGCCATTGTGCGAAATCGCACTCGAGACGGCGAAACTACTCTCCTCGGGCGGAAACTTGTATACAAAATGCAAAGCTAATGCATAATTTCTGTAAACTCCGTGCGCGGACTTTCAAACGGCGCAGACGTCGACTCTCCTTTCTTTTCTTTTTTCGTCGTTCATTCACTTTTGTTCTCTCACAGCCCCGTTTTTCCCGCGCGCGCGCGCGTCGATATATGGTTTTTGCATTATACATAACTTATAGACTGATTTCACAGTCGAAGGCCGATGGAGTTTATAATAGGAGGGCGACAACTTCGTCGTGCCATAGCCTGATTGTGATGAGGTAACGGGATATTGTTTTCGCTGCGCGATTAGAAAATCGTGTTTCAGAGTCGTCTTGGGATTTACGAGGCAGGTATGTTGTTTTTTTAATATAAAGGACAATGCGATGCTTTACGAGCAAAAGCAATTAATGACAGACAATGCGATGGGAGATCGCGATTGCTTGATTAAAACGTTTGCAGGTGCAAAAAGTTGGCGCTCGCCCCATTCATCAAGTAAATTTATTAAACTTAGCAGAAAACTTATATCTATTATAAACGAAATCCTCGTTACACCGTATTTGATATTATCGAGCTTCAATTTTATTCTCTGAATTTCTTCATCTCGACTCGCATCGCAATTCCTTATTACTTTTGAACTTTCCTAATTTACTTAATCATAAAAGTCTCCCTCCTTTCCTCCCTACTTTTACAAAATTCAGAAAATCATGCAAATTTCGCGCATTAATATTCGCAAACTTTCTCGTAAAACCTTCTTTCCTCCTCCCCTCTAAGAAAAAAAAAAAACAAAATGATCGCGAATCGTTACCTACCACTTTTAATTAATTATGTTAAAACCGCAATAAACCTTCCACGCGCCTAAAAAGAACCATCGACAAGAGTGCGAATTCAATCTCGCCGTATCTTACTCCCCTCTGAGCAATAACACTCGAGGCGGCAAAATGGCCCATTCGGAAATGCATAGTCAGTTGTTGCATTTAAATGGTGCGCGCGTGCTGCAGTGTCCAGAAACTATACCGCGCGGCCTTATGGCGCAGCTCTCCAAAGGCCGTTTCTGCGCGTGCGTGTAGCGCAACACCTGACGGCCGAAGTGGTGGCTGGAATTCAATCGAGGGTTTCAGGTATGGTGGTGAAAGGGTTATATATGTTTTTTATTTATTTGCAAAGTATAGTGGGTATGTTTGGTATATGTTGAACATGCAGATTTAGCTTGTACGGCAATGAGATTGTTATATTTCGATTTGTAGGATGAATTGTGGCATACTTCTCTAAGATATGTAATAATATTTATAGTATGTGCATTAATATCGCCATGTTGTTTATTTTCATAATAACACTTATAAAAAGCTGTTAACAGAAACTGCGAATAATTATTTTACGGACAAGTACACATAATTAAAGCCACTACTTGCACGCTCATCATTTACTATTCGCACTCGCTCCTTCACCATCCATTTACCAAAAGACCAAACCACAAAGTAAAAAGCAAAAGCAGCTGAAAAAGCAATCCGCTCGAGATCAAGTCCGCGAGTGAACTCCAAACATGCAGTATAGCAGCAGCAGCATCAGCAGCACATCCACTAGCGCATCCTCTCCTCTTTCCTCTTCTCCTCTTCATTCACCTGCCACGGCATCGAACTTCGCCGGGCCGCCAAGCGCATCCTCGACTTCATTCTTCCTCCTCCTTACCCCCTATACTTCCCCAACAGCCTCCCACATACACAGAGAGCTCTCCAAAGCAAACAGCAGCGCAGCGCGACTACTATTTCCTTTAATCAAACTGCTCTCCCCGGCAGCGGCTGCAGAAGAAGAAGAAGCAGCTCACGGCAAAAGCAAAAAGGCAAACAACTGCAGGCAGGCGCGCACATATACACACAGAAAAAGATAGATAGACACGAGCGGAAGCGCGCTCGCGAGCGCAAAACAAGAAAAACATCCTAGCAGCGAGTCGCGCAAAATCAATAGACCGAGAGAGAGAGAGAGAGAGGAACTCACGTAATATCTGTGCTGCAGTGACATGTCTCCTGCAGCCTCTCGTCGTTTACCGCTGCTCTACGTCCTCCTCGTTTCCTCCTAGTACTGCTTCTGCTGCGTCGTCTTGGTCGGAAGCCCCGCCGACATCTTCCGCCGAACTTTTCTCTACTCCCGCGCAGACTCGCGGCGTTGTTGTTGTTGCTGCTGCTTCTGCTGTTGGTTGTGAGGACAACGACGCGGGGCCGGGGTATTCGGGCTCCTCGTCGTCTTCCTGCTCATTTCCGCCGGCCGATGGATACAGGAGGACACAGAGCTGGAGGTGGAGGAGGAGCAGCCTCCGCTTCGCCGGGGGTCCATCTCTCTAGCCGACCATACAGCCGGCCCGCGAGCTCTTTTTAGACTTGGATTTTCGTTCTCTCGCACGCCCACGCCTGGGAAATGCGATGAATCTTCGCGATGCGTTTTGTCTCGGTTAATTGGCTCCTTCTCGCCTGCGGCCGCCCGACATCCTCATCCTCGTCTCTTTACAGGCACCTCTGTATATTATATATATATAACGCATACAATGGTGAGGACGTCGAGAGAAAGAGAGGGTATAGGCCGAATAGTTGTGTAATATTAAGGAAGAAAGAGAGAGAGGGTTGAAGAAAATATAGATCGGCGCGAGCGGGAGATGAAGTTTTCGAGAGCAAAGTTGGTCGGAGAGAGAGAGTTTCTCGGAGGCCGATTTGGCTTAGCTTCTGTTCTCGCGGCGCTCACGAGAGAGAGAGGGAGAGAAATACAGTGTTTCGAAAGAGCGAGAGCATTGTTTTATCAGATGGGGAGTATATCATCGCGCGGCCGAGTGCCGAGAGGGGAACAAGGGAGAGGCTGTAGGAAGAGCGAGGAGGAGCTTATTGTTTTTAAAGAAGGCGAGCGGTGACAATGTGGACCCGGGCTGTGTTGTTATGTCGTTTGTTCTGGGATTGTCGGGATGCTGTCTATACATAAATTCATAAATGTCAACTCTACGTGGTCTCTTTATCGACGAGATCTCGTTGAATTTACACAAACAGCAGAAAAAGTATAGACGCCTATAATAATAAGAATAAACCTCCGTTAAAAAATAACCAGCGGACGCTCTCAGTTATTTCCGAAACTACTTTTTATAGCATCCTCCGCGGGTGCACTTGAATTGCCCGCGATTGCCATAACCGTTCCCCAATTATCTCTTGCGCAATCGACGATGACTCGGTAACCGATCGATTCCCATCCACCCACCCACCCCCTCAGCGACATCAAACAAACCTCGTTACCAACACGCTTTCGAAATCTGCATCACCCATCTCGTATGGAGGAAAAACCTTCCATGGGAAACGAGAGATTTCTCCCCAAAGCAAAGCTTTCCCGTCCGCGAAGAATCGGTATTATATACACAAGCGTGTGTAGGTGGCTGTCGAAGGGAAACTTTTAACGCGAGTCAGACCTGGCTCGGTACATTAGCGCGGTGTGTATGTGTGCTATATAAGATAGGATGGGAATCACTTAGGAGGTGAGGCGATCGGGTTTTTGTTGCGTTTGTGGTGGATATTTTAGAGGCTCGAGGGGGTTTGATTATCTGTAGGAGATTGGATTGGGTCAGGTGGTTGCGAATGGAGCAGGGATTTTCATAGGACTCACGCGTGCGCGCGCGCGCGTGTGTGTGTGTGTGTGTCTGTGTGTGCTTTGTAGGGAGCGACTTTTATATATACGTTTAAATATAAAAGTATACGAGTTCCCGGGGAAACGATAACATTTTCAAAGAAGCCTTTTTCGTCGCGAGGAGAGTAAGTAAACTTAGAAATATTCTTTATGAATATATAGAGCGTTTCTAAGCCGACTTTCGAAAAACTTTGTGATCTAAGCGCTCGCGCGCGGGCATATATATATAATAACTAAACTCAAATGTATATTATAAGAAAACTTTCGCTGAAAATTTCACTCAAACACTCATTTTTCACTTTCAACTTCCAGCCACTACCCCCCTCCCCCCCCCGTAGCGTAAATTGTCCACCTCCTCGCTCTTTACGATTTTCCACCTCCACACACTGACAAATTCCCCTAGCCCCCTCATCCCCTGCAAGCGCGAGCAAAAAGAGCGGCGACGGGCGGCCCTCCGCTTGCCTTTTTACGCCACCGTCGTCGGCGCGGGACGTACGCGCGATGGGTATACCTATATACGTACATCGGCCGACTTTCGGCTCTCCTCCCCAGGGAGATGGAAAACGGATTTGCGAGAGAGGGAGAGGATAGCCGTATATATATCGTAAAAATGTCCCGTCTTTTTCCTCTTCGAGAGCGCGCGCGCGCGCCTTGTCCTCAGCGGCGGACGTACGGCGCAAATTTAATTTTGACGCGCCAGCCCGGCGCCGCCGCGCTCTGCAAATAATATTCGATATTTCCCGGCGACGGAAGAGAGGAGGAAGAAGAAGGTCTGACCTACGCGAATTTCGACGGCCGCCGGATGATAAAGCGGGAATTGCGTTCGGTGCGGATGTGCTAAATACGATTTTATGGCCGGTCGTGCGATATTCGATCGTTCGTTTTATATACATTTTCTTTCGGAGACATGTAATGGGATTTCTCGGTGTGGATTCGTTCGTATAAATAAAGTTTCGTCGTGAAAATTGAAAACAATCATTTACCCTAATAACGGTTTACTTTATACTATTAAACGCGGTAATCGAAGCATCGCCTCTCGAATTGTTTGTTGTCCCATCGGGCGCAGTAGGTTATACTCACTCTACGATAATGTTTTCCCTCGGCCATTATTAAGCAGCCTAAAGCCTCTTCTGACTATAGCCAAACGCGAACCCGGAGCACTGGTAACCCAGAAAAATACATCCAGCCGCTTAATTTTCCATTCCGTGCTTCTCTCTCTCTCTCTCTCTCTCTCTCTCTCTCTCTCGTGCTACATATAGGTATATACATACATCCACCGTAGAGTGAGAGAGACAGCGATTACGCAACACTCGGGGCATCATCGTCGTCGGTCTATACATACTCGCGGGGGGTTTAATATTAACTATAAGGGAATCGCGTTCAAGGTTGCAGCTGCTATGTTGTCGTGCACGAGCTGGTACCGAAGAATACGGTCGTAGGTAAAGTGGCGGGTGAGATGAGGATAGAGTCGTGTAGAGTTATTTAAAGGGTGGTTCGAACGAATAGCAGTGTTATTATGAGAGATAAGCGGTAATCGTTAGCTTTATACAGACTCGAACCTCTTTTGGAAAAGAGTTTATATCGTAATAGATCTTATAATATAATTTGAGCCTATGCCAACGTTTTTTTCTATAGTCTTATATGTACGCTATACCCATCCTTCCCACACACTCCCGATACCCCGCTCGAATTCCACTCCGTGCCACCCCTCACACACACACACATACGTCACCCCTGCCTACTCCGGCTGAAAAGAGCAATTAAACATTTCCGCGCGCGATAAGGCCAAACTCTCTCGCGACTCTCCTACTAATGTCTACAGATGAGCAGACAGCCTTGCCCCCACCCTCCCACCCTCGTTCTCCATCAGCGACAGATAACAAGCGCTCGCTCGCTTGCGCATTGTTCACCGCCGCGAACTCCTTCGAATTCTGCCAATATCGAACTTCCTCTCTCTCCCCCTCGTGGCCTACGTCTTTCCCTTCGGTATAACTCTCTCGGCCTATATACCGCTGCGCTGCTGTAGGTGCCACACACACACACGTATATATATGTGTATACGCACACGCGGGCGAGGTGATAACTCACGCGTGCTCTGAAGTGCCCGGCGAATCTCTCGCTCGCTCTCTCTCTCCTCCACCTACGCGCGACGCGGCGGTGGAGGCTGATGATTTATCGTAATTGTATCTCGCGCGGTCCGGGCCGGGCTCTATATAACGCGGATGGTCGTCGTTGTGTGTACACTTTTTTAAGGGACTGTATAAAGGGGTGAGTTTACAGCTGTGGGATGGATGCAGATTTTGATGTGAGGAAGGTTTAGTATTGAGGTGGAGTGTAGGGGCGCTGGAGGCATGGATTTTCATTCAGTCGGAAAGATTTTTTACATTAATTGGATTAATTACGTCTTTGCGGCGTAGCTTCGTGAATGCGTAATGCAAATGTCCTCGGGACTTTTTTACTCTGCACCTAGAGAATTTTCTAATGGGTTTGCTTATACTTTTTCAGAAAGGAAATACGGATGATGAAGTCGGCAGGTGAAAGAGAATCGTCTTCGACTGTTTTTAAAGAGATATCTGAGACTATATGTATGTGTTCGACGATATTGTGTATACAGTTCTTAAAGACGATAGTCCCAAATAAGCAACTGTTCGATAAACTAATAATACCGGATATTTCCCATAAATTTGTTAGAGGCATCACTGCCATATATATCTAAAAAATCCTATACCATAAAACAAAAATCACTCATACCCTCGGCAAAAAACAACCTATCAAACCTCCAACACCGCCACCCAATGTCGGACAATTTGTCACCGCAACTCTCCTTCCTTTCTCTCTCCGCGCGCGAGCTAATCGAAAAAAGTGCTTATGCCCGCGGGATGGACGTGTTACACAAGATCGATGAGACAACACGATGTCCCCGCGGCACCGCACACGCTCGACCGTTCTTCACGCTCGTCGTTTTTCGGCCCGCGGCGACGAAGAAGTGCATATCAGTTCGGATCCCGCGCAAGAAGTTTTGATCGCGGCGCGGCAGGGCGGTTGTACGTATACGTATATGTGTATGTATATAGACGCGGTGCTCGTAATATTTAGCCCGACTTTTAATAGAATTGCAGTACCCAAGTCTATAAGGTCAGCTGGTTTAAATATAGAGTTTAGGGGTGGCGTCGAGAATAGGAAAAATCTTTACACTCAGAAAACGATCTTCCTGTATCAACGAGAATCTGCCTGTGGGAAGAGGATTTCCGCTAAAAATAGGGCCAAGAGGATATCTTTCTGTGGAAGGAGGAATTATCTTACAACAGGAAGTCAAGCTTCCTGTAGCGGAATGATGATTTTTCGCACAGGAGGAATCCTTTTTTGTCGCACGAAAATTTTCTGGGGAGGAATCTTATTTCAAGACAGGAGGATCGTTTTTCTGAGTGTAGGTTATTTCAAAGGGCGAATTGCCGTGGTTATAATTGCATAGAGATGTTGTCGTTTGTGATTTTAGGGAAAGTTTTAATTATTAGAAGTTTGATTTTGGACCTCGTTAAAAGTTGTGTATGACAAAGGTAGTTTTCAAGCTGGCAAAACGATGTTAATTTCATAATCATAACATAATAATAATTTAAATCGTAATACACTTCTATTTATTCAATTTATTTAAAACAAAAAGTTAACATTCCTCGAAATCATTCACGCGTTAATCCACTTATCGCCGTACATCTTACTTAAACCAATACCGCATCTTGCGCATCTCCAAAATCACGTCACATTAATTTACCGCGTAATGCCAACCCATTCCCTCCAAACTATACTTGAAAAAAAAAAACCTTTCGCTAATACAGCAACCTATCCGCACGCACATATATAATATATACACACGTATTCCCGCGCAATTCGATTTCACGCGCGGCGAGTCATCCGCTCTCCTCTCGCTAATCTAAGCGCACACGCGCTCGGCTGCGCTCTGCTCTGTCCTCTCTCTACCCACACACACACACACACACACACACACACACACACACACACACACACACACACACACACACACACACACACACACACACACACACACACACACACACATATATATATATCGAAAGTACCTATCTCTCTCGCGGTGCGCGTCACACACATCCCACGCACCTCGTGTGTATATGAATTTTATTAAGCCTCTTTGTCGGTAGCCGCGCGAAGTAATCCTAATTAAGTTACCTCGCGCGGGAGATTAGAACGAGAGAGAGAGAGAAGCCTTACGAGCGTGTATATCATTGAAGGAAAAATTTTAATATAGTAGTAGTAGCGCAAGCGCGCGCGGTCGTTGCATTCTAAGTGTTTATTAATTATAATTAGATAAGGTTGCGGCGGCGGGCTGGGATGGCGAGCGAGGGGAGGGGGAGATATAGTTTATGCTGGTAATTCGATGTAATAAGGAGTTGGCGCCCGCGCGAGTGAGGTAGAGCAGTGTAGTCGTGCTAGTTAGTTGCGAATGTTTATGTTTTACGTGGATTGGGTCAAATGTTTGTTGCCTACATTGCTGCAGAGTAAAGGTATAAAGCTATAACAGTCGAGATAGAAGATCTAAAAAGTTATATGCGAAAAAGAGTAAAGTATAAACGTGAAAAACGAGTAAATTTAAGTCTCTACTCAGATATATTTCTCTCTATGCTTACGTAATCGAAAAACTGACGTAACCACAAAAACAAATCTATGTATAAAAAATTCTCTAAAATCTATATTTCCAAACCAACATCTATCATACGTATATATATCCACTAAGTGAACCAACGATAAAGATAAAAGAATACTACTACGGCATACGCATCAGACGCATATATATATATATATGATATACCCAACCGTCATATTTACCTCTGCCCGCTCGGACAGCAACGACACCGTGGAAGAATACATCGTAAAACTGGGCGCACCACTCGTCGTCGTTCTCCGCGCGTAGGCGCACTCGCTCCCGCGAGACTCTCCCCGCATGAGATTTACGAGCGCCCCGCGCATTGTCTCTTTCTCTTTTCCTCTCTGTACGCACGTACCTACGTATGTATATATATTCGTCCCTCTGGTCGCGAGGAGCTATATGAGAGATTAAAAGGGTCGTGGCTGTAATGCGACGTAATGTAGCGTTTATGTGTATTGATAGGTCAGGTAGTTCGCGCGCGCCTTATTGGCTGGTAGCAGCAGCTCATGGGTATTACGGAAAGTGCGTGTGTTGTTATGGGTTTGTTAAGAAAGAGGAAATTGTGGCGGTGGCGAAACGCTGGCAGCGGAGATTTACGGCTGGGAATTGTCGGGGTTATATAGTGTGTGTAATGAGTCATTGGTGGATTGCACACAAAGGACGTTTGGAACGCTCGCGCGCGAGTATAAGAGATAATTGAATGGAGGTGAAACGTCGGCACTTTTTATATCATCTCCATATTCCACGCATAATATCACCCGCGAGAAAATCGCAACACCGCGTGTACTCCAAGACACAGCCCCCCCGCGCCATCCCGGAAATCGGAAATCGTAAAGGACGCGAGCGTCTCGCCAGAGCGCAGAAGAAGAAGCCCGGCCGTACGCGCGCGCGCGCAAATCCCGGATCGAAAAAGTAATTTTGTACTCTTCGTCCGGAAAGCCTCTGCTATATATACACACATAGATATAGAAGTAGCTCGCTCGCTCGCTCGCTGCATCTCAATTACGAGAGACGCGGGCGGAATGGGATTCGCGCGTAATTGAACTCGCGTATAGCGTACGCCCGAGCGCTTGTGTGTACATTATTTTGCGAGTATGTTGCGAATGCAAGCGCGGGCACGTAAGCTATGTGTGGGTGAGGGAGGTGTGAGGGACAGGTTCAATATTATACGCGTCAAAACACGCTGTCCGCTGCGCGCGCGGTTCTGTGTACAGAGCCGATCGATCTTCTGTATGTGTGTGTGTACGCGAAGGACTAAAGAGTTTACGTTTTTTTAAGGAAGTATGCAGCTACGCGGTGCGAAGGTTATTGCAAAGCGTTTTTGTGTCGGTTTAGCGGTAAAAAATATTCAATTACCGCCGGAAGTTTACGATCCCATTGTGCAGTATTGAATATAAATCATGTCATTATGAAAAGCAGGCACTTGGGAGAGAGAGAGAGAGAGAGAGAGAGAGAGAGAGAGAGAGAGAGAGAGAGAGAGAGAGAGAGAGAGAGAGAGAGAGAGAGAGAGAGAGAGAGAGAGAGAGAGAGAGAGAGAGAGAGAGAGAGAGAGAGAGAGAGAGGAAAAGTGGCAATAAGAATAGTTTTCCGGCGCGTAAGGGCTGTAAAAGTAAAGCTGATCCGATATTGTTTCATGAATGTTAACACATACACACACCGCGAGTTTCGTGTGTACAATAAACTCGTCGTTTCGTAAGAGAATATTTTGCAGAATAGACAGTTTTTTTTCGACTATTATACTTTGTTTACGTACAAACTTTAACACACCGACCGTTACGATATCTTTTTTCAATACATATTAATTTTACGGGCTCAAAATTATATACACTCCGCGGGCGCGCGGTTATCGCAAGGCTATTAAAGAAGAAAATATATTGAATTTTTTCCCCACCACGCCGATAAACGCGCTTTGTTGCGTGTAAAATATATTTTCCATCCCGTGTTTGGTTTATCCATCTACATTTTTTTCCCTACCGCTGAATGGGGGGGAACTTTTTTTCCGCTGCGGATTTTTCGCTTTTCAGCCTTCACACAGCTCCGAAACGTACAAAAACCCGCGCGCATTTTCAAAGTTCTAATTAACGAACTCGAACGCGCGCGCGTCGACCCGGCACTAACGAAACACTCGCGCCCGTTCCCGTCAATCCCACACCATTATCCTCCCTTCGTTCCCTCCCCCCAAAAAAAGGAACAACTAGTCCAATTCCCACGCGCGGGTTTTCCAAAAGCCCTTCAATCACACACACCCAGCGCACCATTGTTTACTCTCACACATATATACGCACACGCGCACACTGGTCTACATAATTCACACGTCACTCGGTCGCGAAAAGCGCCGCGCGAAGCAAACCCCGATTTAATTATTTTCCAGCGGCTCTCGTGCACTGCAGTGAAAGGTCAATCGAACTGACCGTGTACGCAGCGCACACGCGGAGGGGAAAAATCGAAAGAGCTCGGGCTGGCGCGCTCGATTTATCGTCGGCGCGAGCGCGCAATTGCGGCCGGAAAAACGCAAGATAAGCCCAATTCGTCAGCGTCACGGTGCCAGCGAGCGAGCGAGCGACGTGATGGAGCGGCGGCACGGCCACAGTTGTTCGACTTTTTCTCTCTCTCTCTCTCTCCGCTGCACGTGTGTGCAGCGCGCAGTGCCGCAGCGCGATTCGATTTTTCAAGAAGTGAGACGGAGGGAGAAGCGCGTAAACTCGATTGAGACATCAAACGCTGCTGGTGCGCGTGTGTATGAGTGAGTGCGAGTACTGTTTTGTGAGAGAGGGAGGGAACGATGAGAAAATTCACTCGGGCTCGATGGCGCGGGAGAAGAGAGAGAAGAGTAGTCTTGGAGATGTCATTTTCGAAGCTGTGGATAAAGTGTTATTGAGCAGATCTTGCCCGCGCTCTTCCCAAAGGGGGTTTATGGCTGTTTTATTCCTTTGCCTTTCGCCGACCATCGTGAAGATCGACGGTTTAGTTTGATTTTTTTTTCTTTGGATGTATAGTTTAGTTTCTTTTTGTGCTGGAATGAGCCGTCAAATTTTAATGAAAGACCGAATTTTTCTTGATGCATGCGAATGAACTTTTCTGTGAGGATAAACGACTGCCTAATTAATTTAAAAAGTGAAAACAATGGAAACACGTTGACATCAAGAAGGAAGCGATGACAATAAGAATCTAACAAATACGTAAAAACAATTTTCCCGCAGGAAGATTCTTCCAACTTTCCAATCTCTGTAAAATATTCAACGGACTTACAGGCTAAAACATTTAGTCGTACATTTAATTACAAGCATTATCGGAGGAGAAATTTTGTAAAATCGCATTATAAATTGCATTTCCCCCTCTATCCTCTCCCCGGGGAGAGTAATTTTTCACGCTAACGAACTTGCTCCTCTATCTTCATTTCGCACAAAGAGAAGAAAAATTGCCTCTAATGGGGTTCATTTTCGCTCTCTCGCTGTACACATAGATAAAGCGCGTAAACAAAGATGAGTCTACTCGAGATATTCCTTTCCATTAAAATTGAAAACACCGCGGATATTATTTCTCGGATTCCGAGATTAAGGAGCACTCGGAGAGTAGTTTCTTTTTGTTGTTCTAAAAGAGAACGAGTCGGGGAGCTCTTTATATAGTTGAAGTACGAATCTTTCCCGAGATTACGAACCGGCGAACAATGTGCACACTGCGTTGAGTAACAGCAACTGCTTACATTATAGAAACACTCTACTAATGATCGGCAGGTGTATAGGCCGTAAATTACTTTCGAATCTCGAAATAAACATTCGAACCCATCAACCTCTTCTTTCCCACCACCGCCGCACACGATCAATCGCTCGCGCTTCTTCTTCTTCCACGGCACGCGCGCGCGTTATGAAATAGGCTCGACCGCTCTCTCTCTCTGTCTAAGCGATCTCATCGATTGTCGCGCGAGTGTAGCGCCGGACTGTATGTATTATAGCGCTGCAGTGCAATATACGCGCGCAGGTGTGTTGTGCTGCAGCAGCGCGAAGCCGCGCGAAGCAGAAGCAGCAGCGACGGCGGTGGCTGCCCGCTGTAATGTAAGGCGCGCGCGGCATTAGCGGGTCAGCGCGGGGTTGTGCACGCGGGGATGATGTGTATGTGTGTGGGTGATGCGAGGAAAAGAACGTGTTGGAATGATGGATGGTGGGTTATATTTTGTGTAGTGTAGGGCGAGGGTGGTTGTAGTTTTTGGAAAAATTATTTTGTTTGCTGAAAGCGGAGATTTGAAATTTTGGTTTTTAAGTTTTTATACAGTTGGTAGATGGGCGGCTGATTGTCCCGTTTGAAAAGAATTTAGTCGAGTTTATATGTATATTTAGTATATTTATAGTTTTTAGTTGAGGTTTTAAACAATAATAATAAACTATCGTCGTGAAATTGAATGGGTAACTGTTATACAGAATATTAAGAGTTGAATTTAAAAATCTGATAATAAACTCACATTTTTAACCTATATATATATATATAGTAAAATGTATGTTACGCTTAAAGAAATTGATGTCAAAAGCTGGTTTGATAAAGTGTCAATAGACATCTGCATCAGAGTTAATACGCAATGTGAAAGTATAACGCGACGAACTCTTTAAAGAGCGCATATTAGTACTACTAAAAACTTTTTAAGTGAAAACTTCTCTGCAGCTAAAAGGTCCCAGTGGAAACAATCTTGAGCAAATGTTTCTTTAACGCGTTTAATATAAACTACCTTACTCCCATTTTATGCAGTACATTATCTCATTTCAATTTAAAACTTTTTAGTTCTATCTTTTTTATTACACTATTAATCAAATCCCAGATTAAATTGACACCAAGCCATTTTCCACACTTTTCTTCCTAAAAAAAAAAAATAAAAAAAAACTGAAAACTTTCGGCGCCACTTTAAACTGCCTTTTCTCTTTTACAAGTAAAATTTTTGTAATTTGTCACGAAACGGCTCCGCACTGTCACGGACGGCACAACGAGAAACTTTTGCTTTCCCGTAATCATTGCCGAAGTAATAGCTGGACAAGTATACAGCTCTCGAAAGAGAGAGAGAGAGAAAGAGAGGGAGAGCGCGCGAATTCACTTTGCAGCGATGATAGTTGCTCGCATTTTAAGTGCACTCCGAATTTCTTGCGTCGAACTTTTTACTCGCGGAACCGAGGTAGAGCTCCTCCGGGGGAGTTTCAAGTTCCGCGCTCGCGCGAGAGAGCGATGGCTTTCGAGCTTTTACCCTTTATAATAAAATAACGAATGGATAACGTTTGAGCGAGTGATCAATTTACTTTTCAAATTTTATTTATTTACTTTATATGTTGGTTAATAAATTATTGTCGCGATTATTATTGATTTATAATAAAATAATTATTAGAAGAGTAGGTTTCATTTGAAAGTTTAGAACAATTCTAAAGTCACTTTTGTGAAAATGACTCTATCGATTAGCGCCAAACATCATATATATTCATTTCCCTCTCGTCGCAAAAAAAAAACATATCCCCCCAACCAGAGACAACTATATCGACTGACAGCCGGTGCACTTGGCACCACTGAAACATTCAGCGCCCCTCGCAACCACCTCGTGTGCTCCGTCCTCTTGGAAACCACCGATGCATAATTCAGAAAAAATTCAAAACCCACGCACAGCATCTCCCCCTCCCCCCTAAAAAAACAACCCCTTCATCTTTCTTTCTCTTCCTCCCTTAACAACCACCAAATTATAAAATAAATAAAATCACACACGCACGGGGAGAGACTTCACCTCTCCTCTCCCTCTCTCTTACAGCCTCTCTCTTCCTCTCACTCTCTCTCACACTCTTCTCTCGCGGGTGGTGCGCGGCCGCCGATGCACCAGGCGCCGAATCGCGGGCAACTGAGGAGGCCAGACCACCAGCAGCAGCTACCCCCAGCTTGCTCGCGCGCGCGCACTCACACACATACCTATATATACACACGCGCGCGCGCGCCCATCCATCCCCGTGCACTCTCTCCTCCCCCCGGCTGCGCGACCCCCTGCGCAAAGCTGCACCGCGCTGCGCCGGGCTGACTCTGCCTGTGTGCTGTGGTAGTGGGGGGTGGCAGCGGCGGTGGCAAATCTCGTTGGTGTGTACGTACGTGGACGACGACGACGACGACGAGGACACTGCAGCGAGAGAGGGAGAGTTGTGCCGATGCGGAAGAGGAGGAGGAAGAGGGAGGGAGGAAAGGGTGGGCTTTTTTGGATTGAATTCGGCCTGGCTTTTTGTCCGCGTTAATTGGGAGGTGGGGCAGGAGGATTTTCGGCGGGTGGAAAGGTGAGATGGCGGAGAGGATGGAGAGATGTCTTGGGTCGGTGATCAGGGATGCGACGTGTGGTATCGCGAGATATGGTTGCAGGGTTTTTAATTTAAGGGTACACGAGGGAGCCTAAGTGTTTTAGATTTTGTTATGAATACGATTAATCGAATTGTTATGGCTCATACTGTATAAATATACCTTTATTGTCATTCTTTTGAATTAGTGGTAAATAATAGAATAACCAAAGCTCTTAAAAATTAAAATGGGTATTCCAGTTCAAGGAGAAATCAGGACCATGAAAAAGATTTACATTACATTATTGTTGTTAAAATGTAATTTTTATTTTCTGTTAATGTTGTTATCAAACAGTTTGTGAAAAAATTAAAAAAAAAAAAGAAAAAAAAAGAAATAGGGAATCAGATAAATAGATAAGAGAAAGCGACTATCTCTGACAACCCTGTTGAACAAAAATTTCAATAATTCCATAATTAAGTATACACATCGTATAACAGAATTTCGCTGCGGATATAGAATTCATTCCGCGTACGCTAGGAACGTTCAATTAAGTTGCTTCACTACGCGCAACTACATTTTACCGAGATAAATCGCGACCTACACGTCAACCTGATTTTTCAACAAAATGCATATAATTACATAGGCGCGAAACCGCGGACACGTGAGGTATATATATTACAGATACAGTTTCTGCGGTGTTTGTTACCAATGAATTATTTTTGGTCGGCGCGGCTAGCTCATCGATCCAGTCGAAATAATTACGTATTGCAACATGCAAATGTTGCTTAACTCGCGAATATTCTTCTTTTGATATGGTATTAGCTCTCTCCAGCACGTATGCGTTTGATTAATAATTCTTATGGTTAAGCTCGAATATTAGCATGACTATAGTGATTAAATAAGCGCGATATTCTAATTAAATGAAATCACACGACATTTCGCGTCTTTTCTCTCACTATTTCAACATCCAATAAACATAAAAGTTTCATGAAAATTGTCATATTCATTTACCAACACACAATCATTCCCTCACCATCCAATTAAAAATTCATCCCTCCTCGCCGCCAAAATCCATCGCACCCTACATAGCTATCGAAACATAAAAAAATACACTCCTTTTTCAACGACCGATTGATTCGCTAACGAGATTCTTTCGGCTGGCAGCAAGAGAGAGAGAGAGAGACAGAGAGAGAGAGAGAGAGAGAGAGAGAGAGAGAGAGAGACAGAGAGAGAGAGAGAGAGAGAGAGAGGTCATCCCTGTTATTTCGGAGCCATTTCCGGCGACTGGAATCGCGGTTCCGCTCCGAAATAATAACGCTATTTTGACACGCCGGGGCTGTGTGCGCGCGAGGGCGACGCTTACGTCACTCGTCACGAATTTTCATCTAGATGAGACCCGAGAAAGAGAGGAGGAGGAAGAGGAGGAAGAGAAAGGGGAGGTTCCATCCTATATATCCGCACTGAATGAAGAATAAAACGTGCCACGGTTGTTTACTTCGGATTTTATAGTCGTTGTGAGGTGGTTGACAGTCTGCTGTAATTTGTTTTTAATTTTGAAGTAACGTTGTTGTTCATTTTTCTACTGCTGTTTAAATGAGAATGAAATTCTTTTTTTCTTTTGATTTATGCTCGTTCGGATGCTCGTGAAATTGGTGTCGATATATATTATTAGTTTTTGTTTTAAAGCACTGTTAATGTAAACAAACGCATGAAAAAAAAAATTAATTCCCTTAGTAACGAAAACTCTGAATACAAAAAAAAAAACAAATAGTTTTCAAATAAACTAGAAAATATTTTATTCAGGTCACTCGGAGTTGAAAAAGATTTTTTTTCAAACTTGACAACACACTTTTTCCTACCCCGTTTCGCTCTTATTTTTCTCCCCTGAGAACTACTACCGGTGTAAAAATCGTTTCGATCATTAGCGGTGCCATTTTTAATAAAGGCGCCCGCGGCAGCGACGGCACCAGCGGAAGAACGAAAAATATTAAAGCGAAGTATCGGAATTTTAAAGCGCACAAAAGGGCCACGCGTGCACGAGTCTCTGCGGAATTCAAATTAGCGAGAGCCCGGGGAGCGAAGATTCATCGAAACAAAGCGCGCACAGCTTTTTTCCACCCCCGTCGCCTCTCGCTCTATCGGATAAGATTTTTCCTTTGCCCCAACTCTCTGCTGCTGCTGGCCAGATCGCGCGTGAGAGCACGCGCGGCAATATCGGGTTTGCTCGACTGTTTAAGAATTTATCGAATATATACGCGCGTGTATCTGTGTGTGTGGGTGTGTGAGTGGAAGAGAGCAAGTGTGAAAGCGATTTTACGATGGGTTACGGTAATCGTCGGGTTTGATTGCTTTTTTAAACGGTGTAATGTGAAATATATGTGGTGGTAGCGTTTTTATCTGAAATGAATAACTGAGTTTTGTATATAGTTCCTAGTGTAAGATTTATATCCCCCCGCCCTCTCTCTCTTTCTCCCCCCCCCCTCTCTCTCTCTCACGCCAAATACCTCATTTAAATACATTCAATATATTTTTTTATAAAGCTTTTATAATAAAACATTTTTATATTACTTTTTACAAAAGTATAAACCAAGGCAAGTAACAGTGTATTACCAGCCGCTTCTATGTAATTTTCTCTACGAAAAATTTTTAGAAAGACGAACTTAAAATGGTAAAAAATATTTAAAAAACTTTTTCTGTGAATACGTTTGTAATAAACTCATTAAATACAAATCTAACAAAAGAAAGTAATGAAATCAATACGCATAAAGTCAAGTACTTACCATTAATTCTTGGAATAAATAAAAAATTTTTTTTTTTATTTAAAGAATTCATTTAATCGCCAACACTTATATCTATGTGAATATTACTATTTCAAATACGTTTTGTCGATAGCTATGTTTTTTTCAACTTGAAGACCTAAAATTTATCTTCCTTGGAACATTGTATATTGGAATCAAAATTTCATTTAAATAACGATATTTGATGTAAAAATTTCTACAAATTAAACAAAAGAAAGTTATGAAATCAATTCCTATAAAGTCAAGTATTTATTATTCAATATATTTTTTTATAAAGCTTTTATAATAAAACATTTTTATATTACTTTTTACAAAAGTATAAACCAAGGCAAGTAACAGTGTATTACCAGCCGCTTCTATGTAATTTTCTCTACGAAAAATTTTTAGAAAGACGAACTTAAAATGGTAAAAAATATTTAAAAAACTTTTTCTGTGAATACGTTTGTAATAAACTCATTAAATACAAATCTAACAAAAGAAAGTAATGAAATCAATACGCATAAAGTCAAGTACTTACCATTAATTCTTGGAATAAATAAAAAATTTTTTTTTTATTTAAAGAATTCATTTAATCGCCAACACTTATATCTATGTGAATATTACTATTTCAAATACGTTTTGTCGATAGCTATGTTTTTTTCAACTTGAAGACCTAAAATTTATCTTCCTTGGAACATTGTATATTGGAATCAAAATTTCATTTAAATAACGATGTTTGATGTAAAAATTTCTACAAATTAAACAAAAGAAAGTTATGAAATCAATTCCTATAAAGTCAAGTATTTATTATCATAAATCTATTTTCGGAGTAAATACATTTTTTTATTACAAACATTTATTCGCCAACGCTTATATATATTTTTATATGTTACTTCAACAAAGAATATAGAAGTTCAAAATTTCGAACTCAAAGACAAAAAAATTCATTTTCCTTCAAGATATTGCATGTTGGAATTGAATTCATTTAAACGACATTTTTTAAATAATACAAAAGAAAGTTGTGATATCAATTCCCAGATAATCAAGTATTTTTATTATCATTTAAACCACGACATTTTTTATAAATTATGCAAAAGAATGTTGTGATATCTATTCCCAGATAGTTAAGTATTTTTATTATAATTATAATTGAGTTGATTATATATTATAACGATACTTTCTTTTTCGAACAATATCTTTTACATTATATATGATTGAGATGTTAATGGTTCAACGGTCAATTTTTACGTTTATATCCATGTGGCCTAGTGGAATTGCTTACTCTATTTATTATATAATATTTATAATAATAAGCCAGCTATCCCAAAAGTTCTTAAGAAATAAGAAATTTTTTCAAAAAGTTTTCCACAGAAATTTGAATATCTTTTTATAAAACTTTGAGATACTGTAAAATATTTATTAAACTTATATGTAGATTTGTTTGACACATTTTAAAGGTTTTTCATTGTAAAAAATTAATGATAAACATACTTGCCGGACCCGTCCTTTGGCAGTTCAAGCTATTGAGCTACATAATTTGCTAAAGAAATATCGAATGATTATTAGTACATTAACGATTTAGAAATAAATATCCTTTTGGCACGTTAAGAATACAATTGCATAATAAAAGTAGAGTACTTCAAAAAATATTATTTGATAAAATTATAAAAGTAATTGATAATAATCTTATTATTGTAATGTTCTAATAATATAAAGTTCATATAACAATTATTATGTATACTGCATGCATTTGCGTATGACATTTAGTCATGAACTATACAAAAAATTAATGTTATCATTATGAAATCCATTCATGGCCAGCACTGACTCAAGTAGATGTGTTACTATTTATAATAATATTAATACTCGTCGTATAGTTGAATTCAATTAAACTATTGAATTTCAATAAACTATGTCAATAAACTAATTGAAATTGAAATAAAATTAATCGACAATCAATTTAAGGCGATGTTAGTGCCATCCGTTACTGATGATTGCAGGGATACATTATTTTCATTCAATTTTGAGTTTGGAGACAATATCACTCTGGTGTGTTATAGTTAGTTATCAAATCTATAACATGTCAGAGAGATTTTTTGTCAAAATTAAAAATTGAATGAGAAAAACGGGACTTCAGTCGGCGGTAACTAAGGGGCCTTACATCGCCTTACCGAAAAGCGAAAACTAAGCAATGTTGCCAAAACAGTTCTAGAAATTTTCTTTTTTTAATAGTCCCCTGTTTCGCTAAAAACTGCCAAAGGACGGGTCCGGCAAGTATGTTTATCATTAATTTTTTACAATGAAAAACCTTTAAAATGTGTCAAACAAATCTACATATAAGTTTAATAAATATTTTACAGTATCTCAAAGTTTTATAAGAAGATATTCAAATTTCTGTGGAAAACTTTTTGAAAAAATTTCTTATTTCTTAAGAACTTTTGGGATAGCTGGCTTATTATTATAAATATTATATAATAAATAGAGTAAGCAATTCCACTAGGCCACATGGATATAAACGTAAAAATTGACCGTTGAACCATTAACATCTCAATCATATATAATGTAAAAGATATTGTTCGAAAAAGAAAGTATCGTTATAATATATAATCAACTCAATTATAATTATAATAAAAATACTTAACTATCTGGGAATAGATATCACAACATTCTTTTGCATAATTTATAAAAAATGTCGTGGTTTAAATGATAATAAAAATACTTGATTATCTGGGAATTGATATCACAACTTTCTTTTGTATTATTTAAAAAATGTCGTTTAAATGAATTCAATTCCAACATGCAATATCTTGAAGGAAAATGAATTTTTTGTCTTTGAGTTCGAAATTTTGAACTTCTATATTCTTTGTTGAAGTAACATATAAAAATATATATAAGCGTTGGCGAATAAATGTTTGTAATAAAAAATGTATTTACTCCGAAAATAGATTTATGATAATAAATACTTGACTTTATAGGAATTGATTTCATAACTTTCTTTTGTTTAATTTGTAGAAATTTTTACATCAAACATCGTTATTTAAATGAAATTTTGATTCCAATATACAATGTTCCAAGGAAGATAAATTTTAGGTCTTCAAGTTGAAAAAAACATAGCTATCGACAAAACGTATTTGAAATAGTAATATTCACATAGATATAAGTGTTGGCGATTAAATGAATTCTTTAAATAAAAAAAAAATTTTTTATTTATTCCAAGAATTAATGGTAAGTATTTGACTTTATGCGTATTGATTTCATTACTTTCTTTTGTTAGATTTGTATTTAATGAGTTTATTACAAACGTATTCACAGAAAAAGTTTTTTAAATATTTTTTACCATTTTAAGTTCGTCTTTCTAAAAATTTTTCGTAGAGAAAATTACATAGAAGCGGCTGGTAATACACTGTTACTTGCCTTGGTTTATACTTTTGTAAAAAGTAATATAAAAATGTTTTATTATAAAAGCTTTATAAAAAAAATATATTGAATAATAAATACTTGACTTTATAGGAATTGATTTCATAACTTTCTTTTGTTTAATTTGTAGAAATTTTTACATCAAATATCGTTATTTAAATGAAATTTTGATTCCAATATACAATGTTCCAAGGAAGATAAATTTTAGGTCTTCAAGTTGAAAAAAACATAGCTATCGACAAAACGTATTTGAAATAGTAATATTCACATAGATATAAGTGTTGGCGATTAAATGAATTCTTTAAATAAAAAAAAAAATTTTTTATTTATTCCAAGAATTAATGGTAAGTACTTGACTTTATGCGTATTGATTTCATTACTTTCTTTTGTTAGATTTGTATTTAATGAGTTTATTACAAACGTATTCACAGAAAAAGTTTTTTAAATATTTTTTACCATTTTATGTTCGTCTTTCTAAAAATTTTTCGTAGAGAAAATTACATAGAAGCGGCTGGTAATACACTGTTACTTGCCTTGGTTTATACTTTTGTAAAAAGTAATATAAAAATGTTTTATTATAAAAGCTTTATAAAAAATATATTGAATAATAAATACTTGACTTTATAGGAATTGATTTCATAACTTTCTTTTGTTTAATTTGTAGAAATTTTTACATCAAATATCGTTATTTAAATGAAATTTTGATTCCAATATACAATGTTCCAAGGAAGATAAATTTTAGGTCTTCAAGTTGAAAAAAACATAGCTATCGACAAAACGTATTTGAAATAGTAATATTCACATAGATATAAGTGTTGGCGATTAAATTAATTCTTTAAATAAAAAAAAAAAAATTTTTTATTTATTCCAAGAATTAATGGTAAGTACTTGACTTTATGCGTATTGATTTCATTACTTTCTTTTGTTAGATTTGTATTTAATGAGTTTATTACAAACGTATTCACAGAAAAAGTTTTTTAAATATTTTTTACCATTTTAAGTTCGTCTTTCTAAAAATTTTTCGTAGAGAAAATTACATAGAAGCGGCTGGTAATACACTGTTACTTGCCTTGGTTTATACTTTTGTAAAAAGTAATATAAAAATGTTTTATTATAAAAGCTTTATAAAAAAATATATTGAATGTATTTAAATGAGGTATTTGGCGTGAGAGAGAGAGACGGGGGCGGGTGAAAGAGAGAGAGGCGGGGGATATCACAACTTTCTTTTGTTTTTTATTACATAAGCTTTATGAAAAATGTATATTGAATGGATTTAAATGAGGTTTTTGGTGTGAGATAGAAAAGAGAGAGGGGTGGGAGGAGAGAGTAGTAAATACTTGACTTTATGCTATTGATTTCATTACTTTCTATTGTTTGATTTGTATTTAACGAGTTTATTACAAACGTATTCACAGAAAAAGTTTTTTAAATATCTTTTAACATTTCAAGTTCGACTTTCTAAAAATTTTGCGTAGAGAAAATTACATAGAAGCGGCTGGTAATACACTGTTACTTGCCTAGGTTTATACTTTTTTAAAAAGTAATAAAAAAATTTTTTATTATAAAAGCTTTATAAAAAATATATATTGAATGTATTTAAATGAGGTACTTGGCGTGAGAGAGAGAGAGAGAGAGAGAGAGAGAGAGAGAGAGAGAGAGAGAGAGAGAGAGAGAGAGAGAGAGAGAGAGGGCGGGAGGATATCACAACTTTCTTTTGTTTTTTCATTACATAAGCTTTATGAAAAATGTATATTGAATGCATTTAAATGAGGTTTTTGGTGTGAGATATTTATGTCACTAAGCAATATTTTCTTCTATGCAAATTATATGAAACTCATAAAGCGTAATTATTTATTATTAATACACACTTGTTATATTAAAAAAATATTTGAAACTGATTTTTAATAGAAGTTTTAAAAATTTGATTATAAACACTTCATGTAAGACATCATACCAGTTACTTTATTTTATTTATTACACAAAACACTGAAAATTATATATCACTCAGCAATATTTTTTTCTATGCAAAAGCTTATTATGAAGTTTATGAATCTCATAACATGTAATTATTTTATTTATATTAATACACACTTGTTCTATTCTCAAATATTTGAAACTGATTTTTAATAGAAGTTTTAAAATTTGATTATAAACACTTCATGTAGCACGTCGTACCAGTACCATATTTTATTTATTATTACACAAAACATTGAAAATTATATTGTATATTTATATATAACCTCGCGTGTCACTGAGCAATATTTTCTTGTATGCAAAAGTTTATTATGATGTTTATGAACCTCATAAGATGTAATTACTTATTAATACACGCTTAAGCTATTTTCAAAATATTTGAAACTGATTTTAAGGAGAAGTTTTTAAATTTGATATAACATTTCATGCAACACATTTTACCCGTATTTTATTTTTTTATATTACACCAAATACTGATAGATGTCATTTTGTAATCACAATTTGTTATCAATAACATTTGATTTATATATGCACTTCATTGGACATATCATACTGATATTTTATTTTATTTAATAATACAAAACACTGATTACATGCCATTTTTTAATCACTATATGTTATTTGTCATCAATAAAATTTAGTTATATATGCACTTCATGCAACACATCATACCGGTATTTTATTTTATTTATTACGCAAAACACTGATTAGATGTCGTTTTGTAATAATAATAATTTAATCCTGTCAAATATGAAGACCAATTTTTAATATTCTTCTAAAATAATTATTTTATTTATTAATACACACTTGTTCTATTCTCAAATATTTGAAACTGATTTTTAATAGAAGTTTTAAAATTTAATTATAAACACTTCATGTAGCACGTCATACCAGTACCATATTTTAAACACTGAAAATTATATTGTATATTTATATATATAACCTCGCGTGGCACTGAGCAATATTTTTTTGTATGCAAAAGTTTATTATGATGTTTATAAACCTCATAAGACGTAATTACTTATTAATACACACTTGAGCTATTTTCAAAATATTTGAAACTGATTTTAAGGAGAAGTTTTTTAATTTGATATAACATTTCATGCAACACATTTTACCGGTATTTTATTTTTTTATATTACACCAAATACTGGTAGATGTCATTTTTTAATCACAATCACAATTTGTTATCAATAACATTTGATTTATAAAATTTTCATGTTGAGGATATTATAAAATACATCTTGAAAATATTGTATCGTAAATAGTATTTGCCTGCACTTCTGTTTTTCTTTCTTGAGTAGTGCTATATATATTCTTACTATCTTCTTTAATATAAATTATTCTATTCCTACGCGTCTGTTCATGTATTAAAATAACTTTTTGTCGTCCATTAATAATAAAATAACAACCAGGGTCATGAGGGCAGTCGTTCATTTTTGCTAATTCAAAATTAGATTTTTCAGACACATTACACGATTAGAACTCCTTAACATTATTGGCTATATTATACATATATCTCAATATTTCCAAAAGGACTCGAAAAAAATCTTCTGGTATAATATCTGTAAAAAATCTGTAAAAATAAAAAATCACACAAAGTATCAATTTTTACAACATGATTTTAGCCATTTAACATTCAGCCAGTAAGTACTTATCTAATAAAAGTTATTTTTCCCATTGATTGACTGATACACGAAGAATAGATAAATCTTTAATATAAATTATTCTATTCCTAAGCGTCTGTTCATGTATTAAAATAATTTTTTGTTGTCCATTAATAATAAAATAACAACCAGGGTCATGAGGGCAGTCGTTCATTTTTGCTAATTCAAAATTTTCAGACACATTACACGATTAGAACTCCTTATCCCTATATTTCCAAAAGGACTCGAAAAAAATCTTCTGGTATAATTCTGGTATAATATCTATAAAAAATCTGTAAAAATAAAAAATCACACAAAGTATCAATTTTACAAAATGATTTTAGCCATTTAACATTTAGCCAGTAAGTACTTATCTAATAAAAGTTATTTTCCCATTGATTGATTGATACACAAAGAATAGATAAATTCTTCTCATCACCAGTTGACTATTTGAGATTTTTACATATTATTAACTAATTTATACTAACTCACGATATCACGATATGATCACGATATGATAACATTTGTAATATATATATCTGTGTGTATAATAAAAAAATACTGACATGTTATTATATGTAAATATAAGGTTAGGTCGATATATATATATATATACACGCTGGGTCGTATGGGGTCACGTGACGTTATACGTATCACGGGATCGGAAGCGGATGCAGGTCTGATGAAAGAAAAGGAAAAAATTTAAAGATCGGAATCGACCAGTCTGATTCTTTGATACTCAATATCTCTTAAATGAGACAATATTTTTGAATAAAACCTTCAAATTTTTCTAGCTTAATGAACATAGATTTCAACAAGTGTATTATGCTAGATATTTATTCTGCATAGATAAAATACAACGCGATCAAAGTTTTCGCGCTCTCATATCAAAGAATATAAGGCACGGGTCACTCCTTAGGCCTCTTCTGCATTGTTTGACTGTTACTTGCCTTCGGAGCGCTCCCGCGCTCCTTGATTTTTATTATTTTTGTAATTTAATAAAAATGAATTCTATAAAAGATCTGTTTTTTCTGTAGAAAGGTCAATCTGTAGTTAAGTTCGAATTAAAAAGTAAATGAAATTTTAATGAAATTTTATAACGATGAATTTTTAAAGGTAGAGGGTACTGAAGTGAATTGAAACAATTCATGTTTAAATTCCTATTTAAAGGGTTCTCTAAAGTATATGTATTGCTCAGAAATATTTTTTTCAAAAGATAACAGCGAAATTTTCAATATTTTTTTACACAATACTACATTTTTCGTCTTTAACTGGTGGTTTGCAGACCAGTTTTTGTAGTATCTATTTGCAACTTTGTACATATAATATTTATCTAGTTTTCTAAAAGAAGTATAAAGCGCTTTTAGTTTTAAAATGCGTTATATGTTTGTTAAATTAATTTTTACATTAAAAAGTTTAGTTTATCCTTAGTCAAAGATGTTTATAAATTCAAGAGTATATGGTTGGGGTGAAATCGCCTCATACTTCTTTTAGATATCTGAAAATATTGTATGTGCAAAGTTGCAAGTGAATAGTACAAAAACTCCTGCGTAAAAACGGCCAATTAAAGTCAACCAAAATAGTTTTGAGTAAAAAAATATTGAAAATTTGATTTTTTATTTAAAAACAATATAAATATAATTAGGAAAAAATTGCACATTAGGTTAAAATTTTGTTGCTATCTTTTGAAAAAAATCTTTCTGAGTAACAAGTACATACTTTAAAGAACCCATTGTAGTAGAAATTGAAAATAGTAAATTACGCAACAAGGGCGCAAAGTTGCCCGAGCGAAGCATCCAAAATGTACTCTTTTCGACCCTTTTGCCTTAAAAGCAGTGCATTCTTTCTTTACTTTAGAAAAAGTTAATACAAACACATTTTATAAAAAAAAACATTACTCGCCATTACAATGTTCATAAATAATCCTTCACAAACTACAAAAACCGTCCAAGCCCATATAACACTTATTACTCACCCGGCTACTCCACACACACATACACACACAGGCACGCATACCTAGACCCACACATTTTTACATCTCACCCAGTCCACCCGGCCGTAAGAATCACGTAATCCCGCCGCATTTCCCTAGAAACAGAATGCCGCATCGCGTTTATTAAAACATGTGTAACAGCAGCAGCGGCAGCAGCAGCCACCGACTTTCGGACTATACCTCGCGCGGCTTTTCTCCACGCCTTAATCTTTTTTTCACCCCGTTTCCCATTTATCCATCCCTGTAAATAATAAGACCGCCCCCGCACGCGGCTTTTTATAAACTCGCGCGGCAACTTTTAATAAAGCAATCGCGCGCGGGAAGAGGGAAAAAAAGGGTTAACGAGAGCACAGGGCGCGCGCGTTGCATGGGGCTCGGGGGAGATCGGAAAAAATTAAGCTCCCGCGGGGATTATTCTTGGGCGGCGTGGTTGAGTGGTGGTGGCTCGCAATTACGGAGTCGTAAACAAACTTTGTAAGAGTCGCGAGCGCGAGGATTAAGCTTCGGGGAAATCCCCGCGCCAAGTTTTATGAATTTTTTCTCTCCGTTTTCTCGCGCCCGTACTGAGATTCGAGAGCGGAGCGTGCACAGTTTTACGCCTCTCGTTCGCCTTTGAGAAAGCGCGAGCGGAGGTTCGTTAAAAATTTGCGAAGGAAAAGTGAGTCAGATCCGGGAAGGGTTTCCGAAGAAGTTTTTCTGAAACGAATGTTCTTCTTTCTTTAGCGTGCGTTATATATACGCTTTGTGCAAAACCTAACTTTCGTGATGCGAAATTATATCGCAAATTTATACGAACTTCATGATCCGTACAAACGTATTAATATTCGTTACGACGATTTCGTTTGACAAAAAATATCAAATGACCGGTCCCTATACACGCGATGACAGCCATTTTTGCGCTTTCATTGCTCAATTTAAATGCATATACATCGGTGATGGTAGCGCGTTATATTGTACGAACCGCGCGTGATTTACGACGCGTATATAAGACACACAACACGCGCGGCTCTTGATTTACAGCTTATAAAGAAAAAATACCGCGCCGTACGAAATCCCCGAGAAAAAAATCATAAAACCCCTGCGGCTGCTGGTCCGCGCGAAGCCAGAATAACAACCGATCATTTTTAATTCCGACACACGCTGCTGCTACGCTACGAGAATAAACTCACGCGCTGCACTCGGCCGATCTCTTGCGCGATCGATGAACTTCATCGGCAATAATTGCTCCTCAGACTCTTCATTGATGATGCGCGGTGCGGCAAGCCTGCTGTGTGTATATATATGTGCATACGGCGAATCGATTGTCGTACGCCGACGTCAGCGCGCTACGCGCCGCGCCTCTTTTTTTTCACTCGGGATTTTAAAGCGCGTTCCATTGAAATTGATTGCGGCCGATTAATTTTTCAGCCACTAGTATAGTAGCTTTTTTAGAGCGGCGTAATGTTTGTGAAAAAGATTTTACACTTTGTCAGCACAGATGGTTCATGAACTTTTCAGGACTGTGAAAGGTGAGGGAGTTGAATTTTTAATGCGGGCGGAGGAAAATATTGTTTGGACGTTAATTGCGTTATGAATAAGTAATGAGCGATCGGATGGGCGGATTCGGTAGTATTGAAAGCCCACTGCGGTAGGTTTATTTTGAGGCGAACAAGGAGCGAGTTCTTTTCAGTGAACGTTTCGCGAGGTACTGTAATTGATGCTAATTGCAGTGCTTCATTGTTCCCTGTGCAGTTAAATATTTTACTGAGTTTTAATCTTTTAATGCAAGAACGTTAAACTTAACACCGGATTTACGTATACCTTATAAATTAACCGTGTACTTCGATTTGCTCGTACTTGTTTCTATTGTTTAAATTTATGCAGAATTGATCATCATTAAAAACAACAAAAAAATATCATTCCATCTGTTAATCCGAACAAGGCCATTAAATCGTTCCCCGTAACCAACACTCCTCCATCCCATTGTCTACCATATCCCCGCGTCCAAACACCGCACTCAACTCCATAGCGACTAATGCACAAAAGAGAACTCGCAGCTCCTTCCCTCCCCTCGCTCTCTTTCTCACTCTCCCGAAGACGAAAATACGAGCTCGAGTGACAGGAGTCAATGGGTCAGGACTCTCACTCTCGCTCTCTTCTCTCCCCGTCCAAACTCAGACACACATACACACCAACGAAATTCCGCGAACCCTTAAAAATAGGCTCGCGAGTCGCAGAAACGCTCGCGCTCACGACAGACAGCTAGGCTGCTGCCGCGTCGGATTAGAGCGTCTCGGACGCGCGCGTGTGTACACCGACGCCCGGGAAATTAATGTCCCCCGAGGCTGGCGGCGCGACTTTTTGGCTGTTGCTAAATTTACAGCGACGGAGAGCCGGCTTTCTTTGTGTGCACGTATACGTCTTTCAGCGGCTCACCGCGGTGCGATGGGTTTCGCGAGGGATGAGCGAGAGAAAGAGAGATGGTGTAGGTGTCTAATTGGCGAAGATGAGTTGTTGGTTGGTGCTGACGCGATGGGTATGTCTCCGGGTTTGGAGGAAAATGATTTTGAACGGGGTTAATGAGTAAAGTAACGGTAGGAAAGAGCGTGTACGTACAAAAGTTGAGTCATGAGTGAGGGCTTTGGATGTAACCGCACGTAGATAGATATAGAAGAAAGTATTAATTCGCACTATTTTAAGCTTCTAAGAACAAGTGAAACGAGCGTCGCCGTCAATTCGTTACGTCGCTTGACGTCAGTGGCGCTGGTCTTCTGGTTATATGCTTACCGAATGAATTAGTGGAATCGTGGCCGCGCTAACCGGTTCACTAAAAATTCTTTCTCCAATATATTACCCAACAATCATGAATGATACCGTTTCAATTACCGCCTTTAAACAATTAAAAATCTATTAATCTCTCACAAACAAACACTATACCCCACGATGACTAATGCTCGCGTCTACAATGACACAATAAAAATCACGGTCCCCGCTAACAAAACCTATACTTTTCACATCGAAGGCCTTCCTCTTCCCCCAAACCCCTTAAAAGGGTATATATAAGACATTCCAGAACCGATAGAGTCGTAAATTCGTCAGTTCGACGCCGAGAGGAATGCAACTTTCCGGCGGGGCGGGGAGAACTTCTTCTTCGTTCGCTCGTTCGATTAAAAGGGCCGCCTCCGGAATTATATGCAGTGTCTTATCGCGGAAAACCCAGGGCTGATGACTGCACCAGCGTAGATTAGAAGACGCGAGCGCTCGCGTGCATCATCCTCGTCGTCACCGGGGTAATCCCCCTCTGCTCTCGTTGAATATTTCTCGGGATGGACGATTTACGAGCGCGGGCCTGAGTGGTTGAATCATCGTAAAGGGATACAGGAAGAGCCCGAGTGTGAGCTGTGGTCAGGGGCTGGGGATTGTTGTGTGATTGAGGTTCAAGGACAAGGCTGTACGAAAACAAGTGTTTAGGAAAAACATTGTGTGAGTTTGTTCGTAATTCCGAAGATCAATTGCTTGATTCTATACAGGAAGTGCAAGGTTTAGCAAGCATTAGATAAGCAGAATGTAAATCATTCCCGAAGCCTTAAAGCTTTTTCTATTTCGCGCTAATCTCGGAACCGTATTCGCGGCTCATGAAAGATGCATAAGCAAGATGAATTCGACATCCATCGAGATTAAAGATTAGGTAAATTCAAAAGCTACGTATACCGAAATAGTCACACGACTACACGACGACGGCAAATGCGCCCAACTTTCGACTTGTAAATAATTTAATTTTCAAATCGACTCCATTAAAATATCAAGTCCGAGTATAGTGCTCTTGCGCGAGTAAATCGTTCCAGATCGCGGATCAGAGCGAAGTGGGGAGACTCCATATAGAAAGTTCCTTAATTCCCGCGGTCAATATAAAGTCGCGCAAAGAAGAAACGGAAAGAAGAAGCATTCCACCACTTAAATCGGCTTAAAATCATTTCTTAATCCCTTCAAGATTCGCTCTCCGCGCGCGCGCGCAAATCTCGTTAAAACAACTTCCTCGTACAATTGACCCGTGATCTCCCCCCCCCCCCCCCCCCGGGCCATCGAAACTCGCCGCGCAGAGTAAATGCGTGGAGGTAAATGTACTGCTGCTCTGATCGACCGATACACTATCCGATACACTTTTTTCATTTTTAATCTTTATACTCTTAATATTTTGCGAGCCTGGTTTATGAAAATAAAAATTTTAATATGTCGCGTTTCTGTTATAATTATTAAAAGTTATTGTATATTCGTATAAAATGTGTTTCGCGTAAAAGCATCAACAGTCAGATACTTATTTGAGTAGTTGTTTACTCTTTTCATAATGTACAGTTATGATAATTAATCCTTTAAAATCTTGGAATGGAAAAAAGTGGAGAAAATAATTTTTAATATTACCTTGTCCCATTTAAATTTCATCATCTTCATTTCCTGTTAAAATTATACTTTGAAATAACCACCATAACTTTAACGCATAACTGCCAAATTATATTACGTTAATCAACTATCCTCTCCCTTCCTGCGCATACCTATCTCACCCTAACCAACCTTCCTCACTCCAAAACTCACCACCCACCACCTTACTCAGCAAATTTCTCCCTCACCCTCCTCCCCTCGCCTTAATAAACAAAAATTGCTCAATCCTCTCTCTCCTCGCGGAAATAAATAAAATTCGGAATAGCCCAAATCTGCGTGCACTGTACTCACTCAGCGGCGCGTGCCGAGCGATTCCGCACTGCGTCACGTGGAATCGGGTAAATCCATTTTCGCGAAAATTTTGGGTTGTCGAGACTTTTTTTTTGTGAGAAGTAGGAAAAAAATTGTGAGGAAAAGAAGAAAAAAATTATGGGGGGAGAGAGAGAAGTTTTTGGGATCGTAAAAACGTACTTGCGTTGAGGTGATGTATACCCTGGTAGAAATGTTATAATCAGAAACTAGCTATTTTTCAGTTAACTTTATGGCTAAAAATGAACATTGCTTGTATTTCACAATTATGTACCAATCCGAAATAAATTATGGCATTTACACTTCATAAAATACGTATTTTAAGGAATAGTAGAACTTTTAGATGAATTATATTATTTTTGCATTATGATTTTTGCTCAAAATGCTTTCATTTAATTAACACGTTACAGCTATAAAATATGGTTAATTTTCTACCTGGATATTTTAATGATTTTTAAGTTGAGCGGATCAGAGTAGTTGAAAATATATAATGGGAATATTATGATAAAATTATTTTTAATTTAGAAGCTTGGGTACCACATTTTTTTTATTATTTCCATTAAGTAAATCCTTCAGGCTTTTCTAGTCTTTCATCTTCGTAGAATTAATTAATTCTCTACTGACGAGATAATTTTTTTTATCTTTTAAATGTGGAGCGTATAATTACCAAAGAATTAACTTAAATTTTAATTGTGTTTTTTTTCTTAACAGAATACTTGATACGTCTGGCATGGAAAATGGTAAAATGTAGTTTCAGAACATTATTAAAGTGAAAAATCGGGTTAGCGTCTCTCCTGACTAAGCGTAATATGTGTATCAGTTTCAAAAAGCTTTTATCTCCATATAGGTATGAGAGGATCGTGTCAGCTATGCTATGTAACGACGTTCCACGCTATAATGTCTTGTAATTGAGCGCACTTCCGATATAAAGAATTCACCGAAGCAAGTGTTCGCGAAAGCGCGAAAATCTTATTAAATATCTGCACGAAGTGAATTGCCAACTGATTATAGTTATAAATCTTGCATAAAATTATATTTGATTTGACGCGCATATTACGCGGTCGCTGCAAATAAACTTAATTTTAGCGAAGTCTTACGTACATAAGTATTCAACGAAGATTACAATTTTATACGTCTACACTTCGAAGCGTCATGTATACACATGTAATATTTCATATAAAGTGTTATTTATAGACGCTGTATGGCAAACAAATTACCGTAATAATAATATAAACAAGCCCATAATTTATTTAGCGTGTGTAATAATCTTTGCGCGCGGTCGATATTATGCAAAACTTTCATACGAGTGTCGCGTTGAAATAATAGCGCGACGTGGAAATGATATTTCAAGACAATCAGCGCGAGCGCACGCATAACCCTCACGTAACCTTTTAAGCGCTATTCGCGCTAGAGGAGTACGACAAAAATTGAGTAGTTTCATAAACGATTATTATTAGCCGCTCTCGAGTATTTATCAAATTTTCACTTTTTAGAAAGTTCCAGGGGAAAAATATATGAGCCAGTCGTATCGTTAAATAATTTTACCTTTCAGTATACAGAGAGACATGGTTTTCCGTATTCCTTTGTGCGCGAGCTTTAAATCTGCCAGCTCCAAAAATCTCTGCCAATATAGCTGCATGGGCTGCCGAGCAGCAGGAATATAGTTACGCAATCAGATTCAACGCGAAAATAATTTCGAGCAGCATTACGCGACTTTGCAGAAGCGATAATGATTTCACGGTACAATTACCAAACCGCCCTTATCTGATTATTGTCGACAGTCACTGACCTGCACGTAATATAGGATTTTTTACGGTCCAATTTTCCTAATCAACTACAATTTTCGTAATTCCATACTCCCAACTACAACAAAATAAAACTACATATCGATATTTCCAATCCCACGAGTACATATCTCGCATCGCTACTGTTAGCTCCCGGCAAATAGCCACGCATTACGCAAAAATATTTAAACACCGTTCGCCGCTACATACATACACACAACACGCACAATGCATCGCCCACACATATGTATATAGTATATATACGCTTGGCCCTCTACCCACACAGAGATAACGCGCTGCGGAATATTGAGCCGGCGGCGGGGCCCTGTAATCTCTCTCCCCGCCCGCCGCTTGACAATCAATTAAAGTTTAAACTTTGGATGATTAATCCCCCCGCTTGCTGGCGCTCCAATTGAATCCCTCCACCTCCTCCTCCAACTATATAATATTCGTTATACGTATATATAAGCGTGCACATCATCATAGAGCGAAAGTCGGCGGCCCGTAATTGATGTTTATGCCCCGGGCGAGTCTTGACGCGCGCGAGCCTCGTTGATGGATCGCAAGTGTTTTCATTCAGCGCTGGACCCTCCGCGTGCTTCTTCTTCACGTATACGAGGTTATACATACATACTCGCGCGCGTGTGAGTGCGAGTGTGCTAACGTCCTCGAATTAGAGCCGATCGACGTACACGTATATAAAACGTAGGGAATCTTTCTCTGTCTCTGCCACTCGTGCGCGTCTCTCTAAATAACCCCAATTGATGCAAGATCAATGCGAGCGCGAGCACGCGAAACTGGGTCGACAGGTTGCAACTCTCGAAACGTTTATTATCTACGCGCTGTTTAAGCACGAGCCCGCCCGCCCGCCCGCGCGAGCGAGCAAACGGCTGCAGCCGCGTATAACCCCTCCGGCTCGATTATTCCGAATGTGACTGCGACTGTGTGTGTACGTGAGTACGTGGGCGAATGCGGAACTGTATTTTAATGAGAGTGCACATTTTATATTTTTGTTGTTTCGTTTCTCGTTTTTTTTTTTTGAGAGAGATCCGCTTGGCATTAAGAGATGAAAATAATTGAGTGTCTTTGTTTCGAGCATTGTGCGGAAGTCGAGAGAATGAAATGCGTCCTCCCCTGAGTGCGGGAGGACTCTCTGGGCTTGTTGATTTTTTATTTCGGGTTCTTTGTGACGAATGATGAACGCTTCAAAATAACGAGGGGATTGGAAATGCTAAAGTATGTTGCGGAATATATGATTGTTTTTAATTTGGGTGCGGGGGAGTAAGGGAAGGATTTAATAAGGCTATTGAAAGTTTTATGAAAAGCTATTTTCCGATGCTTTATTTATTATATGGTAATGCGAAGAAGTATTAAAAAGAATTTTTTTTTTTTTAATCTTTGTATGGAAATTTTCATAAACTTCAATAAACGTACATGCGTTTTTCGTTGGAATTTTCTGCGTATACAGAAAGTAAAATCCTTTCCCTGAATCGCGATTGCGCAACTCGACATTTGCAATTTAATCGTCTAAATGATGAAACGAATCGTTCATAAACATAAATTTCAAAAAGCGCAACTTATTCGCGCAACACTTTGTATGAGTTTTAAGATCAAAAGTACTAGAAATAAACGTATATATAATTATAGCCAGACATTTCTTAATCAACGCTGCCATTCGGTCTTCAGGTATAAGAGCACCGTGTGCAGAAAACGACGCACTTATAGGTAAACATTGACATAACATTAAATTAGCGTTGCAAAATTCTCTGAAATAATATAATCTTCACTGTATTTTGTTGCACCAAATTCTATTAATTCTGTCATTATCATATATTTATGCACAATATTATGTACCCATCAAATGATCAGGAAACAACAGTAGCACACCCGACATCACGAGCTTACAATTTTATTAATACACAATACCGCACCGAGCAAAGAACAGAGGAAGAAAAAAAAAACACATGTCGTACAAAAGCGGCGGGCGCGCTGATTTATACGGCGCTGAAAGCGTTAAAAAGCCATTCGCCTGATAAATGCAACGATAAGAAGTTCGTTAAACCTTTTTCCTTGAATTACTTAGCATTTCTTGTCTCTCTCTCTCTCTCTCTCTCTCTCTCTCTCTCTCTCTCTCTCTCTCTCTCTCTCTCTCTCTCTCTCTCTCTCTCTCTGTCTCTCTCTCTGTCTCTTTCTCAAACAAAAAAGAAAATCCCACCTCCCGAACAATCCCAGAAAAAAAAAGCAAACGAATTATCGCAAAAGAGGTTTCTTTTTTTTCTCTCGTGCATACAGGCGTCGATCGCGACTAAAGAGAGCCAATGTAAATGCGCATAATGCGACTTCGAGGGCATCGCGCGACCGCGCGAGTACAATCCCGTAATGTGTACGGATTTGTCATGCCGGGAGCTCAGACGGACTCGCTCTGTTCTCTCTCCCTGCGCCGGCTATTATTGCGCGTTATTTATCGCGCTTGTAATTCATATAAGCCGCCGCCGCCGCCGCCGCTGCTGCGCGGGTGTCCCGGTAATTACCGCGCGGACTAAATCACGCGTGAATATGTATTGAGAGTAACGCGGCGTCCTTCTGAGCAGCTCTTTTGAGAGATCGGAAGGATAATGATGTTTGATCCGCGGGCTCGAGGGAGCGAATTTAATGCATTTTTGAGTGAGAGGGAGGAGAATGTGGTGTACTTTATCGATGGAGTTCTCGGATAATGCGTTTTTAAACGGAATGGTTATTTATGGAGTAGTGCTTGTAAAATTAAGAGCCGCCGGCTGGTTGGTATGTCGAATCGCGCGCGTGTGTGTGAATATTTTTTAGCTGCGCATATATAAACGAGTTATGATTATTGAATAAGATTTTATGAAATCCAAGCTAATTTTTAACGAATAATATCGTTGATTTATCGGTTCTTCATTGTATTTATTATTTCACTTATTCCCATTAAAATGCAATCAATAAATACCTTTCCGCTAATTTTAATTCACTATATAATATTCTCTTCAAACAATGTTAATAACTCGCGTGAAAATTCAAATTTTCCTTTACTCCAATAATATACTCTCCATACTTCTATATAATACAGAACCCATCCATAATCCACTCCACACCCATCACCCAAAATTTCATAACACACGCGTCGACCTACCCATCCATCTACCCTCCAAGATGAAATAAGCCATACGCCTTATAACTTAAACTACTACTACAGCTATCGTACTAACCACTATACGTTATCTATATATATGTGCACGCAGGTCAGCAGCGTACGGTGCACGTGCTGCACAATTCGGAGCAGCCGGCCTCGGTGTTCGCGATTCTCGAGTCCGGGAGTAAGATAGTGCCGCTGATCGCCGACGGTCTCTTCGATCTGCTCATGCTCAAGATGACGAGCATCTACTCGAACAAGAAGCAGACCAAGATCGAGAGCAAGGGGCCACGCTTCGAGCTCGGCGACTTTGTCATCAAGCTCGGCTCGGTCACGATGACGCAGAACTATAAGGGCGTGCTGGTTGAGGTAAGAATGCGTGGTTTTTATGTATAAATCGTTTATTTTCATTTGGTAGAATTTTTATTTTTTTAAAATCAGGGTTGGAGTTTAATAGCAAGATTTGGCACTGTAGTATTTGCTTAAAAATATACATTCTCCCTAGTCACATTAAGATTGTAAAATGACATGTAATGTTTTTCATTTTCTGCATGACGTCCAAAGGAAGTAAAACATAATGTTAATCGCGAAGCAGCCATCGTGACTGTGCTTTGTGAAATTTGCCAAGTTTAAAAATAATGTGCGCTATTCTTAGGTAATACATATTTTCGCGGTACGTGTTGTTTCTACAAATCGCGCTAAATGTAAAACAAGAATGACGAATCGGATAATCGCATATATAACGAGCGTTCATTAAATAGTTAAGCATAATATTGACAGCTGACTCATTCGTAAGTGACATTCTTTAATGTTTTCCGTTTTGAATGAATATACTATATTGCATATTGTATTGAAGGATCTACAAATAGAGTGCATCGAATTCTATAGGTCAATCAATCTATCTTTATATATAAATAATTCTCCGGCCAAAATATTCATTCCCGAAACCTCATTTGGAATTCAAAACTCTCAGTCTCTCATTCCACTCTCAATTTAAATTTTCAATGAGAAACTCTTCATCTTTCACGTATAACAACAATAATCCATAACCCATCCCGCCCCCACCTCTCCACCACTAACCATCACTACACCCCTGGCAGAAATTCATCTATATGAAATGGCCAAGAAGTTAGAAAATAGCTATAGTAAAACTGGCTTATTAATTATGATGAAACTATTTTTCGATCATTATTTTCCTATCTCTTAGATTGACGTAACAACAAAATATTCGTATTCGATTTACTTACTAATTTTATGTTTGATGAAAGAGCATTAAAGTGCATTGGATGGCGTACTAAAATATAAATAAATAACATTAACTAATAAATCATTTGTTGAAATTCCCATTTTATAGCAAGTTTCTAATATAAATGGTCAGTTATTAGTTATAAAATGTTTTGTATTTCCACCAGGGACGTACCTCAGAAAAAGCGTCTTTAATATTCGCAAAAGCCTTCTCACTCTCGTTAAAAAAACGCGCGTCGAGAAGACCGCTATGGGCACCGGGGTGTGTAGAAGAAAAAGAGGCACGCGCGGTATAAAATCCACACAACGCGAGATGCGATTTTCCGCAACATTAACGCCGCGGGCGGCCCTGAAAAAAAGAAACGAGGGTGACGGGGGCGGCGTCCGAAAGGGAGAAAAAGCCGACGCCGAGAGAAGGAGAGAAGAATGCACCTCTTGACACAAGTGAAATTGAACGCGAGTGAGAGGAAGAAGTGCGCGGTGCGCGCGAACAACGATCAGTCAAAAGTTTTGACGGAAAGCAGCTGTAGACGATTGCAAGCGCTCGCGCGCTAGTTTTGGGGCCGGCGGGTCGCGTCGCGCGATTGTGTGTAGGTGCGGGTGTAGTGCGCAGTTTTTCTGTGTTACGAGGTTGGGATTTTGAAAATGACGAGGTTGCGTGTATTGTCTTCTTTTTTTTTTAGTGGCATGGATCGCTTTGTGCGTGAATTAAGTGTGTTATTTATTTTAACATATCCATTCAAGTTAAGGCGATGTGAAGTTCAAAATCAACCCAATTTCATTATTTAATAAATTAACATTCGAACGTTTATTTGGAAAAACAATGTCAGGCGCTTCGTATACACTCAGAAAAACGATTCTCCTGTCTTGAAATAAAATTCCTCCCCAGGAAATCTTCGTGCGACAAAAAAGGATTTTTCCTGCGCGAAAAATCATCATCCCGCTACAGGAAGCTTGACTTTCTGTTGTAAGATTGCTTCTTCCTTCCTAAAATTTCTCCTTCCATAGGAAGATATCCTCTTGGCCCTATTTTTAGCGGAAATCCTCTTTCGTCAGACAAATTCTCGTTGATACAGGAAGATCGTTTTCTGAGTGTGTAAATACTATGCTCAGAATTTTCTTTGCGTGATTTTATCAGCATTTCCATGAGATACGCCCGTTTCAAAACTAGATCCAAATTCTAAAAATAAAGATTCCTACTTACCGGCATTGAAATAATGTTATGTATTGGTCTGTCATCGAACATGAGAAGAACGAAAGCGTTGCTAGGCTATTAGTTTGCTGTTCTCGACTCGATTTAGTTTTTCAGTTTAGTTGATTGGAGAGCTTGTTGATGACACGTTTAATCTTGAATAAATTACATTCTTGTTCTTTATAAATAGTTATTATTATTTATTGTGTATGTGTGTGAGTGTAACATTTTGGGATTTTTATTTAATTAAATTAAATAAGTTCAGAGTAGGTTTTTGGAAAAACAACGTCAGGCGCTCCACATACGTAAATACTACACTCAAACATTTTTTTTAGTGATTCTATTAATATTTGTAAAAGATGTAGACATTCCAAAATTATGTCGGTATTTCACATTTTTCAAACCATCAAAAAATAATTCTTTGCAACCAAAAACTCCTGCAATAGCCCGCCAACCCCGACAATATCTCAATCGTCAAAATATCCTCTTCCCTCGCCCACCTCCCCGCAACGAAGTTACAGCCATCTGCCTCAAAATTTTCAGCCCACTCCCTTCCCTCCTGTATACGTGCATTTCGTGACCCTCCCTCTCTCTCAGCACTACACACATACTCGCTCGGCAAACATGACCGCAAGTAGGAAAACGGCGCGCGCGTTGCTTGCGTTTGTATACGAGAAGCTCCTCGCGCGAAAATGCCGGGCCTCGTTTTGTGCTGCGCACGTGCGCGCAATACACACATAAGTACACACGTATACACGCGGACGCACAGACGTGAAAAAAGGCGAGGATCCGAGAGCGAGCTTTTTAAGTGCCTCCGGCCGCGTGTTCCTCTTTCGCGCTCTCGCGCGAGCTATTGTCATCGCGACCGAGTTCGCGCTCTCTTTTTTACATCTTTCTCTCTCCCTCTAGAGTGTATATATATATGTATTGTGTGTGTGTGTGTGTGTGGCAAAGGGAGAGAGAGCGAGAGATACATGGATGCATGCATGCATGCATTATATATATTTTTATAGGTGTGCGTGGCGGCGGGCGGGCGGGCGCGCCGTGAGCGCTTTTCGAGTGGCTCGTAAAAAACTTGGCCGCGTCGTCGTGTGTGTCGACCTTAACTGCCTGCCCGCCCGACTCTGCGGCTTTTGTTATACTCGCGCGCTTGTGCTCTCGCTCTCTGCTCCCCGGGGATTTGGGGAAAAGTGATCGATGTTGCGTTTTGCGCGCGCGCCCGAGAGAGCCGGACGGAAAGTCGAGAGGGTAAAAAGTTAGGCGCCGGGGGTGCGCTGGGAGAGGAATTATGTTGACGGTGTGAGGTGGCGAATTGGGCTGCTATGGGAGGTAGGTCCGTAAGATTTTGAATGTATTTTTTTTTATTGGAGTATTTTTGTGGCGTAATAAGTTTGTGATTGAACGACCCTTTTAACGCCTCTGTTCTATTTGACTGTCAGAATTACATATGCAAAGTGTGTACGTATATAATGTAAATGTAATTTCGCTAGCTAAATATAAAAAAAAAAAAAAAAAAAAAAAAAAAAATGAGATGGTTTAGTTTGTAACTTGCACTTACAAGGAGAGTGCGTAACCCTTGAAATATCTTATTTTAGAGTAAAAAATATTGAACCCCTGTTCCAGGATTTATCCTCATAGGCCTTTTTTCTCGAGATATCTGCCATGTTATCTTAAAAATGCGTTATTTTGTTAAAAAATTATGTCTCTTCTATTGTACGTAACTCTGCAAGTATTTCTGTTACGAAAATGAGCGAAAAAAATTATAAAAGTAGGCAGAACAAGCTTTATTTTAAACACTGTTTCGACTAAAAATATCGGGTTTTCAGAAAGTTATGAGGAATCAAATATAGTGTAAAAAAATGATTCAAAATTTACCCTTTTTTAAAGGATTTTAAGGATGCTATTTCCAATCATTTTTTTACACTATCTTTGTTTCCTCAAAATTTTCTGAAAAACCGATACTTTTTAGTCGAAACTTACAGAAGCCTGAAAAATTAGTACCCTCATATATCTAAATCATATGTTTAAAATTTATTAACGTTACTGAAAAATATAGATTATACTTTAGTATATAAATGCATTGATTTTTCGTCATATTTTCAGCTTGTTCCGCTCTCACTCAAATTGTACTAATAATAATTATTCAGAAATTTTTTTCCCTCTCTACTTCAACTTAAAAAAGAGTCAAACCAGTGGTGTTATAACCAACAAAAAATTTCGCAACAACCATTACACAGTATCACGATTCAAGCGCAGCTCACTCCAACCTCACCTAATGATTTACATATCCCGGTGCCGCTAAAAGTCTTCTCTACTTTCCGCTGGCGCATTAAGCGCGATAAGCGGCCGCCGCGTCGCTGCAGGTCGCGTTTATTTAATAAAACTCGCGCGCCGCGCATCAGCCAAAACGCATTCCTGGGGCAAGAAAAAAAAGGGGGGGGGGGATGGCCGGGAAAATTTTTTAATCTCGTCCGCATTTCCCTTTCCACCCCGGCGGGCAATATGTTTCATTGCCTTAGCGGAAATTACGCGAAATTACACGTAGAGAAAGAGGATGAAACGCTACTTCAATTGTCGATGTCGCTTGCGTGCGCGTGAGAGAGACAGCGACGGCGAAATTGCGAGGAAGAAACAGAGAGAGAGAGAGAGAGAGAGAGAGAACGAGAGGAAGAGCGTAGAAGTAAGGAGACGTCGGCTTGTAAACAGCCGCGCATCCTCGAGTAATGAAAATATACAGAGACGGGAATATACCTGCGTGAGCGTACACGGGAGGAAAAAGATTTTAAGAGGAGAGCGGCGCGCTCACCTCCGGCGAAATTAATGCTTTATTTTGGCACGCCAGAAAGAGAGAGATGGATGCCTCGATAAATCTTCGTTTAAGAGAGTTCGGACTGAGCTTTTGTTTTTGTTGAATTTCAAATTTAGCTTCGCGCCGCTGCAGGTTCATTTTTTAAAGTTTATATAACAGAGAGAGGGAGAGGAGAACAGAGTGATTAATTTTGCAGGAGGATGGAAAGGTGCGGAGTTTTCAATTTTTTCGCCGGCTGCGAAGTATAACTACGTTTGTGCTTTGTATGCATACATACTTACAGCCTTTTCTTTTCTTAAATGGAAGATGCGTATCGACGTGACCTCCGTGCAGGCTGCGGGTTCGCTGTTAAGATGCGTTCGAATTGAATTAGCATTCGCAGCGGTCTTAAATTGTTTCGGTAAAAGGTTCTTTAAGTGAACGAAGGCTGGGTCTCATAAGCAGTATAGCGAGAGCGCAAAAAGGCATTCAGTTTTTATTTAAAGTCTCGTATAACTCGCCATCCAATTTTTGCCGTCAGAACTCATTACAGTCGTAATGCGCGCCTCGAAGTGTAATAAAGAGTAACGACAAAAGTAACGATTTCAATGGTCTTCCGAGGCCACTCCGTACAACATAAACCAAAAATATACACTCGCTGATTCCAGAGGTCTGAACCGCCATCCTATAATACCATCATTCTACACAAGATCCATCCGCGATGATCATCGGCGCAGCAAACGACTCTCGTTTGTCTCGCGCGTGGAATTACACGCACCCGCACGCGAGACAGCGCGACGGATATGTCGTACTAAATATTCCTAGGTCTTCTCATCCGCGCTGATTTGCGTGCTACTATATATAACCACTACCCGGAATGCTAAATCGTCTAATTTCTTTTCTCTCTCTTTTTGCTTCGCAGGTGGAGTACGGGCCCTGCGTCGTACCGGCCATGTGCTGGGAGCTCATGCGCGAGTTCGTCCACGGTTTCATCGGGCCCATCGCATCCAATCAAGTGCCCCAGTCGTTGCAGGTAAGAAGGCGATAATTTCTTTCTTTCTCTTTTTTTCTACAGAAATTGAAGCGCTAAGTCGAGATTCTAATCAGACAGAGTGCCTTAAAGCGCATGTATTCTTACGAGCGTGGCTTTCTTTTTCATGCGCGAGACGAGTGAATATTAATTTTCTGCTTCGCCGGCGTAAGAAATGTTACATCCCGCCCCCGCGCGCGTGTGCGTATATATAAATCACGACCTACATAAATTTACACGTATACGCGCGCGTGCTATTTTCATTTTCTCTCGTTTTTTTTTTCATTCTCGTACGCTGAATTTGATTATTCCGCGCTACGAAGCACTTAAAGGTGATAATATTTAAAATTTCAAAAAACTTATTTGCAGCCCGGAAAACGTTGACAACACGGTCTTCCTAATGAATATTGTATATGATAATGAAGCGGTCAAGCGCGGAGTGAGCCTCAAAATATAAGTATGTACCCATCTACGGCGAGAGAGGGAGAGAGCGATAACTTTCGCGATTTTTCGAAGACGCGCGCGCCTGCACGTCCAGAAATACATTTTACGCTCGCAGCCGCAACCTCCATAAATTCCCTATGGATTTTATATCTACTTACCTTTATTGATGCCTACATAAATTTACGTAGGGGTCGCGGCGCATACGAGATACATAGGTATATACGCGGCGCGCGATGCTTTAACGGGGTGACAAAACTTTTTCGAAAATCAATAAGGAAACGCGCGCGAGACGTGCAATAACATATTTTATGCGCGCCGTCGTGTGTCAAATGCACTTTCGAGTGACAGTTTATTTTGACGCGTCGTTGTGCAATATAGTGAGTCTGTACAACATTATTTTTTATTTTTTTTTTTAAAGGGTTTTAATTTTTGTTGTAGAACCGCATGAACGAGATCTACCAGCCCATGGACACTATTCATCAGTATTTGGATCACTTTGGACAGTATAGGAAGTCCACCGGAGTCATCTAAACGTTGATTCGTCGTTGACTCGTCTTCCGAAACGCTGGTTTTCCTTTTTCAATTTTCATTTTCTTTTTTTTTACTCTTAAAGATGATAAGTACTCGACTCCGCGTTGTATGTATTTCACCCATTTTAATCATTGTAGTGGTTGATGTTATGAGAAAATCTTTAGAAAGAAAGAAAATTTTGCATGATAAAAATATATTTTACCACGTTTTTCGCAATACTTGTTTTAGTTTTTAAATATTATTCAGCTTAGAAAAATACATGAATAAGTAACACTTCCATTATATGTCTGATTTTTACTTTTACGTAAGGATAATATTTTTTAAACCTTTTAATTTTTTTAAAAATAATGATAGAAACATTTATGGAACTGGAAGTTTCCCGAATTTCTATGGGTTTTCTCACACGGTAGAATCAATTGAGATTTTTTGAGAATAATTATAATTATAAAGATGTACTTGTAGTGATACAGATAGTGTTTGATCTAACGATGATCTTAAATATTGTAATCTTGTGAACTTCCACTGCGATTTTCGCAGTAATAACTATATTTTTCTAACAATAAATTTTTTGTAGTAAAGGACGAATGCATTCTTACCGATTGCCGCATGCGGTGCTGTTGCTCCATCTACCAGCAGCTCGGTCAAGCCACCCAAGTGCTTTACCCAGCGAGTTGGTTTACTTTTTACCTTTCTTTTTGAAATTGAGACATTATATTAATTGCAATAATTAGCAATTCGTTTAATAATTTTCTACGTACCAAAATTGCGGCCAAACGTTATAATTGTAAATTTTAATCATTCATCGGTTTACCTAGCGATTAGTTGCATTATTTATTTTTCTTCTCATAGCTTCTTATTTTACTTAACATTCGTCTGGAAAAAAATTACTATATGACTAACAACCGACTCTAATTTTTTTTTTTAAACATAAGCATCCAGAAAAAAACCTTGCAACAGGAAAATCTCAAGTTTTCTTAGACATACATCTATTACATTCGCACGCTCGACGGGTACATACGCGCTCCATGTTTTTGGTCGCACCGCGTATTATCATCAAATTACATGCAAGCTCGTCAATATTTATAAAGCGCGTCGCGGTGAATTGGCATTTTTTATCACCTCGCTGGATTTAGTCGCCACATATACCCTTGTATCTTTAAAATTCACACTCAACGAAGAAACACATCTATTACATCCAAATTCTAATATACGTCGTAATCAATTTTGCAAAGCCCGCGAGCATCATTCAATCCGCGGAGCGAAATAAGATTCCCCTTTTTTCCGCATTGAGAGCTGCCCTGGTAGAAAATTAACCATAAGTTGGCTAGAATATGGTTAATCATATTCTGTTTAACCATATTCTGGCCAACTTATGTTTAATTTTCTACCAGGGTGTTAATGACACGAAAAAAGGTCGAAAGCAAATTACCGCAGAGTCGTGTGTGCGTCTGTATGCACATGTGTGCAGCGCTGTCGAGACAAAAAACCCGTCAGCCTTGTAAAGCATTTTCTCTCTCTTTCTTTCTTTTCAATGTATAGCGTGTCGAGCGTTAAACACGCGAAGAGGAGAGCTCTAAGTCGATCGGAACGCGCGGGGTCAAAGATCGACGTTTCCCGGTGTATAAATTGAAGCGCTCGCGAGCTATATATCGTACAAAAACGAGTCACAAGAAGAAACAAAAGCTTACGCATAATGAACGAAAATTTCGTTACTTGTGAGTTCCAGTCGCTCTGGAACTCTGAGTTGCAGACGGAAAACCGGAATTCGGGGGAGAAGAAAACGGGGAAAAATGCGCGCAAGATCGTTGGGGATATTTCTAGAAAACCAGTTTGTAATCTGGAGTGCGACGATAATCGAGTACGTCAGCTTATTTTTTATATATCTTTTTTAATTGTTGATGAAGTCGCGAACTTCCTTCTTGGATTTAAGATAGACGTTGGATTGGTTTAGGTAGTTATAGAAGAACAAAGCATGTTGAAGAGATATTTGATTGCCCTAACGGCAATTCAAATATCAAATTTCAAATATCAAAATTCAAATATCAAAATTCAAATTTCGATCGTAACAATCGAAGGTTTGAAGACGGAGGGGAAATGCAGGAGGAAAGAAGGAATTATTACGTAATATAGTCGAGTATCTGGTTTTGACACTTAAATGACGTTTTCAAATATTTTAAAATTATTGATCAATGTTCATCTATTTTTATGTATTGTATCACGCCGTTTTTTGCAACAATACACGGTGTTATAGAAGTACACGATTTTACTTTACAAGTGGTTTTATATATCCTTGAAAGTTCAATTACTTCGACGTTTTGGTTTATATTACGACATACGTAATTTTTATCGAACTTCAAAAATAACCGATAAGTACTATTTGTTGTTTTAATGACTCTTAAAGAACCAACATAACTGTTAATGTCATGATACATGCAGAGATAATTTGCATTCTACGTTGAATACCGTTAGAATCATAAAATGCTTTTTTGGTCGAGGAGAATCGTGTATGATTATTAAAAAAATTTCACAATAATAATGATGTATGTAGTACCTGTTTCTTACAGACCATCAATTAAGTTTTTATTGCATTATCTAACAAACTCCGGCAAATCCTTTTGTTACTAGTATTTAGGTAGGTAAACTAAAATAAAAAAAATCGACCGTGAATACTGAACCACTCCGAATTTATGCACCGAACTGTATGTAGGGCTCGCGATACGAATTCGGGAAGTCACCGCGTATTATATACCTATCGATACGGATATATAGCCGCTAATCAGGATACTCCGAATTTTTTCCTCTCCCCCGCATGCGTCCCTCATTAATACACCTCGATCACCGTGAGTAGTGAGTGCTATTTACACTGAGTATATACGTGTGCGCGGGTTCTTCGCGGTGGCGCCGTCAGCCGAGCACCGCGGCAAACACGCGTCCAGTATAGGCACTAAGGCACACTGTACACACGACGGCCGGACGCTGCGTACAACGGACGGGGACTCTTACGACGGCACTGTGCGTCCTTCCCTCGAGCTTTCGGAACCGAAAAATCGCACACCCCCACTATGGAGGTAAGAGCTTTTTATCGAATATCGATGTATAGTGTTTTTAAGGGGCGAGGAGATTGATTTGAATTTGTTTGTTGCAGCTGCAGATCGAGGTAGTGGCGACGCGCGGCTCGAAGAGCATTGCCACCGTGACGGTGAGTAAGCGGAATTATGTATACACGCGTAGTGAGTTGGAGCCGTCGTGCGGCTTTTCGCGCCAGGGTTTTCTTGCGTTCGGCGTGTGTTTAAGATTGCTTACGGAGTTGTGGAGTACGGGACTAAGTTGTTTTCAGTTATGATATTCGAATGTTTTGACTGTCATTTAGGTTGAGAGCTGTTAGGTAGCTACGTATGTGGTGCAAGTGGATAATTACGCCCGTCGCGCAGAGAGAGAGAGAGAGGGAGAGGGAATTGAGAAATTTTGAAAGTGACGTTTATCTGATCTTATTTTAGGGGAGCTCGACCACGACGATAGGTGAGATAAAAAAGCAGCTACACAGCCTGAAGAAGGCACCTTATCCAGGTAGACAGTGCCTGCGACAGGACTCCAAAGGCAAAGCTCTCTCAGACTCGGAGACAGTCAAGAGTTTAGGACTGAAGTACGGCAATGCTAAACTGTACTACAAAGACCTGGGCCCACAGATCGGCTGGAAGACAGTTTTTCTGGCAGAGTACGCGGGACCCCTGTTTGTGTACCTTTGGCTGTACCAGAGGCCATGGTTGTTCTACGGAGATGTTGAAGCCAAAATGGACCCAGTCGCTCGGTAAGAAGAAGTTTTACTAATTTTATTTTCTTATTTGCATAACTTACAATTGCTAATTGTGCCTGTGAATACTTCTTTTGCAGCTGGGGAGCAGCGTGCTGGTCTATCCACTACCTTAAGCGACTGTTAGAAACGTTATTTGTTCATCGTTTTAGTCATGCCACTATGCCATTGAGGAATCTGTTTAAGAATTGTTCGTATTACTGGCTGTTTACCATGTACGTAGCGTATCATGTTAACCACCCGTTGTACACACCACCAACTAGTACAAGGTTCATTGTTGGAACGGCAATATTCTTTCTGTGTGAATTGGGTAATTTAAGTATTCATTTGGCATTGAGGAATCTGAGACCACCAGGAACTACAATAAGGAAGATCCCAGTTCCAACTAGTAATCCATTCACAGCCCTGTTCAGTCTAGTGTCTTGCCCTAATTATACGTATGAAATTGGTAGCTGGATTGGTTTCACTATAATGACACAGTGCCTTCCAGGTAATCATTACGCATATTCATAGATATTGGTGATCACGAAAATTTAAATGTTTGGAAATTCTGTATATTCTAAAAGCTGTTTCAAGTCAGTAGTTAACTTTTTTCTTCACCACTGTCTTTTCAATCCAATAGATAAATAAGAGGATTTACTTGTGCATACAAAAAGTTTTGAATAAGAATTTTTATTTTACAAATAATAAATTACAATACTTATGTTTATTGACCTTTTACAAAATGTGTCATATAAATATTTATATAAATTCTATTTAATTAATTAATTCCAGATATTCAATTGGTTCGTGAATATTATAATTTTATTTACATTTAAATTTACTGATTATAACGATACAAAATGCAATTCTTTTCAAACTAACAATATTTTATTTTTACTTTCAGCTGGTTTGTTTATGTTGGCGGGAGCCTACCAAATGACTATGTGGGCTTTGGGAAAACACAAATTGTACAAAAAGGAGTTTTCTGACTACCCCAAGAATCGAAAATCTATCATTCCATTCGTTTTGTAAATAAAAAAAAATAGAAACGAGCGTTCCTAGTGATACATTTTCTGAACACAAAGACTATCAAAGAAAATTGGTACAAAAGCCATGGTGTCGCGCATTTTGTTTTGTTTTGTTAAGATTTATACTGTCTGAATAAAAAATGTTTTTTGAGGTAAAACACTTGCGCGTTCAAATATGTATGTAGCAACGATTATCCGAGCAGCTTTCCAGCACTGTCTTTCTCTGGAATCCTGGAAATCAGCTGATCGATATCCTGCTTTAGAATGACAATTATTCGTTGACATTCAAGAATCTGTGTCTTGTAACTCTGGTGAATGTCTACGCTATCCTCGTGTGCTAACTCAGCTGTAGCCTCTGCCAGCCCAGATTCTCGGTCTTTAAACAAACTCTCCATATCCTCGATATGTTTCTGCGACGACCTCAACTCCTCTCTCAGAGCATTCAACTCCGACAGCAGCATGATGTTCTCTTCCAATACTCTATCGAATTTGTGATCGCCAGCACCGCTCTGCATCAGTTGCTTCTGCAGCAGACTGATTGTCTTCTCCAGATGTTCCCTCTGCTTCATGAACTCGCACTGGGCGTCCAGATCTGCCTGGTAATTGCGCAGGAATTCCTCGTTGTCGCTGTATTTGTGATACAGCTTGATGATGGCGCTTTTCAGTGCGTTCGGCTCTTGAATGAGACCCGCTGCATCAAGCAATTCGATGCGAATTTTCCTCAGTAGCTGGTGGCAATGCTTACGTCTCCTCGTCTCTTTTTGTGTCTCCCGTCTCGAAGCACTGAGTTTCTCTTGCAGCTCATATATCTTTAGCTCCAGGTTTTGATTTACTTTATTCAAGCCCAATAATTCCGTCTCCATATCCGCAATCTTGCCCTTCAGCTCAACTATTTCCTCATCTCGCGGTTCTATTTGAGCTTGCAATTCGCTTATACGGTGGTTCAATACGAACTTTGTTTTCTGCAGCTCCTCGTTTGCCCTTTCGAGCTCCTCTATATTCCTCTGCTTTTCAAGAATTGTCGAATCCCTATCCACTAGCTCAGCCTTCAAATCCGTCAAGTCCTTCTCCAGTTCTTCCTTCCTATTCTTTAATTGCGCGTATTCATCCTTCAAATTGCTTAATTGCCATTTCAGATCCTCAACGTCTTTTTGGCTGATGGCATGCTTATTTCTCAGAACACCAGCTTCACCCTTTAATTTCAGAACAAGTTGACGTTCTTCGCTCAGCTGTGTTTCGTAATTAGTTCGCAGCTCGATAATCTCACGGTCAGTGTCATCCTCGATCTGTTCTTTGATGATCTCGTGTATACGTACTTGCTGAGCCATCTCCTCGTGCGATTCTTGGAGTTGTAAGTCTTTTTCGCGGAGACGAGCCTCATATTTGGCTATAGTCGCCTCTGATCGAAAAATATTAAGAAAAATTAATTTTTGCATTATTCTTAAATAATTCATTATAGTTTTTATGTCAACAAATTTTTAAATGTTAAGAATTTGTAGTATTTTAAAAATGTATTTGATGAGTCGAAATACGTTACATATTAAAACATTTTATTCAAACAGTTGTTAAAATGTTTATATTCGAATATCATGTACACATATAAGAGAAAGAACCCAATATCCTTACCCATCTCAGCTTTGTTCTGATCCGCGAGCTCCGCAAGTTTGCTCTCGTACTCCTCCCTCATCGCATTATTCCTCTCCTCGAAGGCATGGTACTTATCATACTCCGTAATCAATTTCGCATCATAGCTAATCTCCATCTGCCGCATGGCCTCCTCGTGTTCCGCGTTCGTCCTCGCGATCTCCACGTTAATACTATTGATCTCATTCGTGTGATCCTCTTCCAACTTGTCGATCTGGTCGCGCAGCTCCTCGATCGCCTCGCAGTAGCTCTGGTGGATTTCGCGCACCTTGTCGTTGTTCTGCAGCGTAATCTGTCGCATCTTGTAGGTCTGCTCGGTCTCGAGTTCCTTTATGCGGGTGTTTAGGTCCTTTATGGACTTGACCTTGTCGCCGAGGTCGTCGCGACTGATGAGGATCTGGTCGAGGTGGAGAAGGTCGCGGTTGATGGCTGATTTTCCGTCGTCGTAGGTGACGCGCCAGAAGCAGAGAGTGCCGTCGATGCCCGTTGTGATGAGGACCGTCTCGTCGAATGTCAGTACCATCTGTAAAGATAGGGTATAGTTTTAATTAAGAATGCTTTGAGCGGTATTGCAAAAAGAATGACAAATTTATTACTTGCGAAATATCTGAGATATGAATGTGATACTCGCTGAATTCAATAGGTTCCTGGAGAGGACACTTCAGCGAAGCTACAAACCCGCCCGGGTAAGTTACAAACATCACCGAGTCGTCTTTTCCCATCACTATGCTACTCGGTTCCATTCCGGGTACACTGTACGTACGGATCTCCTACGAAAAGAATTAAATGAATCTCATGACAGAGACTTTCATATCAACTTTAGAGACTTTCATTGAATTTTCAAATTACCAAATTCTCCTTTATTTCGTGAATTCGGTTATCGCTGGAAATACAATAGGACGTCACTTCGTCGAACGACAAAACAATTCCTTGCAATGATACACCTTTCAAAACAACTTCGGATGTTCTAATGCCAGTCTTCATGTCCCACTCATAAATTGCACCTTCCGAGCCGATACTAACGAGCTTCACATCATCTTGCGACCATGCTATTCCTTGGATCTTCTCAGTATGGCCTTGAATTACGTAGATACTATACATCAAGTATAAACCACGTAAAAAATTTACGTTCAGCATACGTTTATAATATGAGATTTTCGTTTGACGCAACTTAATCTCAAGTTGGCCAATAAGATTTTCCCAGACATCGAATTATCAGTAATTACACTTGACTAAATATTTTCGATAAGTCATAAAACTTGTAAAAAATTAATCAAAAATATTTTTTTAAAATTCCGACCAGGGATTTGAACCGACGATCTTTCCTATCCACTTAGCTTTTTGTAATTGTCCTTATATAATTAAGGGGATGTCGGAACCTATACAGAATTACATACTTATCGACATTCTCGTATTTTTCCTTAATTATTTTCTTTTTGGATTTTATACTAATTTTTTTTATAATCCACTGTTCTTTAATTCATTATGAACAACGTATACCTGCAATAATTTTGAAGAATATCAAAACAAAGTTAAATAACGTGAAATTCGATGTAGGAAACTGTAATTAGCTCGAAATAAAACGCATTCACTTGCCTTACCCTTTACCATACTTTTTCTTATTGTCTCAATGACAATAAGAAAAGATTGGTGCAGTGGATAGCGTGTATAAGTCCAGCGAGCAAAAGATCATCGGTACGAATCCGAGCTCGAACATTTTTTTAATATTTTGGTGATTTATTATATTATTAATAAGTTCTTTACAAGTTTTGTATAATCCTTGCAAGATGTTGTGCCGTCCCTACTGAAAAATCTCACGTGAGATCTCAGGTATGAGAACTCACATGAGATCTCACGTGAGATTTTTCAGTTGGGGTACGCAATTGCCTAATAATTGATCAACTTAAATTAGGCCAAACGAAAAGTTCATATAAACTGTATATCGATATCTTATCGTTTATGAACAATTTCTCTAATATAAACAAGATACAATACCTTTTAATACAAAGCGGATGTTAAAATCCAGCGTTGAAAACACCTGAATAATATTGCCGTTAACAGCCGCGAACAGGTGTCCACCGTAACTGAACGCAGCTATCTTGCAATTCCGTATCCCAAACTCCCTCATCGGAATAAAATCGTCTATCAGTATACTCATGAACCTCAGCTTATCACTGAATCCAACGAGACAAAAAAGACCCGTCGGATGGAGAACAACGCACGAGATGTCCTCTAGATACTGCTTCACCATTATCAGATTCTGCGTCTCGTAATCCCACATCCTGACGCTCCTGTCAATCTCGCCGAACGTGAGAATATGCGATTTCCACGTGCACGCCGAGATCCCGCCTATAGCACCGTGATGCAAATGATGTCCTATCACGTCGACCGGCTGAGGTTCCGGCTCTGTCTTCAGATCCGAGCCCCAGAGGGTCGCGCAGAACAGCTGCGACCACCCGGTAGTGATGAGCAATTTATCGGTACTTGTATTCGCACTGATCGTGTTCACTCGGTACAGCTCGTAACTCTCATCGCTGGAAACTTGAGGCGGGATGATGTAGACGTTGCGCTTCGAGTACTTGTGCTGACCATCTTTCTCAAACAGCACGATCATGCCATAACCCAGGGCGAAGGCGAATCCCTTGCTGAAGGACGTCAGACAGAGGATCTCCTGCCGAGATCCTTCGTCGTCATTCATGGTCGTTTGGGACGGATTCTGCATTACGAACTCCTCGCGAGTCTTGAAATTCATTAACGCGCAGTCGGACATGTTGTAGACGTTCTTTAGATCGCCGTTCTCCAGAAAGAAGATCCTACCGTCCGAAGTGCCTGCCAATAAGCGATCGCCGTTCAGCCAAGCGAGTGACGTGATAACCAGATTATCGGCCTTTGAAAATCCGTAAGGTCGCCACAAAGTCTCCGATACCGTGAGGAACTTGAACACCTGGTTCCCAGCCACAGCCATGATTCCTGTGTCAGTCGGGTTGCACGATACCAGTGTTACTTTTGAGGCTGGATTCTGCGCGTTTCCCAGCTCCATGCTCGACTCCACCTTGCCCTTCTCCCAGTTGTAGAATAGCATCGTCTGCGTCTCGTTTGTCACGGCCGCTATGTACTTGCTGTCGAAGGTGAAGCACAAGCAGGAGAAGCCGGTGACGCCCGCACCGTCGCCTGGGATACCGAGTAGTTTCTTGCGTTTGAGAGTGCTGAGGTCGTAGATCGACAGCAGCGGTTTGTCACCGACTTCGCACAATGCCGCGTATTTTCTAGAAATTAATTATTCTTTTAATTGGGTATATATAAAAAGTAAGATTTTTCAACTGAGAACATACAAAATTTAATGATACTGGTTGGCAAAAGAAAAAAAAAATAACAAACGAATGAAAATCAACTCACTTGTTGGGCGTGATGGTCATCAGATTGATCTTATACTTGTCGGGCAGACGGACGAGCCGCTGCCGGAGCTGCGAAAAATTGTGCACCGATAGGGCATTGCCTACGAGGTAGACGACCTCGTCGTCGGTCACGAAGTGCGCGTTCCCCTCGACGTCCGTGCGCAGACCGTAAAGCACGCGGGTCTGCAGCCGCGACATTGTCGTCATTGTTTACTGTTAGATATTAAGACGCGATTAGGTTGGATTTCGGAGTTGGAGCGTGCGGTGGTGTTGAGGTGCCGCTGCTTGTTGTCTGCGCATTTCCTTGACGACGGAGGTATGGATGGTGATGAGTTCGACCCACGTGTTTGATTGTTTACTTGTTGTCGTTCTATATGTTTTGGGGGTAGGAATAGAATTTTTGCATAAGGCTTTACGTTTTGTCATTGATAATATGCTATTATTTTTTTAATATAGAACTTATATTATTATATAATGAATAAATAAATAATAAAGTATTCTATACTGACAATGAGTAGTGACCTGTGGGTACTACACCGGCTATATTAATTGGTACATGGATCTTCGTACGCATAATTATGGTCTGTAAATATCATATATGTTTACTGAAATTGTCTAATTTCACAACAAGAATAATAAAAAAAAAGAATCACTTGTTGCTACTAATTTTTTATGTAAATAAATATTAATTTACATTTCTTTGACTTTTCTATATTTTCGCTATAAGTAACTAATAAATAGTTATAACAATGAATTTTTAAATTTCACGCTTGTGGGCGTTACAGTTTGCGATTATCAGTCAACACTTTATGCAGCCTACTGGAAATAATCGTCCGATTCTATAAGACTCTCATATCATTTGAATTTCGCGGCTAACTACATCGATAATTTCGAGAACTTGACGCGTCAGTAGAGGTTATGTTACACGCGGTATGTGATGGGTAATCAGGCCCCCGCTACATAAGGCTGTGACTCCAATAGAGAACAGAGTGCTGTTTCGCGTGCTGTACGAGTGCTGTTTCGCGTGCCATGTCGTGGCAGCACGCGTGTTATGTGGAACGTTTAGTATTTATATCTTATAGTGTAGAAAGGTCTCGCCAGTTATCCTCTGCGCATGTGCGCACCGCCAGCTGATTTGAAAGAAAAAGCGAACTTATTTATTAATAATAAATTATTTACAAAATTACAATGTATATTTAATACTTTTATTATGTATAATATCATTACATTTCAATATATATTTATGTTTACTTTTGCAAAAATAAAGAAATACTAAAAAAATTTATATTTATTATTATTAAAAAAAGGCATACAAATAAATTGATGATACATTTGAAATTTTTAAAATTTATTTCAATAGCAAATATAAAAAGTTATACATTAGTGAATATTAGTAAAACATTAGTAAAACATTAGTAAAATATTAGGCATTAATACCTACGGAAAAATATTATACGATACAGAATTATAAAATTCACTTATACAAGATACAAAATTACAAGCAAAAGGCAGCAATGATAGTATTTCACAAAATTTAATAAAGAATAATAAAAAGCATTTTTTTTTACGATTGAATTTAATTATATTCACTCGTTGTAGTACTTAAAATTCATAAAATTTGAAAAAGGAATCTAAAAACATTCTTATATTAAACTTAAAAAAATTACTAATACAAGATGAAAAATTAGAATCATTATTTTTTAATGTAATTTTTAAAAATTTTCATTATTTTTAGAAAAGCTAGGCCTTTTTTTTGTTTAGGTAACATATTAAAATTCATTATAATGATGTTGATTCTGGCTACAATGGATGTTTTCATGTTAACATTTTCAACCTGCATTTTTGATAAGGCTTTCAATTCGATATTCGATGGCTATTCCTTCTTCCTTTTCTTCGAAGTTTTAGTATAAATATTTTTGTCAGAAGTTAACATAGCTACATTTCTCTGAGATCAACTGGCGGTGCGCACATGCGCAGATGATAACTCATGGCGAGACCTTTCTACACTATAAGATATAAATACTAAACGTTCCACACGCGTGCTGCCACGACATGGCACGCGAAACAGCACTCGTACAGCACGCGAAACAGCACTCTGTACTCTATTGGAGTCACAGCCTATGGGTCTGTCTACACGCCACCACACACCACTACAATACACCCCACCACACGCATAGTCCGGATGTTCCACTCCGTTCCCCCTCGTATACCAAGTTACCGATTGAGTACAGAAGAATAACAAACGCGACTGCCTCTCTTTTCTATTACGCTGTCAACACTGTATTCTTTATTGCAAATCCCCGAAGAAAGGTGTACTTATTTATTGTTTTGGAGAAGATGAATCAAAATATAATCATCATTTATTGTGCACTTACAGTGTACTATACTTATGGTGTACTATTTGTATGCAAGTGGCACAAGCAAGGGTAGTTTATAAATAAATTTTCACAGCTCCTGATATGACTACAGTGCACAATAAATGATGATATTTTTATTCATCTTCGCTAAAACAATAAATAAGTACACCTTTCTTCGGGGATTTGCAATAAAGAATACAGTGTTGACAGCGTAATAGAAAAGAGAGGCAGTCGCGTTTGTTATTCTTCTGTACTCAATCGGTAACTTGGTATACGAGGGGGAACGGAGTGGAACATCCGGACTATGCGTGTGGTGGGGACGGTCACACGGTGGGATGTATTGTAGTGGTATGTGGTGGCGCGTCGCGTAGACAGTTGGTAGACAGACCCTATGTAGCGGGGGGTTCAGCGCACAATTGCCGAACGCCGATTCGATTCGTGAGACTTTTTTCACGCACGTGCTAAGCAGGTGTTTAAATGACACATTGATTCCGCCGAGCAAGGAGTTACAAAAGCCTAAGTATAACCTTATACTTTACTTATTTAAATTTTACTTAAATAACGTCACAATCAATAAAAGGAAACGTCGAATTCTGCAAAAATAGCGTTATGCATATGTTCAAAACAATAAGTTTAACCTGTAAACACCACATGTTGAAGCATCAGGATCAAATTTTGTACAATTGTACAAGAAAAACTTTAATTTTAATTTAGCAATGGAGGTTAATTCGAGTCTTTCGGATTTTTGCAAGATATGCATAAGGCAATGTGATGCGTATGAAAATCATGCACTATTATGTGAGGGAGAATGTAAACAAAAAATACATCTGAAGTGTTTAAAAAATGGGCCTCCTAGCAGTTTGATTGGAGATGTATTCTTTGATCTGCAGTGTGCACAATGTTATGATGAGGAGATAGTGGTTCGACAAAAGTTGCCATGGCTTACGACTGTCATGTTAACATTATACAACTTGAGACGGAAATCAAGTGGCTTGAGTAGAAGAGGATACTTTCATTGGAAATCAGATATAAGTACATTCATAAATAACCACTGGGATCAATTGTTTACAAGAGCAGTGTAAGTTTTTACTGTGTCACATTTGAGTAAATAGTTGTGTTCAATGATTTGAAAATTGATGTTTTTGTGTTTATTATTTTTTTAGAAAAAGGAAAAAGAATTGGGTTGGAACAATATCTGGAACGTTGTCACATTATAGTGCAGTATTTTTCAAATCAGGAACAAGTGAACTCGGGGATCAAGGATGGTGGAAACTCATTGATAATGATCCTCCTGAAATTCTAGTCGAAAAGTGTAAGGGTTCTGTTAAGTTATATGCATTTTGGAAAGAATATTATTTTAGTGTAGTATTAAAAAGAATAATTTGATTAATCTTAAATGTCTAGATAATAGATTGTTAGAACAGAAAAAGCAGAATTCAGCAAAACTTAAAGGAAAACCTGTTAGTAGTCCGAAATCAGAATCAAATTTATCTGGAGAAGATGAGAACAGTAATGGAAATGAAAATTGTCAAAATAATAAAATACAATTTATCACAAATATCAAATCCGAACCTGAAATATATAATGAAATTCCTAAAAGTATTGACACTCATGAAGAGTTCAAAGGTAATTCATTTATGCTTATATTTAAAAACTAATATATTTTTAGTCAGTTATTATTAAAAATTATATTTATTTTACAGATTTCTTAGATTTAGATATAGACCTGTCAAATATTGAAGATGATTTTCCATCATTTAATCTTAATGGCAATGGTCTCAGTGGAGGACTACCTTTTCAAGTGTGTAGCCAACTATCAGATGCATTTATATCTGAGTGTTTTCAAAATAGATCGGAAGATTTTAAGAAAGAACCTTCTGATGTACCAATGACAGAAACTTTTCAAGAAATTGAAAAAACTGAAAATGAAAAAAGTGAAGAAAGTGATGAAAATAATAAGCCTACTGAATTACCACCACCAGTCCCCTCTCTTTTCCGTGAATCATCTTCAAGGCCATGGCCATGGGATGAATCTATTAAATTCAACCCAGGTAATATTTTGTTAATTAATCATTGATAAAAGATACTTCCTTTCATTTTTTAATACTTTCTTTTTTGTAGATGATGTTAGACCTATGATGAGTGAGCGAGAAGAAGAATTTAAGCTTCAAAAAATTGAACAATATAAACATTTACTTGACACTGCTCCACCTTCTGTGAGAAGGCTATACAGAAAATTGGCTGTTAGAAAACTTAAGCGCCAATATGGTTTACCAATCTTTAACATTGATACATTTGGTAAAGATTCGGAAGAGAAAACGTTACACGTTAGAAAAGGCAATGCTGTTTTAGACCGTTTTATCTCAAAAGATATAAGCATATGCTTTGAACAGAGGCTGCAAGGCCACTGTGAACCAACTTCTGTGCATAGTCCATATACAAATAGATTGCTAAAACCATTTATTAGAAGAGATGCAACAAGCCATCCATTGTGGATGAGAGTTATGTGCGAATTGCTAATAAAAGTAAATGGAAAAACACCTGGATGGAAACTCAAACGTTTGCATCCCATTGACTATTCTTACATCAGGCCACAACACATACCAGCAGTCAATAGTCTTTGTACTCAGTTTTTTTGGCCGGGTGTTGATTGTAAGTAAATTTTTTTTTCTATAATTAAAAATTGTAACTGAATATTTTAAAAAGGTACTACACACTTTGTGAAATAGTATTTTAAATTTATTTAAAAAAAGGATTGATTATTTCAGTATTTTATTTAGATTAAAATTTAAGTTTTAAATACATTTTTACTACATAATTTATTTCTTTTATAGTGACAGAATGCTTGCAATACCCAGATTTTACGTGTGTTGTCCTGTATAAAAAGGTGGTAATTGGCTTTGCCACAATGGTTCCAGATGTAGGATACAATGAAGCATACATATCATTTCTTTTGGTACGTCCCGAGTGGAGAGGGGCCGGCATTGGCAAATTTATGCTTTATCATCTGATTCAGACGTGCATGGGCAAGGACATTACGCTTCACGTTTCTGCCAGTAATCCTGCCATTATTTTGTATAATAAATTCGGATTCAAGCAGGAGGAATTTGTACAAGACTTTTACGACAAGTACATACCGCCGTCTTCTAAAGAAAGCAAACATGCTTTGTTTTTACGATTGAGCAGATGACGTTTCATAACATTTATGAAGCTATATGTGATATACCTATGTTTAAAAAAATTTAATTTATTTGTTATTTTTTTAAAAAATGAAATAAATATATGACCCATATATTTTACATCTACGTGTAGTTATTACACTTTTTTTACTTTAATTTTGACATTAAATATTTTGTCTCAAATACAAACTGCGACCAGTAATTTCAACAACATACATATATCAAATACAAAATTTTTAATCTCGTATTTTTCACCCCGAAAATTCAACACCAATTAATAAAACGAATTTCGAAACTAAATGTGAAGAAAGAGCGGACCCAAAAGCACTATAATATAGACTTTTGATCAAATTCACCAGTGTTTTCTATGTTTTTGAAGCCTTAAAAAAAGGAAAATTTTAGGGCTTTTTGGGCGTTAACGGGCTAATAAAAATAAGTTGGAAAAATTATAAAAACCGAGTTTTTTAATGAAAGATTATCAGTTGAGATCAATTAATGAATGTGTTAGAATCAGCTTACACTATAATACCCGCTGCACGTTTGATTTTCCTCTACAAAATAAAAATTTATTTGTCTAAATTCATGAAATTTGTTCGAAAATTGAGTTATGAATAATTTAAGAATTTTAAGTAAACTCACTCAAATTAATAAAAATACTTCAAGTACACTGTTATAACCAAGTTTCATCAAGAGGGTTATTAAGATATTAAATTGTTGCAAATTTGTTTTATTTATTGTAGATTTTTGACATGATTGTTTAAGTTTTACTTACATTCTAGAGTACAGTAAATATAAAAATATATAAAAATATACAAAATATGTACATTAAATTTACAATAAACTAGAAGGGCCACGCCCTCCTGCGCACCTCGCTTCGCTTGCTGCACTAACCCCTCCGCTGTCCATGCGTTCGTTTTTGCATATAAGGCACGACCGCTACTACCCAAGAGTATTATATCTTTGCCATTGCAAAAATTGTTATATTTTAAATACTAATATATTATTTTATAACACCATGCTTCAAAAAAAAACTTTTGTATTCAATATTCATGTTAAATTATAATAAACGATCTACTATTTCATTTTATTTTTGCTCGCGTTTCTATGATTTAAAATAGATACATCACGTATGTATAATAAAAATCACGGTCTGGTATCATTTCCGATCAGATCTGATCGAACTTCATTCAGACAATCATGTTACTTGATCACGCACATACGTACAGACATACATACATCTTCGGAAATCCTTAAAATGGGCTTGTTTTTGGTGGAACATAGTTTTTATATTGTAAATTTTTTAATTTTGAAGTGTTAAAATTTTCGCTCTGTCGAAAATATAAGGCGCTCCCGAAAAGCGAGCGTGTCTAACGAGAATCGGTCGTGTCTAAAAAAAGTAGCTCTTCACAATTTATTAAAGTTTCCATAGGAGAGTACCATCTTCTCTTAGTTGGATTGTCTCTGTTGCTAAAAGTTTCAGCGCTCTTGGAAATGTGCGATGTTCTGCAGTTTTTACTCGCTCTTGTAAAATTTCCACTGTATCATTAGGTAATACAGGTACAGATTCTTGTGCAATAATAGCTCCAGAATCAATATCGGGCTAAAAATTTTGATTTATTTAAACAAACCATTGCATACTCATTTCTTGAATACTCAGATAATAATTCATTTTTTACAGATATTTTACCTCAACGAAATGAACAGTACAGCCAGAAATTTTGGCACCAAATTCCAATACATCTTTATGTGCGTTTGCGCCTTTAAATGATGGCAGTAAGGATGGATGGATATTTATCATGGCACCTTTCCATTTAGTCACAAAACTAGCTGAAAGTATTCTCATGAATCCAGCAAGACATATAATTTCCACGCCAGCTTTTACAAACTCTTTGTCTAGTTCCTCATCATAAGTGTCTCTATTTGAAAAATCTGTGTGTTTGATGACCTGTAATGAAAATTGTACATTTAACATTATTTTATGTGTGCTGATCGCAAATACATTAATATATTATTAAAATTACTTTTGTTGCTATTCCTGCTCTTTCAGCTCGCTTCAATCCTTCTACGTTACTTTTATTTGAAATTACCAAAACTATTTCTGCTCCAATATATTGTGTAGGATCTTGTGTAGCATCAATTAAAGCTTGTAAGTTTGTACCACTACCGGATATTAAAACACCAACTTTTTTCAATGGCTTTGATAATTTTTCTACTAATGGGCGAACATGCTTTCTCATTTCAGATTCAATAGCTTTTTCAAAGTGTCTTACATTTACTCTCTGTTGGTCTCCTATTTATTATAAAAAAAAATTTTAAAAGTATAATTTTTTTACAGTAAAAATATCAAATTTCAATAATAATAAACCTTGTAATGAATTAACTTCTCCAATGATAACTGGATCCTCCCCTTTCAGTAAGTCTAACATTTTATTTGTATCGTCTGAAGAACATATAAGAATTCCACCTATACCACAATTGAATGTTCTTAACATTTCATATTTTCCGATTCCACCATTAGTTGCTAACCAAGCAAACACAGGAAGAACTTCCCACTTCATTGCATCTAGAGTAACGCCAACTCCGCCGGGGAGAATTCGAGGAATATTTTCTGTTAATCCTCCACCAGTTATATGTGCAAATGCTTTAATTAAATTCGATTTTAGAGCGAGAATCATGCTTTTTGTATAAATTTTTGTTGGTTCCAATAACTCTTCACCTGATATTGTAAATAAATGTATTATAAATTATTCGATTCTCGATATTAATGGCAATGAATTTTACTGCCTTTATATAATATATAATTTACCAATGGTTTTTCCTGACTTCGAAAATGGAGCAATGTCAGAATATTTTCGATCAGCTAGTTTTAAAACTTTCCTAACTAAACTGAAGCCATTGCTATGAACACCACTTGATGGTAATCCAATAACTATATCGCTTGGTTTTACGTCGTTAGTTCTCGGTAACAAATCAGTTCTTTCAACGGCTCCTACTGCAAAACCAGCTAAATCATAATCTCCGTTTGCATACATATCTGGCATTTCAGCTGTCTCTCCACCAACCTTAAAAACATAAAAAAAAATTTAATTACATTCTTTTCAGATATATAGCACTATAATAAATATCACATAAATTTAATTCTCACCAATGAACAACCAGCTTGTTTGCATCCTTCTACTATACCACTTACAACTTTAGCAGCAGTTCCAACATCTAACCGACCACAGGCAAAATAGTCAAGGAAAAATAAAGGCTCTGCACCATGTGCAAGAATATCATTTACACACATTGCAACTAAATCAATACCAACTGTATCATGTTTTCCACATTCAATAGCTATCTAGAGTATTATTTTCAGATAACATTAATTCTTTAAGTTATTGTCACATATGTTATAGTATATTATTCGTACAATATTACCTTCAATTTTGTACCAACTCCATCAGTTCCCGAAACAAGAAGTGGATCTTTGTAACCTGCTGCTTTTGTGTCAAATAATCCACCAAATCCACCAATATTACCAAGGGTTCCACTCCGCTTAGTGGAAGAAACTTCTGGTTTAATAACTGAAACCAATAAATCACCAGCTTGTATGTCTACACCAGTATCTTTATAAGTCATTTGACCATGTTGTAAAATCGATCTAAAAGTTCAAAACAAAATAGATCTTTAACTGTTAATTGTTAATCATTTACTTAAAATGTTATTCTTTTTTTATAAAAACCTTGCTATTCCTTTGTGAGCAATATCTGTTCTAAATTGTTTACCATCAAATTTGATATGACGAGCTGCTGCTGTAGCTTTGGCAGCAGCTAATGCCAATGAAGAAGCAAGAGCAACAGTTATTATTACTCTACCACCTAAACATTACAATTAAATAAATATAATTTTCAAACATGGATATCTCATGAAAATACCAATAGAATTGTCAAAAAAAAAAATCTGAGTATAGTATTAACATATACGGAGCGCTTGACGTTCGTGTTTTTCAAAAAAAAAATGATGAGAATTTATTTAATTAAATAAAAACCGTACTGTCGGTAAGTAGGAATCTGCAATTAAGCTACTTTTCAAACATGGATATCTTATGAAAATACCAATAGAATCTCCCAAAAAAAATCTGAATATAGTGTTTACGTGTACGGAGCGCTTGACGTTCGTCTTTTTCCAAATAAACGTTTAAATGTTGATTTAAAAAATATTGAAATTCACTGTTTCACATGGCCTTAATACTCACCGTTTGTTAAAAGTTCTCCATTTGGTGAAACACTAGTTCCACTGTGAAAAACAAAATGATCACATTTGGAAGTTATTTCCTCAACTCCTGTAATAACTTGACCTTTTGAAGATGAAGCTGGATATCCACGTGATGCCAAAATAACTCCTGTAGCAAAAACATTCTTTTTCCAGGATACATGCTGAGGATTTAGAGTTCCATCACAGCAAGCGTTCATTATAACAAATAAATCTGACGTCAACAAAGGCAAAATAACTTGTGTTTCAGGATCACCAAATCTACAATTAAATTCTAAAACTCTTGGACCATCTGGAGTTAACATTAAACCTGCATATAAGACACCAACAAATGGTATGTTTTCTCTTCTTAGACCATCTACAGCTTTCTGGAGAACTTGAGTTTTCATAGCTTCATATTCTTCTTCAGTTAAAAGTGGGCATGGACAATAAGCACCCATCCCCCCTGTATTAAGACCTTGATCTCCATCAAAAATTCTTTTATGGTCTTGGGCTGGTGCCATGCTTACAACAGTTTTACCTATATATAAGTTAAAAAAATTAATATTCAATTAAATATTTAGATAGTTGTAAATATATAAATATGAGGAAATCGTTCAATTCAAACAGTAACGCAGTTGCCTAATGAAAGAAGTAACATCGTCGGCTGAGAGGAGAAAGAGGACAATTCGGTCGAGCGCTAATAAGAAAGGGGACAATTCAGCCGAGCGCTAAAGAAAGGGGACAATTCGGCTGACTAGGAGATTATACTACCTGCGGGTCAGGATTTGCTCAAACTTAAGAATATATTTTCGGAAGTGAAAATATAAAGAAAACCTATTAGTAAACCGTATAACGCTCTAAAAAAACTAAAGTTACGGATATTTCCAGTATTATTTTAAACAAATTTTGAATACAGACTCTTCTTCAAAGAATAATCAAACAAGTTAAAAACATCGTATATACAACTTCCAAACTAGAAAATAAAACTAGAAAAATAGAGCTTTCATCACTTTTTTCAGAATCAAAAATATTCATTTTTGCGGAAGCTATAGTAGTTTGAAGTTGAGCAAAGAAATTGTACTAAAAATTCGCAAAGATCTGCTTCTTCATTTCGTTCATATTTTAGTGCATTGTTTTTGCCTAACTTCAAACTACCATAGCTTTCGCAAGAATTAATATTTTTTTAGTTCTGAAAAAGGTGGATGAAAGTTTTTTTTTCTAGTTTTATTTTCTATTTTAAAGTTGTATATCTGATATTTTTAGATTGTTTGATTGTTGTATGAAGAAGAATCTGTTTTTCAACATTTTTTGAAAACAAGACTCGAAATATCCATAACTTGAGCTTTTTAGAGCGTTATGGTTTACTATTGTGGCTTTCTTCATATTTTCATTTCCAAAAATATATCCTAAAGTTTGAGCAAAATCCCTGATCCGCAGGTAGTATAGACTCTCCTAGTCAGCTGAATTGTAGGTTCTTAGCGCGCGACCGAATTGTCCCCTTTCTTAAGGGGATGTCGCACTATACTAACACTGTTTTATCGGCGGAACATGTAAAAGTAATTAATATAAATAAAAGGATAATGATTTACGCCTTGAACAAATTCAGTTGCCCTGTGTAGTGGTGTAATACATCATTCTACAAAGTTTCGAGGCAAAAAAACGACGACACCTTTGTTTATTTTTGGAACGAAATTTGGTTAATTTTCGTTCCAAAAATAAACAAAGGTGTCGTCGTTTTTTTGTCTCAAAACTTCGTAGAACGATGTATTAGCGGATTACGCAGGGCAAGTGAATTTGTTTAAGACGCAAATCATTATCCTTTTATTTATATTAATTATTTTGACATGTTCCGCTGATAAAACAGGGTTAGTGGTAAAGTAAGACTATTACACCACCTTAACGCTCAGCCAAATTGTTCCCTTTTTTAGCGTACAACCGAATTATCCTCTTAGCGCGCAGCCGAGTTGTCCCCTTTCTTCTCTCAGCCGACGACATATAGTATTAAATAATATTCTGACGTGTTATAAATAATCTTACCGTCTGTAAAAGCTAACATGGAAACTTCTTCTCCTTCCAAAAGTTCTTCTACAACTACAATATCTCCAGCAGAACCAAATTTTTTATCTTTTAATATTTCATCAATAGCTTGACAAGCTTCTTCTTTATTTTTTGCTACTACTACACCTTTTCCAGCGGCTAAACCTGCAGCTTTTACAACTAAAGCAGGAAACAGTGCTCTATAAAGTACAATTTTTTTTTTATTAACAAATACAAATATTGAATGAAATAGATTATATTGTATTAAACCTACTCTCGCACGAATTTCTTAGCTTCTTCATTATCTGTAAAACTTTTCCATCTTGCTGTTGGAATATTATTTCGATCCATAAATGCTTTTGCCCAATCCTTATCTGCTTCAATTCTTGCAGCATCTTTTTGGGGACCAAAACAAGGAATACTAAATTTATGAAGTTCATCTGCAAGACCCTGAGCTAAATAATTTTCTGGGCCAACAACAACCATACTCACATTGTTTCTTTTACACCATTCAGCTACTTCCTACAAAAAAATTTAATTAATATTATTTTGTTCAACTAATTAATTTTATTGAATTATTTTTATTTAAAATAATAGAAATAGAAAAACTAAAATTATTTAAATAAATAAAATAAAGTAACTTTTATGTATATGTACCTTATTATTTTTTATATTTAATTGAATCAATGTGACTTTCTTTCCTAAAGCTATACCACTATTTCCAGGTGCAACGTAAATGTGTTCAACCTAAATTAATAAATATTTACAATTTTAAAGAAAATATTGTACTCTTTCTTATACATATATCTCATTATGCTACAAGTAAAAAAACTCACGTATTGAGATTGTGCAAGTTTCCAACATATTGCATGCTCTCTACCTCCACTTCCAACGACTAAAACTGAATGACCACCAGCCATCTTTCAAGTCAAGAAAGATTGTTTTTAAAAATAATATATAATTTATTTTCTCTTAATATTTATATTTTTATACCTATAAATATATTAGTTATGAATTCATGCATGTAAACTAGTATTAATATGTAATGTTAATATGGTATTATATTAGTATTAATAATTTATTAAATTTAAGTTTAAAAGTAGTTAATAGATTTGATTTTTATTTAATAAAAAATTACAAAAAATATTGTAATCATAAACAAATTCATTTCTTTATGAAGCCCCCATCTTTTCATAAATAATCATACATTCAATTGGATATTATTCACTTGTTCTTATAGGTAAAAAAATGTAACCTTGAATCGGATTAAGTTTACAGTCTTTCAAAGCTACTCATGCTTACCTCAACAAATGAAATCACAGGTACAACAGGTGTGAAAGGTAGGTACGCGAACTCTGAATGGAACTATCCGTGTTTTTTTTTTCTCCTATCGACTTAGCCTCTCTGCAGCAGGTGCCTGAACTCACCGTGGTTTGTAAAGCAACTGAAGAAACCTAATCCGTGAGTCTTCCAAGAAGCCAATGGATATCGGTTGCCGAGCAGCTTCAATCGAAAACAAAAGTGGGGGAAACACGTTTTAATATCTCAGCCAGTGAATAGGAAAAAAATGAGATTACTCAATTGGTACTTCGCGTGACCTATCAGCGTATACGTACAGATCTTCGTGGGGGTTTGACCTTAGTTTCGTAATATATACCCACATCTGCTCACATACGATAATCACTCCCAGATTATTTGATTATAATAGAGTTTTTACCAATGCAAAATTTATATTTCCATAAAATCGTCTCGTGCAACATTCACTCTAAGGATATAATGCCGCAGTACTTAAAGTTGTATTGGCTATATAATCCACGTCAAAAGTTAGTCCATCACTTAAAATATCAATAATTTACTGAACGCTTTTTTCTTATTTTCAACTTGACAGCTTTATCAATGTATACCAGACAAACAGTTCAGTTATATTTTTAATTTGATTCAAAATAGTGTTGCCTCTTCAAATTTTATTGGATTCTTATGTTTTAGTTTTATATTGTTTAGAAAAGAATTCCTAACAGATCGCAGAACTCAGAAATATAAAATATATTTTCTGTTTCAAATAATTAAACATTTTCAAAAGTAAAGTGAACTTGAAAAGTCAGCCATTTTTGGGAAACTTAAGTTTAGATAATTTTAGTCAAGACATATTTTTCATTTCTGAGTTTCGGGATCTTTTAGGAATTCTTCTCCGAACAATATAAGACCAAAAAAAAAGAAAAAAAATAAGAATCGAATAAAATTTGAAGACGCGGCACTAGTAGAATGAAATTAAAAACCTATCTTTAAAAATCGGAACACTTCGAAAATTTACGTCCGATTTAAAATTTTGAGGGCTTAAATTAGTTTAAGTGTATTTTTATAAACTTATGTAATAAAAAGTAATAAATAAGGTTTGATAATTAATTATTGATAATCTTTATTAATACTGACTTGCGGCTTGGATCGTATAGCCAATACAGCCTTAAACATGTCCTGGTAGTTGAATACAATTCGAATTTTCATTAATTAATTAACCATTAATTAATGACATAAAGTTAATAATTATTCGTTTTTTAAATTGCAATAATCTTTGATTATTTATTGTTATCTATTATTATATAAAAATTCAAAATATTTTGTAAATGAATCGACAATCATTATAGAAAGAAAATCATTTTCTACGGTAGTCGTGAATTTTATGCAAGAGGACATAGATACCCCCGTCTTTTTTTTTACTTATATTCACAAAGTTTTTACGATGCTTACTGCACATATTATAATTTGAGAAATAATATAATATGAAAAAACGGTTCTTGAAGTAACAAAAAAATTTTTTTCAAAGAAATTTCAATAATGTTGAAGAAGATATTGCCAATTGGAAAAAATTCAACAAAATCCACAATTTTTTTTTTATTTTTCATCCGATTTTAATTTTAAAAGACTCATTTTGTTCCTTGTACAATTTCATTAGAGTAACCCAAATTATTTATAAAATGCATGCACGAATTAAATGTAACGAAATAAACAAGTGGATTAAACTTTGCAGGTTTTAATAATTTTTCAATTTTCATATCGGTATCATCACACGAAATCATACAAAGAACAACATGAGTCCTTTGAAATTAAAATCGGATGAAAAATGAAAAAAATTTATGTGGTTTGTTGATTTTTTTTTCAATTAATGATATTTTCTTTAACAATATTGAAATTTCTTTAAAAAAATATTTTTTGTTACTTCAAGAACTCTTTTTTCATATTATATTGTTTCTCAAATTATGATGAATAATAATATAATATGAAAAAAGAGTTCTTGAAGTAACAAAAAATATTTTTTTTAAAGAAATTTAAACAATAATCAAATTTATAAATTTTTTACACTGCTTACTTCAGATATAATATAATAATTCATAAATTATTATATTATATCTGAAGTAAGCAGTGTAAAAAATTTATAAATTTGATTATTGTTCTCGCAGTACTTGTTAAGGCTGTAAAAACGTAAAAATAATATTTTATTATCAAGCAAAGTATTTTTATATTCATCTAAGTAAATCTTATAAAACGGAAAAATATTTTTTTGATTATTGCAAGTCTTTTTTCCGTGAATCAATTTCGCATTTTTGTAATATATATGGTACATGAAAAAGGGACTTACACTGTATGGCGATCGATTTAAAGCAGAAAATAAAACAAAAATTTAAATTTGTTCTTTTATTGTTCGTATTTCAATGTAACGTACAAGTACCCGAGTTAAAATGAATTTACATGCTTACACACCTACGATTTCAAGGCAAGTGATAAAGGGTGGAGACGGACCTGGAGAAGTATACCCTAACTTACTTATCTTTTTATAATTTTTTCAAGATTTTTTACACTTACTGTATATGGTGTTGCCAAATTTTAAAGTACCATCCGGATGATACTTCGAAAAATAGGGAATATGTATGTCTAGATTTAGCCAAGTATTTAACGAGCTTTAATTTATTTATTATAAGGCAGCATGTTAAGTGCCTGTTCCATGGAACATGCTTGGATATGGTCACCCTGACGGTACCGTACACATAAGGGAAAATGTACATAAGCGCTGCGCTACGCTGAGCTACGCTACGCTGCGCTGCGCTGCGCTACGCTGTCGCATTGATTACTTGTAGACCTCGTCGTTGAATTGGTTATTTTCAGTGAATCAACAAACAAATGTTAATAATATTATACTTAAAAGTTTATTAATTTAGCCTGTATTAATGTTTTGTATTATAATATTTTAATAAACAAAGAATCTTCATAAATTGAATAAATATTTTCCTTTTTAGGTTAGGTTTTCTTACTTAATAATACGACATAAATATTTTTCTGACTGAAGGGGGGAGGGAGGGCTCCGTCGTCCTCCACCCAAAACACGCACCCACGCATTCATGATAAAAAATAGTATGAGCAACTCGTGTGTAAAAGTTGCCAATAGCGCTACTCAGGCGGTTTGCTCGCACTCGCTTCGCTCGTGCTCCCAAACGCCGCCCTCGTGCGCTATTGGCAACTTATCCACACTCGTTGCACAATATACTATTTTTCCAGGTTTTAATTAAGTTTTTATTTCAGATTCTGCGGGGATGATTATAAACAAGGGCAATCTGACTGCCATAAATATTGATTATTTTAATTTAATTTATAAGACTGTAAGACCAATGGAAAAATTCTCATCAGTTGATAGTAAGTTGCAGTCGACATAAGTAATATTTTTAACGGTTACAATAATATTTGGCCAAATTAAGGTATATTGGAAAAAATGAACAAGAAAAGGTCAAATTTAACAGTTAATATAGCTGTTTAATTTTTATTCAATATTAAATGTATTTATTAAAAGTATGGAATAATGGATAATTAATATGATTCAACTATTACTATTTCCATTCTGATATCTTTCTTTATGTATTATATATAGTTCATGGAGACATTGTATCATTTAAAGGATTTTGCTTTTGATCTGACTTTATAATAATTTAGATTATATAGAAGGCAAGATCGACTACTAATATCATTTGAAATCCATGGCTACTGATATTAACCCAATATTGTCCTTATTTAGTACTACAAATCTTGGCTTCTAATCTAAATCAAAATGTCAGATTAAAAATTAAATCCTTAAGGCAATACGTTAATAATGAAATATATATAGTATGCACTTCAACTTTTTAAACCGTGTGTGGATAACCTAAATTCTATTGTATAAATACATTTAAATTTAACATAAATTTAAGTTACAGTTGAAACAGATGAGTGTCAAAATTCCAAGAGCAATAAATAAAAAACAGTTTACAATCTAAAAAAAATCAAAACAGAGTACCCTTCAAATTTTATACTATACACATACCTTCCCTTGAATATTTTGAGAAAACAAATTATGCAAAACAGAAAATATTTTAAAAACTAAAACAAAATAAACTACAATAAATTTTTAGAATTAGATATTAAAAGCGTCAAATTTGAATTTATAGGTTAGTTATCTATATCACTTGTCAGTCATTATATCTATATCAGTTATAATCGTCTATACTTACATGCGGTATATTTTGCACAAAACTATATTCAACAGAAAATAAAATTATAATGTAACACACCTACAAATGAAAATAAAATGATGCCAATAGATTATAAAAATAAAAAACGATTCAGCAATTGCACTTGTACCGTTATACTAACCAGTTGCAGTGGTTGCACGTGGTCTGGAGTTCGATCGTCTCTACTCCACGCGAGCTTACTCCATAAGGGTCTGTCTACACGCCACCACACACCACTACAATACACCCCACCACACGCATAGTCCGGATGTTCCACTCCGTTCCCCCTCGTATACCAAGTTACCGATTGAGTACAGAAGAATAACAAACGCGACTGCCTCTCTTTTCTATTACGCTGTCAACGCTGTATTCTTTATTGCAAATTCCCGAAGAAAGGTGTAAGGTAAAAGTACCAATAGATGGACGCTAATAGTCAAGCTAGAATTTTGAAGTCATATTTTAAATGCGAAATATTATTAAAAATGCATAGAATCAGTAGCCAATAGAATTATTATTACTTTTTACTTGCGAAAAAAGTATTTAATTTGTGAAAATAAGCTTTTATGATAGAAAAATTAATTAAATTATGAATACATGCTTGTACTAGTAGTTGGACCGTGCTAAAAAGTCATGTACTAGTGGTCGAAATTGTTAGTCCCAATACTTGGACCATATAATTTGTACTCTATATTTATTTTGATTTTTATGTAAAAATAATAAAATCGCTAAATTTTGGAGTGGAAATACTTTTTAACACTAAATCAAACGTTAATAATATGAAATTACAGAAAATCAATGTATAATAATCATTATGGTTTTCCAACCTACTAACTCTACCAATACGTAGGAACCCTAACCATCAAAACATCGGTGAAATACATAGGGCCAAGTATTGGGACATGACGTTTAAACTGGTACTAGTAGATAAACTTGAAATATTTTTATTAAAAACAATAATTATTGGGCTTCTAACGACTGTAATTGAATTCGATGCATCCTAGAAGTGTCTTAAAACTTTCAAGAGTAAAGATTTACTTCAAATTTATTTAAAAAATACCTAAAAGGCGAGTCATGAATCCTTACGAAATCAAGGACCTCCCATAGAAACCCGTGATCCCCGCGAGTAGCATTTTCAAATCGTCTTTATAAGTATTCAATTTTCACTAAGAGTAATAATACTATTTAAACAATAAGCATTAATTATTTTAGAATCATCTTATAGAATAAAATATTATCCAACTACTACACATTCTTTAAGGCGATGTGAACCTCAAAATCAACCCAATTTCATTATTTAATTCATAAACATTCGAACGTTTATTTGGAAAAACAATTCTGTCAGGCGCTCCGTGTACGTGTATGTAAATACTATGCTCAGATTTTTTTTTGTGCGATTCTATCAGCATTTCCATGAGATACGCTCGTTTTAATACTGGCAAAATTCGAAGTATTACAGATCCCTACTTATCGGCATTGCGGCTTTTATTTAATTAAATAAATTCTGAGTAGATTTTTGGAAAAACAGCTCTGTCAGGCGCTCCGTATATATAAATACTATACTCAATTTTTTTTTTTTAGTAATTCAATTATTATTTGCAAAAGATATACATGTTCTAAAATTTGTCGGTAAGTACACATTATCTTAAAGTAATTGAATATTTATCTAGATGGCCACGTACTGGGCACTGGCCGCTCATTGGTACTTTTACCTTATAAGTATAAAAAGGTGCATGTAAATTTATTGTTTTGGAGAAGATGAATCAAAATATAATCATCATTTATTGTGCACTTACGGTGTACTATACTTATGGTGTACTATTTGTATGCAAGTGGCACAAGCAAGGGTAGTTCATAATTAAATTTTCACAGCTCCTGATATGATTACAGTGCACAATAAATGATGATATTTTTATTCATCTTCGCCAAAACAATAAATAAGTACACCTTTCTTCGGGGATTTGCAATATCAGCGTTGACAGCGTAATAGAAAAGAGAGGCAGTCGCGTTTGTTATTCTTCTGTACTCAATCGGTAACTTGGTATACGAGGGGGAACGGAGTGGGACATCCGGACTATGCGTGTGGTGGGGTGTATTGTAGTGGTGTGTGGTGGCGTGTAGACAGACCCGTAGTGGTGTGTGGTGGCGTATAGACAGACCCATAAATGATGATATTTTTATTCATCTTCGCCAAAACAATAAATAAGTACACCTTTCTTCGGGGATTTGCAATAAAGAATACAGCGTTGACAGCGTAATAGAAAAGAGAGGCAGTCGCGTTTGTTATTCTTCTGTACTCAATCGGTAACTTGGTATACGAGGGGGAACGGAGTGGAACATCCGGACTATGCGTGTGGTGGGGTGTAGTAGTGGTGTGTGGTGGCGTGTAGACAGACCCTAAAGTAGATGTTCACATATCAGTGCACATTGACTCAGCATGAGAGCGGGAGTTTAAAAAACGTTGTCTCGAGTACATCTTTACGTAAAAAAAAAATTGTAAATAACGTCATACCTTATACCTAATCAATAAAACAAAACATCGGAGTCTGCAAAAATTGTCTTCTGTTTATGTTCAAAACAAAATAAACAATCAGTTTAACCTCTAATCGCCGCTTAATTACCGAAGCATCATGATCATAATTTATACAATTGTACAAGAAGAACTTAGTTTTGATATAGCAATGGAGGTTGGATCTAAACTTTTGGATTTTTTCAAGATAAGCGGAAGAAAATGTGATGCGCATGAAAATCATGCATTACTATATGAGGGAGTATGTGAACGAAAAATAATACATCTGAGGTGTCTGAAGAATGCCTCCCATCAGCAGTTTGGAGATGTATTTTTTGACCTGCAGTGCACGCAGTATTATGATAAGGTGATACTGGTTTGACAAAAGTTGCTATGGCTTACGACTATCATGTTAACATTGTACAACTTGAGAGCAAAATCAAGGCTTGAGCAGAAGATATTTTTATTGAAAATTGGAAATGAGTACATTTATAAATAATATAAACATTTACTTGACACTGCTCCACCTTCTGTGAGAAAGCTATACAGAAAATTGGCTGTTAGAAAACTTAAGCGGCAATATGGTTTACTAATCTTTAACATTGATAACATTTGATAAAGATTTGGAAGAGAAAATGTTACATGTTAGAAAAGGCAATGCTATCAACTGATAAGAATTTTTCCATCGGTCTTACAGTCTTACTAATTAAATTAAAATAATTAATATTTATGGCAGTCAGATTGCCCTTGTTTATAATCACCCCCGCAGAATCTGAAATAAAAACTTAATTAAAACCTGGAAAAAACGTTGTTAGCAAACAACACTTTGTTTTATAGTTGCACATTTAATTACCATGATTTCGTCGGCGGAGAGGTGAAAGGAGACAATTCGACTGAGAGTTAAGAAACCAGACAACTCGGTCGAGAGCTAAGAGAATCCAGACAATTCGGACGAGCGCTAAGAAAAAGGACAATTCACGGACTGTGAATGGACGCTTTTTATAGCGTTCGTCCGAATTGTCTGCTTCCCACATAGCACGTTACGTTTTGGAAACGTTTTTGAAACGTTTCTTTAGGAACCTAGAAACGTTTCCCTAAAAATATAGAAACGTAACAGAAACGTTTCAGAAACGTAGAAATGTCCTAAATCTGAAAAAATTTTGATAAAAATCGTAAACGTGGTTAAATCGTCTCAGAAACGTTTCTGAAATAGAACTCAAACGTTTGCACAAAGTTTTGGAAACGTCTCTGAAACGTACATAATCGATTCGACACAAAACTTACTGGACAATTATTCACGTTCCAGATTCGTTTCAGCGACGTTTCTGATTGAACCGGAAACGTTTCTATTCCGTTTCAGAAGTGCAAGGTTACGTTGTAAAAACGTCTTAGAAACGTTTGTGAATCATGTACAAAACATTAAGATTGTAAAGTATTCGATATCCGACCCGCCGATAGATGGCGTAGTTCAGTCCATAAAAGAAAAGACATTTCCAGGATATATAAGGAACGTCTACTCTAGCAAAGCGTACCGAATACTATTTGAAGTAATATCAGTGTTAATAACTGACAATGTAAATTATTTTAATTTCGTTGTAGAAACATTTCTCAAACGTTTCGTGCTATGTTTTAGAAACGTTTCAGAAACTTTTTTGAAACTTTTCTGGAACGTTTCCAATTAGTTTTGGAAACATTTTTAGACGAATCTGGAACGTGAATAATTGTCTAGTAAGTTTTTTGTCGAATCAATTATGTACGTTTCAGAGACGTTTCCAAAACTTTGTACAAACGTTTTAGTTCTGTTTCAGAAACGTTTCTGAGATGATTTAAACACGTTTACGATTTTTAGCAAATTTTTTCAAATTTAGGACATTTCTACGTTTCTGAAACGTTTCTGTTACGTTTCTATATTTTTAGGGAAACGTTTCTAGGTTCCTAAAGAAATGTTTCAAAAACGTTTCCAAAACGTAACGTGCTATGTGGGTTCTTAGCTCTCGACCGAGTTGTCTGTTTTCAACTCTCAGCCAACGATTTTTTCTAAAAGATTCAATGTTAAGTTACCAAGATATAATTAAAAAAAAATACACGTTTAGCTCATGTATTACAAGAAAATAAAGATAGCTAATTCGAAATTTCAATTTCGGAAAAATAGGTAATCTTTAATTGGGTGACGTCCGCAACGATTGCCTACTTATTTTTTTTAGCTTGATTTTTTTTTTGGAATTAGTCGTGCCTTACTTTTTCCCCGAAAATCGTCTACGTCGCGCACCCCGTGAGCTTCGCGGAAGTCGCGTCACGGCTCGTTCGACGGGCTGCACCCTCGAACCGCAGAGAGGAGAGCAAGCGATCCGCGACCCCATCGGCAGCCTATCTGCCGATCTTTTGCCGCCGCCTCGTGGCAACCAATCAGCGTGCGCGAACGCTCCAACCCTCTCCGAGGTATTCTGCTCGACTCCGAAATTTCGGAGCTCTCTCGCTCTCCGCGCTCCGCCGCAGATGGGCATCCTCTCGCCAGGCTGTCGCACCAGGTAACCTCGCCTTTACTCCCGCCAACGGCGACTTGTCGCCACATGGTAAAAGGAGTGTCTTTACTCTCGCCAAGTGCGGCCTACCGCGCCGCTCAGGCAGAACGGGGTGACGCCTATAGAGCCACGCTCGGTGTCATCAAGACATGGCAGGTACCCTAGAGAGTCTCGCGAGCCCGCAAAACTAACGTGACCGCATAACACGTCATCTTTTTTTATTCAATTATTAATTTTCCTATTGTTATCCTAATGTTCCTAATGTTAAAAAACGTTTTTAAAACGTAGTTTGAAACACTTTGTAACGTTTTTGAAAAAACGTTTTTAAAACATGGATAATGTAGGCTTTTTGAAGCATTTGCACGTTTTTAAAACGTTTTAAGAACGTCTAAAAAATGTCTTTAAAGCATTTTAAAACGTTTATTTGATGTAGCTAATTCTATAGTTTTTAGTTTTAGGAAACGCGTCAAAAACGTTTTTATAACATTGTCCAAATTTGCCAAACTGATCCTCGACCTTTGCAGTTACGTTTAAAAACCATTTTAAAAACGTTTTTGAACTATTATAAAGAAAGTAGTCCATACAAAATGATAAACGTTTTTAAAACGTTTTTGAAACGTTTATAAAGACATTGTTAATGAAAAAAAGAAATTTAAAATGAAAGCATCAAACTTCGATCACCGCCTCCCCCAGCCACCCACTCTTATTCCCTGACTTGGACTTATAACCTGAACCAAACATTTTTACCCAAGTATTGTCGTGCGCCACCTATCGATCATAGTTGTATTACGAAATGCGTTTCGAATAATTTTAGCACGTTTTTAGAACGTTTTAAAAACGAAAAAATTTATTTCAAACCTTGTAGATTATACCAACATTCTACAAACGTTTTTAAAACGTTTGAAAAGTTTTAAAGACTTTTTTAGACATCCTTAAAACGTTTTAAAAACGTCCAAATGCTTTAAAAAGCGGACATTATTCACGTTTTTAAAATGTTTTTTAAACGTTTCGGTTCTAATAGGGAAAGAATGTGATTTTGAAGACAAACCCAGAGAATATAGAATATATTATCTTAAGCATAGAAACCCCCCGATCCAACCTTCTATGCCTATATTCTCTGACGAAACTAGGGGGACCGCGCCCCAACCCCCCGCTGTCTACATAAAAACTTCGTTTTTACATATGAGGCACGACCGCTACGATTCAGGAGAATCTTATATCTTTGACATTGCAGAAACTGTTTCATCTCAAATACTACTAATATACTTATTATATTTTGACGAAAACTGTAACGCATTCATGAAAAATTGTTTTCTATAATGGCCAAAAATTAACTATTTTGATTGTATTAAGCGTTTTTAATCGTTCTTTCAGGTACTAGAAATTTTTTTCGCAAAAATATTTATCACGAAAAAGTTTTGTTTGTTAACGGGGTTCCATAGTCCTACCATTACCGACCGAGCAATTCACACAGTTTCAAGCTGATTGAAAATAAAATACGTCGAATCACAAAAAATCAAAAGAACACTTCGCTGCGGTTTTGAACGTTCTATCATCCAGTAAAAGTTTGGAGTCGAAATATCAAGTTGTTTTTGCAAAAACTTTGAACGAAACCGAATTTTGTTTTGTTCAAAGTTTTTGCAAAAACGACTTAATATTTCGACTTCAAACTTTTACTAGGTGATAGAACGTTCAAAACCGCAGCGAAGTGTTCTCTTGTTTTTTTGTGATTTTACGTATTTTATTTTTAATCAGCTTGAAACTGTGTGAATTTCTCGGTCGGTAACGGTACGACTATGGCACCCCCTTAAGATCTACAACTTTTGTATGCAATATTTCTGTGTAAAATCAAATCCTATTAAGTAAAAGCGAAAATCGACTATTTAAGGTTTATTAAATATAGCTCTATATTGCCAGAAATTGATTATACATGAAAATGTTGAATGAAAAAAATTTCTATTTCGTTGTTATCTACAATTTTGTATCTAATATTTCTGTGTAATGTCAAATACTGTTGAAAAATAAGTGAAAATCGACTATTTCAGATCTATTTTAGGCGTTAAAAATGGGTTTTATAAGTTTAGTTCGTCAGGAACTTGATTGTACATGGAAATGTTAAATGGAAAAAAGTTTTATCTCAATATTATCTATAACTTTTGCATTTAAGGATGTTCAATGGTGTCATGCTGCGAGGCGAGGCGAGGGACGCCTCTGCCGGCCTCTCTCTCCCCGCTCACCGCGCACCTCCTCGCGCAGCCTACGAACTCGGGGTTTTGTTTACGTTTTCACCTACTTCTTTTCCAAATGCCCTGTAAGCGTTCAAGATCCCTCTACGTTTTTATTTCTTTGATAATTTTTCTATGCAAATAAAGGTCTTTTAACCAAATCTCTTAACTTTTTATAAGATATTTTTATGTTCAAAGGTCACATAACCTCACTCTCCCATAAGAGCCTATGTTAAAAACTCGATTTTCAAGAATTTTTTTCTCGATAAAATGCTCAGTATAAAATATTGAAAAAATTCAAGCTGCTCTTATTTTATCTAAGTAATGATATATTAAAATTTCAAAGACTTCTCTTAACTTTGCTGTAACCATTGAACATCCTTAACATTTTTGTATAAAATCAAATCCTGCTAAGTTATAACAGAAAATCGACCATTTTAGGTATATTTCGACGTTAAAAATAGTTTTTATGGGTTTTACTAGTCAGGAATTGATTGCACAAAAAAAGGTTCAATATAAGGAAGAAGTTTTGTTTTAATATTAGGATCTATAATTTTTACATTTAACATTTTTGTGACACAAAATTAAACCGCATCCAACAACAAACAAATCCTAATGCCCATTTGACGAATCAATTATAGCCCATCGACGTGTTTTTCCTCGTCTACGCGTCACACAGCGCGCGCTCGTTATAAATACTGCGCGTATGAAAGATAAAAACGCCCTTAGCATCCCGCTCGAAGATATAAATCATATCGCACGCGTTACATTACGCGCGAGAATGTTCTTCGCTTCTAAAAGCGAAGGAGAGTGTAAACTAAGGGAGAGTGTACATAAGCGCTGTGCGGTGCTGTGCTGTGCGATGCTGCGTGATACCCGTGTTGTTGGTGCGTTGGCTACTTACGAAACTGCTTTTCTGATTGAGCGGTATTTAAATATCAACCAATCAGCGGCGTAGTTCTACAAGTAGCCAATGCACCAACAGCACGAGCATCGCACAACACAGCACCGGACAGCACAGCGCTTATATACACTCTCCCTTATATAACGCTAGGTATACGTTTACATGGTATCGTTCTCGCCCCTTCCATAAGGAAGAGGCCACAAATGCACCTCGCTCTCCGAATCTGCCCAGATATAACAACTCAAGCCGGACAGATTCGGAGAGGGAGGTGCATTTGTGGCCTCTCCCTAATATGATGTGCGCCATCGACTTTCCAAACACCCGCTGCGCGCGCGCGTTCGAATATTCTACTCGCTGACAACTTCACGCCAAGTCTCTCGGTTCTCTGCTCTCTAGTTTCTCCCGTGTTTTCCATACCAACAACAGAAATACTTATAGGCAGTCCGCGCGGCAACCGCGCCGTTTTGCGCACTACGATACGTTATACGAGGTCCCGAGGGTATAAAGCGGCCGCGACAACTCGGAGTCTGCCTTGACGTGTACGCTTATTCCTGTGACGTCACTGGAGACTGGACTGGACAAGGGCGAAAGGAGAAAGTCCACAGTGTGTCTGTGTGTAGGGCACAGCAACGCGCCTCGCAGCATCGAGCAGCGATTGTTCGAGACAGAGCGGCGCTGTCTTCGAGGCACTTCTCGAAGGTTCCGGAAGGCGCGAGAGCCGAGCTTTGTATATATGGGCCGCACGATCAGCGCGGCCTCTTAGTATTACACGAGACGTGAAGCAGTGAACACTGTTTATACGTAACGCTACTAACGGATATATTCCTCCACAAGAGGACTTTGAAGAAAGAAAGAGACGTTATTTTTTTTACCAATTAGGACTAAGTTCATATTTTGTTTTTCGTCTATAAGTGATTTTGTTTCTTAAATCTGGTGTTACCCGATAAGAGAATCCTACCAACGAGCGAAAATACAGCTGAAAGTAAGTGTGGACTTTGACGAAATATACCTAGTAGTAGTATAGTATAGTAGCAGCAGCGCTGTAGGTGTCGTCGTCATCCTGAATTCGACGTCAGAGGATTTCGTGTACACGTAAGGGGGTCATGTGAGAGATATAATACTTTTATATCTCTGGCACTCGGTGATCATCTCGTATGCAACGGAGGACGGGGAGAGTCCCGGGTCCGCCGTATGTTCTCTCTTGTGCTTACGCGTTCGCGAATGTTCCTCACGCGCTCTCTCTCGCGCGCGCTCGCTGTTTTTTCCGATCATCTGATTCACGCCTCCGATTCCACTCTCGCGCACACTCGATTTTTCGTCGTTTCTACCCGTGTTCGACCATTCTCTCTCTTTCTCGTCTCCCTTTTTCGCGCTCTCTCGCGATGTATCATTTCCCGAAATAGCGGGGAAAACGAGAGGAGGCGCGTGGGTGGCTACTGCTCTCGCCGCCGCCGTGCCTGCGTGTGTTCTCTTCTGCTGTTCTCGCCTCTTAAGATTTCGCGCGCACGCGCTCTACCTATAAACTCTCGGGAGGCCCCGCCGTCCTCGAAAATGGAAAGAAGAACCGACGACGACGCAAGATACGCACGCACGCACACATTCGTATAGTTAGACGGCGCGGGAGGAGGACGAAAAAATTGGCGAACCCGTTGTCTGTGTTAGCAGTGTAGTGTATCACACTACGCGTGCGCGCGCGCGCGGGCGAGACAGTATCGAATGTTCTCGCATGTGGTAGTTGTGCTGCGCGCCAAGCCTCACGTATATACGTCTGTAAGGTGCATATAGGTATATAGAGGAGGAAGCGCGACGGACGAACGAACCGGCTGCTACGCTCCCACACTCCCCGTGCCGAAATGTTGCGCTCGCTAACTCTCTGGAGCACATCGTATATACATGTACACGCAAACAGAGATATGGGGCCTTGATGATCGAGTGTCCGCGCGCGTGCGTGTCGCGGTCGTCTTTGCACGAGCGCGCTATCTTTTAAAGGAGAGATCGCGACGGTTCGAGAATCGCGAGAGAGCGAGAGTTGAGAGTTTTGAAAGAGTTGGAGGTGTCTTTTGGGACGCGAGATCGCGGTGAAGGTATCAGAGAGAGGGGCAGGGGGGGGGGGGGGGGGAGTATATAAGCTTCGTTTTGTTGTCGGACGTTTCGCTGAATTTTAAGGTGGGAAAAGAGGGTCTTTCGGACTCTGCCAAGGTTATTTATATTTTCTGATGAAATTCTTCAGATAACGCGAGAGAAGTGTAGATACCGTTGCACATTTGAAAACTGGACTTTAAAAGGTCCAGCGGGTGAAAAAGCATTTATCATAAATCATTATTCATCGAAATATTTTAATTGGTAATGAATTATGACAAGCGCTTAATTGATTATGCCTCGCTAATTTATTTCCCCGGCATTCTCAATAAATATCCGATAAATCATCGACGAACAACCACGAAAAAATACAAAATAATAACATAATTAGCGCGTACGTGCGAACACTCGCGTGCACATGATTGGTTTTCGTAGCAGTTTAAACTACAGACTCCAAAACACTTCTCCGGCTTCAAAAAGACACTACGCAACGAGCCTTCATCGATGAGATAAAGCAATCTTTATTGTAGATATGTGAATTAACGCGCGCTGTAGCTACTTACCGAAAGAACGGCCGCGAGCGTACATATAGAAGGGGCATCGAAACTTCGATCCGCGTCTCGAAACGAAACACCGCGCGCTTCCACGTATCCTTTCTCTCCTGTCAAAACACAGCGACCGTTCAAGGAAAAAACTCGCAACTTCCGATGTTTCGCGTAGTTGCATATCAGGCGGTATACTTCGTACCGCGGGACGACTTCTAGCAGTTTTCCGGTAAACTCGCGTCATCACGATAAAACTTCCGGTTTAGCGTGTGTTGTATATAGCGAAAGCCGCGCAAGCAACAAAAGAATCATTCATTCTAAAGGTCGCCGAGATTGGTGTATAAGTATATACGTGTGCACCTCTATGGCTCATCGCTCAGACTTTACCCCTTTTACGGGTGTCTCATGCCACCGGTGTTTTTGTTTACGTTCGACGTGCTGCTGTCAGCGTTTACGTGTGCTTGCATATATACATGCAGCAGTAGTTTGTTTTCCTGCTGAATTTTATTATTGTCTGTTTTTTCAAAGGCAAAACAAATGAAACGCACGCGTGTTACGTAAATCGCGCTCGATGATAGTGTGTGTGTGTGTGTGAATTTGAATTTTCGTATGTTGGTTGTCGCAATGCAATGTGACGAGCGCTCGAGGAATTAATCGAATTTAATAAGTTTAATAAGTGTTTTTGTCTGGATGTCATGTTCTTTTTTTTTTTTTCTAGTCGAGATCGTCTTTTAACGCTTAATTGGACGTGTCACGGTTTTTCCCTATATGTATCGTGTGTATGTATGTATGTATGTACGTACGTATGTATGTACAAGGAAGCGCACAGCGCGCGTGCAATGAGTCGCGATGACGTCGAGTCACGAGCAAACGAATGAAATGCTCAGTTTTTAAATTACAAGAGCGCTATTCGTTTACTCGTGTTCCATTACTGAATCATTGAACTTGAAGAAACATGCATCAATAATGCCTCTATTGGATTTTCGGGTTTCTTTTGCTGGTGTTTCATTCATTGGAAATCACAATATTATTTGTTCATTTGAATCACTCAATTAACTAACATTTAAAAATTGAGCATTGAAATAATTCACGAAAGTTATACTTGTTATGCAACATAACTAACCAACCTCGTTCTCTCGTCTGTTACAGAAGCCTAAACCATGGGGCAAGACTACTACAAAATCCTTGGCATAGCCAAGGGCGCGAGCGACGACGAGATAAAGAAAGCCTACCGCAAGCTCGCGCTCAAATACCACCCGGACAAGAACCGGGCAGCGGGCGCCGAGGAGAAGTTTAAGGAGATCGCTGAGGCCTACGAGGTTCTCTCCGATACGAAGAAACGTGAGATCTACGACAAGTTCGGCGAGAAGGGCCTGAAGGGCGGCATGGGTGGTGGCGGTGGCGGTGGCGGTGGTGGTATGCCTGGTGGTGCCAATACCTACACCTTCCACGGCGACCCGCGCGCCACGTTCGCCCAGTTCTTCGGCACTGCCTCGCCCTTCCAAGCCTTCTTCGAGTTCGGCGGCCCCGGCGGCGGCGGTGGCGGCCAACAACGCATGTTCTTCCAGGACGACGACATGGAGACCGACGATCCCTTCGGCCTCGGTCAGAGTATGAGACAAGGTGGCGGCATAGGCCCTGGTGGTGCCTTCCGCTCGCACTCTTTCAACTTTGCCGGTCCTACAGGCCGCGCCGCCGGCAAGGAGCGCAGCCAGGATCCGGCGATCGAGCATGACCTCTACGTCAGCCTCGAGGATATACTGCGCGGCTGTACTAAGAAGATGAAGATCTCGAGGCGAGTTGTGCAGTCCGACGGCTCAGCGAAGAAGGAGGACAAGGTGCTGACGATCAACGTCAAGCCCGGATGGAAAGCCGGCACGAAGATTACGTTCCAGAAGGAGGGTGACCAGGGCAGAGGTAAAGTACCCGCCGACATCGTCTTCATCATCAGGGACAAGCCTCATCCACAGTTCAGGCGGGAGGGCAGCGACATCAGATATTCGTGCAAAATCAGCCTGAAGAAGGCGCTGTGCGGCACGATCGTCGAGGTGCCGACCCTCAGCGGCGACAAGATCACGCTGAACCTGATGCAAGAGATCGTGAAGCCGACGACGGTTAAGAGGATCCAAGGCCACGGTCTGCCCTTCCCCAAAGAGCCCTCCAGGAAAGGCGACCTCATGGTTTCCTTCGACATCAAGTTCCCCGAGTCGCTGACGCAGAGCGCAAAGGACATAATCTACGATACGCTGCCGAACTGAGCCGCCGAGGACGATCGAAGCTGCTAGGAGCACATGTAACAGACCCACAACAACACACGAGATTACTATTATACTACGCTAGCAGAGGCACGAGAGAGATACGATGATGTCGACGACGATGGGCGCAGTTTAACATCGAACTTCCCCCAGAATCACACGTGCCGCGCTGGTCCTCGTTACGAAGATTTTATCGTCCACGCAGAGTAGAAGAGAGCAGCCTGCGTCAACATTGTCGACAAGACTTGACAAAGACTCCTGTTTTATTACATCCTAGCGTGTAAAGATTATTATTCAATTTCGTTAGTATAGCTAGTTTGTAATGCGTTCTCCGCGCCGGCCGGCAGTGTTCGCGCGCGCGTCCCGCCAATGCTGCGTTGGACATTTATGATTATTATTATTATTTCTACTACTATACTTTTTTCGTATGTATAATATATTTTTTTGAATTCACACTCGGAAAAAAGGAAGAGCATATTTCTGTACTTTCGAATAGAATATGTAACGCGATCATCATATTGTTCCGTTCGCTAGACTCGTGTTTATCGACCCCCGTTTGTACAGAAGACTCCTATTACCAAGAGCTCTGAATATGTGTTTATTATTACTATTATTGTTTCTATTGAGCGCGTGAGAGCTTGATACTACTACTATTCATGATTCATACGACAGCGACGAGAGAGAACATTTAGGAGAGTGACTGACGTATATATTTAGAGTGCTAAGTTAGGCGATTAATATTGGAGATGAAAAAAAAAAGGAACTTATATCTGAGAGAAAGAGTGTTATATGCACGGAGAGTAATGTAGGTATGCAAGTGCTGCGAGAATGTATTTTTTTGTTGTGTACCAGTGTATGCGAGAGGACCGTTGAAAACAAAAATTCGTGTGCTCTGAGAGCACAGCAAGACTGTGAGTATGGCCGTGGAGTGAAATGTTTTGAGTGTGCTTGCGTTTTCTGCGTCGTATATATTAAGTATATGCATTGCGCGTGTAATATGTCGCATGACAATACAGTGAAAAAGGTCACGGACTCCCCTCCGACGACATATATATACGTGTATGTTTTTGTCACTTGAGAGAACCAGCTAGTCATCAGTGTAAAATAAACGAGATAAGCTTTTTTACTTATCCCGCTCGAAATCGTATGGCTTTCTATTATATCGACAGACTGACTAGGAGAACCAAAAGCTTTACTAGCTTTGTGCGCGAGCCGCTGTAATGAAACGCACGAATGAGTGCGAGTTTCTCTCGTTTCCGTCGCTACGTTCTTTTTTTATCCTTATTATTTTTGGTGTTATTAACAGTCGGAGCGGTGTCAGTGACCCTTTTCATGGAATCGTCTACGAAGTTAAAAGACGTATAAAGAAAAAAAGATACAATTTATTTACGATTAAACAATGGAGTTTGATAAATTTGTAAACTCGACTCGAAACTACTACTACCGCTCGCGCATATATTTACCTGTATGCGCGGATAGTACCGTTCATGATTTTGTGTTTAATCGTCTAAAGATGTTTATTTGTATACGAGAAAAAAAAATTGAGAAAAAAAACATACTTCATTGTTATAAGAAACAAAAAGAAAATGAAAGACGCATTAAATTATTTAACATTCTATACATAAAACAACTGCTGTTTTCATTTGCACATCTACTGTTCCTCTTCCTCCCTCTCTCCTTCTTCGTCGATATATAATCGCTCTTCTCTCTCTTCTCTATTCCCCGATATACAGGGAGAGCCGTTCGCGCGCGGGACACCCAAGACACTCCTAAAATAGTCAGCCGAGCCGGTGACGTCACCGACCTACCTCGCGCATTCGCGATACTCTTTTTATATATGTATATACACACGCACACGATGTACATATATATCTGTGTGTGAGCCGTGTTTCCCTCTCGCTCTTTCTTGCGCACGCGGCCAGCGTGTCCTAAAAACCTACACTACATTTTTTCTTTACTTTTGACCGAAACTTTTAAAATAATCCGCGTGCAAAGAGCGCGTTCTGAGAACTCTCGTTCGCGCGCGGGCAGCTTTATTTTCGGGCTTTTGCTGCATGTGTATAAGTGTATGACCATCGCGGAGAAAGTGACGGCGGGTTTATATTTGCAGCGGAGCGCGCAAGTTCACCGGGGATCCGAAGGTGAATTTGATTGATATATCCCCCAAGCAGCGCGACGGTGGGTAATGTTTCCTCGTTCGTATATAGCGGCTTATATTTTCTTGTTTAAATTGCACGCTCAGCGATATGTGTGCGTGTGTGTGTATATGGGTGCGCGCGAGCGCGGAGGAATTGAGGTTCCAGATGAGGTACTGTAAATGGGAAGTAAGTGCAGTTCGAGATATAACGAGGCTGTTACGATACGTGTTATTTATTTACTTCATTATCTGTGTCGGACATGAAGCCGCGTGCGGGTATCGGCTCCGGGATAAATGATGTTTTCGTGAGTATTTTTTTGTGCACTCGTTTTGCTTCTCGAAATGAGCTGCAAGTTCGAGAAGTACTTATATTTTTTTATATTGTTTTTTATTTATTATCTCACTCGGGCAAGTCGTGTTTCTACTACGGGATAAATGATTGTTTTCAGATTTTTTTCTCTTGCGTTTCCGCTTGAAATGAGCTGCGAGCTCGAGAAGTACTTATATCTTATTATATTATCTCATATTGTTGGATAAAGAACGTTTTTAATTAAAAATTAATACTGTTCGGAGTAATGAACCATTAATGTATAATTCAGTTAAGTTTAATATGGTAAGTATATATATGTTGGGTAAATACTTGGACTCCGGTTCGTAAAGTTCTGTTTTGGTAATGTATTTTAAATACTATATTATTTTTAGAACAATTATAGACCGCAAAAAAGTAATTGCAATAATTTGTAGATAATTAAAATAAATTGTTGTTATTCAAGATTTTATAAATATAGAAACACAATTACAACTATTTTTTTGTTAAAAAATATTTTACGCATCTGTATTGTTATTTCACTGAGTTTCATTTTATCACAAGAAATAACATTTAAAATTGTCAATGAACTCAATCGCTTCGAGCCGTCTACTACTTTTGTTTACGTGTTTTATTTTTTTTTTTGCCATCGAGAGAAGAAGAAATAACTGTAGACTTATTCATATTTTATAACTGTATCTATAATTAAGGCATGACTAATAGTATTTTTATCGATAGAAAAAGATCTTTTGGATGCATAAAAGGTTCGCTTTGTTTTAAATTCCTATTATTATCATATCACTTTAACGAAAAAGAAAACTATATATCGAAAAAAAAAATAAACAAACTACATGCACACCCTTTATTCACATTTTTACGAGCCGCATCGGGAAGCATATGTACGTGGGCTCTCAAGGTGCCCATAAACCAAATTCAGTTCTTCGCACAATTTATACATACGCGTACAACGTTCCCCGCCGCGCGGCGATTCGAAATTTTGAAAAATAATCCGCGCAAAAATATATACGCCTGTAGTTTTCGAATCGATATAAATAAGCCACTTGCGCGCGCGCGCACACACACAAAGAGACGGCTGCGTGAAGGTAGACATATCATGAATAACTTTCGAACGCACGCAGAGCGCGAAAGATCATTGAAAAGAGCGCGTTTCTTCCGACGTTATTGTTGTTTATTAATAATATGATTTTTATACGTGCACGCGCGCGCCTGCGCTGACGACTGAAGCGCTCAAGCTTCCCGTGTATATTTTTATAAAGATATACTCCGATGTGCCATACTTGAGCGGCTCAATGACGACGCGCGCGGCTTGTGATGGGAAAAATCAAAGGGTACTAAAATCAAAGTAATGGCTTTGAAACTTATAAAAATGAATATACGCGGGCTTTGTACTCTGCCGCCGGTGACACTTTGTACGCCAAGTACTTCCTTTTTATCCGCAAAACGTACGCGTCATATAATAATAATAATAATAATAATAATAATAATGTTTCAAGTATCATGCGCGCGACGTGTTCTTGTTTATGCACATACTGATTGTGCACATATTAATTGTGCACACTTTAACATTGGTATATATCTATATGTATAGATCTGTACCAATGCTATCTGTGCACAATAAATATGTGCACAATCCTTATGTGCACAAACAAGAACATGCCATGCGCGCTTTAGCATGAAAATTTTTACGTCAATCAGCAGCGTTATAACTGTAAATCTAGACGCAAGGCGACGCGCGTGTTATTATTTCATGCCATATTCAGACAAATTAACGATTATTTATAAAAATGACTTATTTTCTCGCTTTCGAATAGTATGACAGTGTGGAAGAATGCGCAAGAGACAGAGAAAGAGAGAGTCTGTCATATCGCTAAAATAATCCATCTGAATCATGCACCGCGACCAAAAAAGAATAATCAAACCTTCATATCCGCGTCAAAAGCAGTGACCTTTATCGTTTCATCTGACGTGCGTAAATGATACCGTAATATGAGAACTTTGCATTAATTGACCATCGCGCGACGCGCGGCTTTAGCGTTTTAGCCGTAAAAATAAAGAACCACCAAATTTTAACGAATTTGCCAGAATTTTATTAAAATATGAATAAAATTATATAATTAAAATCATCGCCGCTCTTTGTTGGTGGCACTCACGGGAGACCATAAATATGTCAGTACGTAATTACCAGATATTGGCCACCGAGAGTTTATAAGATATATACCAATTGAATAATAATTATAAAGTAATTGCAAAAATTATACTTTTTAACGATACATGTCACTGGAGATCATTAATATGCGATATTTCATCGCGATAATATCGATGCAAAATGTGTACGAAAAAAAAAATTGATTTTCTCATTACAAAAATGCTTAAAATCTTGCTTAATGGAATTTCACGCGCAGAATTTTAATTTCATCCAGCATCCATATAAAGATTACACGTATCAATTTTCGCGTACAATATATTTGAAGACAGCATACTGGGAAGTAAACCACAGATTTTACATGAAATTCTTAAATGTATTTAATATTACTCAACAAACATATATATTTTTCTAAACACAATGCTTCAATTATACATTTAAAAAATTAAGTCACAAACGTCATAATCATCATACAACTCATCTTAAACTTACTCACGACAAACCCTCGCAATCCAGTCCATCCTCCCTCAACCAGCGACCTATCGCCATTCACCATACCAAAATGACTCACACACCATATCACTTCCATCCACTACCGATCTCAATGAAAATCCGCGTTCCTCGCTTGCAAAAAGCCGGCTTCATTAATGCATGCACTCTCGCTTCCCGATCCTGCACATATCGCATAGCCACTCTCCGTCTCATATACGTCGCTGCGTCTCTCTCTCTCACACACGATCATTCTCACGCGAGTCCGAGCATCTCGCGTCGGCGCAGCAGGAACTCGGGCAGCTCGACGTAGTCCTTCGGCTCTACCCACGTGTCGCCGTTTTCATCCTCGTGGTCGCTCCGCGGCTGGAGTTTCGTCAGAAGCGGTTTACCCTCGGTATCTACACTGAAGTATCGCAGCACGTCGCCGTCGGTAAGCGGCGAGCCCGCGTTCATGGCTAGATCGTCGTCGGAGTAGTCGTCGTGGGTTGGTAAGCCCTTGCCGAATCTGTAATATTTAATACACATGCGGATGCGGTATAGGTATAATATACTTTCATATATCGGGGATATATACACGCCGGTTGAGTCACGCACGTGGAGCGCAGTAATGTATGCAAAAGTTGTGCGCGCGCGGGGACAAGTGTTTTACGAGGCGCAATTGGAGCTCACGCGGACGATAAAGTCTTTCTTTTTTGGTACTGCCACCCCGGCGCGTGTAACGAGAATTCCTGCAGGTGATTTTGCTTCGTGTACGGTTTTGTTGCGCGGAGAATAACAAGCGATCGCTTTGATTTATCACACGCGCGCGCGTTCTATTAGGTAAACGCGGAATTCATAATCCATGCTCGACGTTCAACGTTAACTGCAAAAGGCTACTACTTCCGCGTTTGAATGACTATGAAGCATTATTATCACATCTTCGAGAATATTCTGTTTAAATATTATTTAACAAATACAAAGTAGTTTATATAGCGTGAAAATATTTTCTTTTTAGATTAAGTCTTATGGTGATTAATTAAAGAAACAATGCCCTGCTAGAAATCGTCCATTTTTCTCTTATTTGTGAAACGATTTTTTGAACATTTTCTAGCTATTCTATAGCGATCGTAACCGAATCGCTAGAAAATGGTTAGAAAATGTTCGAAAAATCGTTTCACAAATCGTCGTTCGGTACAAAGAAATGCCAACTGGTAAGTTCGCGCGAAGAAAAGTCTCACGCTAACTTCGAATTTGGCTTGTCTTCGTACCGCCCGACGAAATGAGAGAAAAATGAATGATTTCTTATACCAGGGCGTAGGTGTATTGATAAAATTAATTTTGCCTTTCTCTTCGCCGCGATACTGTAATGATTCTCGTCGTTCTAGAAGATCTATTATATCACATCGCGTCATGTAATAATAATACATGCCGTAATAATAATTTATACGCTTATTGCTAAATCTCTTCCTACTGTTTCAATATTATTTTCCTTATACCAAACAAACTAAATCTATTTTAAAAAAACACTGTATCAGTAAAAATCGTTATAATATAGAACTAAATTCAGAGTCTCATTATTCTTCCCCCACTAAAAGCTAACTGTAACTACGAGTCAACGGCATAGAACCCACCGAACCGCACATCCTGCAGCTCTACTTTCTCTCCTCCGTTGCAGCCTGAGAAAACCACTTAAAATCCATAAAAGTCTAACACAGACTATTATCTGTACACGCACCTGAAGTTCTCTGGTAGACAATGATGCCTCCTGCAATAATATTCCTGGCCGTCCTCCCTGTGACACCAGGTGCCATCGGGCAGATACGCGTCCATTCCCAGTTCATTCAGCTCCATCCTCGGCGTGTAAAACGAGCCGATGTCCCTTCTCTTGCAGAACACCGAGCACGCCATCCAGGGTCTCTCGATCTCGTGGCTCGCCTGCAGTCCTCCTGCCATGCCGTCAATCACCTTCAGCTTGTCGGCGAATTCGAGGCACCGTCGGCCGGCGAACTCGACGACGCTCAGCCGTTTGCGGTCGCCACGCTCGCACAGATGCGCGTCCTTGCAGAGGGACACGTCGACGGCCTGACCCGGACAAGCGTCGTCCCCGAGGCAGGTGCGACGTCGCTCCATGGAGCCGAGAGAGCCACGGATGCAGGCGGATGTGCAGCGGCCCTCGCTCCACTCGCTCCAGCCGGGCGATGGAGGCGAGGGTGTTAGTATCAGTGGGATTTGTTGCCTGGGAGATAATGGATTTTTAAAAAATTAGCGCAGGATGATTTGACGATTATGTATTATAAAGATGTCGGAGGCGAGTTGTGGCACTGAGAAGTTAACTTGACTAAAAGTTATTCAAATCTGCCGGCTGACACACACACATACACACGGTGGTATCGTAAATTAGTATATGAATAATGGATGTCTTTTTTTTTACGATACGTGTATATTAACAAAGTTCAGATTATTTGAAAGTTTAATGATCACGCGCGCGTACAAGTCACGCTGCGACGAATTTGACAGAACGTTCGTTGTTATACTTAATATATGTCGCGTGGCTTGAGGAAGAAAAATTGAGGAAAAAAATTACGAACGTTATATGCCTCTAATTATCCGTTAATTGTAATTTAATAGTCTGCCAAATCATTTTCGAGAAAAGAAAGAGAGTGTATTTAGAAACAGCGCGCTCTTAATTAACGCACTATAGAGGCCCGTGCGCGCGCGTCTTTTTCTCTCTTTGTTGCGCACGCGCGTATATTGGAGGCCTTCCAAAACGTTTAAGATCGCGCGATTAGTGTTTACAATGCCATACATTCGCACGTACGTAGGCAGTGTCTCACCGTTGCTCGACCATCTCTACTCAAGATGTAAGCGGTACATAGATAATCATCATCATCATATGCATAACGTCTATTTTACTACTTTATATACTCCGGATTAGTGTGAAAATGTCTAATAAACAATTTGGCTTTGTGAATTTTGACGATAAAACAAAAGCATTGCACAGTTCGATCACTTACCTATACCTATGAGTTACGTAATTGGAGACGATTGACAGTTGATTACGCAATGATGGAATGCTCGCTGCACGTGTATACTACTGCTATATATAACGCGGCGCAAGGTTCACATTATCGTAACGATAAAAAAGTTTTCTCAAAGCCAATTATTAATGTATATTTGCTTTCTGTTCGTTGCGCGAACAAAGAAATTCACTGTTGTGTGTAGAGTGGACGTAATGAATGGTTCACTTTCGATATAGTAATGATATTGTATTCTGCAGTTGAAAGCTCTAATAATAAGTTGATGAGTTCAATTAAATTTAGCGTTAAAATAAAAATGAGAGAAAAATTGTTGGCACGAGCTCAGCAATGGCCAATCTCAAATTTTGAGAACTCTTAGCGGATTATTTTTGACTGTTTTCTATTAACAATTATCGATCATTCGAATACGTAACGAATTTCGTTACTAAGAATAATTGAGTGTTAAATTGATGAACCTAATAAACGCTTTGTTTAGATTTGGATGTAAAGGGCAATCAACTTTTGCAAAAAAACGATCATAATGCTTAGAATAGTTCAAAGTGTTATTCTATACATGGAAATGACATCGGATTTTTATAACTTTTTAAGGCGATGTTCGAATCTGAATAGAATTATATTATATATGTGGCTTCCAGTAATAACGACTTAACTGACTTTTTGTCAAAATTGAGTTAGGACCGAAATTTATACTTTCTAACTATCCTTTTTCATGTAGACTTGGTCCGGAAATCTGAAACGCGTTCAAAGAGCAAATATCAGCTAAGTGCATAACCACTTAACTGCACCTGTGCCCGGAAAAACCACTTAACTGAATATTTATATTTAATTAAAAGCACCGTTTTGAAGTTAATACTGTACAATAAACAGATTATGACATACCTATTTTTATAGCAACAAAGATCAAAGGCAATAGATAATAGAAGGTATTACAACAGCTTTGATTGCTGGGCGATGAGGCGAGTGCGCATATAAACATAGTAACCGAGTAACGTTCGGTATTCGGTTTACCGAGTTTCGTTGACTTCACGCATATTCCGTTGGGAGGCGCATGCGTGGGAATGAATATTTAAAAAAGAATTCGTATTCTATGTTTTAAGTGTAGAAATAACTATGTTATTTATCTTATTTGAACAATTTCCCTAAACCACTTAACTGCACAGTTACCGGAATAACGACTTAACTGCATTGTTTTGTTTGTTTATATAAAGTATAAAAATGTATTCTAGCAGCTGATAGTTGTGTTCGACAGAAATTCGATACCTTTGTAAATGTCTAAATTGGTATGACTCATCTCACGCATTTCGATCTTACATATGAAGTGTCATGACAGAAATTTTAAATAAAAATACGTAAAAGTCAGCTAAGTCATTATTCCTGCAAGCCACAGATATACTTACCGATATTCTTTGTATTTTCAATTTTTGACTTTTGCTGTATCATTATTTATATATGCTATATCCACTGTTCTCGATCGACATAATCGAATGCAGGAATATATTATATAACATTTCCAACATTCTCTTAATAGAAAAAAAAGGTTTCAAAGCAGCTCATAAGACTAGTATCGTTTTCTATATTAAAAACCAGCCAAAGAGTAAACTCACCACCGATTCTCAATCAGCAGACACTCTCCAGCCCTGCACTCCTTGTCGTCGGCGCACCTCGTCCCATCCAGCGCGGGTCCAGCATACAGGAATCCCGTCTTCTTCGGACTCTTGCACTTCAGCTTCTGACAAACGCCTTCGGGCATCGCCGCGTAGGCCTCCTTGTCCCTGAACAGCACCTCGCACTGCCGCTTGGCGGTCCAGCGTCGGCCGGGTAACTCGGAGAACCTGCTGCTGTGGTCCAGATGATGGCGATCGGAGTCGGGACGCGGCGGACGGTCCAGTAGGCAGGATTTCGTGGCGGGCAGAGTGGCGACGAGGTCCCGGCTGCAGCTGGACCACTGGGCCTCGCCTTCCACGCCGCGGCTCGGCGACATGATGAAGCCGTCGCGCGGACAGCTGTTGTTCGAGGAGTCGTGGTGCATGCCCAGGCTGACGGTGGTAAACGAGTTTGTTTAGTTACTCTTGAGCTAATGACGGATACTTAGTTGTACAGTTAAAGAGAAACTTGATCGTACTTGTGCGCAATCTCGTGAGCAGCGATGTACACGGACGTGAACCCAGCTGACGGATACGGCCTGCCGAAGTGATTCGTCACCCCGAACTCCGCGATGACGCAGGCGAACTCGGCCCAGCACACTCCACCGACAGGTGCCAGCCCCATGGTCACGTAATTCTTCTTTCCCTCCTCGACGGCATAAAAATCCAGCCCCGACATGTACAACCCCATATCCCAGTGTCTGGGATCGTTATCGTCCGGCGGATTGATGCTCTTGGCGTAGGCGCAGAAGGTGACGAGGAGGTCGCCGCGTTCGCCGTCGAGGCTGGCCAGCTGCTTTGGCTGCCGCTGCATGAGCTCGAGGCGCACGAGGGCGACGTTTACGCGCTGGCCGAGGCTAGGGTGATAGTACAGCGCCTGGACGTTGTTCACGTAGGCGAGCACCAGGTCCACGAGGCGAGACTCGTCGCCCGTGTAAGGCTGGAAGAGGCGATACGCCGCTTCGTCGAAGAACACCGCTGTGGGGGTTTCATGTGAATTTAATGGAACATTTAAGTATATTCTTTATTTTTTGACAGATAACAAGCTGGAAAGAGTGAGTCACGTGAATCTTTTTTTCTTTTTTCTTTCGTGTGTAATAAGTAAAGCATGTTAAAAACCTTAAACAAATATTGAAAAATCTCGCGGAAGAGTGAATTAATATAAATAAGAGAGAAACCAGTCGCCGCGATAAATTCGAAACGGTTTGTATAGATATATTTTTATATTATTATTTAAATATTTTTAAATATCCTCGTGTATCCATACATCACGACATTGTATGTAAGTTTATACAAATAGTTATTTTCATACGCGCGGGCGTCCCTCTGGATTTCTTTTTTTTTTTACTCGTTTTCTGCGAAGAAAACGACAATAACGCGCAGGAAACTTTACGCGTCTTCCGTATTTCTCTTTGTCCGATTGCGCGCAGACGCGAAGATAAAGCCGCTGGAATACGAGAAGACAAGAGACACGACGGAAACGAGGAAGAGAAATTAAGCGATGTAAATGCGCTGCGAAAACGAAAAAAAGCCAAGTCTCTCTCTCACTGTCTCCTGCTGACACATGCAAACATAAAGTCGTACGTCGGAACAGCATAATTCGGTGCTGTGCGACGCGAGCCCGAAAAGCAGTTTCCCCGATCGTCGGGAAAAAAGTGTGTCTCGCGTTACCTGCACATCGTGTGCAGTTTGTGCTCTTTTTATGTCTTTTCGCGACAAGCGCGATCAACAACCCAATGTCAGGCTCTCGTTGTTTTATTTCGCTCTTTTCTTTCCTTCATCGCGCGTGCGCCTCTCGACAGACTTTTGTAACCATGCGTATATATGTTAAATGCAAGAGAGTAGTGGTCGTGTATCCTATTTTGTGTGTGTGTGTGTGTGTGTGTGTGTGTGTGTGGGTGTGTGTGTGTGTGTGTGTGTGTGTGTGTGTGTGTGTGTGTGTGTGTGTGTGTGTGTGTGTGTGTGTGTGTGTGTGTGTGTGTGTGTCTGTGTGTCTGTGTGTGTGTGTGTGTGTGTGTGTGTGTGTGTGTGTGTGTGTGTGTGTGTAAATATATTACATCTAAATCTTTACATCTAACTAGCCATTACTTTGAAAACTACAAGCAAATAGTATTGGTCACAAAACCCAAATTATGTAAATATTATAAAATATTTCATATCATTAACTTCTCCTCGTTTTAATAGAAAATATCGGGTTTTTCATATTTAATTCACATTTCTTAATAGTTAAGAAATATGATTTCACTGCGTTATTAAAATAAATTTACTCGATAGTTCGCAAATAACTATGGGGAATCGAAATAATTTGAATAAACCCTACTAAAAAAATCAGGTGCGATCTCAGCTGTGAAATCACCTGCGATCTCAGATGCGAAACAGTTGCGAAATCAGATGTGAATTTGGCCCCATTTCGCATCTGATTTCACAGCTGAGATCGCATCTGATTTCGCATCTGAGATCGCAGGTAATTTCGCAACTGTTCTTGCAGCTGAGTTCGCAACATAGTTCATTTTTAATATATTATAAAACTCTTATTTCGGGGACTGAAGAGGGTAGTACGTGGCGCCGCCGCTATGCTGCGCCATGCTAGCGTTGCACGCAGGTAAAAATAAGGAACCTTGCGGGTACATATAGGGAAGTGTAGAGCGTAGGGCTTCGCCCTCCCGCTAAGCAGACAACACACTGAGATGAACGGTTGCCCGATTTCTTCTCGGTGTGTTGGGCGTTGGCTGGTGGACAGGCGGGCAAAGCTATAGAAAGAATAGAAAGAAGGGATGGTGGGGGCCTCCTCCGTCGCCCCCTTCCAGTGAGGTACAGCCTGCCCGGATCACCGTCCAGGAGCCCCTTACGTAGAAATGAATCCACGTAGGAGGAGCCTGGGCGATTCCAGTTACCTCTCCTTAAAGAAGGAAATCAAAAAGAGGAAGTTGTGCGTTACCCTGTGAGGGCATTTCCACACTATCAGAAGTTATAGAGCAAAAACGGTTGTATGGCTGGACTACTATGTGGAGTGTAGAATGGGGAAAAACCTCGCTAGGAGTAAAAACCCATTTATCTTAAGTTAGTTGTTGAGACGCGTAGAATGACTTTATTAGACAGAAAAAATAGATGAGTAATTTATATAGGTAGGTAAAGGTGATATGCGGCAGAAAGTTTTAGAGGAAAGAGTCTGGGCAAAGCTATACGCTCTACACTTCCCTATATACCCGCAAGGTTCCTTTTTACCTGCGTGCAACACTAGCATGGAGCCGCCTAGCGGCGGTGCCACGAACTAACCTCTTCAGTCCCGAAAATAAGAGTTTTATAATATATTAATAATGAACTCAGTTGCGAAATTACCTGCGAGCTCAGATGCAAAATCAGATGCGATCTCAGCTGCGAAATCAGATGCGAAATGGGGCCAAATTCGCATGTGTTTTCGCAACTGCTTTCGCAGCTGAGATCGCATTTGCGATCGCAGGTGATTTCACAGCTGAGATCACACCTGATTTTTTTTTAGCAGGGAAATTATTTTAAAATAACTAATACCGTTTAATAATAGAATATTTAGTTTAAGTGGGTCGGACACCTTTAAGATGATGAAAAATCAATTTTTTTTATATTACATATTTTACTAAAAAAACACTTGTAGAATATGTCCCATTTAGTTTTGAAGCATTATCTATTTTTGTTTTAAGAATATACACAAAACACTGATGAAGCTTTTCATTTGTTTTTTGTTCAAATTACATTTTTTTCCCCTTGTATACATATTTATATAATCGTATATTATTTCTACTAATTTTTTTTTCATTTCCCTGTTCTTAATACATTTAAAATTCTCACTCTACATATCTATATATATATACTTTAAGAAATCCAAAAAATAGATTTCAAAATCTAAATCAACGGGTCGAAAAACCCCCTGAATGACGTCGGATATAAATTATACATGTAAAAAATATAGTTTACGTAATTTTTTATAATTAAAAAAAGATTTTTTACTATTAAAAAACGTGTCTTAATAGTAAAGAATCCATAACTTTAATATATGAAAAATTCTCAAACGAATCATTTCTTAACTATTAATGAATTGGTTTAATTATAAATGAACATTCATTTGTCCGCATCCAAACGTCCATTCGTTAATAGTTAATGACGCGTCTTAACAGTAAAGATTTTCTTTCCTCTGTGTGGACGAGCCGTCACGTGTAGTTTGTATATGTATTTATACTCGTCGCAGAGTAGTCGGCATCCTTATCTCTCCGGAATATTCTCGAACGTTTCGGAAATGTGCACGATGATTATTGTTTAATGCACCGGGAGCCGGTTGCAACAGGCTTTGGAGCGTCCTAATTGTTTGATGCGATAAAGTGCACATTTTAATCACGAGTGCACGTGGTTTATTAAATGAAAATTTATTGTTATTTAATATGAATGTAGTTTAGAAAATAATAGAAAGAATGAAACTACATGTTTACGTACTTTATAATGTTTTTTATTTTAATAACGCAGTTTCTGAATAAAAACTTATTTAACTATAAGAATATGTTGTGTAAACAAATATAAACAAAATAAGCACGTAGAATAATTATAATTATAATATGTTTTATTATTTGATCAATTATATAAATCAGAATAATAAAACAAATTATAAGGTTTGCACATTTTACTGTTATTTTTCTTTTTTCTTTTTTATTACTCAAAGTTGGTTGTTCTCTAGAAGATATAAGCAGAAGGCTTGAGAACGTGTGAAATATATTAAGTATTTTCTTACAATCAAGCATTTCATAAAAAAATAATTTATAATAAAATCATAAATAATCTTGGTAACGTCATAATTATTAAGGTCATACACCGTTACCCACTGTACAGTAAAATTACTACATACAAGTTTTTTTTTTATTGAAATTCCAATCATTATCGTAATGAAGTCATTAAACTTTACAACTTTTCGTTTACAGCAATAAAGCTTTTGACTGCGGATACAAATAAAGAATAAAACGTTTTGTACTTTTGGCATCTGTCACATGATTAACATTATTTAAAAATTTCAATGAAACCATAAAATAAGTACATATTTTTTCAACAAAATAATTAAACAGCAATTTTTATTACCTAGTTCAAGAGTAAGATCCGATGCCACTTTTTGGCTAGTTTTTTCTTCAGCCTCAGTAGGAGACATTTTTCGACGGGACATGGCTTTGAATCTTTGAGTATTTAACATATGAGCTTCACCTTGTTGATAGGGAATCCGTCGTTTTTTGATCACATGGGGCTCGCCAAAGGACGATGAAGATCTTACCTGAATCCGGTGTTTCTCCAAGACGTGCGAGTCCTCATTGCTCAGCGGAGTTATTTCAAGACTGTCGTTCTCAAGGAAAACGAATCCGTGCTTGAGATAAAAAAAGGCGCATGCTTTAATCATATTCGATGAATTTTAATTTTAATTAAAACTTAAAATACTTTAATATAAAGGAAAAAAATAAATAAAATCTGAAAAATACTGTTGCAAAAACTCTTTTCTTTTGTTAAAAAAAAAGCCTTAAAATATTTAAAAAAAATAACACTAACCACTGTTCCTACATCACATAAACTAATAGCCGCACTGCTAACTGAACTCCTGTGAAGATAATGACACGAAGCACTTCCCGAAAAATGATGTATTTTCTTCAATATGTCGTCTCCCTCGCGCTTCCAAACTTCGAAATCCGGACTCAACAGGTACTCGTTTTTCTTCAACAACAAATCAACTTTTTCACCAAACACCCTAAAGCTTAGTGGCACCTAAAAAAAGAAAAGCACTCATCTCTAACGAGCCCCTATAAATCTCCTCATCCATCTCAAATTTCTATATTCTTTACAGTCGCGTTACCGCTACCCCACGTCATCGGCAAAACAACGACTTCAACTTCTTCATCGTTCGCTAGCGCGCTATTAACGCAATGGAAAACAAGGAGCAACTTCACGATGAGCAGAGGAACAGAATCCATGACGATTATGGAACCAGCCCGCACGCGCGCGTCAAACACTGCAGTTCATGGCCAACCTGGACGTTCCCTTTATAGGCTGCGCGCTGCAATCTGCCTTTTTTGCGAAATGCATAATTGCCATAGAAACGCGCGAGGTGCACAACAATGCAAAAAAAAAAAGGAGAGTGGTGCATATGAAACGATGCTGGTGCCACTATTTCAGTCATTGACCTTGGGCCTCGGGCGCTCGTATTCGGGTTATTGAAATCAAAAGCGCTGTGAGAATGACAGAAGTGGAAAAATAAGAGAGAGTGAGATCAAGTATACAAAGCGCATGTTAAAAACTAAAGCAGAGACTGTTATATTCTGTTGAAAGGTATATCGTATTTACTGACGGTCAAAATTTGTTCATGGTACACAAGAAAATCTTCAAAAATTGTCTCTTGTTGTTATTATTCGATATAGAAAATTGCTATTATTACGCTATTTCGAAATCTCATCGAAGAAGTTCCATGTGTACAAGCGATAAAAAACATTTTTTTTTCTGTTCGTTTTGTTTTCTGTTGCACCTCTGTACATTATAATATATATCTGAACTTTTTTTTCCTCGTGGTCCAATTGATATTCGAGAGACAATCGTTACGTATTCATATATGTAAGCGTAACTGTGTTGTGTACATGCAGTAATATATGGAGGTGGGTGAAAATAAAAGAGAAGTTGCATTGTTACAAAAATCTTAGTATTAAAATATTCCAATAAAAACAATAAATAATAATGGTCAATAATACAACTAATAGAAGGTTCGGCAGTGTATGTAACAGCTATACTTTGCAGGTGCCTGCATCGTTTACGATATCTACGTGTTCCTTTTTTCCGACGTATGTATAAGGGTACTTCGATATAAATAATCCGATTGTTTCTATACAACGTATGATTTGATTAACTTTTTACACTATGAACGCACTTAAAAAGTGACAAGAGACGTTTTTGGCGTCTACGGGAATGCCATGATTAGTAAATAATCTTATTTTTTTTTTTTTGCTTTCGTATCTTTACATTTACAGAAAAAAGGTCACGGTACTCGAAAGAACAGCGAGTGATCGCAACCTTTTTTTCTATATACCGTTTACACTTCAAGTTCTTTTAGGGTTTTAATTCTTATCGGTTACACGATGCACCAGTTGAAAAATGTTCAACGCTCGCAAAGATTGCTCGTTTTCTTTGGATTATACATTTCGTCGTCAGTTCCATTTAATAACACTTTCTCGTTAATTTTTTTTTCCATCGAAACGATTGTTACAATTGTATTATCTGCTGTTGTCGCCATTACAAAACAAGCAGCGGTGAACACTTTGGTTAAGAGACTCTATCCATCGGCCGGATGGAAGATTATGTCACTTACAAAATTCTAAAACGCTAATTTTACAACGAACACACAAGAGGCTCGACAGTAACTAAATACCGACTGCCGATTGTTTTATTTTATTTCTTTCATTTTTTTTATTCTCGACCGGCTATTAGACTACAAGGGGATGCGCGCCACATGGGAGCCATCGTTTCATTATTTTAAATTTGTTGTTAAACTTTTAGTCGCTTAAGTAAAAAGACTACAAGATTCGGTGAAAAAGATGTTTCGAGGGTTGCTTCACGCGTGTTGAACCTTAATCTCAATGGTATTCGAGAGCTCATGTTTCAAAAGTGCACAAACCTCATACGTTTGCTTGAAAAAATGTTTCACTTTTTTTTTTCAATCTCGTATAAATCTTTAAAATTACATTACAATATTTCTCTTGTGTGAAATTTTCACACGATTTTTTTTAGTCGGTCATGCACTTTTGGGACGTAACTCTCTTAGCTTTGTTGTATACGACGGTGGGATACACATTGGCTTAATCATCATACATGCATTCGTGAAATATCGAATCAACCAGCCATCCCGTAATCCATATCTATACCGTTATAAACGTCAAAATTGAAAAATTTACCTAATATCATATACGAACTATAATGCGACTCGCTTTAAAAAGTGACAATTGTACCTAACGGACAATAATCGAACCTGAGCGATACAATTTAACTTTTCTATACCGTTTTAATCGTTAATCATACGGCAACATTCTCGTTTAGCGCAAAACAAAAAACAACATTTCTCTTTATACAATAACTAAACAATAATAATAATAAAAATAGAACAAGAATCCAGACTTAGGTGATTTACATTACACTGAAGTAGAAACTTTTTGATTATCTACGCTTCCTTTTTGTATTAATTACAAGATACAAGTGAATGTTAAAATACACCTCGTTAAGCAGGAGCCTATTATTTTCTTACTTGCATTTCCATGATATTCCACTTATATATTTAATAAAGAAAAAATTATTTAAAAAATATAATAAAAATAATAATTTCATTGAAAATATTGAAAAATCAAAGCACATATATTTATGTACTATATTACTTGGATGAAGAAAATGGTGTTAACGTTCATATTAATATGTATAAATTAAAAAGTACATTATTGACAATGTAATAATAGTCCGTTACGAAAATCTGTAGATTTACAGAAATCAATTATAAAATCCAATGCTTGCAACATAATTTATTAAATAGAAGAACTGAATGCTTTATCATGCAATGATAAAAATATGGAGCATCAATAACAATCATAGAATTAAAAATGACAAAGAAACCCCTTTAAAAGGACGACTATCATAGAATATGAACCATTTTCTTCATGCATACGCGATATCACAACCGCTTAGGAAAAAAAATAAGGACAAATTCTTGTCTAAACAAAAAAGGGGGAGAAAAAAAAACAGAAAAATACGTCGCGTAAACCAGCCAAAAAGCATCTTCTCCGAGATACAGCCACGTAAGCCTAGAGCCCGTATCCGCAAAAGGGAAAATACTAGAAAGACAAAGAAAACAAAAAAAAAAAAGAATAATCGACGAGCGAGTCGTAGCAATTCTAGTCCGAGTCTCTATAAAACGCTATTTGTACAAAAGAGGGGGGTGGGTGGGCTCGGATCACCCACCACATTCCTCACATCCTCCCTTAAAATTCAACGAAAACATGTATCTGTTGTGTATGTGTGTACGTGTCTAACCGCTAGCAATGAAAAACCGCGCGACGACCGGTACGGTCGCGTTACGACTGCTCGTCGTTGCCGGGCCACTGGTGATGGTGGTGCTGGTGGTGATGATGGTGGTGTCCGGACTGATGGTTCCAGTCCCAGTCCTTGCCCTTGGGCCTGAACTTACTCGCGGCTGCGGCCGCTGCAGCAGCGGCAGCTGCCGACGATTGACTACCTGGGGGCGCCCAGTCTCTGTGAAAGAATTTTTTCTTGAAGTGGTGCCGCTCGGGGTCGGCTTGCCGCTGGTACTTGAGTGGCACTGACGACGACGAGGACGAGGAACCACCGGGTTGCGATGCAGCCGAGTGATGGCCGCCATTCGTATTGGCTGGTCGTGGACTACCCGGCGACGGCGTACGTGGCGGGCCCAACGCTTCGTCCGGCGAAGGAGCGATTGGTGGTGGACCCAATACCGCGCTATCCGAACCCAGTCCACTGTCCGGACTCGTGTTGACACCCTCGGTGGAGCGTCGACGCTTGTCCAGCTCCGTTGAGGCGAACGCCACGAGTCTATCGAAACCAGAGCTTATGCGGTCCTGCCAGTCCGACTCCGCGTCTGCAACGGATTTTGAAAGCGTTAGAAATAATGCGGGAAAAGTATATAGATTGGTGTTTGTGAGATTTGACATAGAAAATTCTGTTGAAAAACTGAAAAATACTCATGTTATTATTAACAAATATAAATAAAAGTATAGAAACATATGTATATTGATCTATGAATAATAATAAATGTTAAATTTTATTGTATTGTAATATTTATAAAGTGATAAAAGTTTAACGCTTCCAAAAGAACTTCCTTATCAAATTGAAGTACGGGGTTGATGATGAATGAAAGGTTAACTTCACAAAACGATATTCTCACAAAAATAAACTATTGCGGAAGATACACATTAGAGACATATGCGGGTGTATGCAGTTTGAGAAGAAATGAAGTGGTAATAATGTAAGGATTTGATAACACTGTTTTATTTTTTTCTCAGCACGCTGGAAGAAATAAAGCGACACACAACAGAACTAGAGGTAAATAAACAAATGAAATTTCAAACGCTTGGTTACCTACACAAAGTAGTAGATAAATAATTGCTGTGCGCTCTTGTCTTCGTCTGCTTGACATGACCTACTTGCGCAAGAAGCTATATTGTATTACTCAACATGCAAACATACAACATGTCACACGTAATTACGAAACAGCCGAAAATTAAAAAATTTTAGCTTATTTTCATGAAAATATCGGAATACCGTATGACTGTTGATTCGTCGCGATGGTAAAAAAAATAAGTCCAGAGCAAAATGGATATTTCATCGAAAAATTTCTTTTACTACGGAGTTAAATATTTAATTTACCGAAAAGTGTTCATGCACATACTAAGAAATTATTTCGTAAATTGAAAATAGAATTTAATTATAATTGAATTTTAATTGAAATTAGCAATAGTTTTAAAAAAGAATACAATTAAATTCTCACTTAAATGTTTCTTCGGCGATGCCAATAATTTAAATTTAATACATTGTCAAATTATTACCGAAATTACTCTTGTTTTTGTTTTGATAAGAACTTATTGACAATAAGAATGCAAAATACTGTACTTACAATTTTTAGTAAAATACTTTTTTGCAACAGTGAGCGTAAAATTAGTATTTTACACCTCGATATCGGGGAGTAAAACATTTTATGTACCTTAAGCCCGCACTTCAGACACACCTTTCCGTGCGGTAAGTAGCCCTTTCTGGCACCGTGTTTATCGCACTCGCTACGCTCGTGCGCTAACCTCACGGTGCGAAAAAGGACTGCTGAAGAAACGGAAAGGCGTGTCGGCGGACTTAAGGCAGGCAGTACTATAAAATAACGTATGATACACGTGTCTCAAGTGACACTTTCTGGCACGGCGAGTTACGCGCCCGAGCGCAGCAAGGGCGCTAACGCCGTGTCAGAAAGTGTCACTTAAGACCCTCGTATCGCAATGTACTATTTAAACAGTGAGAGTAAAAATTGATGTTACAACTTGCGGGCGTAAAATAAAAATAACAATTTTTTACATTATATATTACAATTAAATATAGAATCACCTTATATTTAGAACACATACGAAGTATATACAGAGCATAATAGAAGATCCATGCCCGTTATGTAAATAGTGTCGCTTTGAATTTCGTCAGTACAGCACTTGCTAAGTACTTGCTAAGTCATAGTATTCAAAATGAGTGATCGTGATTCCTGTCTTTGCGACGATATTTTGGCTGCAGCTGAGGCTGCGGCGAATCACACGCTTCCGGAAAAATCTGAAGTTATCTATCGTAAACGTTATAGCGATTTTCGTGAATGGATGAATGTTTTCAAATTCATATTTTAATTATTTTAGTTTAATTAATGCTTTTTATTAGAGGTGTGTGGGGGCGGGGAAGGGGGGGGGGGGCTGGACCCGCTTCTGACCCCTTCTTCCATAAGTAATTTGGTGGTTTGACGGGGTTCTTACATTTTTATTTAAATAGTAACTTCTATGTATATATAAAATGTTACGCACACTGTTGCAAAAAATAGCGTATGTAACACGGGCGTACGAATTACACCCGCGTGTTGATCACCGCGTCCGAGGGCTGCATTTTACGCTCATGTTGCATAATATACTATTTTGTCATTGGTTTTGCAAAATACTTTAGTTTTATATATTTGACAGGATAGATAAGCCAGGTTTGAAATGCTTTCGACTTTTTAACAGCGTTGAATGACTGAATTTCACAAAAATACACGCTCTCATTGCGTATGCTGCAATTTTTCCGAGCGAAAGAAACCGCTGCGACCATACATTTTCTTCCACAAAACAAACGAATCCATAATGAAAGTTAAAAGTGATGAGGTAGGTGAGTCTCAATTGTCTGATTGCGTTTTTTTACTTTATAAATAAAAAGAAGTTTTAGTGAAATTTGAAAAAACAACCCGTGGTGGGTCAAACTCACCGACGAATACGAAATCGACCCGAGGGCAGCAACACGTTTTCTGTATATTCTCCCTCTGATCTGTGATCGTTCTCAATCTCTTTTTCTATATAAAACAAGCTGCACGGGTTGTGATTGAGATTGAGTATTGTGACAGATAGAGCTAACCAACATACAGCTACAGTGCATCTAACAAATACACTAAACAACAACAAAAAATAAAAAATATAAATAAAGATTCAGAATCCAGCTCCAATGAAAAAATAAAACAAAAGAAGTACGATAAAAAAGGATTAAAAAATAAAAGAACCACAGAGACAAACGAATGGAAATAATAGAGGTTGACAATTGAGTGCATAGCATAACTCAAGATGCAGAGGCGAGAGAAAATAGTCATTACAGAGAGAAAAAGCGACAGTTCAGCGTATAATATTTTTAGAAAATACAACCCTGGGTAAATATTACTCAGCAAATTGGTTACTTTTGAAAAAGTAAAAGAGGTAGGGGTTACGTTGCGTTACTGTAAGTTAGTTTTTCGTTGGTCAAATAAAGGTTTTGCAAATTAAAATTTTTTAATAAGATTTATTTAGCGTATGTTAATCTAGGAAAATAAAAATATTTTTACATTCAAATTCATATACCTAATAGCGTCAGTTATAACAATCCACTGTTTTATAAATTCTCTTTAATAGTAACATATGCAATTATTAAACTTCATTTGACACGATTAATGTTAATGGAAATAGTAAACTATATTAAACGATTAAATTTTCCATTTATAACAATTGTAGATTTTTATGAAAAAGGAGATCTTAAAATTTGTAAAGTTCAACAACGATGAGAAAATAAAAGTAGTCGCTACAAGGAAAAGTAATTTTCTAAAATATTTACAACTGCAGCAATCTAAGATACATAATTATAAAAGTAATAAATAATATCTGCATATAAAAACTACTAATAATCCATGCTTAGCAGGCGTACAAGTAACTATGAAAATCACAGTTTGCAATACTTTTTTTCTTTAAAAAGGTAATAAAAAGATGGGTCCATCGCTCCTTCAATACAAAGCTCTTCATGGTCTCGTACCGCATACACACGCATACCACCAGATAAAAATCAAAAGACGAGTTAGCAATACAAAGCGCCGCCGTCTACTCTCGTGTTTTGTGATATCTTTTGTAACGATGACCCGAGTCAAATGTTTAATTTCGTGGGCTCGCGTATATTTGTGTATGTGTCTGCGTATGCCTCTACTCACCGTCATCGGTGTGTCGCTGACGCGAATTCGTTATATGCGATTCGTCGACGAGCGGCGTCGAGGTATTCGAATGCGGCTCGAGCAGCGGACTCAGGGGCGCACCACTGGTGGTCACAGTCGACACTACTGCCTCCGTTTTAACGGACATCGTCGGCTGACTCTGAGGCGTCACGGCGCTTGCACTGTTACCGCTCGAGCTGCCGCTATTTGAATACCGATTATACGATTGGAACCTACTATAAGAGAAAAAACAGAACTCGTTGAGTCTCCAGATATAATTTAAATCATTTGTAATAAAATAGAGATGATGAAAATAAAATATTTATCAATTACTGACTTTTGTACTAGTAGAATATAATCGTACCTTCTATCTCTGCTCGAGGAAGAGTGCTCCGTTTTGCTAGAATTATTGCTGTTTTGATTGTTGAGCATTCGAGCATGCAAAGTTGCGGCCAATCCCTCTAGCGGTACTATTTCACCGTTCGCCGACGTCGATTGTGAAGATTGCACGGTAGATGAGTTCGAGTGGGATTGGCTAATGGACGACGAGAGATTGTCGGCGAAGTAAGACTCGTGATAAGGCTTTATGTCGGCGCGCGGCAGCTGCACCGGCGTATACCTGTCACAGAAAATGTGAGGTTGCCAAAGTTCGTTACAACTTTTATGTCGCAAATGAGAAACATTATCGACAAACGTCACAAACATGTACACATATAAAAAATAATGTTCTCAATGAAATCTATACACTACAAGCATGTTCTCATTAAGCCTATACCTTTGTGGTTGCGATTGTTGCGGAGGATAGAGAACGGACGACCTCGTCGAAGCGGTACTCAGCGTCAGGGTAGCCGGCGCTGAGGGCGTGGGGGCGTAGCTGGCCACGTGAGCTAGCGTCGCCAATCCAGTCTCACCCTCGGCGCTGGCGGGTCGACTGATCGGCGAGTACACGTTGTCGGGCCTTCCACCAGCTATCACGCTCATGTCAACGACGGCGTTGATGAGGGACTGGTTCGATATCTCCAGCGTGCGCTCGATCTCGCCGCTCACCAGATCCCCTATCGTTCTCGTACCCAGGATGCCATTATTGCCTCCTGCACAACTGCTACTGTTGCTGCTACTGCTGTTGCCACCAGAACCGGCGTTCGCGCTTGCCGTTGAGATAATACGCGAGCTCTCGCTCCTGGATTGATGGTGCGAATGGTGATGGGAGTGGTGCTGTTTAGTTTCGGCGGTGGAGGTCGAGGGACCGGGCGGATGATCCTGACCGGACGAGTGCGGTGTTGTCAGACGTTCCTGAGAGAGATGTCGACGCAGAGCCATCTTAGCGGGCGATACCTTTGAAGCAAATGTGAGCTTTGATATTGCAGAGCATTCCCAAAGTAACGGCTAAGAATTGTCATGCGGATATGCAGATTTTCACATAAAAAAGACTTAATGCACAAAAGTAGCATTCTGCTAAATGAATAATTTGAATAAAAGGAATAGATACAAAGAATCTGCTTTAAAATTTCTTGCCCATTACTTTGAAAATCAAACCAACTTATGGCGGTCCGAAGCTGTTGTTTTTGCAAAAAGAAATCATCTTGGACCAATTTAAGGATATTTATTTCACAAAGAAAAAATGAAAAACAAATGGACGTTTGTCATTTCTTAGAAAAACTTCTAACTCCATAGTGTACAAACTTATCGCCTGGACTACCACGAAGTTGTCATCAAAGCGATCAACATTCTCCAAAATAACGAATAATAAACTTACCTGCGTGTAATCCGGTGGATTAACGTTCTGCGGTAACGCATGGCGTTTCCTGTCGGGTTCCCCAGGTAACAAACCACTCTGCATCTGCGCCTGTTGCTGTTGTTGCTGTATCTGTTGCTGCTGCTTACTCCTGTTCTGATGGTCTTCATTCAGCACGCTGGTGATGATACTCTTGAGCCTGTCCTCGAAATTCGCGACCCTCGGTGGCTCGGGAACGGCTCGGCTCGAGTCACGAGCTGCTACCTGCGATGGCACAGTGACAGGCGTTGGACCGAAGCTAAGAGTAGCTTGGGGCAATCGCGTCCTCGAGCCGCTGACTGATGTTGTTGTTGCACTTTGTGTCCTGTTGGGCAATCGGCCGGCCTCGATCTGTCGCCCCGTCTCAAGGATTTTCTGCGCCAGGAGCTCAGGATTCTTTTCCTGGATCTTACCGACGTCCGGCACGTCCGGCCATTCCTGCGAGCGAGATCGACCTTCTCGACTCTTGCGCGAGCTGCCGCTCTTACCAACGTGCGACGGGTGCTGATGATGCGATTGTGGCTGCTGGCCAGGTTGTTGTGGTGATAGTTGATGTGGCTGTTGTTGTTGTTGCTGCTGATGTAAGTGCTTGATGTTAGTGCTCTCTCGATGCTGCTGTTGCTGACTCACAGCATTCTGTTTCTCGAGGGTCGATCGTTCTATTGCAGTCACTTCTTGCTCCAATTTGTTCACCTGTGATACGAATCAGTGTTTTTTATTGAATCCTTGTACTAATTATACACCAACGGTACATCGATCATTGGCTAACTTACCTGTGAACGTAGACGTTTACGCTGTGACAGCGTAGCCGAGATCTCCTTTAACAAGTGCTCCTGGGTAAGCGGCTGCGGGGGAGGCGGTATACTCGTCCCCGGCGGGCTGAACTTCTCCTGCAGTTCCTGGTGTCTGAGCGTTGCTAATCTATTATGTTCAGTCTCTATATTCGACACTTGAGCTTGCAATTTGCTCGCCTTGGCCTGCAGCTGCTTGTGCCGGAGCACAATCTCCTTGGCCTTTGCCAGGAGATCACCGGGTGACGTGGCGTTTATGCCTAACTCGGTCATGCGCGCCTTTAGCAGTGCTACGCTGTCGTCTATCAGGACCTTGATTTGTTTCTCCAATTGGGCAGCCCTTGACTGTAGCTTCGAATTCCTTTCGCGTTCCTTGGCTATGTCGGCATTGACGGACGCCTTAAATTCCGGACTTTTCATCGTGTCCAGCATTCCCATAAATTGATCCCTGAAATGAGTCACAGAGTTAACTATATATGATATAAAATAAATAAAGCTTTGTACGCGGATTGAAGCATGCGCAGATGTTTTTTTAATAAAGATAAAAATTGAATTATCAACTGCGTTATCAAAGAAGAAATGATTCACTGAACATGATACAACCTGTTTGAAGAGATAAAATATTTCTAGAAATAACATAGCTAGAAAATTATCAGTTATTCTTATAAATTTGATTAAATTCCCGCCCTGTAAATGTTTTCAAACTATACTACTCAATTTTAGGTGTAATGTATTATTGCGAGGTTTAGATTTATCTTTTACTGAAATAAGTATTAAACAAATCAGAATCTTACCTATATAAATCTAAAAGTATTTGCAGAGCGTACGGCGTGTCGTTAGGTGCTGCGGGTATACTAAGTTCCTCATGCACCGAGGCAGCGTTAGACTGCAGCGACGTGAGCGACAGCGAAGTCAGCTGCTGATCGACGGTACCGGGTGCTGGTGGCTGTTTCTTGCCAGTCGCTTGCGGTGATGTGCTCAGCAATGTTTGACTGTGCAGTAGATCCAGCCCCGATATATTGATGGCCTTCTTAGGCTTTGTTTTCTTAATGCCCCGACCTCGCTGTCTGCCCCTCGTAGCTGCGGGCCTTGAACCGCCGCCGCCCGTCGTCTTTCTGTTTAGTTTCCGACGCATTTTCGTCCTACGTGACTTGGTCGTATGCTCCTCGTCGTCCGAGTCACTGTTCGTGTTCTGCTGCTCCGAGTTGTTGGGACTGTTGTCCAGTTGACGGGAGAGGTCTCGCTTCGCGCGCTCAGCCCTGCTCGACACCCTAGTATTATTGCTGGCAGTGTTATTTATCACAGAGTCTGAATTGTCGTCTAGGGCGCCCTGCTTACTGTTCTTCAGGTTGAAGTAACGCTCGAGCTTTGTTCGATCGATAACGTGCAAATAGTAAGAAACCGGTTTCCCAGTCCACGAGACGGAACCCTTCAGCGGTGACATTTCAGAGACGTGCATTATCGTGCCGATATCTAAACGAGCATAAAAAATTTGTATTTGTCATGGAATTGAATTTATTAAATCTATTAAAAATATGCTAATTTAAAATTTATATTGAGTTTTTATTAATCTTAAAACAAGTCTTACCACTAAGATTTCTGTCTGTTATCCTAAAGTTTAAAGGACAGAAAGATTTTGACGACACAATACGTGCACCGTCCCTTAAATCCGCAAAGCGTTCTTTTAACTGATGATCTACTGTAGGCCCAAATGCAAAATTATTGACAAATACTATTGTGGCCCCTGTAATACTTTCTTTATGTTCATCAGCAAGGAAATCGCCTTTGACTATACGGTATTCCCCACAACGTTTCCCGTACCAATTGAGCCATTTACGAAAATTGACTTCCATACTCTATAAGTAACAAGATTTTGTATAAGTATTTGGTACAACAATGGAATAACATGTATTTTTAAGTTCATTTTTTTCTTATTTTTATTTACCTCTGCATATTTCGAAGGCACTTCTGCTCTTTCGACTCCAATGCAGATTTTACAGAAAGTAGAAGCAGCCATTTGAAGAACTACCTGGCCTACACCAGAACCTAAATCTATGAATACATCATCTTCTGTTACGTCTATTTGATCGATCATTTGACAAACTAATTCATAGCTAGTCTCCCCATATACTTCTGGTGAAAAAGGTTCATATTGATTTAATTTATCAGGTTCCACGACAGCCTGATTGTATGTTTGTTGCAGTATGTGTCGCAGCAATCCTCTGCTTGGCCTCTTATTTAATCTCTGTGATGGTAAACTTGTACCCTTCTCCTGTATTGTATATAAAAAATTATATTTATTACATTTTTCATAGATTTATTACAATTAAAATAATAGTATAAAGATAGACAATGGAAAACAAAAAGAAAAAAAATTGCATGAGAGTAATGATTCATAAATAACTAAACTACTAAATACAAAATTAATATGTAAAATAAAACTGTAAATGAATGAAATATTAACAGATAATATAATAATAAAAATTTAGCAGATAGAAATTCATGTTTCAAAAAAGGATATTTATTACATATAATAAAATAATACTCACCAATTGTACTAAACTATCGATAGCCCTATTGAACCTATCACATAGATTTTTCATGCTCTCGTAGTCACGTGTGTCATAATTGCAGAGAATATTATTCTCCAGAGGTAGCTTAAGGTCTGGCAGGTCCTCACAGACCCACCTCATTGTTTCTACTACATCCAGGGCCCCATCATGCCGATCCTTTAAAACACAAACAATGCAAAATTTAATCATATTTTTCAAATATAACTTACTGCAGAAAATAGTAAAATAATCTTATTGATAATTAGAATATTAAGCATCAATAACTGTTACTCAATTCACGAATCTGTAATCGTGAAAATAAAATTCTTACAATCAAATCTCTATATCCTAATATTATTCATTTAAATCTCATTACTAACTGCTCTAATATATTTACCAACACCCCACTAACTCATCATCATTCCACCACCTTTAACCAATCAACAAATAGAAAAAAAAAGAATATCTCCAAACGGAGCGCATTCATCCACGGTGCAGCTCCGAAAAAAAGAAAGAAAAAAAAAAAAAAACAAAGAAACCGGAGCGCAAGCTAGGGCACTACACACGCGTTCGCTCGAGAGCTCTAAAAAACGCGGCCACGAGTGCAAGATACCTATATAGCTAGCCGCGCGCGCTCGCTCTCGTGTATAATCACGAGGACCGGCGCTCGACGCGCGCGCGCACAAGCATACGGAGGCATATATAGCTTCTAATCCGCGCATGGCCTTCGGCTGGAGAACGGCGGTAGTGTAGTAAGCAGTATAAGCACACACGTTGCTACCAACGTACCAGCGAATAGTCGTCGTCATATATAGTTGAGGACACACTCTATGCGTGCCCTTTAAAGGGACCTGATATAGATAGCCATATATACATAGGAACGCATACACTCGTGTGCGCATGTGCGGAGTGGCGAGATAAACAACGGGCCCTGTGGCCCTCGCGCGCGTTATCTCGACGATGACTCGCTATAATTATGTAATTACGCGTGCGAGCGCTCTTGTCTCTGCACTCTACCTCCGAGATCCCAATCAGTACTCACACTTGTTAAGTTGTTATTTACAAATGACATTCCTTCACCGAATCCTCTATTTAATGTTTAGTCTATCCCTCCCCGCGATAACATTCTTCAAATCACACACACACACACACCACCCCACAGATATAACCTTTCCTCGTCTCCCCACACACGCGTGCTCCGAACCACCACCCACACTCCAAAACAAAAACAAATGATAATATACTCACATTCCCCGAGCCGGAGGTGAGGGGCCAGTGGTAGACGATCGGGTCAGCCCCGGCGGGCGAGTGCAGCCTCAACTCCATCGCCCTCGGCGTAACCTCGTGCCGTGGCGGGTGCTGATGATGATGCTGCTGATGTTGCTGTTCAGCGACACCAGTGTGCATCCCGCCACCGTTGCGCCACGACGTCGCACCGAGCCCTCGCTGCTTACAATGTTGCTGCTCCAGCGCTACGGCCGCCACCACGGCGTGCGGGGCACTTGTACGATGTGAGGACTCTCCCGCTCTCCTATGCTTACGCGCGCGGGATATCTTCCCGTGCGGTGGTATGCGTGTCCGTGCGTCCGCTCTCCCTCGCTCGCTGCGTGTGTGACGTAACGAGCACTGTGGCGCGAGAGCGCGCGCTCCTCTCCTCGTGTATTTTATTCTTACAATAACACGTTTCTATATACCGCCCGCGCGTATATGCATTTATGTGTATGAATACATATGTGGATGTATATGCGTGTATGTGTTTGTGTATAAGAACGTGATTGTGAGCTATACGTATAATAATAATATATAGTTATACATCCTCAGTCGCGTGAGCAAGCACTAGAACAGCGCCGTCGTCGCAACGGCGGGGAGGTCGTTCGTCATGCTGCCGCTGCTGCTGGCCGCCGCCGGAGGTAGCGGGCGGCCCGCTCCGCGCCCTCTCCGAGGCACTTTCGCGCGCATCAAGAATCACGGTTGTCGTCGTACTGCTCCTGCCGCGGCTGGTTATCGATACAATAATAATAACGACGACGAGGCGTCGTGCGCATGGAGATATTATATATAATATATATATATATACACACACACACGTCTAATCCCTCGTAGTCGACGTCGTCATGTAGTTTCTCGCGCTCCCGCGCTCGAGTACAGTATTATATATATGTAGAAAACTACAGACGGGGGGAGAGGCGCTCCGCGCGGTAGGCCTAGCTCTCTCGCGAGTGTACGTGAAAGAGAGAGCGAGACGGCGCTAGGCAAGAGATAAATAGATATGGACGACGACGACGGTGCGGCCGACCTCTTCTGCGCGCTGCGATCGTGCTCACACACATGCAGACGCACAGAGGCACGGAAATCACACACACACACGTATACGAGGGGCGCACTGTAGTTGTATGCACTTTTTTTGCTCTTGTTATTGTTGTTGCCTATCCTCGTCGACGATGATCTCCACGTCTCTCACAATACTCTGGGAATGGGGAGAACTGTGCTGCGATCGCACTGTGTAAAAAACTGGTGGAGAGACGGAGTCGTACTTCTCGAGCGCACGAATCACACATACACGTATATATATACACACAGGAACACACTTGCACTTCTTATGCGGGGACGCGCGCGCGCTCGCTACTCTTCTTCTTCTCCTCGACGCTCTCTTGCACTGTTCCCGACGACGATGGTGCTCCTCTTTGTTCTTCACAGCCCGCGTCGAGGCACGCGTACAGTGTTTTACGTGTGTGTGTGTGTGTGTCTCACGCGACGACGACGACGCGCACGAGGACGTCGACGACGACGACGACGGCGACGCGCTCTCTCTACGTTGCTGCTGCTGTGCCTGTGCTGCCACTGCTACCAGTGCTGCTGCTGCTGGCGCTCGCACAACTTATTCACGTGCCGCTGTCCTTCTCTCTCGCATCGCACTCGTAGAGCTCTGCTCCGTTCTGCTTTTCTCTCTCGCTCGCTCAACCGCGTAAGGCGTACGTACTATACAGACACGCACACATACACACATATATATATACTGCACGTACACAGAGCGGAAGGACCGCGGGCCGCTGTGTGATAGACGGTGCTGCATAGGCGCAAGCACGAGTATAGTGTCGTGTATGTAGAGGGAGGGGGATGACATCAAAACATGGCGTCACGCCGCGCTCTCTCGTGAATCTTCGGAACTCCGATTCGGACTCTATCCTTGTCTGACTCGTAGTACGCAGATGCATTACCCATCTCTATCTGGTGGGTGCATCTGTGTGTGAGAGAGAGAAAGCGCTCGTATAGGTGTACATTACCCGTGCGCCACTGCTATTGTACACGAGCGAGCGGCGACTCGGGCGCCTATACTGTGTATAATATATACCTGCGCCGTGTGCGCTGCCTCAGTGCGATGTTGCCAGATTTATACCTCCGACGACTCGCCAGTCGACTTTTCGAGATCCACCACCACTGCCGCTGCGCGCGGTGTGAATGATCTCTCTCTCCGCTCTCGTCGTCGTCGGATGCACGTGTGCGCGCGCGAGAGTCGAGGTTCCTGTATTGTACAAGTACGGCCTGCGTGGCGATGGGTGATGCCTGTTTGTTTTGTTTTTAAAGGGCGCACAGTCTGTAGGTGTTAAATGGACCGAGGGGCGAGCGAGCGTGCGGGTGCTTTAGGGGAAGAAATCGATCGATTCGACGGATGTATATAATGTGTGGGAAGGGAATTGTGGGTGATTTTTCGGGGATATAGCGTGGCGGTAAGCGGGCGATAACGACCGTTGAGCGCGCGGGGAACGTGCTCGCCTTGACTTTGAAATTCGCGCGCTGAGGAGATAGAGAGGGAGAGGGAACGAAAGAGGAGAGGTTTGCAAAATTTGTGTGCGCGGAGAAGCCAACGGCCGTTTTACGGAATGCGAGGATATGGAAGTTGTGGAACCTGATTTTGATTCATGCGAGCGCACGCCTATCGTTCTTTTTTATCGTTTTGATTGTCGAAATAAAAGTTTGGGAATGTCCTTACGTGAATGAAATGGGGCTACCCAGTCGGCGCTCATAATATGAAGGGATTATCTTATATTCGGTAATTGAATTGCATTTTATTTAAATAATGTATATAAAGAGGCGCAATCGCAATCTCGAGGGTTTGTAAATTTATGGACCGTAATATCTGCCGGTAGGATTTATATAAGCGCGCAAGAGCGTTTTGTCCGTCACTCTTAATTAAGGGCTGCGTATAGTAAGGCGCACGTAATTGCGGGGTATTAAAATTTCAATCAGATAAACTCTCCGCACCGTAATTCAATTCACCTGTGCAATCCGTCTCCGTAAATCAATCTTTCTCCTCTATAACAATGCACCAAAATAATACAGTCATATAATTTTTTCGGAAATTCCTGCAAATCACGCACCTCCCTCTGCAAGTTCGCATCGACAAAAAATTTTACGACACTCGTATTATCTGCATTTCTCTGCGCAGACGGTGTGCCCGCACATCCTCATTATCATTTTCAACCCCTCGTTTGCCCTCGCAAGTGCACTATATATATAGTTACACACCACTAGTATACCTGCAGCTGCCCGCTGGCTGCGGCTCGTCGCGCGCACACACCCCTCAAGGGCAGATGCATGACGACGATGGTTGTGCTCGCGCACAAGGTGTCAATTTAAAAATTTGCTCCTTTGTCGAGTGCGGCGAGCGCGCATATGAGAGAGTATAGAGTAAGAGGACGAGTGTATTTAAATACCTGTTGCACGCATACGCTGCGGCTTACTCGAATTTCCGCGGTATTCGGGTAAACTTGAGTAAGGCGCCCGCGCGCTTCCGTTCCTCGATGGTTTTCGTCTTGGGGAATTTTTTTTTGGTAGTGACAGGTGGTTTTCAAAGTATTGAGTAATATCGAGGGAAGGAAATGATGCGTAAAGGGTCTTTATATCATCTGTTTTTTAGCTGATTGTATTGAAAATTGAACTTATGTTTGACGACTAAAACTACATTTAAACAATGTCTATTGAGGCGTAAAAGTTTAAAGGGGAACATACGGGATTTTCGTGATCCCCGTCTTTATACAAATTAATATATAAAGAAAAATTAAACTTTTGTTAACAATAACAAAATAATAGGTGTTTATTAAAAAAAAAAGAAAAAAATACAATTATTTAGAAAATAAGTTGTATGTTAAGAATTACAATGATTTTACAAAAGAAATAAGAAAATGTATAAAAATGTAAAATATTTCATATTCTTGCGTTTATGTACACTTTTATACACTTTTAAGCAGTTTTGTATATTTTATATGGTTTCTTACATTTCATTAAAATTTGTACATATATGAAAAATTTTCTAGTAAAAAATTTTAATTTTTTAAATGTATGAAAATGTGTAAAAATGTATAAAAGTGTATATAACTGTATATATCATTCGCATAAAATATCCGAAAACCAATGGTTTTAGACAGTTTTATACAGTTTCTTACGGGTTTCTACATTTATTCACATTTCTTTTTTTCATTAGGGGAGTTTGTAAGTACAGTGTCGCGTTGTTTAATGAAGTTTTTCGTGGAAGATGTGTAAACTATACCACGTTTCAGATGAATCTTAAAGGGATACGGTGTAGGATGTGTCTATGAGAAATGCTGAAGGTTATTAGAAGAATTTCTCTTAGCGTCTCGGAAAAGCGCATACGGGTGGCATACGAGGTCCGAATGGTCAACCTCTGGGATGTCATCATAAAAGAAGGATTCGGTCATAAAATTTTAGTCGTTCCATGAGTTTGTAGGTTTTTTTAAATGAGCTAGAATATATAAAAACGTGTATTGTTTTAGTCACGTGCGTGTACATTTACTATAAATGCTGTCGATATTTTGTTAGTTTTGGATTTATGTTGTCCCTTGAATAAAAATGAAAGAATAAGCACGTTTAAGTTCTTTGTTGTTGCGACGCAAAATTTTTTATTTAAAAAATAAGGAAATAAAACAGTATATTTATATCGTAATGATATATGATAATTTGTAATGTAAATATATACAGAGGGTCTCAAAAGGATGATTTTCACTATGCAATTCAAGTATCGTCAATTAATAAATTAATCATGATATAACGAATGATTTTACATACTGTTGAATAATTCACACGCAGGATAAGAATTTATAACTTCCCTTTGTATAAAAATTAACTTTTTAATTCCTTTCATAATTCGGAACCTTCACTAAATGGAATCACTTTACCTCGCTTTACCTACAAAACCACTCATTTATCCAATGTCTGCAATCCCATTATTCGCCACTTGATCCCTACCTCATTTACCAACACTCACGGGTACCGAATCCTTCTAAAATCCCATTAACGCCCTCAAAACTTTCAGCTCTACCATCCGAAAAGACCCAAACAACCGTCCCACCCGCTGCCAGCGCAGGCACAAAATATACCTCTCTTTTCACACCTATATATATCGATACCTCTCTGTGTGTGACATTACTGCTACTGGCTCGGAAAACCCGCGCGCGGGAAAGCACGGCAGCCTCGCGCGTGCTCTATAATGCGCGTGCATCCACCTCGTCGTCATCGACGACGACGACGATGCACCCGCATTGCGCATGCGCTGCACGAACCGTTGAACTTTCGGCATAGTAGTAGCCATACCGCGGGACACGGCTGGCGGAGGAGGAGGAAAAAATCAAAGGCACAACGCGCAACGTCACTGGCCGCCATGTGCCTACGACTATGTGTATGTGTGTGTCAGCGCATACTACGTGACCGGGCGCACGGACGTACACGTGCAGCGCCGCCGCCGCCGTCGCCGCTGCTGATGCTACTTTCGGGGGGCCTTTTGTCATGTAAAAATAGTTCTGTTTACAAGAGTATAGGTATAGGTAGGGGCTCGGCACGGAGAAAACGGGAAATGTTTCGAAACAAAGTTGTAGAGAGTCGTTGGTGGCGCTGTATATATATGTTTTGGAACTAGGCAATGGAGAGAGAGCAAAAAACGCTGTACCGTTGCGGAATTTTTAACTCGTTATTCTTTCTCCTGTTATACAGACGCGTGTAATGTCAGAATCGAACGTTGCAGAAAGTAGTCGCAGGGCTTTATGTAACTGCGGGCGTTGCATCGACTGCCGTTGCATGATGCATCTCCGCGGCACTCAGAATAATAATAAACCGACCTTCAGACTGCGCGAGAGCGCTACTAAGTATACTCGCGGCTCTCCCGCAATCATTCAATAAAAACTCGATTTCTAAAAATAGCCCTTTCCCCTTTTTCCTTTGCTTAAAAATACATTCGCTTATTTTTACATCCACCGAGTCCAACTCTCCGCTACTCCGCCGCAGCATCTTATTTTCTAATGCTCATGTTCCTCTTTCGATTCTCCCACGATTCTCCGATAATACCTGCTTCCCCCCAGGTACGCAATCAATCGAACGAGATAAGAGGAATTAACCCCGATCGCTTTCGCCGCTCGAGAGCATGAGCAGACGATAGGTATTATACGAGTATAGGTATATATAGACATCACCTACAGACCCTACAGTATACGTTGCGGAGCAAGCGCAGCTCTTGCGAGCAGCTGATGCGCGACGACCGCTCCGAAACGTACTTTCGTTGCTCACTCGCTCTCGCTCCTTCTCTTTTTTTCTGCAGGAGTAAGTAGAGTAGGCGAGGAGCAGCAGCAGCTCGTCGCTTCCCCACTCCGAACGGCGGCGCGCGGTCGAAGCGAAGCAACGGGACATAGCTCTCGTAGCGCTTGTCACGTAGGCACACGTGAGAGCCGCCGCTGCCGCTCTTACTACACACCTATAACTATACTTACCTGCCACCCCCTTTCCATATACACACGCTAAGTGTATATCTCTATATGTATACATATATACGTACACATGTGATACCGGCGTTTTCCGAGCGTGCGCTGGGAAAATCGAGCGACGCCTTTAGTTCTCCACTTTCATGCACTGCTCTTTTTTCACATTACAATACAGAGGATAGGATACAATGGGCTTATGAATGTGTGCAAAAATAAGGGAGAGGGAGAGAGAGTGGAGAGGATATATCTCGAGGGCAGTAGTTTGCAGACTGCTGTGACACCTCATGGAAGCCACGAGAAGCTGTGGCTCGGTTCTCTCTCTCAGACGTCTCGAGGAGAGACTATGTGCTGGCAGCCAGCAAGTATAAGCAGCGGCAGCGAGTCCTCTGCACGCGCCAGCCAGTCGTACCTCGGCGCAGCGCGCGAAGAGCCGCGCCTCTCTCCTCTCGTGTGCTGCTCCGTTCTACCGATGGCCGTTTTTACGTTACTTTGTAAATAGATACATGGATGGACGGTTGGCTAGGTAGATAGATATAGATAGAGATAATATATACTTATTTATGTACTGAAGGTTATAAAAGGTTCGCGAGCGTAGAAGGGAGAGAGAGAGAGACGAGATACGTTAGACGTGCAGAAATACCACACACACAAGGCCAAAATGTCGGAGGAGCTGAAGCTGGACCACCGGGCGCGGAAACGCATCAAGGAAGTGAAGAGGAAGGCAAGACCTGGTGAGTGCGTCCGTCGCGTGTCCGACCTGTTCTCCGGCGTCTACCTACGTGTCGGCATCGTCGTGTCATGGGGGTACCATAACCTGTCCCTTCGTAACCTCTCTGCTGCTGTTGCGCTGATGCATCATCCTCGACTCTCCGTCTCTCTCTATATATCCGTTATTATCTGCGAGCGCAACAGGCAATGCGATGGCCCTGAATTTGATACTTCGGTTTTTTCTCGTCTTACTTCCCGTTATAGCATCGCGCGAGTACTTTACTTCTTCGGCGAATCGTATGACAGCGGAGAACGATGATGTCGCCGCGCGAGTGAGCGCTACTCGTACAGGTTGTCAAGAGAGGCAATTTTTATTACTCTCATGGAGGAAGCAGCGTTGGCAATTTATTTTCCTCATTGTACATAGTTGTGCGCGCTCCTTTTTATTTTCAGACGTTTGAATTTTCGAGAAAGAGTGAATCGGTGACGATTCGATTGTAACGTATTGTTTTACGTAATCGAAACAATGCCTGCAGCTATAATTGTTGGATCGCGGAACGGTCAGGTTCTTCTTTTTGCGAATGCAATTATGATTATTATGAAATTATGATGATGATTATCATGGCCTTGGCTTTGGGAGAGAGGAATTTTTTTCTTTCTTCGCGCTGACGTTTGGGTGAGGAATAAGGAGCTATCGTGTAACATGAGCTTTTATTTACGTAGCGAAGGAGATTGACGGATTCGTGATGAGGGTGTGTTCTTACCTTGAAAAATGAAGCCGAAGATATTGTATTTTAATCGCGTCAAGCGTGATCTTCGAGGAGCAATACATTTTGTATGATTATCCATCTGTCTTATACTGTTGTTATAATTGGGTGGATATTCTGAGCAATTGGATTGAAGGATTATGAATTTTCTTTTGCAGAGCTAGCTGACAAAGCAGCCTGGACTCAGCACAACTACGGTAAAAAGTTTCAACCATTTTGGGACTTCCAGGACAATGTTGATCGAATCACTGAGTCTGAGGTGCCGTCAGAGGAATTTATTAGGAGATACGAAAAACCTTACATACCTGTGATAATTAAAGGTGTTGAGGAAGGCTGGAAAGCTCAGTATAAATGGACTACGGAGGTAATTTTCTTATGCATGCAAGCGTGATTTGTACAGGGTATAGAAACGCTGAAAACTGCATACTAATTTGTCAAATGAATATTCACAGAGATTGGCAAAAAAGTATCGAAACCAAAAATTTAAATGTGGAGAGGATAATGAAGGATATAGTGTCAAAATGAAAATGAAATACTACATTCGCTATATGAAAAATAATGAGGATGACTCCCCACTATATATCTTTGACAGTTCCTTTGGTGAGCATCCTCGAAGAAAAAAATTGTTAGATGATTACGTGATTCCAAAGTACTTCCGAGATGACCTCTTCCAACATGCAGGAGAACATAGGAGACCTCCGTATCGGTGGTTTGTTATGGGACCTCAACGTTCTGGTAATTTTGTGCTAGAAGTTGTTTATGCTTCAATAAGGATCGTTGTAAATAATATCTTTTATTAACACCAAGAAAATGTTTTTAGGTACTGGCATTCACATAGATCCTTTGGGTACTAGTGCCTGGAATGCTCTTATTTCTGGGCACAAAAGATGGTGTCTGTTTCCTACTAATACTCCAAGAGAACTTCTAAAAGTAAATGGTGCAGAAGGAGGCAAACAAAGAGATGAGGCTATTACTTGGTTCTCTGTTATTTATCCACGAACGAAACTGCCAACTTGGCCACAAGACTGCAAACCCATTGAAATTTTACAAAAACCTGGAGAAACCGTATTTGTGCCTGGTGGTTGGTGGCATGTTGTTCTTAATCTTGATGATACTATTGCAGTTACACAAAACTTCTGTTCTCGAACAAACTTCCCAGTAGTATGGCATAAAACGGTAAGAAATATTTTTATTCTTTTAATTAGGATGTTTATGTTATAAAAGTTATAACAATACTCTTTTGAAATAACTAATTAATCTAAATTAAAGAATGACATAAAACTTGTTATTAGCTCATCTTAACTCATAGAAAAGAATTTGTGTATATAAATAAAATAAAAACTTTTAGGTGCAATTTTTCTTGTATGATATTGTGATAAAATGCGCATTACCCAAAGTCTTTAAATATTTTAAGAAATCAATTTTTAAATATTTTTTGAACAAATACAACACTGATATAAATTTTTCTAATTTGATAAATAAAAATAATAAAAACTTGTATTCTCCTAGAAGGTAAAAGAAATTAAAAAGAAAAAAATTTCATTTTCGGGAATTACAGGTTCGAGGACGACCAAAATTGTCACGTAAATGGCTAAAAGTACTAAGGGACAAAGAGCCGGAATTAGCGACTGTAGCAGAGACAATCGACGTTAAAGAGGATACTGGAGTGGCGAGTGACTCGTCGAGCGGTTCTTCCAGCAGCTCATCGAGCAGCAGTAGCAGCAGTCAGTCGGAAGACAGTGAGGACGATAGCGGTCAGGAGTCAATAAGCGCACACAAAAAGAAAAAGAGGTAATAGGTGTAAAAAAAATCACTTTGTTTTTATTCAAAAGAAAATAAGTTTTTACAAATATTTAAAATTAATAATCAATGAATAATACAACGTATTTGTATTCAATTTAATTTCTTTATTTCATCGTGTTAATTTAATTCATATAAAGTTAATTGGGGTTTCTTTCTTTTTTTTTCAACACTTCCAGAAGAAAACTGAACAACAGTCAACCCTGACGATGTCACATTTTCGGGACCTACAGAGACCTCAGACTGTACAGTATTAATCAACAATTATTGTTTGTACTAAGATTAAATATTACAATTATGACCACCTTTACGTTCATAATAAAATAAATGCTAGATAATGCCAAATTTGTTCATTTATTTAAATACAATCTACGTATATTCTTCTTCGTTTTTTTTTTTTTTTTTTATTTAGGCGCCTTTGGAATAGTGCACCGCAATTCTAGCACAGGCATTTTCGGTGGATTAAAAAAAGCGTATAAAACACAAACTCTCTTATATTCATGAATCACTGGTAACATTATAACACTTTAAAAGTCTATAAAATATCACGTGAAAGGGTTGCAGCTACTTTTACACCACAATAGAATCTCGTTTTTTTAAATTTCATTAAAATCCTACTTAAAATAAAAATCAGCATAGCCTATAGTATACACGCGGTATAAAAAGTTCATTATAATATTTAAAAGTACACAAAACGAACGGTACTCTGTTTTAACAAATGCGGGAATAGCCGTCGGCCGCAAAAATCTTACATAACGCACCCTAATATAATTTTGTTCTTGTCTGTATTTTGTTCGCATTCAAATATCAACGTATCTTCGCTAGATCCCTACCGCAGATTGGTGAAAACGAGGTAAATAAATAAGCGAGAAATATCACTAAATAAATAAAATACTTCGTGTGCTAGCATTTTAGCGAGTTGCTCCTTTGGAAAGTCCGGTTGTCTCTCTTGTTGTAGTTCCACAGCCTCACTGTGCCATCACTTGATTGGAGCAGATGGCAGCCATGCAATGCACGAAATCAATGAATAATAATACGAAAGCAAAATAATATTTAAAAAAAATAATAACAATACATATGAGCTTGTCTGCATAAAGATTTGAGAGATTTTGGAGATTGTATTAGTCATGCAAAGAAACGTAGTGTAATAAGAGTATAGAGAGAAAGAGATTACTAGAAACATTTTGGCCAGCTGTAATTAAGTATGCGATGAAATGAAAGAGATGATGATGATTTCTATGAGCTAATAAGCATGTGCATATTAAATACATCAACTTGCTAGAATTTCAGCAGAGAACTAATATAAAAAAGAACTAGTGTAACTCGTTATTAATTCAGCCATATGATGATGATGATGATGATAGTGATAATACTGATGATAAGAATGAAAGAGATGGTGAGATGAAGTTTTGTTACATACTCAACTATAGTAAAACTTTACGAAAAGTACATCCCTGAATATTTTTTTGTTTAATTACAAGCCTAAATACAACTTTTAGCCAAGGAAAAAACGTTTCTTTACTAAACAAATATACGTTTCATTTTATTTTTGTACTTTTTTCATTCCCAAAAATGCAGCGGAAAATTGAAAAAAGATTGCTATCTCGTATTTAATAAGCCATTTTAGTAGTAGTAGTAGTAGTAGTACGTATTGCTATTAGAGAAATTGGATCTTATTTTGGGCACCGAAGGAAGATTCGGAAATATAGCGACTAGAGCAAACTGGACAGCAGTAGATCGCCCAAGTACCTTAAACTACTTAGTAAAATAGATAAACACTGAACACAGATAACCAAAAAGAAACCAACCAAGAGATAGAGATCAAGCGGATCAAGTTATAAAGAAACTGTGGACGTGGACATGGTCAAAGAAGAATCAGGTATGCGCCACAGCTTCACTTCCCCAGAGCTGCAACCAACGTTCCAAGCTTTTAATATACTATCCTATTAATCGGCAGTAAGGAAATGAGAAATTTATCTGATTTACCGATTTTAAACTTTACGATACAAATTATAATTGATAAATAAATTAGAGTAAATCAAATTTCATATTTAAATACAATCAAAATAAATTCTATTTGCCCTCCTTTACACAATTATTAAAAAAAAAAAAAGAATATTATATTTGTGCACTACATAAAAGTAAGTAACAAGCAAAATTGAAAACAAAACCGATGCATAATCATTGAAATCGTGAAAATCGTTAAATCAGAAAGACCTCTTTCTCACCCCCTCGAACAGAGTGTAAAGTGTGGTTTAATATTAATGCTAGGCCAAAACCCGAATCCTATTAAGTATAGTATAAATATATAAATAAAAGGAGCCCGTTCGGGTGCAGACCATATAGAATTACTACGGAAAAAAGAATCATGTATAATAACTACCGTTCCAACTCAACATCGGTATACTCACTTGCTCGCGGTGAAGATGTGCTGCTGATTAGTGACAGTGGCGTTGATGGCTGAGGTGTGGGCGCGCACCTCGCCTAGCAGTGCGCACTCGCCGGCGTGATCGCCAAACGTTGGCACGGACCACGCGCGCAAAATGCCACCCCGGCAACCCGATATCATGACAGACCCGCTGTTTATAAGGCACAATCCGAGGATCCAATCCTTGTGGGCATTGTTCAGCGACTGGACCAGCTCCATGCGGCTCAGGTCCCAGCGCTTTACGCACATGTCTCTTGAACCTGCATCCACGAAACATTATTGTACAACATACCTTTCCTGTATACGTAATCTTACATATGTCTGATGAATTATAGACGAATAGTCGTACCAGAGAACAGTACATTCCCGTACGTAGCCAGACACTGCACGCCGTCGTAATGCGGCGGCGTCAGGCTCACCGACTGCCCCGACATGCTCGGCTCGACTAGTGATATCAGATGATCCTTACTTCCCGTTATTACCCTACCATCCTCCGACACGCTCAGACACATTACCGCCGCAGCGTGAGGCGTACTCAGTTTCCCAACGTAGGCCAGTTTCCGTAGATCCCAGATGCGCACCTTGTCGCTCGTGGCCGTATATAGTTCGCGGTCGTCCAGGCCCAGGGCGAGATCGTTGACCGTTGACTCGCCCACGGGTACCTGCAGCGTGCGCGAGGGGGTCGAAAGAACGAGAGGACCACTCTGGGCTTGACCAGAGGAGAAGAGAGTTTTGATGCAGGTGTTGCCGGAGCGCAGGTCCCAGACTTTGACGTAGGCCGCGGAGACGCTGAAGAGTAGTCGGTGAATCTCGGAGTACTTGACGACGACGACGTTGTTCGGGTGGCCGCTTAAAGTCATGCTTTCGATGCCCGTGCCCAGGTCCCAGACTTTTACCGTCCGATCTGGAGTGTTTAAATTAAGTAAATATAAAGCGTTTACTATTTGTTTTACATAAGTTATATATGTATTGCTAAGAAATCATTTCTATTTTTACGTAGAAAAATTAAATTTTATCTTCAAAATGAAATTTGTTATTAAATAATTTACCTTTCGAGCCGCTGAAGAGTAAATCATTAGTTGCGCAAATTGACAGGACGGCTTTACTGTGACCTTCGGCTACATGGGTACACTGCAATATTGCCCTGGGAATGGTCTGAAAGGAAAAAACATATACGTAAGTACGTAAGCACTCGCATAATTCAAATTGAAAAAAATATCGAGCTAAAAGTAGTGTGAGTCATCGCGCGGCATTGTATATCTTTGTTTTTATGGTAAGTACTTTTTCAAAGCAGATATTGTAAAAACAAAGAGAGTCAATGGATCCTACTATTGTACAAAAAAAAATCTTTTTCCTAAGAATGTTTATTTATCTCAAAGATAAGCACAATAATTTAAAATAATAACAGAAACTCACCTTTCCCTGATAATTCGAGATGACCCCCTTTGTCGGTTGATGCTCCACGTGCAGCGTCTGCCTGCTCGCCGTCAGCCTCGAGAAGACGTTCTCCTCGCGGCTGTTGAACCTGCGATAGGTGGTGGGCGAGCCAGGCGGCGACGATATGTCCATGTGGGCTACCTGCTCCCTGGTTAGGCCGTCAGTTTGTTAGTTTAGCAAAAAGTTAGTTCAGCGCCGCTTGGCTTTTCATTTTTCATTTTTTTTAGTCGATAGATAACGTGTAACCATGCATTTTTTTTATTCGCAGATATAAGTAGAGGATAGATCACACCATATAGAAAAACGCATGCAAAGTGTGTGCGTGTGTGGATAGATCTGATAACGTGCGACGAATTTAGATAAAGTTATACAACGATGGTAGTATGTATCGTCCGAGTGAGAATATATTAGGACAATGTGCGAGACATAGATGATGAATCTGATTGTTACTGTATTAAGATGTAGTATTTTATAAGTTCGGAAGTTTTTATTGCTTTGTTAACCCGTTATGTACGTATATGCCACAACATTGATATTTCATATTATGCGCTGAACATACATAGGATTTTTCTTGGTTTATAAATCGACACGTACGTAAAACGCATAATTTATGTTATATTTATTTCATACTTAAAATTTGTACAAATGCTTACGTTATGTTATATACAACTGTATAGTACATAGATATTTTAACTGCCTATATATCAGTTCTCGGTCATTTTTTGGAAAACGACTTACACATTGAATATGTACACCCCTGTTTTTTTTTATAACTTACGTAAATTATAAATATAAAGTACATTAGCCTGTGGCATACAATTAATATGGCAATTATTGATAAAATGAATAAATCATTATGTTATTATGATAGATTAAAAGCTGTTCTTAAAGACTCTTGGTCCCTAGAAGTGAGTAAAAACATTTAAGAAAAAAATAAACTTACATAATTGCTTAAAGAAAAATATTGTCAAAGTGTAAATACTCTCTCAACATAAACATCAAATATAAAATTCTGTTATTAGTTAATGTATTCCAACAAAGTGTATATGTGTGATAATTTATCAAAAAACAGAAAAGAGGTGCATCATAGTGTGCAGAGTGTAGAATTTTGACAATTTAGCTCCTAGCTGCCTGTATTTCGGACACTTTAAAAAAAAATTCGGTCCAATTTATTTAAAAAAAGGCACTGAATTTTGCACCACGTACATCTTGTGATTCACACATTATAAATTTTATAAACACAATATTATACCTCACGATCATCGTCTACAACTAGAAAAAAAAAATAAAGTAGGAAAATAATAATAATAAAGTAATAATAGTAATAATAATAATAATATCAATCAACGAGAGTAGTAGTAGTAGTAGTAGTAGAGTGCACTGTGCAGAATATCAAGACATAGGTATGACAGGAGAGTAAAAGTGAAAGCCAGCTGGAGCATTGTCACTCACATGGAACCGCCACCCGCGTGTAGAGCTCTGCGCAGGGGCCGCGGCGACGTGCTGTCCCGACGGCTCAGCGTCGGCGAGCCGATCAACCCACTTCCAAACTGATTCCTCGCGAGTACCAACCCCCTACAGATCATGCAATTTTTTACGTTTCAGTATATATTTGTAGAGTCCACCACAGCATCCTTGCTTACTGGATTAAAGACTACTATACGGTTAGGGCGGGACGCCGACTGAACTCTCTCAAATCGATGGATAAATCTTTGGCAGTGCGTGTGCTTACCAGCCAGATAACTCTTTACAAACGATTTAATTAACATTTAAAATTAAAAAATTTTTTTTAATAATAAGTAACAGCTTCAGAGCAGCATAAGATTAGATGTAAAAAATATCTGCTATTAATCTCATTTCTAAACTTTGAGAGACGAATATTTGCTCTGAACCTTGCAACTGAGAAGATTTTTTAAACCATATAATTTTAACAAAGTTAATTTATATAAACATTTAGATCAACTTATCAGCGTTGTAGCGAACAAATGCATCTACCGACAAACGATCAACGATGCAACAAAGCAAATAAGATTGAAAAGTTTAAGCCTAGTCGGAAAAAGATTTAAACATAGATTTGCTAAGCTTAGCCGAGCCAGCCTAAGTAAAGTTATTATCGACAAAATAACAAACTTTAAACTCCCTGGTGCGCTCGGGACCCTCGTCAGCGGATGATTATGATTCTGGTTCTGATTTTGATTTTGATTTTGATCCTCGTTCTTTTGATTTTCCGCGTTCGTCGATATACCGTACAACAGCTCTTGCGGTTGAGCGGTACGCCGTCTCACCTTAACGTTCCTCGATAGTTTATCATCCGCACCGATGCTTTGAGTAAGGCTTTCGCTACTGAAAAATTCAAATAGGACGCATACAAAAATCAGTGATGAACGATAAAACATAAAGTCAATGGAAAAATGAAAATAAAAAATGTGATGATTGGTACCGAAAATTGATTGCTAGATATAAATACAGCAAAAAAACTAACTTGTCCGGAGATGAACTGCGCGAGCTCGGCGGACTGTAGGCCTGCGTGGTGTTGTTTGTGTTATTGCTGTTCGTCAGCGAGAGGAGGTCACGGTCGCGCAGTACATGCTCCAGTAGTTGATGTTGTACGTCGCTCTCCTGCGCTACTTGATTCAGTCGAGTCTCCATGTCGCGCACCTCGACTTGCTTCTGCGCAGCTATGTAGCTCTGCTCGATGGTGAAGGCCAGCATTCGTTGCATGAGGTATTGAGCTTCCTCCACAGTGCGAATGTTGGTGACGAGGGCCTCGACGCCCGGATCGCCTTCCACCTCACCGTCACCGTCGCCCATCTCGACCATCGCTCTTTGGCACTCTGCGATACTATCCTGTAAGTAACTAATTTTGCTCGTCACGTTATCGATCTCCTCGTCAAGGTCAGTCGTGTCCTCCTTTGTCGACGCGACAACCAGTCTGTGCTTCTTCAGTTTCTCCAGCTCCCTTCCCAGCTCCTCCCTCTCTTGCAGCAGCCTCTCCATTTCCTTCTCTGTTTCAGCAGCCGCTTGCCTAGCTAACGCCTGCTTCGTGATGGTCCTCTCGAACGTCTGCCAGCGCTGTTTCAGTGCCTTTGGGTTCATGATCGTCTTCGGCATGGCTCTACCTGCCGCTTTCAGACTCAATCCTCTGTCCCTCTTCCTCAGCGCTGTCACCTCCTCCTGCTTCCGCCTCAGTACGACCTCCTTCATGCGTTTGTCCGCCTCGAGGGTACGTATCATGTTGGCATTGCGCCGGCTCTCCTTACGTAGCTGCGCAATCTCGCGATTCCTCTTCAGCTCGTTCTCCTTGTGACGCTGCGCCTCTTCGCGCATCTTGTTCAGCAGCTTCACCTTAGCGCGCTTCATTTCGGCGAGTTCGTTACGGAGGCCGCGCAGTCGGTTTTCGTTCTGCGTTTGGCTCTTGAGTAGACGTGCGTGCTCCTTTTTCGCAGATTGGAGCATCTTTACCTCCTTTTGCATGGCTGAGAGTTTCTTCTCGTATTCGTCGCGCAGTTTTTTCACCTTCTCCGTCGGCGCCGAAGGCTGCTGCTGGAGGGAGGTGAGGACTTTGTCCCTCTCGTCTTGGGTGTCACGTATACGGGCTTGCAGCTGCGTAAGTTTGTCTTCGTAATGCTGCTTCATCGTTTGCAGCTGCCTCTGGGAGCGCTCGAGTTCTTGAATCAAGCGTTGCTTTACGTCGATAGTTGACGTGAGATTTTCCAGCTCCCGATTCATCGCCTCCTCTTCTTCGTCCTCTTCTACAAAAATATTTATATATCTCGAATTGATATCATGCACCATTCATCATAAAAAATGTCATAACTTTGTCATTGCCATACCTTTTCGATCAGAGTCATCGCCAGATTCGTCCTCGCTCATTGACTCCTGGCCATTCTCCGTGTCGTCAATGTCATTGTCGTCACCGTCTCTGTTGTTGCTAGCATTCGAATTTTGTGCTCGCTGATTCTTGAGCGTGTCGAGGAGGGTTTTTTCCTTTTGCAATTCCTTTTTGGCATCCATTAATATTGAGGAAGAGTCATTATGCAAAACGTGCGACATGTCCCCATAAGGATTCGCTGCGTTCATCTGTACACAAAAAACAGTGGGTACAATCACATAAAGGAAAAGATTATAATGAATGCTGTTCGTAACAGTCGCGGGTATATTGCAGTTGAGAAAATTTGAGCGTTTAACTTTTGTGAATAGAGGGCTGTCATTCGCTGGATTTGACTACTTTAAGTGATGAAATGAAATGCTATAATAAATTAAATGCATTCTATCGTGATGAAGAGGCTTGCTAAGAGGCTAGATATGTATGTGTAAACAATATATAGAGACCTATAAAATAATATTTGGTGTTTCTAAAGTGCGTATCTAAGTAAGTTTGGCTGAAGGTTTTCTCGGATAAAAATTATAATATAATTTATTTTACAAAAATATTCGGGGTTTTAAAATATATCAGGGCTAAAAATGAAAATCGTTGAAAAAGTACAGTCTCCAGGGTACCATAAAATTAAAAAATCATAAGAGGAATTATCTAATTTCAATGGTCCTTTGCTAAAACATGTACCGTCGTCTTATATTTCAGTAGATCGTGTACATACTAATATCTAGCATATCTATATAAAAAAAAATTATTTAGATCGAATCATGTGTACACTTATATATATGTAGCATATCTCTATAAAAAAAAAAGTATTTACATCGATTCTTATGTACACCAATGTATATATATATCATACCTCTAGACTGTCAAGTTGGCTGTCAACTCCGAATGATTGCTACACAGTAACAAACATGTTCTGGGTTAACGAAACTTCCTCATTAAACATTATAAATATATCCTTAATATTCTTAATAATCTCAAGTACCACCCTTCTTTCTATCTTCCCTCAATATACAAAGAATCATCACTTACATGCATCTGCCGCTTCTTCAGCTGCTGATACAGTGCCTCGGCCTCGAGGAGTCTCGCCCTCAGCTCCTCGATTTCCTGCACGTAACCCTGGACGAGGGCGGTGACGTCACCACCCGCGGCCGCTGCTTGCCCTGATGACAACCACTGACCTGCTGCCTTCTCCGCCAAGAGTAGGGAGTTTTTCACCGTGAGCGCGTCCACCGTTTCGGACAGAGCTTTGACACGCGTGCGCAGACTCTGCAGCTCACTGTTGAGCATCTGGGTCTCGTGCCAGGCATCGCTCACGCCGTCCTCGCCGACGCCTCTTTTACCTGCGAAAAGGTTTAGAGTGAGGATGTGAAAAAAAGGTTTTATTAAAATTTTTGTATGCGAATTCGATGTCACGCATAATGTCATTTATGTTTGCGAAATTTTATAATGTAGCTTAATTGTGTTTGAATTTTTCAAGCTTTGGATTTTTTATTATTATTTAATTTCATAGTGTTAGTAGATTTGATATCATATGTAGGTATTAGCTTTTCTGGTAGAATATTGATTTGTTATATATTGAAATGAAGTATATACAGTTTTGGAGCTGGAATGCTTGTAAATAAATAGAGGTACGCCTGTGTAACGGCTAAGCTATCAAGTAGGTCTAATGCATCTATGGAATACAATGTAACGATCAAAATTTAGTAATAAGAGGATAGCAAATAGCATTATTCAGTACGATAGTAACGGTCTTCGAGAGAACACATCTGAAATATAGTGAAGTGACGGGAAAAGTTCATTTCTGTACTAATCAACTCGACAGATAATATGTTGAAAATGGAAGTAAAAGATGATTCTGTACTAAGAAAAAACGAAACTTATTTCTTTTGGTCATTTAAGAATTTCTTTAATTACGTGAACGACGGTGACACAAGCCTGTCGAAGCAATCTTCTGAATTCACATGCAACAACACAAAATCAAAGTGGATCCTAGAAGTGTTTACAAAATCACGTAGACATATGCGTCAGGGCGTTAACCGTAACGGAGCCGCAATACTGCAACATCGTGGTAACCTCCTTAAATTCGCAATTCCAAGAAGCGAAGACGCAGCGCACCGACTGCCTAATAAGGCCCAGCCAACCGGTATGCGTGTTCCCGAAATTCATTCAAAGGCCAAGCACCGAGATGCTAGTACCCAATGGCGCGCTGATGATCCAGTGCATTATACGCTACTATCCTAAGCCTCTTCTTACAAACTTCAACGTGTGTAAGAAGAGCTTGGAAAACTGTATAAAGGCCAAAAAGTTACGAATTTGACGACTACGAGAAACTACTGAACGACTCCGACAGCGAGTTCTACAGCGACGCGAAGCTGGTGATAGACGGGTGTACGGAGATCAAGGTGCACAGATGTATCCTAGCAGCGCGAAGCCGCGTCTTCGCCGACATATTCAAGCATGAAGCCGAGATGATGGCACGGAGGGTGCACCTGCCGTGGCGAGGTTGTCCCACATTGACGAGCCGACGTTGTGCACCCTGCTCATGTTCATTTATACAGGGAAGTTTAATAGGCGCGACGAAGATATGGCTGTTAAGCTGCTGAAGGCAGCGGATACGTACGAGCTGGCAACGCTGAAGAATGTCTGCGAGGATGTTCTGATTCGTAATCTGAACAAGAACAACGCCGCCTCGAATCTCGTTACGGCTGAAACGTGCAAAGCTAAAAGACTGTACGATGCCGTGACGAAATTGTATTGCAGTGAGCCTGCAGTGCAAGAAGAGATTGTAAAACAGAGGGAGAAGAGTATCAATGATTCGAGGGATTCGATTTTAACGGTCGATGACAATCCCAACGACGATATTATGAACAGTGTAACAAACGTTGGAGGAAATTTATGGAATTATTCTTATTGATACGACGAAATTTAAATTATATTATTGTTAGATAATAAGCTCGATATATATATATATATATATATATATATATATATATATATATATATGTGTGTGTGTGTGTGTGTGTGTGTGTGTGTGTGTGTGTGTGTGTGTGTGTGTGTGTGTGTGTGTGTGTGTGTGTGTGTGTGTGTGTGTGTGTGTGTGTGTGTGTGTGTGTGTGTGTGTGTGTCTGTGTGTGTGTGTGTGTGTGTGTGTGTGTGTGTGTGTGTGTGTGTGTGTGTGTGTGTAAAATGTTAAATATGCTGTTGCCATTCGTTGTATACCATTTAATTGAATCACAATTTTTATGTAAATAATTGACATCGATGTATATTTTATCCTCGATAATGTAAAAGTAATACTATTGTACTTTATAAGACTTAATTATTCGTGTGAATATTATCATCATTCAATATTAAATAATAAAAACCATCAATATAAACAAATCGGTTATAAAAATTTACTCTCCACAATGTTAGCTAATCATCTTACCCAATGGCAGAAAATATCAAGGAGCGCGGGAGCGCTCCGAAGGCAAGTATAGAAGAAGCCTAAAGGAGCGACCCGTGCTACATACATTGAAATGGGTGTACGAAAAATTCAATGCGCTTTTACGTATATTGCGTTTCCCTATACAATTATAATCCTCGCTCAATGTCCACTCAGTCGATAAAGTAGTGCACGCGAGGCTAATGCCCTCCTACCCCTCACGTCCTTCGCAACAATGAATACGCACCTTGCCGGTACTCGAGCAGCTCCATCTGCAGCTGCTGGATCTCACGTCTCAGCGAGGCGATGGTCCTCGAGCTCTTGTCCTGATTGATGGTCACCTTGTTCTTGATGTTCCTCGCGCGATTCGCGTACTTGAGCGTGCTCAGGGTCTCCATGAAGTCACGGTCGCTTGGCGACACGCAGGCTATCATGACCGTCTGGCTGTTACCGCCTAGCGAGTCCTGCAGCAGACGTGTGAGCTTCGAGTCCCGATAGGGCACGTGCAGGGCCTTCTTTGTCTTGTCGCCCAGCGCCGAGATGACGTTGCCCAGGGCCAACTGTAACGCGGAGAGAACAGGCATTGAGCGTTGGGTGTAATTGTTAATGGGAGGAAGTGTATCGATGGGTAGCGAGAGAGTGAGGGAGTCGAATTTATGATTCGAGACTCTTCCTATACATATATGTGCGGTAGAGTGGTTCTTGCTCTCTCGCTCGGGCTGTCTTGCGCGCTTCACACATACGCACTCGAGCGGAGCATACCAAACAATTTCCTTTATGAATTTTTCATAGGAGCAGTTAGAGTATTTAAATGCAAATTTTCTCATTCGAATGGTAGATAATTATCTGGGTGCAGAATTTTTCTAGGAACTCAAGCGACGCGCGCTTCTTTAATAACGGCGAGAAAATTATCCTTAATAAGTGTCTTTTCCAAGTGTCTTTGAATCATAGTAAATACAACGAGAGAGAAAGATGAAGTCAGTTTATTCCAATAAATAGTAATAAGTGCTTCTGTGTACGAACGATTTCAATCGAATAATTTTTTATTTTCTCGGATTTCGATTTGATAAGCAGCTCTGCGTTAAATTATACGCTTTCATGTGCGAATAGTCTGTGCCATTATAATAAATGAACTGCTTATGCGAGGCCATAAATCGCGGCCAGTTGGAGATATAAAAACTTCTTCTATTCAAATGTAAATGTACTTCGCACGAAAAAAAGTGTATCTGAATTCAAATTTTATCAGGGAAGCCTACATAAGCCGCAAGAAGAAAGTGAGGACGCCGCGATAAAATCTCGCGCAACGGTAAACACGGTTCCCGCCTTCATTATTCGGGCCACTTATTCCTACTTACAGAAACAAATAATATTCCGTGTACTCTCAGCGTCAAATAAATGCATCTTTGAACAAATTTATTCTATTCACACAAGACTTTATGAAACGTATCATCGATATTAAAAATGTGCGATGTTTCTTCGTTAGAAATGAAATATTACATTTCTAAAATGCATTTTAGTGTGCGAATAATATTATTCACACACCAAAATGCATTTTTTTTCTGTCGATACGCCTACTACACAAAAATAGGTCATATCAAATCAAACCGAAACACTGTCCTCGAAATTGCGTTTCCACTATTCCTCACCCCTCGCAGCCACCAACCCCACCCACATCTTTTTCCCCCAACCTACCAATCCACAATTGATCGAGATGCCCTCCTTCGCCCTATCCCCAGTCGCCCCTGTTCTCTTCAATCTCTCCGACCCCGCCAGATCGACGAAATGAAACTTCGCCGTGAGGGTCTCGAATTCATTCGCCGTCTCCATGGAATTCGAGGTGTCGACGTCGGCGTCCGGGTCCTCGACCCGGATGCATCGCTGTTGCTTCACGTAGAGCGTGAAGATCGCGTGCGAGCGCGACGACTGGGTGTTCATCTGCGTGGAGCCCGTGGTGCGCGACAAGGCGCCGAGGCGCAGGTACTCGAGCGCCTCCTGGGGACTGGTGACGACACGCGACTCGACACCCGCGAGGTGAATGTTGCCTCCCGTGTCCTCGTGAATGCGGGCGCCGCCGCGTGGACCGCCCGGTTCCAGAAGGTCCTTGAGATCCTCATTGTAGAGCTCGAGGAATTGCGCGGTCACCTACGGATGGGAAGAGAAATTTTTTAATTGAGTCTTTATTGTTATTGTTGAGGGTTAAAAATCGTGGCTTTAATTGATTAGTGGTGGTAGCCGGCGTTAAAAAGATTATATGACAAAAGATAAATTGACAATATATAACGACAGGGAGAACATGTAGCTTGTTATATTGGCAATATTTTGCTTATATATACTATGTGCAATATATGACTACGACGCCGTGGCATTATATTGCTCATGTTTCACTCATGTATTACCCCATATAAGGCTCATGTTTCAACAATGGTTTACATATTGCTCGTACATCATCAATACTTTGGGCAATATATTGGCTATGCTAATTTTTTATACACGAGTTTTACGAGGAAGGTTAAATTTTGCAAAATTGAAGAAGATTAACGAAGAGTTAGAGAATTTCGTCAAAAAGTATACAATAGTATTCATAAACCACCTTTTAAGCATCATTTTACATTTAATTTTCCAGAGACACTGTAAATTCAATTTTAATATACTGTAATGGGCACTTTCCGAACGTGTAAAGTGATCTGCCGACAACGGTAATTTGCAAAAATATTTGAATAACAGCCTCGGTAAACAATGGCAATAATGTAAAGTAGCTTTTACTTGAATTAATGCGTGTGTGCTCGTTCAGCGTATTCCCGCACGTGTACGAACATCTCAATTGCTTAAAACATATTTAACCGCAGCGTTTTACGGCACTTTTGCGAAAAGAAAGATAGAATTAAGGCCCAACTTTTTAACCGTATTTTCTATAAAAAAAAAGCAAAACGTACACGGAGAGAAATTTTAGAGTAAAAATTACCAAGGTGCCTTGGTAGCGCATGGACAGACTGTCAAAAGCCGTGTTATTCCCAGGTTTCTAATACAATTTATAAGTTTCCCAAGAAAAACTACCATAACCACTTAAAAAAAATACCAAATTATCTGAATAAAAATTACCAGAAACACTGGTAAAAATTGAGATCTAGTCATTTTTACAAGGTAACCTAAGAATTTTTACTATGAAAACTGATAAATTTGACCAAATAACCTGGTATTTCTGTACTCGCGCATGCGCACTGCGCATTATTGTGTTTCAGAAGATTGATACTAGAGGCGTGCGCGACGTTAAAATGAAAACAATACACATATTTTCAGTAAGTAATAACGGCGATTCAAATGACTGTTGGTAACAGCTTCTGTGGCGCAGTCGGTAGAACGTCGGACTCTCAACCCAAAGATCGTCGGATCGAATCCCGCTTCCGTAAAAATTTTTTTCAGTTTAATGTTTTTTCATCATTGTTTCTGTTTCTATTTCTATTTCTATATTAAAATACTATATATCCATCAATATGCATAAAAAAAGTTAATTTTTTTAATTTAAATTAACTAAAAAAAAATTTTACCAAGGCACTTTGGTAAAAACTTTGAAATTGTCAGTCTGTCCATCCATTACCATAGAAACTGGTAATTTTGTCTCGAATATTTGTAATTTTCACTACAAAATTTCTCTCCGTGTACAAAACAAAGAAAAAAAAATTGCAGGGTGCTCGTATTACAGCACACGCACGCTCACATACCCGACCTCGCGTAATATCAGTCATCCGCGCCCGCGATTTCCATCTCTTGCCCCCGGATGTAACTATATATAACTCGCGATATACCGCGGGGCGTGTGCGCGCATGCATTATACTGCGTGCTGCTGTCCTTTCCTGGACCGTGACAACGTGCGTCTCCGTATTATGCACACACAGAGACGTACGATTCCCACGAGTATGTTTCGCAAAATCGTGTGTAAGTATATATACACGCCAGTATCGTCTATCGTCTCGTCTCGTCGAAAGCTACAGGTATGCGGGCGCGTGTACAGTATCGCGATTCGGTAACTATATGCCTGCATGTCTACCTCGCGTCCCAGTTTCGTTACAGTTGCGTTACACTCCATTTCGAACGGCCGATAATCGCGTAGGCGTGCGAGCAAAGAGGTATAGGTAATATATATCGGGGAGCCCTAATTGAGACGTATGTGCGTGTGTGTCATAGTCGCTGGCGATTCGTGTCGGCAGCCGCCCTTTTTTTTGTTCTGCGTTGTTGTCAGAGAAGTGCTGCGGGAGTGGGTTAATTGATGAAATGCAATATGTGGGACTTTTTTTGAGGTTGATATGGTAATGAGGTAGGCTACGCGCGCGCGCGTGTGTATAATAAATAAGAAAGTGATTGAATTAATGCTGCATCGCAGAGTCTCGCGCGCGAGTGGATAAGTTAATTTAAAATTAATTGAGTTGATATGGAAGGGTTCGAAAAAATGGTAAACAACGAAGGCTCGAAGGAATAGTGGGAGAGGGAGATATTTATATATCTGTTGCGAGTTACAGATCTCATTAAAAATCAAACGTCGATATTTCCACATTCCATTAGCGACGGTGTGTGTGTGGCGAGGTTTCGATAATTTATTACTGCGTGGGCTCTTTCCTTCATTCCATGGGTTTTTCTTGATCACCAGTGCGTCGTCAACTTAGTCTTTTTTCTTTACCTTCGTTCGAAATTCTTTTAGCGCTGCGAAATTTAACTTTAATGATCGTACGCGGTAGGAAAATAAAACGCTTTAAAATCCATTTTCGTACGAAAAACGTGTTTAGCGGGTTTGAGCTTAGATCCGAATAAAAACCTGTATATACAGCGTTTCGATTGTCAACTCACCCTATTATTCAAATTAATGCAATCATTAAGATATACTGTCCTACGCATCTCAGAAGAATTATATAAGCAAATACGCCTTTTTTTCAGACTTTCTTGATTTTCCGGATGACTTACTATTGATGTTTTAACAACGTACGTTTTTCTTAATAATTATCAAGTTCGCATAATGCATAATAAAACGTTGAATATTTAAAAAATATCTTGAGAAATAAAACAAAAAATAAATGAATAAATAAGAATTTCGTAATATATATTTTTGACGTGAAAAAAAATATTGCGAATGAGTAACCGATTGTTTGCAATAGTTTCGGTGGTAACGATACAGAGAACCGTTGCAGATGATAATGCGACGAAAATGCATACAGATGTGCCTCATTAGCGTGTGCGTCAGCCAATGTTACTCAGTTCGTTAAAATTTTAAGACCTCTAAATTACCGATGCAAGTTTCTAATATGGAGAAGGAGATATTCATTTCGAAGGAAAAACCGAAGAAATAAAAAATATAAATGAATATATGCATCCTCTCGCGTATATGAGCATCAAATAATATTTAGCGTTTGTTTTAAGCCTCGAGTTTTTAAAACGCAATTTTGCAAATAACGTCAATGCACTTCCTGTCACGATTACCACTGCAACGTTGCTGGCTAAACTAATGGTTACCTTCAATCCATTAACGTCTCATTAAAATGTATCGAGGCACAATTAGAAATGAATTTAATCTCACTCGAATAATAAAGCTTTTACATGTATTAAAACCAATTATAATTACGAGGCTGAACTGGATATCTATAATAATTACCCTTTCGAATTCACATCGATAAAACGCATTTAAAACATCTAATTATACGTTCAGTAATAATAACGAGCAGTATATTTTAATCTCAAAAACAGCTTTTTCCAAGCTACATTATCAACCGTCAAGCCTTTCTTCACAACCTATATATACCTAGCACAAAAAAACCATATACGATAAACAAACCTTAAACTCCGGTGGCATCTGTGCGCGTTCGCGCGCCCTCGCCTGCTTCTCCGCGATCCCGTCGAACAGATGTTTGATGGCCCTGGGGATGATCCCGACGACGACTTCGTCGATCTCCACGTCGAAGCCCGTGCCCATGGTGTACGTTTTGCCGGAACCCGTCTGTCCGTACGCGAGGACGGTGGCATTGTAGCCGTCGAGGGCGCCCTCGATGAGGCGGGCGACGCAGGTCTCGTAAATGGAGGACTGGTCGGAGCTCGTGTCGAAGACGTAGTCGTAGGTGAAGGCTTTGTCCGGGCCCAGGAATACCTGCGGCTCGCCCGCCGGCACCTGCGTGCAGATCCGGCACATGTCGATCACCTCGCGCGCCACTTGCGGACGTATCCTGTGGACAAGAAGAGAAAGAAGAAGGAGGGTTAGTGTGGGTGTACATATAAGTGTTTTTGAGATTTTTGGGGTGAATGTGGGAGTTGCCGAGGGGAAAAACAGAACGCTCGGGTGTATTGATTTTTTGAGGAGGAGAAGAGAAATGGCGACGCGTGTCGCCAGCCGTGAGAGGAACGACTTCTTGAATTCCGTTTAAGTACTGTTCGTGACTCGCTGGTATGCTGTATATTTTTTTTATTAGGTGATTATTGTAAGGGTGTAGAACGATTGTGGTGTTTGGGAAACGAAGATTATGGGGGCTCGGCATGCGATGCTTTAATTTTTAAATGTCGTTTCTTAAATTGTATGTATATGAGAGTGATTATTCGTATGAGCTTAGATGGTAATTTATGTAAAATCATGTACGATATGCGATTGCAGATAAATAAACGGCCTTTTACAATTGATATATATTTTACTTTAAAACATTGTGTCAATTATAAATAAAATTGAACGCAATGTATGACTAATATTCCAAAACACATTGTTATGATACATTGTCACGTTTACATTAAAAAGGAAAAAATTACAAATGCTACCACCGCATTTTCAATCTTTTTTGCCCGTGACAATAGAGTCAGTTTCTAGGCCTTAAATAAACTCTGACATTGAACGTGCGGCGATGATCGAAGACCTCAAATTTCGTGACACGAGAAAACAGTAGATTTCATCATTATGACTCATAAGCAGGATGCGAGCGAGCGAGAAAGAGCAGAACAACCGTACGGCCGAGACAATAAATAGAAGTTCAAGTCACTCTTCGAGACGAGTCCGTTAAAAGACGTACATTACGCCCGTGGCTCGCACTCACTATAACCAACGCCATTATGCGGTCTGAGAACGTATAGCACGCGCGCGCAAGGATAAGAATAACGAGCGTGGATTTCTTTATTTTAAGACCGTGCCTTAATTTTGAGTAAGTAGTTAAGATAAGCGCCCGAAAGGTTAATTGGTTTTAAAGAGGCTTTCGGATTGGAGAGAAAAAAGGCGAGCGGCGCGTGACGCAAAGGGGATGTGATCGTTAGTTTAATTACGTTTATCAGTAGAATAATAATGGGACTCGTTCGAAAAGGTATTTGTTTGCGCGATTAGTAATTTATATTCGGTTATCGCTCGGGGTATTCTCGAAAAACAGCGCAAATGGACATTGTAACTGGCATATATATCGAATAAAAGAAGAAGGCAGCGGCGGTGTCGTATCTTATCGTAAAGCTTCTTGACAGCGCAACAAAAAAGACACGATTTACTTTAGATAAGGCGGACTTTGCTTGTCTGTATTTTCATAATAAATGTTGTATACAGGAGCAAAGTGAATGCAGTGCAGAAAATTATTATTCAACATATCCCTTCTGGATCGCCCGAAAAAAAAAGACTTTCATTTTAACTCAATGTTTGTTTATCGATGTTAAACACATGTTACAAAACAAGCGTTCGCGAATAATCCAGTCACCGGTAACAAAAAAAACAAACGCTCCTCTTTATTTCGGTTTTTGCAAGCCGATCCAGCGACGTTACACAATCACGCGCGCGCACGTGTGTACAGCGTTTCTTTTCCCTCCGCCCAATTTTAAACATACACACACACCCATTCTGCTAATCAAAAAAATCCAACGTATACATGCTCATTAGCACATTGCGTAATTCTGACACACCACTATAAATATACATGTATATAGAATACATGCGCTTCGTTCGCGCGCGAAAAACATCTCCATCTGCAAAAACGAAAGGCACACAGGCACTCGTGCGCACAAATTGCCGTGCAAATTCAATGAAAACCGGCCGCCGCTGCACGTCGACGACCGGTTCGCTAACAACAGCTACTCGCTCACGTACATATACATACTATATACGCTCTTTTCAATGATCCGAGAGAGAGAGAGCGCGAGGGAATATGTGTAACAGCAATAATTAGCGCTCGCGCTCGCGTGCATTTCCTGCGTCGCCGCCGCCGCCGCCCGCAGCGTGAAATCATGAATGAACGCGCGTGCCCCTCGTCCATTACATTATCAATGAGTGCGCGGAGTAAGAGAGAGAGAGAGAGAGAGAGAGAGAGAGGAAAAAAATAACGAGCGAACCGGCTGCTGCAGACTGGAAGGTGCGACGCTCGCTCGCTGGCTGGCCGCGTGGGAGGCGCAGCATACACTCACATATATTATACACACACACACAACGACATGTGTAAATGGGCTGAACGCGCGCGAGGCTCGAGAGAGAGTTTGTAAACGTGCGCGAACGCGAGAGCGAGCGACGGAGAAGAAAAAAAGCGGCGAGCACGGATTTTTTTCCCCTCTACGTACACTCGCGCCTTCTTTTTGCCTCACAAAGCGAGTCAAGGAGCCAGCCGCTCGCTTTTGAGTGCGGCTGATGCAGCAGTAACGGCGACGGCGGTGGTATAGATAGTGTAGGTATGTGTATGTGTAAGAGAAGCGTTGACGAATGAGCCAGCGCGAACGGACGCAGATGTTGTACACTATAAGTACGCGCGAGTCGCTGATTGATTCGTTCGGACATATAGCAGCGGAGGCTGCGCGAATAATCGATGATGATTCGCAAGTTTCTTTTCTTATATATATACATCGAAGCGCGAGCGACTCGGGAGGGCGGAAAGAAGAAGCGAGGACAAAGTTATGGGCTTTGAATTATGGATTTTAGCGATCGATGCGCGCCGCAGCTAATGAGCTGCGGTTAATTGCTGTTTAAGCAGTTTTTTAGTGCGCCGAGGAGGCGAAGGCTCGTTAAGAGGGCTGTGTCACATCCCGTAACAAGTTGAAAGTTACGCGACTTATGCGACTTGGTGTACACGGGGATGATTCCGTTTAAAGTATATGTATTTAAGTGGGTTATTGTAAAAATATGTGTGTATCGGCAGTTTTGAAAGCTCATTGTGTGCAAATTGAATGTGTAAATTTTCGAGCGGATCAAGGTTTTTCGCGATCTTGAGATATAATAATAATTGTACGTTGTTTTATAAAAATACCTAACTGACGCGTGAGAGAGCTTGCGCGATATTCTATAGAAAGTTGTTGTATAAGCTGGTAGAATGATTTTATTAATAAAGTTTGGTTGTTATTTTCTGGCATATTGTAGTGTCGTCAAATTGTTGAAGGAAAGTTAATTAATATTCGACGTCATATTTGCGACACGTGTGTATATATACGAGAAATTTGTTTGCGCAGCCAGATAATGAGAAACTATCGCAGGTTGTAAATTTGAAGAACTATGTTCGCTAAAATGAACAGCGTCCTCAATTAATAAACTGAAAGGTCGTACCCTCTAAAAACTTCCTATCAATTTATAAAAAATAAAAGAGATCGATTCGCAACCCAAGTTCGCAATATCTATTAATAAATACTCCTTGTCCTAACCGACTTAAGAACAGTTTTGAAATATCAATTCCCGCACTCCGCAGGGCGGGCTTCGATCAGTTGTCGAGGCGAAGTGAGTTATTATTTACGTGGAACTATAAAGTGAGAATGACAGGCCTCGTTATACATCGAAACAAAATGCAATTATGCATAATGACTCGAGAGAGCGGCCATTGTGAAAAGAAAAACAAAACTTTATAATTGGAAATGCAGACTGCTGCATAAAAGCTGAAAAATATACTTTGCGTCAATCAATCGATCCCATGCATATATTTCGAAGAATAGAGAAACCCTGCGCACAATGTATATCTTTTACAGTTGCGCTACATATAATACGAGAGGATGAAAGAAAATAAATGACGTATCATTTCGATACACGCTATAGTAATGTAGCTCAACGATACGGGAGCTAAAAATAAAGCGACGGCGAGACCTTACGGGCCTATCGCCGGCGTGCCGTACCATAACGAGAAACTAAATATGCAGATAGGAAATGTGGGAATGCCATTGAGTAATAAAGTTTCGATATTACACTAACATAAATTGCACGCTAGACAGATTTAATATCGGAGATAACGCAGTAACTCCAGCGCAGACCCTGCAGCTATAATCTTGAAAAAAAAACCTTCCGTTTCTTTCAATTAATCTTGGGCATAGTAGTACGTTCCGTAGCAGTATAAGTGTATATATGAATTCCGGTAGTTTCCCAACCACCGCGTAATTAATATAGGTGTTAAGAGGATTAGCATTTCCCCTATGTTTTTAATATTCAAAAGATATAGCACGCGCGAGCGCGCCGTGTGCTAATCGCGGCACGGCGTTTCAACCGGAAATTGAAATTAATTGAAATCGCAGTGATACGTACATGTATATAGTATATTTGACGCGTTGTATTTATGCATGAAGTTGGTTAACACGATAGTAAGCCGTGGCAGTCGATAGTCCCGCTGAATTATTGACGGGTGAGGTTTTAAAAAGTGGCGAAAATTCACAAATGCTAGCATGGCTTGTACCTGTGTCGCGCGTATTATATTCTTCGATCGCATTGATCGCCTGCAAATATTATACGTTACAAAGTAGCACAGACAGCTTTTACAACTAAATAAAACCTACTTTCATAAACAACAAATCCATATTAAAACTAAAACCAACATCCCACACTGAGAAAAGGATTTGTTTACCGTTAATATGCACTGAGAGAAGAATATGTTTATATTTAACATGGTATTTTAACTATATGGCATTGTAACTATTAACATATGTATTTTAATAGTTACAATGCCATGTTAAATATAAACATTTTGAGAAACAATTTCTCTCAGTGTGGCATTGTAACTGTTAACATGCGTATGTTTAAATATGCCCAAATATAAGTATTATAACAGTTATAATGCCTTGTTAACAGTTAAGTTACCATGTTTTCATAAACAATTTCAATATGTTACCTGTGAACATTGATATTGTAATAGTTACAATATGCTTATTATAGTAGTTTTTGAATCTAATGTCCAATTTTGTACCAGGATGATGTTGTTTTATAACAAAAACGTTTGAAATAAAAAAATCATTTATTTTTTACTCCAACGTTTCGGACATTTTTATTGTTTATATCCCTCATCAGGATGAACTTCAAGAACTTCTACCATCAGCTACTTTCAAATCTGAATATGCCTATTAATTAATATAGATATTGTAACTATTACAATATCACATTTTATCCTTAACAGTAACAATATTCTTCTCTTAATGCAGGCATCAACAGCTCAACCTTTCCCCAACTTTTGGCTCTAAATTCCTGCACTCGCAGCCTCCGCGCGGGAAACAATAGCTCGCCGCCAAGGAAGCTCGTAAAAAGCTACTCTCCCCGCTTGCTAAAAAAAACAAGAAGAAGACGACAAACGCGCGCGGGAAAAACGAAAGGACAAGTGTCTCAGACTCTCTCGGCTCTACACTCCATTCACGCGCGTGCGTGCGCCGCCCACGCGCGCAGCCGGTTTTAAAAGCAGGTATTACGTGCGCCTAATCTGCAAACAGTGGCTCTCCGGCTATCCTTTTTGAAGAAAAAAGCGCGCGCGCGCCGACGCCGGATGCGCGCATTACGTATGCGAGGGACCTTCGCGAGGCCTCGCCGCCGCCGCGGATGATTCTTTCGTCGAGGAGGAGATTAGGTGGAAGTATGATGGAAGTGTGTGTGTATATATACGGGATTGAGAGAGGATCGCGGTGATTTATTCCGGCGCGGATGAGAGTGAGACGCGATTAATGTTCTTTGACACCGTTTTTTTGCGCTGCGTCGAGTTTATACTCTGGGGATGCGATATGTAGATATATTGTTTTGATTTGGTTGTCAGTGTGTGTATGTATATATGGTTGATGGATGTTTCAGTTCGAGGCGATGATAGTGGGTTTGGCATAGGTGGAAACGTGTTTACACGGCTCGATTACTTTTTAATAATACACTGAGAGAAGAATATTGTTACTGTTAACATATTTATCTATTTGAAATACAGCTATTTGACATGTTTAAGGATAAAATGTGATATTGTAATAGTTACAATATCTATATTAACTAATAGGCATATTCAGATTTGAAAGTAGCTGATGGTAGAAGTTCTTGTAAATTGTAGTTTTTGAATCTAATAAGGAATTTTCTACCAGGATGATATTGTTATATAAAAAAAAGGTTTGAAATAAAAACTCCATTTAGTTTTTTACTCCAACGTTTTGGACATTTTATTGTTTATGTCCCTCATTAGGATAAACAATAAAAATGTCCGAAACGTTGGAGTAAAAAAATAAATGATGTTTTTATTTGAAACGTTTTTGTTATAAAACAACATCATGCTGGTAAAAAATTGGCCATTAGATTCAAAAACTACCATAATAAGCATATTGTAACTATTACAATATCAATGTTCTCAGGTAACATATTGAAATTGTTTATGAGAACATGGTAACTTAACTGTTAATATGGCATTATAACTGTTATAATGCCTATATTTGGTCTTATTTAAACATACGCATATTAACAGTTACAACGCCATGTTAACAGTAAACAAATCCTTTTCTCAGTGAAGAGAGATTTCGCGGAGTCGTTAATAAATTTTTGATGCGAACAGTATACTACCGACGGAGTCGCTTATAGAATTAATTAACGAAAGTATTAATTAACATTTGTTCGTTTATGTTAAAAAGCTAATTAATATAATAGACGCGTAAAAAATTTCAATCTTGCTCCACTCCCAAAATCGTAAGTACCGCGACCCTCGCCGCCGCCGTCGACGAACAAAAGACGAATTTTAATAAAGGCCCCGCGTGTGGAATATTTTCTCGGCGCGTGCATTATAATAGGGGAGACAGATGCAGTGCAGCAGCGGTAATACGAGTGTATGACGCACTCGATTCGTACACATACGTATATATATATAATAATCATCATCATAAATTCAAAACGAAAGGCGCGCGCATAAAACTTCGTTTACGATCGCACGTATACACTCCCGTAACATTGACGTTTCAGAAAATGTACAAAATAACCATCATCGAGCCGCCTTAAATTGTTAATAATAATGCGTAATTACGGATATTTGCGCGCTGTCGGCGAATTTTATTACGGCGCATTATCCGCTCCGACTAAAGTGGCAGGCGCTGGCTGGCTGGCTGGCTGGCTGGCTCTGGCGTAATGCGCTTAAATATAATTCAATACAGGTATACGCGTAATTTCTTTATTAAAGGCTAATGGAGTATTACAAAAAGATGTATAAGAGGACGGCGAGGTATAAAGAGCTCTATTCATTTAATGAAACTGTGTGTGTGTGTGTGTGTGTGTGTGTGTGTGTGTGTGTGTGTGTGTGTGTGTGTGTGTGTGTGTGTGTGTGTGTGTGTGTGTGTGTGTGTGTGTGTGTGTGTGTGTGTGTGTGTGTGTGTGTGTGTGTGTGTGTGTGTGTGTGTGTGTGTGTGTGTGTGTGTGTGTGTGTGTGTGTGTGTGTGTGTGTGTATATATATATATATATATATATATATATATATATATATATATATATATATATATATATATATATATATATATATATATATATATGCGGGTATATAAAAGGTTCGCAGGGATTTTTATAGAGGATAAATTTTATACGAAACCCGTCAAAGTATATAATATCTTATTATTTTTCATTAATAATTTATATATACAAGCGATATTCAAACGCGCTAATTCGCGCGTACTTTTCTGTTTTTGTGGTTATGTATGCTATCTTTATTACGTTTTACTTTTAACTTATTTAAGTATTTTTTCAAAGTCAGAACTTAATCATTTTTATACTACTCTAAATGTAAAAATTCCATTAAAAAATTCAAACATTAAATTCCAAACAGTAAATTTCTCGCGCCTTCTTCTTATCGACCAATCAAAATCAAGCCTTTAGATGCTTCAACATGGCCGCTCATCACTTTTTTAAGAAGAAGATTTAATGAATGTATTAATTTTTCACGATTAAATTATTAATTAACGTATTATCAATGTTACAAGGGCATCAGAACTCAACGTGGAATCATTCGAATTAAAATTACGCATGCATACCAAAGCAAATATATATAAGTCGCACCGCAACCGCGCGCAAGTTTCTCGGTGCCCGCGAACTTCAACGAAACGAATGTATAATACATATATTACACGTAGAACTTCTCTCGCGCTTCTGCATAACTTTTGCAGTAGCAGGAGCTCGTTGCACCGCACAATGTGTACTTTATGAATATTACTTTGTACAGACTCCCGCGCGCCAAGCAGCGCGTCTGTCTGCGCCTCGAGAGCATTATGATCGATCCTCCTTGCGGAGACGCGCAGGAGCAGCAGCGGCAACCTTCTAGCGCGCAGAAGAAAATCCTCTTAACGATTAATTGCCGCGCGCGTTATTTAAACAGGGACGGAAACGATTTATATTTTCCCGAGAAGAAATAAATTGCGCCCAGTATGTGTGTGTATGTATAGTGGCCGATAGCCGTAGGGAGTAATTTTCATCGGGCAATTTATTTATATACGCCACGCGGCGTGGTTTCGTTTTTTTTTCTTCTCCCCCGTGGATATACGTATACGTATAGTTGAACATTTATATACGCTGACATTGATAAGTCATAAATCAACGTGACTACATATCTGCGTTTGCCCTAGGATTTATGAAGTAGGTCTCGAAATTGGACGGCGCGAACGCTCTCTAATTGCTCTCGGAATTCGAGAATCAGCGTTTCGGTACTGGCCGAAAAAGCGCTGACCGCAGCGCGGAACTTCGCCTGCGATCATGGTCTGTAAATATACGTAGGTATATAGAAAATAGAGAGAAATCCTATGATGCCGGTCGTTCGTGACCTAGACAGGGATCCCATGGGGGTCACCACACAGAAAACTTTCTAAAAGCCAGCGGCAGCTCTCCGCGTCCTTGCGCCGCTAGTCCTGTTATCGGCTATTATATGCGCTCCAGGAAACGAAACCCCATGCGCGGGTTGTAAATTATAGATATACCTGCCGCATGGTGCGTGCCATGTGGTCATGGTTTTTTTCCCTTTTTGCGTGTTTTTGTATAGGACTGGGAATGGCTGGAACGCGGGGGGTGAGAAACGGGGCTTGGGAATGAGTTACAACTCTGTCTATGACATTTGTTGCTGTGGAAGTTTATATATATATACATATATAGTGGTATAGCTAGGCTTTCCGTGAATTCAGCAGACTATAGTTATAATGCACTTCTCGGCATACGAACTTCAGCTAATCTCGTTCTCTACATATAGGTAGCACATCAGACATCATCCTCCTTCGCGTGCTGACATATAAATACATTTGCGCAACTTGTTGACTTTTCTCTCTCTCTCTCTCTGTCTCTCTCTCTCTCTCTCTCTCTCTCTCTCTCTCTCTCTCTTTCTTTCTGTCTCTCATTGATAAAACTTCAAACCTCCCTCGTCACTCGTGTTTTTGTCTCGCTATACAATCTCTCGCTCCCGCGGATTGGAAAAACGATTCGCCGCTAATTATTTCTCTCTTCTCCTCGGCGAAAAATCCATTATTCACCAACCGATAACACCACCGCCAGCCCCCTTTGCAAAAATTCTTCCCTCCCCCTCTTCCAGCCATCGATATTGCATGCATGCATGCATGCATGCACACACACACACACACACACACACACACACACACACACACACACACACACACACACACATATATATATATAACGCGTTGCCAAGCACTCGCTCGCTATCGTTACGTCGTCGGTGCGCGCGTACAGCGAGCTTCTGCTTATGGCCGGAGTTCACGGGCCGGCGATTCTTCTAATTAAAGGACCGCGCGCGCTCGCGCATGCACGTTATAAAAAAAAGGAAAGAGAAGAAGAAAAAAAAACACGAGCGGCGGCTCGCGCTATACTCGTCGGCGCAATCAATAACTTTCACGTCATTGCGAAACTCGCTCTCTCGCGTTCGCCGCCGCGCACGCATTCCGCGCGCGCAGTTACGGACCATTCGCGTATATGTATACCTTTGTATAGCCCCGAGGAGGAGGAGGAGAAAAAATAAGGTACGTGTGTGTATAGGTACAATGCAGAGGAGGTATGGATAACGACGGCGAGGATGATGGTGATTACCTGGGCGAGCGTGGGAGGAGGACGCCGCGCGACCTCGAAAAAATCTCTTGCGGCGCGGGAAAAATGTAGAGGTGAAGGAAAGCGATTTCGCCGCACGAGCATCCTGCTTTCGCGGGATAGGAGCCGGATGCAACTATACGACGATGACGACGGAGGAGCAGGATTTTCGTGTATTATTGTACCGGAGATGAAGCAGCGCTCACGGATTGAAACGGATGATTGGATTTCGGACTAGCTCGGTTCTCCGCGGAAGGTCTCTCCGTTTTTTTCTTTTTTCGTGGAAGCCACGAGCGCGCGGAGCGTCACGGTTGGTGTGAGTTGCGCGCGGGTTTGGGTAACGGCGGTTTGTCGGCTTTTCTAGAAGACTTTTTTAGGTATACTTGGGCAGGAGAATGCTGGCACGACCCGCAAGTAATTCAATTTACGGGATGGATTTTTGAAAGTGTATCGCTGAAGCGCCGACGGTTCAATCCTAATTGAGGACCATTATTCCGCGTTTGTATAACAATTAACGCACTGACTCGGCGCGACTCTACATATTGAACATTAATCATACCGATCGTATCTCTCGGTGGCTCTCCTTCATTTTTATAATATACAATGACGTGCCGGCACGAGTCTTCGCCTCATCGATCCCCGAGAGCTGATAAGCTCTGTCTGTACGCCTCTACATATCCGTCACACTTTTTCATACTGTCTTGCGCTAGCGGTTATTTAATTATTAGTTCCGAACAAAACGAACGATTGTATAATACCTCACGCGTGCGTCTATTGTATAATTATTAATTACGCGTCTAATCGCATTAGTATCGACGCGGTAGCTCCTTTCCCATCGCGTAAAATCATTATACAACAATCACTCCCACGACAACAACATCAATGATGTTTACGTACACTCGCCGTCATATCATCATTATTGTTTACGCTTAGCCCTTTAAAACATTTAAATCAAGATCCGAATCTGGGCTTTCAATTAGCCACGCAATCTCTATTTCGCTTTCTCTCTCTCTCTCTCTATCTCACGCGACACCTAAAAACAGGCAGAAACTTCATCACCGCGAGCACTTGAGGAGAAAAAACAAACGGCGCTCGCCACTCTATTCCATTCCGAGGTAGGTATAGACCTCCAACACACACACACACACACACACACACACAACGCGCGCGCACACAATGCCCAAAACGGAGCAGCGCGAGCGAGCGCGCGTACGCACAAAACGGCTCCGAAATCAATCGACCGCGCGAGCGAGGGAGCGAGTGAGAGATTAGACACTCTGTTTCGGAGCAAGATGAATAAACCCTCTCGTCGCGTCTGCAAAACAACGGGGCGACGATCTAAAATAGCGCGATGCGTGCATGGAAGGTAGATATGTACGTATGTGCGAGAGTGCGTATAGTAGTAGTACTCACCGCACTGCGACGCGTACGCTGGAGTCGTCGGCCATCTCTTCTTAGACAGCCACAGCAGCCTCGTAATCGCGTTATAAGGGAGTAGAGTGAGAGACTCCGCCGTCGTCTACGTCGCCGTTGTAGACTGCAGCTGCTGCTGCTGCTGGTATCGCCTACCTCCTCCACCTCCCGATGCCCGTCCCTATCCCTGGCATGTATATAGGCGCTTCTTTTAATCTTTTACGACTCAACCCCGCACTCACATCCGTATTATATACTTAGACGATTAAGTACTGCCGCACGTCGTAGTCGGGGAGTAGCTCATTGTCGCGACGCGCGGCTGCTGCATTCTGCATGCACGCGCGTGTGCTATACGGCTATCGGCTATATAGTCTCTCGCTCTCTCTGTCTCTGTCTCTCCGCCGCGCGCACATCAGCAGCTGGCCAAGGACTGGCTTTACAACGCGCCGCGAAACACGCGGCTAGCGCTGCTATACGTTCTTCTCCTCCTCCTTCTCCTCCCTCTATGTACGGCGGCAGCGGCGGCGGTAACAGCCACCGAGAGCCCCGTATATGGCAGACATCTTTCGGGCCTTTTTTCTCTCTTTCCAGCGAGTGTGGAAAAAGGAGGAGAGAGAGATAGCATGTATGTCTGTATGGTTGAGTCGTGGGTTGGTTGCGTATACTCGTCGCGACATCTCGTGGGTATATAGAGGCTGTTGGAGGTGTATAGGTGCCGGCTGGGGCAGTGTGTAGAGCCGGCGGGGTAGAGATGGGTCGATAAGTTTTTGGAGCCGTGTCGAGGATGACGAGGGCTAGAGGGAAGTTACTGATCGTTTTTGGATTTTTTCAAGGGGAGAAGGTTGTGCAGGGAATCTGGGGATTAGAAAGGCACGAATGTCAAGGACTCTGAGGATTTTCGAGAATGGGAAATGAGAATAAGGAGTTTCGGTGCAGATTGAGAAACGTGATAAGGGGTTTGAACGCGACGTGGTATCTTGAGAACAGTGGCTTACGTTCTTTTTTTTTAGTCTTTCAATGATTATGAAAGTATTTGAGAATGTTTTCATTTATTTTTCGATTATTATTTTGATAAAGGGCACTAAAAATATTCCAAGTGATTTTGAATTTATACTTCCAAATATATGAAGTTGTATACTTCTATTTGAAAATATATTTTTGCATTATAGATTTTTTAAACTTTAAATATTTTTAAATAAATATAAAATTTAATAATTAATTTAACTTCGATTAGAAATCGGATTTTTCAATCTGCAAAATTTTCCAATGCATGAGTGCAATGGATTTTGATATCTAATAAGATAAATTTTATAAAGAAAAAAAGAGTATAAGGAGTAATATATTCTATGATTGTTAAAGCATCATTACTAAATTATCTAATCATATAAGGGAAATACCAGTTATTCCAACTCAAAAGTAATAATAATTTTACTTATTAAATAAATAAAAAATATAATCAATAATAACTGCAATATTGATTTGCCTTAACGAGTTAATTAACAAATTTATTTACTAGTAATAAATCACAAATTTAGTAAGAAATAATGTTCCATGATTGAACCATTTGAATGTTACAAAAAAATACTTTAGATTTTTTACAAATACAAATGCATCATATTAAAATTAATCAGATCCATAGTTTGTCTCAATTTGTCATCTTGTTGCATATTGTCAAACCATCTTGATACATGGACATATTCAGCTTTATCTTGAGGAGTCAGTCTTTGCTGTAAAAAATACATGTATTATTAGATTAATCATTTTTACATTGGCAAATTATAATGTTACCATAAGTCCATGTAAAGCGTAATAAAGGGTTGCATCAGCAATAGTCTTTTTGGTTCCAGAAACATAGGTACTCATTTTTAATACAGTATTCAGTTCCTGTAATGAAAATATATTACTTATCATTTTATTCCTTTAAAAATGAATAAACATCTCTTAGTTTTAAATAAATACCTTCAAAACTCGTTTTTCGTTGATTGAACTATCAGCATAGTTGACACAAAGTACTGAATACTCCAACCATTGTCTGGTCAGTGCTTGTGTAATTGCATCGTCTCCCAGAATAGCTGGATATTTAGAATTCTTCACGAGAGCTTGAACAATTGTACTAAATCCTTCGGTGCATTGATTCTTTATTAGATCATCTGTAGCTAATGTCTGAAAGAATAATTTATATGCTAATAAAAGTAAGTATGTTAAAAGAGGCCTGGGTTATTGACTCTCAGACTACATTGCAAATTTTATTGCCTGTAATAAAGTGTCCCAAGATTCTAAAAATACTTGTCATAAATTAAGAAAAATATTTGTTTATAAACTTCAACAAAATAAAAAAAGTACTTGTTAAAATGTTTCTAAATTTTTTTGTCTGAAAAATTTGTTTGTTTATAAAAATTGAAATATAAAATTTTATAACTAATTGAAACAAGAATCAGTCTTTAAAAATCTATACAATTTTCATTGTTTAATTTTCTTTTTTATTATAAACAAAACATTTTTTTGATCAAAATATTTCATATCCTTTTACTTCACTGCAAGCTTTATCAATATGGTTGAACATGTCAGACCATGTGGGTTCCATCGAACCCTTCGCCAAAGTTTTCCGAGAAAAACAAATTCTTAAGAAAAAAACCAAATCAACAACACCACCTCAATTTTCTCGCTAAAATTTCCAACTCAAATAAATTCCACCCTTTTCACATCCCCGTAAAATCCAAAATCATTTTAGGTTAACAAAGAGCCACAGACGTAACCCGTTCTCTGCCTTGAAGTCGAAGCTGCAGCCGCCCCGCGAAATTCCTACGAGAGCTACCCAGCCCAAAGAAGGGGAGGCTGACCATCCAACCGTGATGGATACTCACATTGTTTTCGGAAACGTAGAGCTTCCCCGGTGACACATCGAGATACTCCGATATTCTCTGCACGCATTCTATGTTGCACAGGACCATGATTATTGCAACAGGATGAACAAGAAGCAATGCACAGGTACAAGACAGAACGTCAGAGAAAAAAACACAACGGAAAAGCTACGAAACGGGAAACGCAAAGTTTCAACGCACTGCACGTCAGGTCGGTGGGACTTGCTCGCAGTAGACTGCATGCAACGCGCGCGCGCACACCGCTAGCGACTACTCGTCTCTCTCTCTTTCTCTCTCTCCATCTCTGTCTCCATCTCTCTCACTCTTTGCAGCGCACACCCTTGTTTTACAGTGCAGTAGGTGCAGGTTAGGTTAGGCAACTCGCGTCGCGATAAACACAGGCCACACGGCGAGGATTGGCTGGGCTGGTGCGCCATGATGACGCTTCTGCGAATCGCCGGCTGTGGCCCTGTGGGAGAGACTTCTCATCATCCGGCGCGGAAACAGCTGGGTATGGCTGCTGCTCGCTACTTCTATGTCCATCATTCTGTTTACCTTTTCGCCGGTTATCGTGCGTGCATGGGTGATACATGCGGCTTCGATGCAGGTTTAGGGGTTATAATAGGCGATAAGAGGGAAGGTTGAGGAACAATATTTTCATGCGGTTCGCAGTGTGATAAGCGCGGTTTTTGTTGTTGATCATGTCGACGACAATGTTTAGTACGTGGAGGAAGTTCGTCCATTCCGGAGCAAGGGTGTATAATAAGTTCGAATGGATAAAACCGACGGGAAATCAGAGTGATATTGTTGTGTATAATCCTGTAAGTAAGAATAAAACACCGCTGATTTTGAAGAATGGTAATATTGCAACATGGTACATGTGTGGACCAACAGTTTATGACTCTGCTCACATTGGGCATGCTTGGTAAAGATAATTTAATATCGTGATGTATTGTGTAATGTATATACAGTCTTTGAATAAACACCTTTTACTTTCTCTGTTACAGTACATATGTTAAGTCGGATATCATTCGACGAATAATGTCAGAATTCTTTGACATCAATGTTGTGTTAGTAATGGGCATGACAGATATCGATGACAAAATAATTAAAAGATCAAATGAGATCGGACAAAATTGGCAGAGCCTTACACAGCATTATGAAGATGAATTTTTCTCAGATATGGACTCTTTAAATGTTTTGAGACCATTTATAACTTGTAAAGTTTCTAAATACATACCAGAAATCATTGCTTTTGTTAAAAAAATTGAAGAGCAAAATGGAGCTTATCTAGGAAAAGATGGTAATGTTAATATAATCAGTAGTTTATAATACATTGATTGGTTTATTTATTTGTTTTCTAATTCAGGTTCTTTATATTTTGATACATGCAAGTGCAAGAATTATGGAAAGCTGAACTTTCCAGAAGCAGAAAAACCTCATTCTGATAAAAAATCTTCGTTAGATTTTGCATTATGGAAAGCATTAAAAGAAAATGAACCATATTGGGAAAGTCCATGGGGTCGGGGTAGACCAGGATGGCATATAGAATGTAGTGCAATTGCAAGGTAAAATATAGTTATAAATTATCAAATCATATTATTGAAAAAGAACTGTTTATCAATTGATTAGAAAATTAAAATTTGTTAATTTTTTTACTAGTACAGTGCTAGGAAATAATATTGATATCCACAGCGGGGGAATAGATTTAGCTTTTCCTCATCATGAAAATGAAGAAGCTCAATCTTGCTGTTACTACAATACTGACCAATGGATTAATTATTGGTTTCACACAGGTCATTTGCATCTGGAAGGGGACACAAAAATGTCAAAGAGTTTGCAGAATACAATAAGCATACCCACATTAATGACAACTCTCACACCAAATCAATTCAGGATGTTTTGTCTTCTCAGCCACTATAGAAATAGTAATGCATTTAAAAACTATTTTGATTAATCATTTAAAAAGTATTCAAATTTAAAAATTTAATTTATTATAATTTCAGATGTTATATATTCCAATGAATTAATGGAAAAGGCAATCACTTCTCTCAAGAAGATTGAATTTTTCATAAGTGATTGTAATAATTATGTTAATGGAACATACGATGGTGGAAATGTAAATGAACCTGAGTTACTCAAGGTATTTGCTTAAATATACAGTATAAAATTATTTGTTATTGAATCAATTGATATTTATTAATTTTATTATTATAGAATCTAGAGGAAACTAGAAATACGGTAAGGTTTGCACTTGCAGATGATTTTCATACACCAAAAGGTGTTGAAGCCATTTTAAAATTAATTGCTGATGGTAATAAAATGTTAAATGAAAAAAGGGTTAGTTTTATAAGTATTTGATTACAAAAATCGTTTAATCTCGCCTTTAAGTTTTTATATAATTATTTTTAGAAAGTAACTGTTGCAAGAAGCTCTGGAACAATTGCTGCCGTTTCCAATTATTTACAGTCTACTATATCAAAATTAGGATTATCTCAAATTGCATCCAAACAAAGTAATAAGTTGCCTAAAATAATTGATATTTTGGTTGAATTTAGAAATGAAATGAGAATTAGAGCTTTAAATAAAAGTGAGAAGGATATTGAATCCTTGAAGGCTTGTGATCACATAAGGAAATGTTTATCGGATTGTGGAGTTGACATCAAGGTAAAAATTAGAATAATTATTTTGCAATTATTTACTAAGTAGTACATTCTTTTTTAGGATCAACACGGAAAATCTTCTTGGATGTTGAGAGAAAAGTAAACCTTGTTTTTATATTATATTTATATGTAAATAAAATTTATTATTTATTATACAAAATACGAATCTACCTCTTAACTTTCATTTATTTCTGAAACTTTTACTTTTTTACTGCTATCATCTCCTGCACCCGAACTTTTCCTTTTTCGTTCTATTTTCCTTTCTGTCAAGGTTTTTTTCAAACCTTTCATCTTTCTTGTTTGTATACTATTTATTCTTTGTGCTCCCATGTGTATCCTACCAAGAGTTTTTCCTAAATCATCTTCAGTAATATTCTTCTTCTTCTTTGCCTTGAAGGAAATTAGAAAATCACAATTAATATAGTCCTTTATTTTCAAATTATTAAATGATTTTATTATAAGTATAAAATATACCTTCAATTCTTTAGGTTGTTTGCATGCTTGTTTGAAAAGATCATCAGTAGCAAGTTTTGTTCTTCTAACCCTTAAATCCATACGTGGTCCAATTTCTACCAACTCTATTCTTGGTATTCTAGTTCCTGACTTCTTTAATACAACTCTGAAAAAGATGTTATTTTTAATACAAATCAAAATAAGTATATAATCAGTTCAATTATATATCATATTCACATACTTGTAACTTCTGAAAAGTACACAGTTATCGTGAGCTGTAAAACTTAAAACATGCTCCAATCCCTGCAGTCTTATTTGACTAACTTTTTCTCTTTGAAACATGTCAACTAATAGATTACGAATTCTTCCATATTCGTGATTATTCTCAAATAATTCTCCTTGGAAAACTAGTATAGGCTTGATGCCACTAGGAATCTTTTCAACTTTAAAATTCTTTAAAGCCATATAATTTTCAACTCCAAATTCTACTATATCCATTATAGTATGTTCAAATAAACGACCCATCACGAGATTGTTAGGGCGTTTTTTATTGTTTGAAATAAGCATAAACAGAGCAGCATTAAGTTTCCTGCCAAAATTTTCTAGAGGTGTTACGTCTTCAAAGGGATGTATATCATTTCTTTTCTGTAGTAATATTCCATCTGGTTTTTTCAAATCATACTGTAAAATGTATAGTTAATTATTAATAACTTTTTATAAATTGTAGTGAATCAATATTTAAAGGAAAGTACTTGTTTCTTACCAAATCTTTCATGGAACTTTGTAAAATTGGTGTGGTTTTAAGACCCTTCAGGAAAAATGTCTGTTTAGCATCTTCAATTATTTTAGGCTCTTTTTTAAGAATAGCCTTTTTACCTCTGTGTGTTTTAGGTTTACTGAAAAATTAACAAAGTAGAAGTTAAAACTATGTTCTTTTTTGCTTACGATGAGGTTAGAATTAAAATAGCAAATTTATACTTACACAACTCGTTCTATCACAGGCATTTTTGTATTTAATTAATACTTTTACAAATATATAAAGTATTTATTTAATTAATATTAAACTAATTATTATTTCATTGTAAAATTACAATTTTTGACAAGCCACACAGATCAACGTTAAACACACGTGGGTTCAGGGTTACCGTCTGTTTGTATATTTTGTATTACGTTGGTCACTATTATTTCATATATTGGTAACTTTCATGGCGTCTAGTAAGAATTTTGGCAGCATTGAAAAAATAGCGCCACACACAAGAGACAAGACACAACTCGCAAGCACAATCACACGCACTATAATACAGAGACGTTTCGTTTGGGGTTATGTTTCTTTATTTATTTACACGTAAACAAATAAAAATTTTTTATAATGAGTTGTATAAAGTTTGTAAGTATTAGTTAAATTACTTGTAGGCAAAGCCAATTCATTCATTATTTTCTATGAATTATTTAATAACAACAACTATTTCTAATTCTATTTTTCTTTGTCCATTTTTAAATATCTAATTTTTGTTTAAACTAAATTTTTTCTTATTTTAATAATATTTCCTTTTTAGCCTGCTTCTAAGGCCGATATAACAAAATCATCAAGTACTAATCTCAATGATTATGCGGCTGCAACTTCTCAATTGATGGCAGTTGCTAATCAAGTATTTGGTGAGAGTAATTGGAGTCACGCAATTACTAACCAAACGCTTGGTAAGAATTACAATTAATAAATAAAGAAAATAACATATTAATACTTTGCACTGTTATTTAAATTTTATAATTTTTTAGATTTTATAGACTATGTCACTGGTAAATATCAGTCAGGATGTGTTTCTATTGTCAGAGTGCAATTAAAAGATGGAATTTTTCATGAAGAAATGGGCTATAGTTGTTGTGAAGGATCCTCGAAAGGATCAGCTATTCAAAGAGCTAGATTGGTATACATTCTCACGTTGCTGATATTCCCTGTTGAAATAAAAATTTAATTAGAATGTTAAATATTAATTTATTTTAGGGTTCCTTTAATGGCGCTTTGAAGAAAGCTTTAATGTGCTTCGGTAATGAAATAATAAATAAAATTAATAGGTCGTCGAATCGACCTACCAGCCCTACACAAATAGTAAGAAACATTGAACCAGTAGTAAATAAAGTACTGCAAGTTCCTAAAGAAAATATTTCTGCCATATCAAGTACAATAGGTAACTAAATTTAACATAAAATTATTTTGTGAATGATGCTATGAATTGTGAAAACTTATGATTTACTTAATTTATGTATTAGATTCAGAACCATTTACAGAGTCCATACCTATGTCTCAAACTGATGCATTGATGGATATCGTTGATCTTGATCTGTTGTTTGACAAAGTTCAAAAGTCGAATGCAGTAAATAATCAAAATAAAGATATAAAGTCGAATACACTGAAACCAACAGCCTCTGTTAAAAAGGTGGATGTTATTAAGTCGACAACAAATTTATCAAAGACAGATGTATCCAATGTATCTGCATCTTTAAGTAACAAATAAATTGTTATTAATTAATAAATGCAATACTAAAAAATTCAAATTTATATCGAAAAATATATTTTAGGTGTCACAGTTTTAAAAGACAAAGATAAAAAATCTAATACTATTGATAATGATGCAAAAAAAGAAGTCAAAGTTAATGTTCCTAAAGCAAGTTTACCTACAGGTAGAATAAAATTGATTCACCATTCTTATTATTTTATGAGTGAATAAAATGATATATTTATAACATTTAGGTATTGTTGTAGGTGTTTCGAATATTGATGATAAACCAACCACCGTCAGTAGCGTGAAAAAAGAAAAAAAACCGGAGAGCTCAAAACTTGTATCCACAGGTAATAAATTAATAAAATAAATAACTTAAATTATTTCAAATTAAACAATTGCGTTGATAGAGATTTGCTTTTACAGCTATGACGGAAGAAGAAATGAGATTAGAAAGGAAACGAAAACAAAGAGAAATGCAGGAGGAATTCAAAAGAAAAGAAGAGTTTAAAAGAAAATGCGTTGAACCGGGAACAAAGCAACCGCCCAATCCACGATACTAAAATTGTAAAAAAAACATCGTATTTATTTATTTATTGATTTATCAAGTACGTATAGGGTAATCAAATTGACGTACTTTTTAATCATTTTACTCGACATTGAAAATTGTAAAAATAATTTATCATCGATATTTTTCTACATATCGATTCTTAATACTATACATTTTATAAATGATGTTTAAGAATATCATATATCTATAGCGATGCAAAAAGTTATATATTGTTATAAAGAATAAAATTCTATATATCCGGACAAAAATCAGAAGTGAAAAAAATGGCAAATTACTCTGATTGCTCGCGTGTGTGTGTGTGCGTGTGTGTGTGTATGAGTGTGAGTGCCATCCCACGACTTGAAAGAAAAAGAGGGCCGGGGAGAGAGAAAAGAAAGGGGAGCCGCCGAGGAAATGCACAGTAACGAGAATGCAAGTCCGCGTGGCAAACGAAATTAAATAATGTGTAGCTCGCAGCGTCGCACCCTCGTGCACACGCACATACGTGTGCACCCACCCACACCCGTGTGTGCATAATATACATACACACATGCGCCTAGGTGCAGTCTGCATGCGCGCTAAACGCCCACTTCATTGGTTTAAAAAGTCACTAACGAGCGCGTGTTTTGAAAATTCAAGTGGCTTGATAATTACAACGGCACCTAAACGCCTCTTTTCCCTCCCTCTCTTTCTCTCCCCCTTACTTTTTTTTGCGTGTACGCGTATAAGTAGTAGCTGCAGCCGCGTTATACATGCATGTTTATACATATAATATGAGCTCGCTGCGCGTGACACGCTGACGTCACAAAAATTGTGATTTTTTACGTTATTTCAAGCATGGCAGAGCCCCCCTCGTACCCCCCTCGCACCCCCCCTCAGACCCCCTCAAACCTCCCTCAAGGTTCAATAAGTCTTGTAGTAAAAACTCCTGCTTTTGCCGTGGATGCTCTGGGTTAATGTTCCCTGGAATTTCGTCAAGGCCCGTTTTATCGCGAGTAAAGTATCGGCACTATTGTGGCTTCTCCTGATCGGTTATACGCTACGAGAGAGAGGTTAGTCCCGCGCTTACTAGTAGAAAGGATTCGCTCTTTTAGCCTCAAGGCGGATCTCGATAGAGATTCCTCGATCTGTTATAAATAATTCATATATATATATATATATATATATATATATATATGAAGTAACGTACGAGACAAGCTTACAACAAGGAAAATTATAAATTTGAAAAAAGCTTAGATTTTGATGAAAATTGTTATATAGGGGTTTTCGAGGTCGCTGATCAAATTTTTGTTTTTGGATTTTCGAAATTCAAAATGGCGGAATCAATATGGCCGTTAAAAATTCGAAGAAAGCTTAGATTGTTCTCAAAATTGGTATACGGGAGTTTTCGAAGATGCTGATCAAAATTTTGCTATCAGACTTTCACAATTCAAAACGTCGGAATCAATATGATCGCTAAAAATTCGAAAAAAACTTAGATTGTGCTCAAAATTGGAATACAGGGGTTGTCGAGGTCACTGATCACGATCTTGCGAGGTCACGAGGTCGTTGATCAGGATTTTCCTATTAGACTTTCGAAATTCAAAATAGTGGATACAATATGGCAATGAAAAGTAAGAAAAAAGCATAAATTGTGTTCAAAATTGGTATTCGGGGGTTTTCGAAGATCCGGGTCATGATTTTTATATCAGACTTTCAACATTCAAAATGGCGGATCCAATATATGTCTGTTAAAAAGTCGAAAAAAGTTTACGTTTTTCTCGAAATTGGCCCCCTGTTGAAAAAAATCATATGACAATCACTTGATCGTCATCCCCGAAATCACGCCAAGAAGTCAAATGATTTTCATATGATTGTCATATGATTCTCATGTAACTCTTATGTTCCCAATTTGTTAAATATTTATTCAAATAATTCTTATTAATTATTATTATTATTCATTTAATTGAATCTACGATTAACTAATGTATGTTGATATAATGTAAATGGTGGCAAAGAAGTTTTGCATTAGTTGTCATAATTTAGGAATGAAAAATTAAATATAAAAAATTTAAGATTAACAATAATAAATGATAATAATAATTAATAATAAATGAAAATATTAACATTATTTTCACGTAGAAATCAGCTGATAACCACCTGAAAAGCAGGTGACGTTTTGGCCTGATTTTCACCTGATTATCAGCTAATAATCAGCTGATAATCAGCTGAGCTTTTTCAGTAGGGGCGTTGTCACGTTCATCCTCTGCAGTTCCCTTTCTATCTGTTGGATCTACAGTAGAGATTTTTATAAATCATTTCCACTGATTTTATTTCCTTTATCGTTTATTGACTAATTTTACAAAATTATTTGAATAAATATTTAACAAATTGGGAACATGAGATCAGTCACATGAGAAACATGACAATCATATGAAAAATCATATAAAAATCATATGAAAATCATTTGACTTTTTGGCGTGATTTCGGGGATGATGATCAAGTGATTGTCATGTCATGTTTTTCAACAGGGGGAGTATAGGGGTATTCGAGGTCGCTGATCGCAAATCTTATCAGACTTTCGAAATTCAAAATGACGGTCAAAAGTTTGAGGGAAGTTTAGATTTAGTATACAGGGGTTTTCGAGGTCGCTGATCAAGATTTTGTTAATGGACTTTCGAAATTGAAAATGGCGGAACCAATATGTCCATTAAAAATTCTATGATAGCCTAGATTTGACTGAAAATTGGAATACAGGTGTTGTCGAGTTCGCTGATCGCGATCTTGCTATCAGACTTTCGAAATTCAAAATGGCGGTCAAAAGTTCGAAGGAAGCATTTTGCTTAAAATTTGTATACAGGGGTTTTCGAGATCTATGATTAAGGATTTGCTATTGGACTTTCGAAATTCAAAATGGTGAATCTAATATGGTGGTGAAAAGTTCGAAAAAAGGTTAGATTTGGTTCAAAATTGGTATACAGTGGTTTTCGAGGGTGCTGATCACGATTTGGCTATTAGTAATTTTTTACTGAAAAACCGTGTTGGTTTATGAACTATCCAAATGTAATTTAGACCTCACCATTCAAAAGAGCACACTCGTAAGTAGTGAAATTGGTTTTGGATTCAATATTATTTTTTTTCCTGTTGAAAACATACTTGAAATTAGAAGTTATTGGTGATATTCAAGAAAATGAGAAGATCAAGTAATACAAAATCAGGTAGTTTAAAATTTATTCAATTTCTTTACTTCGTTCAATAAAAACTCATACAATTTTAATGGTTTCCAAAATTTTATAGTGACATACACCGAGAAAAAAAATCCGCAGAAACTGCCGAAATCTGCAGTAAATATTACCGAAATTCTTGGGCAGTAGAGGTTACGCCATATGAGTTACATAGCTGCTGAAACTACTACACCGTGTGGTAGAAATTACCGAAATGTTCTGCTAAAACCTCTTAAGCTTGGTCAGTAAGGCAGTTGCTACCGAAAATTATGGTAAAAATTGCCGAACTGTGTATCTATCACAGTCTAAGCGGATTCGTCAATTCCCACAACCTTAACTTCAGTAAACATAACCTATTTTTTTTTCAGTGTAGTCAGTAGATTAAGCCCATGATCTAAAGAAATAAGGTGTGCTCTCGCGCAGCTTTCCTAACCAACCAATAGCGTGGCCTTCCCAATATCGTCCATCTTGAATTTCCAGCCAATAGGCGCCTCAGAATAACCTTAGTAAATTCAAATCGAAATTTTGTAATTATTGTGATAAGGCAAAATCATAATGAAATAATTAAAAGGCAACATGTTTATTATTATAAAATAATTATATTAAAATAAATATATAAAACAACGTATTAAATAAACATAAAATAACGCATTAAATATCATTACATAAATTAAATAACATTAAATAATGTTTTATTTAAATGTTAACATTTGATGATTGAATTGCACTATTACAAATTAGATTGAGAGGTGGAATAGCAGTCTTTGATAATTTGAAAATATTAACATCTCCAGGTACAATCAAATGATCTGGCTTTTTTTCAAAACATGCCTCTGTAAAGTGGATTGAGCATACTCGAGCTATAAACATAATATAAAACAATTATTTAATAAACTCCAATTTCTGAAAAAGTCGTGGAATACTTAATTTTTTGTTTTTAGAAGAATTAATTACCGTTTTGTAGGTTAAGTTTATTGTTGTTGCAAGCTTCTATCCATCTCTTACGTATTTCGGGATCGTTAGGAAATCTAAAATACTTTATATTTGTATTTTTTGTGTTTCCGTTCCAATTTTTGCAATTTTTTATTGAACACCCAGGCATTTTGTCATTTCGGAGCAGCCAGAGCAATAATGTAAACATACACTACCGGATTTCAAGATGGCGGAAAGTGGGAAGGCGCAGTAGGAGACGAAAATAAACCTAGTGAGGGAGCACGCCTCCTTTCTTTACATCATGATTAAGCCTACTTTAAAATAAAACGCATCTTTCTATTTACCTCTAGGCTGAAAAAATAGAACAGAATTGCCAATTTAATCACTTTCTAAAAATGGGGGGTTGACGAGCGGAGCGAGTAGGGGGTATCCCCCTAATATAAATATATTTATATATACATACACGCATGCGGCGGCACATATGCAACAAAACGAAAAATGCGAGGGCGAAAAAGTGGCAACGGCAACAGTGCGCCTACGTCATTTCGTCGCGCGCGCGCATTTTAAAAATAAACCTCCGAGCGCGTGCCTGTATATTTTTCCTCCTCCCTCCTCGCGTCTTTTTGCGCGCGAGTATGCGACGTTTGTTTCGTCGTGCGACCGAGTCACGTTCCCCCTCCTTTTTCGCTTTATTTTTTCTCTTATTAATTGCGCCCCGTTAATGGGCATTGAACGACAGAGCTTTTTTCGCACGCTTGTATATAGGTATACACTAATGGCAACACACTTCAATATCGCGACCGCAAGCCGTGTGCGCCCCTGCACGCGGGCTGGATATTTTATACTTGGTGTGGTGGTGGTGATCGGCTAGCCGGCTGCTGGTCGGCCGCTTATGGGAAAATGATGGACGAGTGCTGTTACGGCACTTTTATGGTTCTTCGGGGGGCGCTTTTTTCGCTCTACTGCTGCTGCCGCCGGCGGCGGCCGATGGCTTTTTTTGCGCGCAACGGCGTCGGCGGTGTGGCGGCTACTTCTTCGAAAGATTGTTTTTGTCGCTGTTTGATATTAAAGCGTACGCTAGAGAGACAGAGAAAGAAGAGAGTTATAATAAAACGCCCCGCGCGCGCGGGTATAGTTTTGATGAGAGGAGGAGGGGACCGAGCGCCGCTAAAGTAGGCCGTAAAAAGGGAAGTATAAACATGGAACTATTTTTGTTTTTATGAATGAGAGCGCGAGAGAGTGAGCACCGCCTTCTTCTGTGCGTATATATATATATTGTACTTTCAAAATTATTGCGGCGACGCGTGTTTCGCTCGTGATACTCGTTGTCATGCGTTCCGAGTACACGCCCGTGGAGAGGAAAGGAGAAGGAAAATTTTAATGAAATGCAATGTTTTTTTTGTTGGCGGCGCGAGGATGTGAATAAAGTACGCCGAAAGTGCTGTATTTTACCGCGGGAATATAATATACGGCCCGTGTGCATGTGCGAGGGTAATTTATTCACTTAGTCATTATGATTTATGTCGCCGTTGGCTGGTTATAGGATTGCGGCGCGGAGGTTTAGCTACTGATTTTTTGATCGGACGTCAAAAATGCTGAACGTTCACGTGCATACGCGATGGTATATACCTAGTGGGGGGCGTTTTTTCGAGCAATAAGTTTGAGCTCGCGTGCGGGCGCTTTAATTGTACAGCGATGAAGGAAAAAATTTAATTATAAAGACATTACGAGCGGGGGATTTATTATTAATTTTCTTTCCCGTGCTCGTGGGTAAAATTAAATATAAACATGATTGTTCGGCGAGAGTCGGTGGTGGGCGATGTATATATATATGCGGGACTTTTATGCTACTAATTTCTCTATAAATCTGCTGAGCGCGCGGATTTGACTCAACAACACGTACTTTTAAAGTTATCAAACTAACTAGTGTAAACTTTTTTAATCTCGTTTTTTCTTTAGCCGGGCATTTAATGCGATGTAAAATCTTTTAACGCCGCGAAAGAAAGTTTTAAGTAGAAACTGTAATTTTTAGTGAATATATATTTCGTTTACTCATACAACGTGGTAAACATTTTTATTAAATTTCTTCGCAGCAGCACAGCGTTATATTTTTGTACAGTAACCCCTCGTCTCTCTCTCTCTCTTTCTACAATGATTACTTATTAAAGTGTAAATTGTTAAAAAAAGAGAGAGAAGAGGAATTTTTAAATATTCAATGGCGTAAAACAAATTCCCACCCGACTGCGTTGTTATTTTTATTCTCGCTGCATCTCTCTCTCTCTCTCTCTCTCTCTCTCTCTCTCTCTCTTTCACGCGCGCGCGCGCGCACGATATATATAAATAAATGAGTACGGCAGATGCTTATCATGCTTTTATATTGCCATTTATCTTTAACGCAGGCCGGCATTCACGCGGTAACTGTACTTTAATAGTCAAACACATGTAGATAAAAATGCTAATTTTATTCAGGACAAATTTGATTATCGCGCTCGTCGCTTTTTCGGTACATTAACGCGCGCGCGTGCTTGCTCACTTTATCGCCAATGCATATCTCGCATCACGCGCGCATATAAAAATATACACGTTTATATCCAACATACCGGACGGACGCGCGCGCGCGAGCGAGCAATGATGGATCGATTATGATGCGCTCTGCGCGTGTATACGTAAAATTTGTACGCGCGTAAAAAATTAAATAATCGATCATCGCGCAACTCGTCCCTCTCTCTCTCTCTCTCTCCCTCTCTATATACGTGTAACATACCTACGTCAGTAATTTTCATAATGTGGGTCAGAGGGGGCCGATTCCAGGAACGAGTGAGCGAGCGAGCGAGCGTACGCGCGAGCGCAAATACAATTTAGGAATGAAACGCAATTTAGCAATATATATACTTCCATTTCGCGAAATTGTAAAAAATAAATCAATTTCCCGCCCACCATATCCCTACGCCGAGCGAGCGCGCGCGCGCGCTGAACTGCCTCGGCCGCGTCGGGGCGCGGCCCGTATATTTTCGACACGAAAAGCGCGTGGTGCGCGCATTTTCCGTTTGCCTTTCAGAAATGAAATCAATTTATCGGCTGGTACGTAATACGTACGTGCGTGCGTGTGAGCCCGCGCTCTCGCGTTCAAAAATTAAGAGTTTTTCATTCAGAGAGTGGGAGGGAGAGGGAGAGAGAAAGAGAGGTATAGTTATTTGGCTGTGCAATTTGGCAAAATACGTTTCCAAGTGATTATATTTGATCCTTTATAATGATGGCCTGAATGTGTTTATACTGTGAAAGGATGATTTATGTAGCCGAATTTGAGTGCAACATTGTAATATATTCATTCAATTTCGAAAAATATACTTTATTAAATAAAATGTGTAATCCTATTTTTGAAAAATGTTGCTTTTCTCACTGTAAAAGGTTTTTACTTATATAAAGTAAAATTAAAGAATTAACAATGCCCCTGATACGAGGTGCGCACCTATGGAATTCTCTGCCTGCTGAGATTAGAAATTTTTCTTCCCTCAGGAGGTTCAAAACAACTTTGAGAGCGTATTTTCTTGATCTCGATTAAACCACTCGCAATATGGGCGATTTCTGTATGTTAATTTATTAATTGCAGTGTCGTCCTATATACATAGTTTTTATTGGTATGAATGTAATTTATTAGCGCGAGTGTCGAGTGTAAATGTCAGATAGTTTTTACTCTTAGTTTTAAATATTTTCTTAGTCTTAAGTATTTAGTCTTAAGTATATTTTGCTGTGATATCTTGACGAGTAATAGTCATACTATTATACATATATTTTTCTAGTCCACCAGATTTCTATTCATTTTAAATATCCGCTTTATCTGTGCTACCACGAATTTAACACTGTGACTTACTACTCAGTATTATTTATTCTTAAGGATGACTGTGATATGGCAAATTAGCATGGAAAACTAGGATTTTAAAAGGACTAAAACTGGTGGTCATTTATTACATTTATGTATTTCTTTCTCGAAACGAAAACCCTATACTCATTGTTTTATAATGTTAATCAATATGAATATTTATACAAGTTTATCAGAGGTTTAATCTATACTTTTATAATAAACTACTATTACTATATTACTATATATCACAAATTATTTAAGCTCTCATGCCCCTCAGTAAAGTATATTCCAAAACGACGCATTTTTCATCCTTTTCCTCGTAACCCTCGCTAACGAGGTCTTTGCCCCTCTGTTACACCGCAACCGAAAGAATTCATTATAGTAAACCAACTCCCACATTCTCTTTCCTCCAAAACCCCGCCCCCCGGCAATTATCCGGCAAAAGCGATCACCTACCAACAAACCCCCCCGCAAAATATTCCACATCTCGACATCGTCGTCATCGTCATCGTCTACTTCTCGCATCTCGTCGTCGTCGGCAAAAGTAAAAGCTCGCGGCGTCGCTGTGGCAGGCAGGCAGGCAGGCAGGCAGGCATCGATCGCGCGATCCGCGAAAGTCTGCGGGCGATTGCTTCCATCGCCGAGAGGAAGAGAGGCAGAAAGACGAGCGCAGGGCGGGGAGAGAGTGAGGTGAGCTGTATACGGTTAGGGAAAGGATAGCTCGCGGGCCTCGCCGGCGCGCTCGGCCTCTTTCCGGCTTCGCCGTCGCCCCCTCCCTTTCTCTGGAGTAAGTTTATCTCGCGCGAGGTTTTCTCCTAGAGAAAGAGAGAGAGAGGGTTCGCGGCAACTTTGCACTGCTCCCTCCCTTTCTCTCTCTCTTCGAGACGAATTTCCCCGCGCGATGTATGTGTTATGCCCTCGACGCATCGTTGATTCCCGCGTGTGCGTGTATAGCAGCACTCTTCTTAAGCTCCAGTTCCCCGTGTGTACACTGCGTATATGTGAACGCACACGAGATGGTTAATGAGTTCCCCGCGCGAAATTTTTAGTTTGTTACGCTCGGAGAATGCGGGCTTTTTCTCTATTTTAGCGCAATTATTCGCGGCGCGGGGTCGTTATTTTTAGAGCCGCAGTGAAAACAGACGCTTTTTTCGCGAAGCAATCTTCTCTCCCCCTCCTTCTTGCGCTGTATACATATATACACTGAACGTATACACGAGCGGTCGAGGTTCGATCGCTAAAGCCACTGATTAAATGCCTCGCTCTAGTTGTTTCTTGGTAATTTCTCAACGACGTCGTTGTTGCCGGGTCTGTGTATGTGTGTGTGTGTGTGTTTGTGTGTATACGGAGGCTGTTAGGCCCGTCGCGCGCAGCAAAGTTGAGCAAAGTGGATTTACCCAAGTGTCCGCTGACTTTTCGAGCGAACAATGTATATAAAATCGCGGTGCCTAAGTGAAGAGAGAGAGAGAGAGAGAGAGAGAGAGAGAGAGAGAGAGAGAGAGAGAGAGAGAGAGAGGGAGAGAGAGAGAGAGAGAGAGAGAGAGAGAGAGAAGCCGGTTAGGCCGACGAAGCTCGCCGAGGTGTATAGTAACTCGATCGCCTTTTTAATTTGTAACCAAATCCCCTTTTTTCCTCGCGCAATTTGCACTGTTTTACGGGAGCTGATTTTATCTTTTTATGGATTCGGATATTGATTATCGCCTTTTTTTCATATTTGAGTATATAATTTGTTACTGCGCTAACGATTCGAAAATTCTCTCGATTTTTTTTTTTAAATTCATCATTATCTTATGCGTCAACCGCGACTACGACTCGATTATTTTCGGAAACGAAGACGCTTCAGCGAGGAACTTCACTTCCGCCTAGAACTAATAGCTAAACTTTACTATGTTTACCCATAAAAGGCGCGCAGCGCGCTGAGGGGGTTGCTGTATTCAGGTCAAAGCGATCTCATGTAATGCTAATGACTTTCTAAAATTTTCTCTTCTCCCGCCTCCCACGCATCCTCCGAAGTTTTAAATGATTATATATTGCCGATCATGTACTATAGCAGAGGCCTCAACTCGTTGACTGCGTATATAACACTGCGTATGAAGCACGTCCATGTAATATATATCTATAACGCGTTGTCTATGCGTCTTCTTATGCAGATTCTGCACCAACCTTCGCCGTCTATATTTTATTTTCTCAAGCTAATCGCGTAAATTTTTCGCGCATGCAAGTTTATTATTGTTTATCAAACATATTCCTCGCGCTGCAATAAAACGTAAACTCACTGGTTTACTGTATAATACACAGCCACACTTTGTGTGCGTACTCGTAATTAGTATTCTAATCACGCCGAAAAATTTATCACTATTTACCATCATTAGCCATTCGCCGACAACAACGAGTATACACATAGCAAGCGAATGAATTATATACAAAAAAAAAATTAAAAAAAAGTCCATAGCGTATAATACTATGTGTCCCCTCTCGCTAAAACTTGGCAAAGCAACGCGGTTAAATTTGATTAAATTACGCTAGCTAGCGCTGTGTGTGTGTATATATATGTGCGCGCTTGTGTATACATCGGTCTCACTATACCGGGATAATTCCACTTAATGCGTTCAACCGCGCGCACGCGGCTTTTTCCTCAACTTCTCCTCTGGGACTCTGGTGGCGGCTACACGGCGAGTACATTTTTAAAGCTCGCGGTTTTCATGCGGTCTGCGTATACATATATACATATACACGCCTCTAACTACTCCTCCCATCGCTGCGCTAAAAAAGTTTTCATTAGATTTATCATCGACGTATCGAAACGACGACTATACTACTACCGCCGTTGTTTTTGCAATTTCGAGTCACTTATATATAAGCGCGCGCCGTTCGATTTCGCGACATAAATTTTCGAAATACGCCGGGATCTCCTCTTTCTCTTCTCTCTATGTATATATATATATATATATATATACGCCACGCGGCAACGGCGGTAACACGGATTCGCGCTTTGCTCCGGTTAACAACCGTCGCGTAAAAATATATACTACCGCCGCTGCAGCCGCGATTTGTCCCAGATTAAAATCTTAAAAACGAGGAAGCGCGCCGTGGCTTTTTTCGCGCGCGGGGCAACCGCCAGCGTCGATAAATCGAAACACAGAGAGAGAGAGAATAGAGAGAGGGAGAGAAGCATAGCAGCGTGGGGGCCGGGCAATATATTTTATTATTATTCCCCCGGACAAATGAACGATGATGATATTTTTGGGCGCTCGCGGCGAGATGATAGAAAGCGCGCCTCAAATCAATCGTATGCCGCCCGTTATGTATATATATATATATATATATATACATTTGAATGCCGAATCCATCGCCTCCATTCCCTACTCCGCGTTCGTGCGTGTGTATATATGTCAGCCCCGTGCCCGGAATGAAAATAAAATATATTACACAACTTTATAGCACACATAAATACGTCGATCTATCTATCTATCTATCCGGCGTACTATACCACCGCTGCCGTGCGTGCTGCCATTCGTTTCTCTCTACGCGCCGATATAGTGAGAGAGAGAGAGAGAGAGAGAGAGACGCGAGAGAGCGTAGCGTCGAAAAATTTTATTAATGGCCCAATTTGTTTGCCGGACTTCTTTTTGTCGCTTATATACGCTCTCGCGCGAATATAAGTGGGGGACGGGAAAACTTTGTATCCTCTCTCTCTTTGTTAGCGTTCGCGCGCGCACGGCTTTCTATACACGAGAGCCTGAATACACGTTGTTTATTCCGAGAGAAAGTTATGCGCGTTCGTATATATAACTAGAGCCTTTTTTCAAGGCGCAAGCGCGTGGTTATAGTGAATATTCTTTATCGCTACGGTCGCGTTCGCGGAATTCGTCAGGTTTCCTTTGAATTTATCCCGCCCGGAGAATTATATGTTTAATATAAATTTCCTTTCTCTCTTTCTCGTGTGTACGCAGAGTTGTATAGAGACGCGCGGAGTTAACGTAGTTTCGGGGCGGACACAACCCTTAATCAGCCTCCGTGAGCGCAAGTCGTTTTCGCGTTTACGCGGTAGCTTTATTGAAGGGTGGAGTGGGATAGAGAGATGGAAAGAGAAAAATAATTAAGATTGCTTTTTAATGATGAAAGGGAGGCTTTTTCCCCGACGAATGCGAGCTCGTGCTATTTTGTTTCGAGGGGGTGGCGCGCGTTATTACGGTGATGAGGGCAGAGTGGTACATGTCGGGTAATAATTACGAGGGTTACGAAAAAAGGGCGTATTAACAGCGATGTTACATTATACGTAGGGGAGGGCGGGGCACGTGTGACACCCTAACTTTGATTAAAAATAACAACTAAACCGTGTATTATTTCAAAATGTACAAAAACGGAATAATTAGATCAGAAAAAAATAAAATAAAATAAACTATTAACTTTTTTTTCATTTTCTTTTGATTATTGATAAAATACAGAAAAGAAATTCTGAAAAAAGTGCTCTACGTGCCCCACCGGCGGGTGGATTGTGGCACCCGACGGGGCACGCATGGCACGGTCAAATTTAATATTTTACTATAGGTATTTTTCAATTCTTTTTTCCAGTAATTAACACTTTAATAATTATGCCATAATAAAATTTTCAAAAATCAAATAATTAATCAGTCTATTGAAAATTTAAAATTTTATTTTTATTAAGGAACATAACAATTTTTATTTTAAAATAAATTATTACATTTTAATAAATGATTTTATATTATAAATTCCTTCTTATAAAATATGATCACAACATAATACTTTTGTTTGATTAATAAATTATCATTATTATTACAATAAGTTTAAATTTAAAGATTTCGCATCATTTTCATCTATGTAGCATATTTGAACTACCTGACCATTGAAAAAGGCAGTTTGAGTATCTACAATTGATTCTTCAGGTATTACTTCTCTAAAGTAATTTTCATTATTTACGGAAGCTGAATTATTATTAACAATGGATAAATCAAGCTGATTTGTGTTTAAGTCTTCAAGTGGCTTTCTTCTACTCTAAATATAACTTAATACGCAGTCGAAATAATCGTTATTTACTTATTAGTGTAATAATTGAAACTAAAAACTACTTAAAACTAAATTATTGCACTGCGTAGTTGTTAACCCATCTTGCTCCGTTTTTGATTTGTAGGTTAGATCACTTTGCTCGGCGGCCGCCGCGGCGCACTGATACGTCCGAGTGTGCCACGCGTGCCCCGCCAGGGTGCCACGTCATGCCCCATTTTAATACCATTTTCATTTTTTAATTATATTATTTATAAAGATTTTCTGAAAATAACAAAAACAGGGCTTGAAAGATAAAAGTTGAAACTATCAAATAGGTTTGGTCTCATTTAGAAAAAAAATCATTTTCTCGTTGCTCCAAGCGACTTAAAAATGAAGTCAACCTTGTTTCTAAGCACCGATTTTCAATCTTATTAAATGAAATGTTAAACATTATCTATAATCTCAAAAATATAGAGGAAAATTCTAAAAGCATATCTAATTAGGTTTACGTAAAAATTACATTTTTTGCATTCATTAATATTAAAAATATGAGGGTGCCAAACTTACCTACCTGACACGGCATGCCCCGCCTTCCCCTATATGTATACGAGATAGGTTTACGTTTTCTCAAACCGTTTATATAGCCTGGATAACACATTCGGCTAGATAGCATCAAAATACGTGCAAAAATTTAAAATCCCAAACAAATATATCCCTCGGTACTCGTCAAAATCATCTTTTCCTCTCACTAGCCCGCAGAAAAAAAAGAAACTACCGCAAGCTCCATCCTCCGAAAAACCTCCGAATCCGAACTTAAACCCGGTAAAAAAATTTCCAAAATTTCGTTAAATCCTATTTACATATCCCCCGATAAACTCTCTCTTCCCTTCTCCCTCTGCATAATTCTCCATTCAAATTTCTCCGGAAAAATCGCCTCTCTCTCTCTCTCGCGTAATCTCCATCATCTCTCCGATACACTCACACACACGCATATTTGTTCCCGCTTGCGCGCATAACAAACGCTTGCCTCGGTGCTCTCGCGCGTCTATATATGTAGGGGGGCCTGGGTATTACCGACTTTCCCCGATTTTCCCGCTCGCTGGCTACCGCCGTGCACCCCACACTGTATATAGGATATATAGTGTATAGGAGCGGACGTATTTATGGGGCGAGCGCCGCGGCGTGCGAAGGTGACGGGCGGTTACGTGTATATAATACGATGCTCTGCTGCAGTGTGTGTAACGCGCGGTGCTGGAAAGATGAATTTCGTTGAACACGTGGAGAAAGAGGGTGGGAGGGAGAAAAAAAAGTTTTTCAGCGAAGCGAGCACCTGCAGTGCTATTTATTTTTACGCGCAGGGTCGATTGCACGCGCGCGTGTGTGTGGTTATTGGTTCGACTTTTTTTTTTTGTTGAGAGAGATGTTTTTGGTAATAGTGGTCGGTTGGATTTCGCTGTTATTTTGACATTTCATGTGTATATACGTATACACGTGTGCAAGCGTGGGTGCACGTGTTGTTCCGAGAACGCGTTGAATTTTTATTTAACCAGCTCGTGTGTATATAGCGTGCGTGCAACTACTTTCGCTTTACTCTCTCGTCTCTAGAAAAATACCTAAAACATGTTGTAAAATTACACATACTCGCACACACATATCCACTTCGCTGGAACGGGCGGGTATACCAATTCGAAAATATTTACTGACTATTTTTCACATTATACATCAAGACGTAACGGTGTTTACGAGTTTCCTACCGTCGCACGCAGAATGGGAGAGAGTGAGTGAGAGAGAGAGAGAGAGAGAGAGAGAGAGAGAGAGAGAGGAACTCAGCGCATCTAACCGATAAAATATTTCCCGCGCGCGCTGTATCGTCGCGTAAACGAAATTACTAAAATACACGAACGCCGAGAAGCGCTGGAGGGATGGGAGCAGGAGGAATCGATATTCTTATTTCTCAACTCGTGCATACTAAGTGAGTAGTAAGGCTGCGGGTCCGGTCAGACGCAGCAGTCGCCTCCTCTACCACCGCGTCGAAGTATAAAACTTGATGAGATTATTTAAAATTCAAGCGGTTCGCCGCGCCGCCCGGCGAACGACCGATGGGGCTCGGTCGATTTCTAATTTACAGGGTTATTCCGTTATTATCGTCATTTCGGCTTGTTTACGATTACCCGTGTAGTCGACCTGTAATTCATAGGCGTATTACATGAATCAAGAAACGCCCTGCTGCGAAATAATTCACAAGCATACTCATCAAAAGCGCGTATTCATGTATCGCGTGCAATAATAATTCCAACTGCAACGTGCTTGGGCGATTCCGATTATCCAATTTAACAATCCACTCTCCGTATCCATCATCATTACACACGCACAACACCTCCCCAAATTTTAACGAATTATATTCCAAAACGTATACGCACCGTGTACAGTATACGCTCGAAACAAATTTCTCTCCCTCGAGCCCCGGAAAATTCAGCATATTTCCTCTTTCTCTCAGCCGCCGCCTCCGTCGCTCATCAACAATTACCTTCCCCACCCGCCTCCATCAAACAATAAAATCCTCTCCTCTCCGCTCTTCCTCCCGAATCACAGTGCACGCATCGCGTGCAAACCATGAGGCTCTCTCTCTCTCTCTGGCAAGACCATCTCTCCTCCCTCTCGGCGTTTTTCCAAAACTGCCAACTCTCTCGCGCTCCGCTTTAAACACCCCCCTCCCCGAAATTACAGACTCCTCACTCTCCTCTCTCTCTCTCTCGCGCTCGCGCTCTCTGTCCCAGGGGCCAGCTTATAGCCACACCCTTCCGCTCTCTCGCTCTCGCGCTGGGCGCGGCTGCTGCTCCCGCTGCTTCTCTCTGCCTCTGCACACCCTCTCTCCTCCGCAACCTCTTCGCCCTGCTGCCGTCACCGCCGCGCGTTTCAATTAACCCACGTGTGTGCCGCACGCGTGCAAAGAACACACCATGCATCTCAGGTGCGTGCGTCGTCTCTCTCTCTCTCTCTCTCTCTCTCTCTCTCTCTCTCTCGGGCGCACACATTATACGCGTGGCGTCCCTCTCTCTCTCTCTCTCTCTCTCACGTTATATATATGTATATATATAGGTGTCGTAAATAATAATAACAGCGGACGAGAGTGAGCGAGATAGAGAGAGAGAGAGAGCGAGAGAGAGAGAGAGAGAGAGAGAGAGAGAGAGAGAGAGGGAGAAAGAGAGAGAGAGAGTCGTCGTAGTCGGCAGCAGCAGTAGCAGCGGCGCGAGAGCTACGGAGGCTGCGCGAGCGCGCGGCTCGTCGAAGCCGATCCATAAATTCTCCCAGGCGCCACCGCCGCCGCTGCCGCCGTTGCCGCCGCCGCCGCGCGCAATCATTATTATGTCGCGCGGCTGAGCGAGCGGCAGGAGCTCGCGCGGAGCCTGGGCGAGAGAGTGTATGAGAGGTGTGGGTGTGGGGAAAAAAATGCGTGCGATGAATTCGCGGGATAAGAAGGTAGAGAGGAAAACGCTATCGGTGTTTACACGAGGGGCGTGGGGGGTGGGGGGTGAGGATGGAAGAAGAAGAAGACGTTGGATGGATCTTCAATCAGCGCGCGAGAGCGAGCGAGTCGTCTTTTTCGTTCACGGCTCGACGCGCCCGCACGCGCAGCCAAGTGGAGGAGGCAGAGAGAGAGAGAGAGGGTTCCCGAGGGGCGCGAAGGAATTCGGCACGGTTGTTGAGCGAGGAGGTGGAGGCCGGGTGGGTGGCTGGAGGATATTTAGAGCTTACGGTTTAAGTGAAGCGAGATTGTTTTACGAGCGGAAAAGAGAGAGAGAGAGAGAGAGAGAGAGCGAGAAAGGTGCCGTCGCGCGACCGTGGGATTACATTATTGAGGATGCGGGATTTTAATTTTCGACGAGAGCCAGCGCGCCGCGGGGATTAGGCCGGAGAAGTGGAGATTTCGGGTTCTCTCTCTTTTTTTTATTTTTCGAGAGAGAGAGAGGGAGAGAGAGAGAGCTCTGAAAGTTTCGAAAGCGCGCAGTGCATAATGCGGGCTGTAGTTTTATCCGAGTAGGGGGGAAAGCTACTCTCGCGCCTCGGATTGTTAATATTTGAAAAATTTGCCGGAAAATGTGCGCGCGGCTTTTTTGAAAATTTTATCGGAAAGAGGAAGAAGAAGTTGGGGATTTGTTGGGTGCTAGCCGCGGAAAAACGGCGCGGGACTCTTGGAATAAGGGAACGAAGTTTGGATTGGAAAAAGTTGTGTAAGTTGGAGCGGATTTTTTTTTTTAGAATGTTGTAGTTTTCGGTTTAATTTAACGAGGTATTTTAGTATTGATGAAGCATTTCTGGATTACCAATTGTATAGCCAGGTTTATTTGCGTATTTATCAAACTATATATATAAATGAATGCTGGGTTTGAAGACGTCCCTCCGCTTATAAATAACAACTCGTCTTATCTCACCTTTGAATAATAAATCAGCGTTATCCTGTAGCACCCCGCCTCTTATATACGTTTAAATCACAATTTCACGCATAAATTCCCGATCAAACATTAACGTGAAAATTATAAATTCACCGCGGCACATTTTCGCACTTCCTCTCGCTCCCCCAGCTCCAAAGATAGCCCGCGAAAAAGGCGCGCTCTAAATTATACACCCGCGCGAGAAGAAAGTCGTCCCCATCTCCCCCTCCTACCACCACTACGACCACCACCACTGCGCATATAAACTCGGAACATTTCAATATTCAAAATATAACTTCGCTAAGCCTGCAGCGCGCGTTCGGTACAAAGGACAATTTTCGAAATGTCCTTGGCTCGCAGCCAGTGACGCGAGGAGCCTCGTGCGCGGTTTCCGCGACTTTGCAGGCGCGCGGTAATTTTTCAAAATCCCCGCGCGGCTGAGATAAATTCGCGGAATTATCCGCGCGACGCGTTAGGAAAGAAGAAGAACGAAGAAAAAAAAAGAAAGATGGAAATCTCACACTTTACCTGCGTGCGCGAGACTTTGGAATGCGAGAACGCCGCACGAGTAGCTTTCTTATACGCAGGGGAAGAGAAAAAACATTGGAATTCCTCCTCGGTGTGCGAGGAGAATCAACGCTCGACGGGGCGGCGGGTGAAATATTGGCATCGATTTGGTCCCCCCATTCCTGCGTGTGTGCGTGTGTTGTAGCGACGCCACGCGTGTGACGCGAAATGCGGAAAAAATTTGAGGAATTCATGGAGAGCGGCCCCCCACACCCTCGATAAATTAGCGGGGGGATGACGTGTATACGATTGTGCGTAGGTGTACAGTCGCGGTCGTTTGCGCGGCGGCGCGGGAGCAAAAATGTGGGGACCGCGTGGAGAGAGAGAGAGAGAGAGGCGATTGACTCTGCGGCGGCAAATAGCTCCGGGTCTAATTAGGTGCGGGAATGCGGTGCTGGAGGGCTGATTGCGACGATTGTTTCGTGTATAATTATTGTTTGGTAATTTTTTTGGGGAAATTTTTTTTTCTTGGTTGGGTGGTGGTGGTGAAGAGCGGTTCTTTTGTGGGGATTTAATTGTAATAACTTTCGGACGGAATTGCCGAGTTTATTGGTGGGGGATTGCATGGAGCAATAAGCTATGGAATATTATCGAAGTGTCGATAAAATTAGATTACTTTCTTCTGAGGTATACGACACTATAACTATAATACTAATACCGGTATGATATGAAAATAAATTCGTATAACCGAATTGAAGTATATTAGGTGAATTAAGTTGAGGATTCATTACGAGGCGGCGGCTGTAAATAGATTGGGGGAGTAAAAATTTTATGTGGAGAGTCTGGGGGTTCGGAATAATAACGAATATATATATATGGGTAACTTCATTTCAACTGTTCAGCTTAAAATTTTAAAATTGCTCAACATTTTTTTACTCATTCCAAATTATCCCCAAAACACAAATATAAAGTTTTAGAGCAAAATCTGCAATCGTTCAAAAGTTATAATTAATTGAAAATTTGAAAATTTCTAATTTTTTCGTAAATCTTAAATTTTTATGATTTTTTAACTCAAAAACTTGAAACTTTTTGTATAGCATATTAAATCGGAAAAAGTTTGCAAATTGTAAGTAAAATTGCTCAGAATTTTTGCAAATCGATGCCAATTATTTTGCTAATTTATACTTGACAGAACACCATTCGAAATATGGTTAAGGCGAGTGCGACAGTATCAATATCCCTCACCAAAGGCTAAAAGATTTGTAAAAAATGTTACCTTTAAAATGCGACCTTGATGAAGATGGAAATAGATCACAGAAAAAAGTTACGGGCAATTAAAACTGTCAAAACAGTGAAAAAGCAGTATTTTCACTGTTTTTACACCTTTAATTGCACGTAACTTTTTTCAGTGACCCTTTTCTATCTTCAGCAAGATGCGATTTTAAAAGTAACATTTTTTACAAATCTTTTAGCCTTTAGTGAGGGATATTGATACTGTCGCATTCGCCTTAAGCATATTTTGAATAGTGTTCTGTCAAGTATAAATTAGCAAAACAATTGGCATCGGTCTGCAAAAATTTTGACTAATTTTACTTACAAATTGCAAACTTTTTCCCGTTTAATATGCTACACAAAAAGTTTCAAGTTTTCGAGTTAAAAAATCATAAAAATTGAAGATTTACGAAAAAATTCAAAATTTTCAAATTGTCAATTAATTATAACTTTTGAACGATTCCATATTTTTCTCTAAAACTTTATATTTCTGTTTTGGGGTTAATTTGGAATGAGTAAAAAAATGTTGAGCAATTTTAAAATTTTGAGCTGAACAGTTGAGATGAAGTTACCCATATATAAATATTGGAATCGCAGTTTTAGTATGTTTTCGATAAATCAACACGAATGAAGGTAATAATAATTCTTTTTTGCTCCGTTTCTTTTTTCGTAAATTTTTTCGTTTCAATTATAAAATATTTCTCACTAACGAACGGTGAGTTTAATTAAAAATATATATATGTGTACTCTACTGATTTGAAAAATTCCTCCTCGCGCCATGGCATTTTACTCTATTATTCCATTTAACTTCCATAATTTAATATTATATGAAATGATGAAAAATTTAGTTTCAGAAATACATCGCTCTCGCGTTTCTCGACCCAATTTTTATACTGCACAATAACGGAATAAAAGCAAATTAATTTTATATAAGTTCCTTTTCCCATGCGCGCGTCTCACAAATTTTATATAAGTCACTCCGAGATAAAAGAATATTGAATTACATAATGCCGCGCGTATATACACACTCAGCAAGAAGTAGTAGAAGAAGAAGAAGAAAAAAACAATCACTCGAAAGGTCTCGAGGATTATTCCGCGCGTCTGTACATATTTACGCGGGCATTAAATCATACATTGTTTACTCACCGTATATAGTTTTATCAATTAAAGAAATCTCTCCTCGATTGTGTTGTATGTGTACGGCGTTGCTGCTACAACCATTACTATACACGCACATACATGCCCTACAATTTTTACAAGCCCTTTCCCTTGCATTATTAAATGGAATTGCCGTCGTAAATATTTTAGCCGCTCGCTCGTACGCTTCGAGTATATTTATAGTTCGAGTGACTCGGCCGGAATGATTTTTTTCTCCCCCTCCTCTCATATACACGCGCGAGTGCAATGTAACCTCATACATAGTGAAGATGCAATAACTATAAATTACGCGAAATGTATTGCAGGAGACGCGGCAGGAATTGAAACGAACGATAGCGCGTATGTAGGTATATACATATACTCTGTATGTGTTTTTTTTTTATCCCACACAGCGGCGAGATCGTATTGTTGAGTTGCACTTTTTTATCGGCAGCGCGCGTGCTTCATCGGGGATACACCGGCTATATCAACGATGTGCTCTCGCGGCCGGTGGCTATTATTATTATTATTGTTATCATTGGCTAATTGATGGCTTTGAAAATAATCTCCGCGTTTTTATAACGCAGAAATTCTTTCGCGGATGTAATATTATTTTCTATTTCTGTAATTGGATAAAGAGATTTGAGCCCATTAACGCGGCGCGTCGTCCCCGAGCAGAGTGGAGGTGGAGAATCTTATTTAATATATATATACGCGAGCGCGGGAGAGAGAAGGAATCCTCTTAGCGTTCGCGAATTTCTTAAATCCCGTAATTCTTTCTTCTCGCCTCGCGCGCGCCCCCGCGACTATATATATATGCACGCGGGGGATGAAAAAAACCTTACTCGCGCCTATTCGCGACATCAGAACGTTTGTGTTCCGTGTATAGTATAGTGTACAACATTTGATGCGAATTCTACTACTACTTTGCTATACTACAAAACGTATAACGACGAAAATTGCGATTGCATCGGTCGCCGCACCTTCGAGCTCATTACGCCTCGTAATTTTTTGCATCACACATATATAAGCGCGATTGCATCCCGCACGCTACGTGGCCATCACGTCAAACGCCGACGATCTTAACAGCCTTTTTCCGTTGTACATATGTGCAGCGCTATATATACAACACCACGTATGAACGCGCGCGCGCGCGCTCGATGATAAGAAACACCAGTTGAACATTTTGTAATTGCACGGTATTAGCGTGATTTACGAGCCTCAGTCACGAAGCGAATCACGAGAGTGCATTCGCTTTACAATTCAATTTATCTACGCCTCCCTGTCCGGTATTTTTTCTCCTCCTCCTCCCCCACGCCCTCCTTCTGTATGGCCCCCTCATCCCCGACGATAGAACGTCCTCCTTACTAATGCCCGCATTAATCTTCCCCGCTGATTTTTAAATTTCATTGTAATTATAATTTTATTGTGGCTTAATTCCGGATGGACGATTAATCATTGTCGCGCGGGGCGAAGCCGAGGATGATGTACTCGAAGACGTAAAGGGGATGGAATTGGAAATACACGGGCTGCGAAAAAAAATCGTTTGTTTAGTTATTTATGAGCTTATCTTATCCATTAGCGAGGTTGTCATGTTTTTACACTGAAAAAAGGATTTGTTTACTGTTAACATGGCATTGTAACTGTTAACATGCGTATGTTTAAATATGACCAATTATAAACATTGTAACAGTTACAATGCCATGTTAACAGTTAAGTTACCATGTTCTCATAAACAATTTCAATACGTTATCTGAGAACATTGATATTGTAATAGTTACAATACGCTTATTATAGTAGTTTTTGAATCTAATGGCCAATTTTTTATCAAGATGATGTTGTTATACAACAAAAAGGTTTGAAATAAAAACAACATTTAGTTTTTTACATCAACGTTTCGGACATTTTTATTGTTTATCCTGATGAGGGACATAAACAATAAAAATGTTCGAAACGTTGATGCAAAAAACTAAATGGAGTTTTTATTTCAAACCTTTTTGTTACATAACATCATTTATTTACAAGAACTTCTATCATCAGCTACTTTCAAATCTGAATATGTCTATTAGTTAATATAGATATTGTAACTATTACAATATCACATTTTATCCTTAAACATGTCAAATAGTTGTATTTCAAATAGATAAATATGTTAACAGTAACAATATTCTTCTCCCAGTGTAGTGGGCAAAATTAAGCGTTCTATACACGGATTCAACTTTTTTATATACATGGAGAAAAATTGTCTAGGAAAAATTACTATATTCATAGTAACCATGGGACAGACTCAAATTTTCATAAAATTTGCTACAATAGTAAAAATTCCTATTTTTTCGAGTCTGGCCCACAGTTCCTATCGAATATAGTAATTTTTCTTACGTTTATAGTAAATTTTCCTACAACATTTCTCTCAGTGTATACCTATATATATAATGTTAATTCAAGCGGCTGCCGAGTACTACTTAATTACCATTATATACGTACATAAAACGTGCACATTTTTTGTTACACAAAGTAGGCGTCTCTTAATTTCGCCAGTTTCAGACACGCACCGCATCATTTCCAAAATAATTCTCCACTTCCGGCAATCCCCATACTCATAAAAAATTGCCCAACCTCCCACCGCACAACAAACTCCCATATTCGCCAATTACATTCGTATACTCTCGTAACGGCCACCCTGGTATATATGTACACATATATAGCTCATGCCCGATCATTACGCTTTTTTTCCCTCAGACGCGCGGGCATATTTCATCCGTCCATTATACCCGCTCTCATTTCTTATAATTCCACCGGCGAGACATTCGTTCTCTGTTTTCTTTTTTTTCATCGTCGAGCATCGGGTCCATATACGTCACCATAAACCACGCGTTCGCGCGTACAACGACCTTCCCTCCCGCCAAAAAATCAGTTCAACTAAACCGTCCATACCTCCCGTATAAATTAGCCAGATTCCCTGGGATTAAAGAAGACAGAAAAAGAACGCGCGAGAATTGAACAGATGCACATCTTACATCCCCCCCGGCGTGCACTACTCGAGATTCGCCGATCTATATACATTATACGTGCGCACAAACGTATATTCCGGCCGCCTTCGCTCCCTCCCGATTTTTACCACACACATTTCATCTGGTGCGCTGTTTCGGCGCAGCGTGCGCGCGGCCTACAGAAGTAAGTAACAAAGTAAATAGAGTGAGAGAGAGAGAGAGAGAGAGCCTCGCTCGCTCGCAGCACGGCGGCGGCACATCATCTCTCTCTCCGCGCCTCTCTCCTCTAGGTTGGGCCTCGAGCGAGCGCGAGGCGGCGAAGGGCGCGGCGTGTGCGCGCAGCCTCCTCTCTCTCTCTCTCTCTCTCTCTCTCTCTCTCTCTCTCTCTCTCTCTGATGCTGGGAATGACGTCACGTTGCTAAAGCGACGCGGCGGCGGCGGCAACGGCAAGCGGCAGCAGCGTCTGCGTGGGTCGGTGCGTCTGGGGCCGCGGGATCAATAGCGCAGCGCGCGCAGCAGCAGCAGCAGGTATACTATACTCTTCCCACCAGCAAGCGCGAAAGCTCTCTCTCTCTCCCCCTCCCTCCCGCCTCCCACCCCAGCAGCAGCGCCGTGTGCGCGGCACGCTCTCTCTCGTCATCGTCGTCATCCTTCGAGAGGGAGCGAGCGAGCGAAGGAGCAGCAGCAGCAGCGGCGGCGGGAGCAGCCGCGGTGCTCTTCAGTCCAGGAGACGGCGCTCCCGTGGCAGGACGCGCGCGCTCTCGCAGGACTTGGATTTCCCTCTAAACAGAGACGGACACAGAGAGAGGGGGAGAGAGAGAGCAGCCGGAGAGCGAGCGCGCCTCCCCGCGCGCTGGCGTGACACAGCATAGATATACGGCACACCTGCGTTTGTGAGAGGAGAGAAAGAGAGAGAGAGATCGTCGTCGTAGTCGTCGCAGTCATCGTCGACACGTCGCCGCTCGCCTTCATCATGAAGCGACCAGCGAGGGCATCATCATCCGGCCAAGTCTCGAGCTTACTCGCCGACGACGAGGACGAGCCCGAGCAGCGTTGAGGGAAAGCGAGCGAGATATATCTGTAGAAGAGCGAGGGTTGAGAGAGGAGCTTTGCAAGCAGCAATAGTAGTCACGCGCGCGCGAGTCCCCGGGGCTCGGGCGTAAGCGCGCAAGCGAGAGCGAGCGCCACGGCGGGAGGAGCGACGTCGTCGGGCCAGCAGCAGCAGCAGCAGCAGCAGCAGCATCCGGTGAGCGCCGGCGCGAGTCGCAGCAGCCGCCATGCCAGATTACGCGCGCCCCTGGCCCACCGCCGCCACCGCCATCGCCTAGGACGAGTTTTAACTCCAGGTGAGTCTCATGCCAGAGATACGTGTGACTGCTTGTGGGAGGGTGGGAGGGCTGGTTTCGGGATTGATTAGTCACGAGGCTGCTGCTGGTAACTCTGTGTGTGTGGGTGAGAGTAGGTGCATTTTTAGGTCTTTGAGAGCGAGCGAGTGAGAAGTGGAATTCGGGGGAGAGGAGAGAAAGAGAGTGAGAGAGGTTGTGTTAGGTGCGTGTGATGTATAGATGGTAGCGTTGGATGGCTGCTCGTGGTACATTTTTTCGGAGACGCCGCGTTTATGTATATGTATAGATGTATACGCGGAAATAGAAAAGGGGAATGAGGGAGTTCTTCGAGTGATATATATACGGGCGCGAGAGGAAAAATCGCGACGCTACACGCGGGAGCGAAGAGGTGTGACAGTGGCTCGGATTGAGTTTTCCACGGTTATATAGATACTTATGTATACTGCACGAGTGTGCTTTATGTACGAAAACTCGCGTGTCGATGGCTATTTCTCTGTTTTTTCATCGGCGGAAGCGCGTGTGACGCGATCGAATCGTTCGCCGTCGCCGTGATAGTGATACGAATTACGCGTGAATTGGGCACGTTAATGTTTTACATCCGTGTGTAACTACGAGCGCGTGGAGTCGAGATTTTTACGTGAGGAATGAGGGTCGATCGGATTTTTACGTTCGGAAAAATGCAGGGGAGAATCCTCTCTCTCTCTCTCTCTCTTCCATTCCCTCTCGTTGTAATGAACGAAATTGAATTACGCCGGGGGGAAAGACTGTTCGAGCTTTTATTATTTTTCGCTCGCAGCGCGGGGATTTCAGCAGGCGCGCGTATTAATAAAAAAAGCGATAAAATTTTTTCGACAATTTCGGAAATCGTCCATTTCCCTCTCAACACTGCAGCAGCAGCAGCAGTAGCAGTGCACACTGCGCTCTTCGACTCGCGGGGAATTTTTCATTAAATTCAATCGCAGCTCCGCTCGCTCGATCTCTCGCGATGTTATTAAACGCCGCCTCTCTTTTCACTACTTTTCCCCCCGCGCGCCGCCAGCTGTGCTCGGAATTTCATCGATTGCGAAAAATTGATCTCCACCATCTCGTTTCAATTATACGATCGCGCGATATGTAATATATCGGGAAAGATACTACTCGCGTCCGACCAAACTCGGCACTCACCACTTACCTGCGCTCGCGCGGGAGCCGTCGGCCCGCGTCCGTCGACTGCTACTGCCCGCGCTCGCTGCGAGATCTTCGCGTCGTGTCAAAGAGAGAGGAGAGAGAGAAAGTTAGAGCGAGTGAGTGTAGGAGGGAAGCGAGAAAAGAGACGCATCAGCGATTTTTCGCTGCCTCGGCGTTTTTAGCGCTGATGCGACGGCCGCGCGCGCAAAAAAAGAGCCTCGCTCTCCCCTCTATATACCTACGTGTGTGGATGTGAGAGAGTGTTGGTCGCGTTGTAACACTGACATATTTTTTTTCTCCTCGCCTCGGCGGAGAGTGTGGCTCGATTCTCCCCTCAGAGTGTGGCATCGCATCACGCGCGCGAGCGACAGCTGCCGAGGAGCAGTTCGGCGGCGCCTAACGCTAATTTACACGCGCCCGGTAATCTCCTCGCCCCGGGGACACGAGGGTGAGAAAATCGTGTACACGCGAGTGCGGTACGTGTGTATCTGTCTCTTTCTCACTCTCTCTCTCTCTCTCTCTCTCTCTCTCTCTCTGCAGCTCTACTAGGCTCCTTTCTATATGTGTGACTCGTAAAAACGCGAGAAAGTGCGAAAATCAGCGGAAAAGGGTAATCAAAGACCCGCACCAGTAGGCTATCAAATCTCGTACGTGCGAGTGTGAGTGTGTAAGTGTACTACTTCGAGGACGTGGACGCAAAATACCGACTGCTTCCTCGAAGACACGCGCGCTGAACCTCGCGTATACGGTATTACATGTATATATGTATGGACCGCTGAGCGCGTAAACGAGAGAGAGAGAAAGAGAGAGAGAGAGAGAGACCGAGAGGGAACGAGAATTTGCAAAACCACCGAGCGCGAGGGAGAGATGTGTTTTCGGATCCAATCGATCGCGCGTGTAAACCGTCCCGTTAATTTATTTCTCTCTCTCTGTCCGTGTGTACGTACGTATACGTACGGTATACGTTTGTGCACTGTGTATGCATGTGTGTACGAGTGTGGAAATGGACGGGATTGAAGAGTGGATTGGACGCCCGGAAATAAGGCTGCTGTGATTTGTTTTTCCAACGCTCTCTGCCCGCCCCCCGTCGCCCGTCTCGTTTCGAGGTAAATAGTGGCTTTTTTTTTTTAACGAGCCCGAGTCCCATCGGCAAGCTGAGTAATTATAGTTTTCGCGGCTGTTTTCGTCGCTATTTATCCTCGCAGAAGTATACACCCCGGCTGTATTGTGTCGTCCGAAAAAAAATGTGATTCTCGCGCGGAATGCTTTCGCTCACCCGCTGCTGTAATTGCGTAATGATTTTTTTTCCTGCGCGTCGTCGGCAAAACGGGAATCAACGAATAATTTGGAGTATTAGAGAAGTTAATGCTTCAATTTGCCGGTGTACCTTTTTTTTTGGAGGGAAAACGCAGTCGGTGATGAGATTACAGAGCGCATCGATAAATTTTCGTTTGCTGTAAAAGCTGTAATGTCTCGGTTAATGCTGCTTTAGCCAGGTAAATAGAATCCAATCGCGTCGAATATACAAACGCCCGCCCGACGAATCACGCTTTTTCCGAATGCGATTTTATGTAGAGATGAATTACTCTATGCTAATGAAATCTCGATCATTCTACACGTCAAAGTATTCCTTTTTATCGCTACCTCGAAAACACGGTGTACAAAATATTCATCGTGTAATAAAGAAACATGAATTTTATCCATAAAAAAAGACATTATAGTTGACCTGCTCGGCTTCGATAATTGATGAAAAAAATGCAGTTAAGCCTCATGAATTTGCACACGGCGGAGTGTATCGAGATGCTCGCCGAAGTAGAAAATACTCGGGTCTGGTCAGACGCGCTGTATCTCTCCCTCTTCCTCTCTCTCTCTCTCTCCCCATGTAAATTCCTTATCGATAATTGGATTTGTTAGGTTCTCCTCGTTGATCGAAAAATCGAGAGCGAGTAGTTCCGTTTCTCCGGGAGGGGCGCGCGCAATACGTTTCGAGGAATTGCAATTTTGCGTCCTCGTGGTTGTCGGCGCGGCAGCAGCGCGAATATTCCCGCTTTAATTGTCGATAACAGGCAAAGCGTTTCGTTCAGTTCGGGAAAATATTTTTCGCTGAAAATGCGCGATAAGTCAAATATTTGGGATTCGATTGAACGAAACGTTATTTATTGATAGAACAAAATAATTCTGTAAAATTTATGTGTTATATATATATATATATATATATATATATATATATATCAGTTAGAAATATTATTTTGAAAGTTCAACGATTTCGTCCAGCGATTTCGCGTTATTAAAGACATACCTTTAAGCAGTTTTGTCTTCATCTTACGCTCTTTTCTTAAAGTACACAAGGTGCCTTAAAAAATTATTATCTCGTTAATTCAAATAAGATTTTAAAATTATCCTACCCCCAAGATGTATGAAAATTTTCTCGGCGCCGTAACTAGCCTTTCTCCTCTGTCTCTCAATCTGGAGCGAAACTTTCTCTCGTGTTATTAAATTAAACGTATAATATTGTTATAAACTAAAGTTCTAATAAGTAAAAGGCTAACTTGGAATCAATGCCGTTGCACATTTTATGCTTACCGAAAATCTTTGTAACCCATTTTATGCTAACCTACATTCCCTCGACATAAAATTCGCTTTACCCATTTTGAAAATTGTGTTTAAAATTTCTCTTTCTCATATTACATATATTATGTTGTATAAAACTCAACTTTACGAAATTCACTTATGACTGTATATTTCATTATTCTCTTGAACTCTTAAAAAAAAGTACATTTTGTCAAAGTAGCTGCATCAACTTTTTTCTCACTATTATATTTTTGAACTCATTCACAGATAAAGATAAAAAGAAGCTACTACTTTTTGACAAGTTCATTTAACTCGAAAAATGTAAGTCACCGTAACTTTTCGAAAAAAAAGAAGTTTTTAGGTCTCTAAAAGAAAAGAAGAATTTACCCTCCCTTTTTTCAACCAATTTCAACTTTTCCGGGTAAAAAAGGAAAAAGTTAATTTCATTCGCAGCGCCCTCACTCACATCTTCTTTAACATTATTCTCTTCCTCCTGCTTCAGTCGCTGTACAATTTAGCAACGCAGAGCCATATTGCATCATCACTTGTTACCCCCTACACAGACACCATCACACCACCTGTTCCCAACGACATTCCGTTCCACTGTTACTTCCAAAGCAACCACACACCAAAACCGAGCAGCCCGAAGAAACTTGCAAATGTTTTACACGTGCTTCTTTTTTCCCCCTCTCTCCTCCAGACAGTTACAATACGTTAGTTCTTCCCTCCTCCTCCTGCCCCTCTCACGCGTTAACTTCCGAAACAGCAAGAAAACAGAGAAATTAAACCCGTTTCGCATCCAGCCTCTCCCACTCGGCAAAAAACCGACTCTCTCGACAGCGCGCACGCTCTAAAAAGCTCGCGTCCCGATAAAATTTAAAAATTCCCCTCTCGACAAAAACACGAGCGCGCGCAACCGGCGCACTCTTCTCGCTAAAAGTGTCCCTCCCTCTCGCCCGCCGTGCGCTGCGACAAAAAACCACCGCAATCGCCGCTCTATACCACGTATATACACCGCCTACATACGTACATATACGTACACATATAAGAGATACGTAGAACGTACGTGCACGTGCGGGTGCCTATATGCGCACTCCTGGCCGATCAGAAGTCGTCGGACGATTTTTCCCTTGATTTCCTCGGGGGAGGGCCAGGCTCCGGGCTCTCTCCGGAGAGAGCGAGGAGTTCGACGGGCGATTGCCAGAGCTAGAGCGAGAGAGAGAGAGAGAAATTGGATGTGAATTACGGCGCGCGGGCCAAGATTTAGGAGCCGTCTTGAGATGCAGAGTACGTGCGCCGGTGCTGCTGTTGCTGCTGCTGCTGCTTTCTTCTATATTCGCGGGAAGACGGAACGAAGTCAGATGAGAGAGCGAGAGCCAGAATTTTTTTTGCGCTTCGACTCCGGAGAGAGAGTGGCTGCGTCTGAAGTTGCCCGAATTGCCTCCAAGAGAGATTCCTTCTTCTCTCTCTCTCTCTCTCTCTCTCTCTCACTCTCATTGGTTGATGCGCCGTCCGGAGATCGGGACTTTAGTTTCGGCGGAAGCGTGTCTGGACGGTATCGGCTTATTGCGACTCGAGGGAGTGAGCCCGAGTGTTCCTCTGCGAAAGCGGTTAATCGCTTCATTCGCGCGCCAGTGTCTTTTGTTTTTGTCTGGGTGGACTTTTTTTGGCTTCTGTTTCTTTTGGTTTTGTTGCAGGTATTGGGTTTGCGTAATATCGATGAGAATGATAATATAGGAGTCGGTGTTTGCATTCGTGTAATATAGATACAGTTTTTTTTAAATACGCTGCGCGTACACAGAGAAATGAAAATCTTAACTGTTATAACGAACGGACGTTTGGATATGGACAAATGGAATGTTCATTTATAGTTAGAGAAATTCGTTAAGAGTTAAGTTTGAGTTGTTTACTCAAACGAATCGTGACTTAACTGTTAACGAATTTGTCTAACTATAAATGAACATTCCATTTGTCCATATCCAAACGTCCGTTCGTTAACAGTTAAGATTTTCTTTTCCCTGTGTACGTTTGCTATACGTTTCTCAAAAACTACAGCAAATAAGTGTCAGTCACTTCAGAAAATGAATTACTCGTCCTATTATAATTTTAGAACAACGACGACTAATTTCAAAGTACAACATAAATAAAAGAAACCGTCAACAGCCGCATCGCGCCTCTACCTTGCCAACCCCCTCCCAAAGATAAATAAACAAACAAACTCAATCCTATTATACCCGGCTCGAAACTCTTCCGCTATTTAAATCGACCGAACCGTATACCCGCTCGCTCGCTTGCGCACACGAGACCTATATATATACATGCCGTCGACAAAATTCTCACAGCAATTTATATAAGCGCACTTTCTAGCGCCTTATCGTAATGCTCGTATCTCGCTCTCTAGTACTGTGTGCGCGCGTGTCCCTCTGTCGCTGTTCCGCGAATACATTTAAATACATTACCAGCTCCACGAGCGCGCGTCCTATCTCTTAATTTCATTCTTCTCGCCTGGAAAAGTGCGCACGCGAGACCCTTACGCGCATCCGGTACACCCAGGCACAGACACACGCGATTCGTCAATCGCTGCTCACTCGCGCATCTTCGTCGACTTTTCCCCTCGGGAAGACGGAGGGGGCGCCGACCTTACCGCCGGCAAATTCGTATTTAATATTTATGTTTTTTCATCCACTGTGTGCGTGTGTGAGTGTACGTGTCGCCTACGTATTTGAATATGATAATGAGGCTGGAGAGGGAGAAGAAGTTTTCACGACGGGTAGGGGTGCGCGGACGAGTCGTCGTCGTCTCCTCTCCTCGGGAAACAATTTGGGGGTGGATTTATGGGGCGGAGGCGGCGGTGGCGGCGGTGGTTAGGAGGGGAACGGATTTGGATTATTTACAAAGTTTGGGCATACGAGGTAGCTGGATGGGCGCGTGTGGTGTTCCGAATGGGATTCAAATTTAAACACTCGTCGTCGTCGTCGTGAAAGTCTTATTTTCCGCCGAGGGAAGGGGGAGGATAGGCTGGGGGATTCCCCGCGCACCGTAGATTGATTTATTTTTAAATTCCATGTCGCACGCGGGGGTGTGACAATGAAGGTATGTGCGTGCGTGCGTGCGTTAATTTGGAAATTCGGAATTGACGGGTGCCTTTGATGGATCGGGCCTCGCATTTTCGAACAATTAGAGTCTTTACATATTTATGAAGCTCAAAACTAGTGTAATTGCAGGAGGAAGTCGTTTGATTTGTGTCGTTGTAGAGGGCTCGGGAAACTTTGTGCAGAGAGAGAGAGAGAGAGAGAGAGGAGGAAGGACACGATTGCAGTTTTAGTTTACGGGAAAATATTTTCGGTTAAATATTTGTTGCGGGAGGCGTGTTTTTTTTCTTGGGTTACGCGCTGGAAAAAAAAAGTTTGTTTTTCGGGTACGGAAAATCATTTGAGTACCTGAAAAACATTTGTGTAAGCTCTGTCGGTTGGAACAATAGTTGCGTAGAAAAAACGTAACGTAAAAATACAATTCGCGTACGCATTTGTTATTTAAGCATTAACCTTGAAGACTAATCCATCCCTTCTACTTGAACCTCTTTATTTTTTATCAAAATCCTCGAACTTATTTTACACACCTTCACGAACAGACCTACACCCACACACACACACACAGGCGCCTAGTGCACGGTTACCCCTCGCGCATCACAAAAGCCCACGGCTGCGTGGCGCGCTCTTTAAAAAACTTCAAACTCGGTTTTCTTAAAATAGCAAAAAGCGAGTTATGCGCTTTTCTCTCCTCGCTTCATATATATAAACAGCGTCGCGCGTTATTGTTGTATAGAATAACAAAATATTTGGATTTTTCTTTCCTACCGTGTTTGTCCGCTCTATACACCGGCCGACGAAAATAGATAGCGCATGTATTTGAAAAAAATAAAAAAAAATAAGTCTCCGCGTATAAACGCACACCCCGCGCCTATATTTTTGATGAAAAATTTTCGTCTCCCATAGTTGTTATCTTAAGGTGTCGCGCAGTGCACAGTCATCGCAGCGTATAGTGTCTACTTTATCTTCCGGGGGGGGGAGCAACAAAAAAAAAATAGAGGAGTCGATTCGGCCGAATCATCCCCCCTTCTCTTTAAATTCACATGCACGTACAAAAAGGTTATATTTCGCTCGTAAAAGCCGGAGGGAAATAATTAATAATTCCCGCGCAGCGACGTAATAATTCTCTCCTCCGCGTCGCTCGTCTTTAAGACACTCCTACTTTCTCTCTGTCTCTCTCTTCCTCGCTTTCTTGGATTAAATTAAAGGGTCCGAATTTCTTCGACCTATTTGCGCCTCTCTCTTCCTCCTTTCAAGCTCCTCCTTCTCGCTTCTCTCTCTCCGCTGTCGTCTCGGCGCGCGAAAACTCGCTTAAACGCTGCATGAAGAAGAGCTCGGCGCGCTTGAAAACCTTCCTGACCATTTCGAGATCTCAAAAGCCATGTCCTTCTCGCCCTAAAGATGCTAGAGACTACATATATATACACGCACTCACAGAGAGACATATTTCACTGAAAGCACGAGAGTAGCGCGCAGCTTTTTAAATAAACTTTTCATTCGCACCTATCCTCCTCCTCCTCCTCCTGCTCTCGGGGAGAAAATCTTTTCTCGCTCGCTTCGAGTTCGCCTTGAATATGCATATTTCGCTCGAGCGACTCGCGCACACGCCGGCATTATTTATGCGCCGACACACGCCTGCGCGCACACGCTCTCTCTCCCTGCCGTCCTTCGATAAACGCCGGCTTATGCGCTTGTCTATATGTACATGTGCGAGCGAGCGAGTGTGTAGCTATATATATGTTATAGAGGGAGAGAGAGAGAGAGAGAGAGAGAGAGAGAGAGAGAGAGACAGAGAGAGAGAGAGAGAGAGAGAGAGTGGAATGGCGGAGGATGTGTCGATCGGATATGGCGCATTACGAGCGGCCGATATTCAGACGTAGCGACAGACTCTCTCTCTCTCTCTCTCTTCGGTAGTTTCCCTATATGGGGTCATGTGTATTTGGGATAGATTTTCGGAGGGTCGCTCGCGGGGGAACTAGCAGAGAGCGAGCGATTGGAAAGCGATGGCCGCGAATTGAAACGGGGGAGTAGAGAGAGAGGAGGAAGGGGACACCCCGGCGATGGGACTAAACGGGCCGAGTGTTATTTTTCAGGCCGAGCGAGACTATCTGTCGCCCCATCTCTCTCTTTCTCTCTCTCTTCTCGGGCGTAGTAGTAGTGAGTATATAAGGCTAAAAGGGCTACGAGAAGAAGAAGGCCGCCCTTATACACACCAACGGTATACATATCGATTCCGCGCGCGCACTCTACTCCCGCGGAAAACTCCTCGCCACGTGTGCGCGAGGGTGGATGGGCGGGAGGGGGGATACGAAGGGAGACGAAGAGAGAGAGAGGAGAAATCGGGTTACTTGTTTGTCCGGGAAAATCCCGGGCACTGGGGGAAAGAAGAAACGCGCCGAGTGGAATGGAGAGAGCGAGAGAGAGAGTTTCTGCCCTCGGGTTTAGGGTGTGTTATTGGACGAAACAAGCGGCCGCTGTGCCGCCGCTCGCGGAACAATCAATCGTCTCGCAATTCTCCCGTGTGTGCGTAAGCTAAACAAGGGCTGGCGCGTAAAGAGAGAGAGAGAGAGAGAGAGAGAGCTAGCGTTCTAGCAAATAAGTTGCTACGAGCGCCGATCTGTTTAGCCGGACTTTGCGCGCTGGAACTCGATGCGCCGGGAATACGGAATTTTTGCTGCCAGGGGGATATATCGAATTAAGAGCGTAGAGTGTGTATGTGTGTGGCTAATTCTTATTATTTGCGCGTACGTTCGTCCGCTCGCTTTCCTTCGTGAGGGAGCGAAGGACGCGTGACGCGAATGCGTATCGCTAAGTGCGTCGTAAAAATTTATGCGAGAGTGCGAGTGGACGAGGGAGCGCGAGAGAGTGCGATGTGTGTCTGTTTCGTTTTCTGTTTTCGGGCATTTTATTTGGTATAGGAGAGTAGCAGTGGAGATGGCTTTTAAGCCTTTACGCGCGTACGGAGTGCCTTTAGTTAAGAATGTACATTTTATTGCGCGCGCAACGTTATGTAGCTGTTGTTGTTGTTGTTGTTGTTGCGCATAGTTTTCACGGGCGAATGTAAAAGCGGCAGAGAACCCGCGTTAAATATTCACATTTTTGCAGCAAGCGCAGAGCGCGGGTATATAAAGCCCTCGTGGCTTAACGGATTAACAAAATGCTTATAGCGGTGTACGCGCTAGTGGAGCAGCGGTGTATACCGGCACGATGATTTGTATCCGCGAATCCGCGGGCATTCCGTTATTATTCCAACTGCGGTACGTACTACATATATAAACAGAAAGAGTGGGAGGGAGAGAGAGAGAGTAAAAATATGGAAAACGTGTAAGTGTGTGTGTGTGTGTGTGTATATATATATATATATACACACACACACACCGATAGCGGAAACACTATACGCTACTCCCGGATCATTATCATCCACCGCGAAATATTCCGCAGCAGCAGCCGCAGCAATGCTCGCTCTCTCTTTCTGCTCTCAGCTCTCCCTCCTTCTTTCTCTCTCTCTCTTGCGCGGGCGGACTCTCAGACTCGCCGGCGAAAAGACGAAATGTGGGTTGAGGATCCGCGAGTTCGCTCGCTCGCTCGCTCGCTCGCGCGCCAGCTACCTTTTGATGGATGAAATTGAAAATTGCGCGAGAGTAGGCGCTACCGTAGCCGCCGCCGCGCGCTCTCTTACACTAGAGAACTCGAAAAAAAGCGAGAGGGGCGCGGCGGCGAGTGAGTGAGAGAAAGAGGAGGGAGGAGAAAAAAGGAGGCTAAGAGCACCAGTAGCAGCAGGACTGCAGCTGCAGGATTTTTTTAAAATTTTTTTCTCCGGCGAGGCAAGACTCTGCGCAAAAGAGCTAGAGAGAGAGAGAGAGAGAGAGAAGTACGTAGGGGCAGACGGATAGACAGACGAGACGGCGGCTGACAGACAGGCCTCGCCGACAGACATTTGATCAGAGCGCGCAGAGCGGAGCAGAACAGAGCGAGCGGTAATTCGACGAGCTGACGGCAATAATCGAATTAGCTCGGGGACGGATCGACGGCCTGCCTGCTGGCCGACCGGCCGGCCGGTTAGCCGTGGAGCTAGAGCTTGGCTCGATCCCTAAATCGCCGAGAGAGAGGGAGAGAGAGATGACGGCTGTACGTGACGGGGATGAGTGCGTAGAGCTATACGTATGTATGTGTGTGTGTGTGTGTGTAGGAGAGCGCACGTGGCAAATATAATGTAGGCGATGTTGCTGCTGCAGGGATGCCGAAGGAATTTTCGCACGCGCGCGGGAATTGCGGGGAGGTGCTCGCGCGGGGGCGGATATGTGTGGCGGGACGGATGGGTTAATTGGCGGATATGTTGGCAGACGCGCGTGTGTGTCTTGAGTGTAACGAGCAGAGTGCTAACACTCCCGGAGGATGTGGGGGGAAAAGGGTGTAATCGGGTGAGATTTTCGGGGTCGGGGCGTGGCGGGTGCAGGAAAGGATTTTGGTGCTGAAAATATAGCGGGAGAGTGCAGTGAGAGTGCGAAGGACGGTAGAATTGCGTGGCCGTAAATTTGAATATACCGTGGAACACTGCCATATATAAATACGTATATTTCAACAATAACCAGTTAAAAACGTCAGGGTGGAATAAATTGCACAACGATAGATGCGATTATCTCTGTAACACTGTGTGCATATAATTGAATAAAAAACCTTTACTTTCGCGGAAAAGAGAGAGAATGAATGAATGAATGGTCTTTATTGACATCATGGGGTAAGACCCCGTCTGATGCTTAACGAAAAATACAATAGTTTAACAATATAAACGAAAAATACAGCAGTTTTAACAATTATGAAGTAAAAGATAAACTAAGATACAAAGAATAAAAGAAAAATATATAAACGCAGAGACTGAACAAAGAAAAAGCAATATACACAAGAGAAAATTATGAATGGCGCAGTAATAAGGTGAAAGTAGAGAATCGACAATAGAAAAATAGAAAATAGCGGCGTGGAGCATAGCTGTAGTATAAAAATAAGATAAAAATAAGAAAATATAAGAGAGAGAGAGAGAGAGAGAGAGAGAGAGAGAGAGAGAGAGAGAGAGAGAGAGAGAGAGAGAGAGAGAACGAGAAAAATGTTAATTACACACGGCTGTACTCGAGGGATGAAACGAAAACTCCGATGTGTATATATAGGATGTATATTTGTATACGCAAAGTCGAAATTTCGGTCCGTGCATATTACTCAAAAATTCGAATTTGTTTACCTCCGTATCAGGCTACGGGTGCAGTCCCCCCCCCCCCCCCCCCTGAGTGCTCTTGAGGCACCCGAGAGACGCTTGATGGAGTTTTGATTTCGAAATGTGCGTTGCGAACCTTCTCATGCGAAAAATTATACATATTATCGAATGTACAGAGTGTGTATAATTATATAATGCTAGATTTAATTAATATATACGTATCAAGTGCTCGTTGCGCGAGTTTTTTCATTCGTAATGAAAAAGTGGGAAGGGGTACGTGTAAATTATTTCGATGGGAAAATAATATGAGATATTACGGATTCCGGAGTACACATAAATTACGGTTAACGTGATACCGCTCTCTAAAGATTGTATTTCCAGGTATCGTACGCACACATATATATAGAACACATTCATAAAAGTATCGTTGCTGTAATTCGCTTTATTTGCCGATGTACTACACCGGAAGTTTTACGCTCGCGCGCTCGCAAAATAGATACACAGAAACAGAAATTGAATATAACGACGTTACAACAAAAGTTATAGCGAAGCCAGAGATACGCGCGCGCAAGCGGTAACTTCTTAATCGACGATAACAATGTTGGCTCTGACCTAATTGCACATTTCAATCCCCCCGGACTCGCGGCCCTGATTTTCTTTAATGCAGTTACCTGCCCGCCCAAGCTCGCTCGCGAAAGCGATATACCCATTGAATTTCATTTGGCTTCGCTAAAAGTATATATCTATATATAACATCGAACGTTTATTTATATTATTATTATCCCTTTAGAGTGCGGAGGTTTCTGTTTCAGCGGCAATTATGTTCGGGACGATGAGGAGAGAACGCGCGCGCCGGTATATTATAAGCGCGGCGATTCGATTAAAAAAGAAAATAAGTCAGCGCATTGCGAAAATTTAATCCCCTGCATATTTATATGTATATGTACACACACACACACCCACACAGCGAGAGAAGGAGAGAGAAATCTGGCACATGCGGCAGCCGCACGTCACGCTCAGAGAGTCGTGAAATATGAACGCGTTTTTAACCGGCGAATCGATATACCTCGTTACTCTTTCATTCCGCGAAGTCGCGCGCGCGGGCTGTTTGCCGCACTTGAAGTGTTAATTGCACTGATTTCGTAATCGCTCCGCCAATCCGATAACGCGAGAGACACTTTCGCGATGGAGAAAGAAGGAAAAATAAAAGTACCCAAACGTTTCTCGACGCGAATCGAGCGAACGCGTGTGTGAGCATTTTCGAAAAGGTCGACCTAAAAAAAGCCCCCGCGGGGGTAGAATTTGAATAAGGGTCAAAAAGCGAGCGGGCGACCGCTGACGCCGCACTCGCCACTTATATGTACGTTTAGCTGGCTTCAGCGAAACGCCCGCGTGCGCCGCTTCGGCTCGTGCAACGTCCTTTTCTCGAAAATTGCCTGCTCGTAGTTACTATACATGTATATAACACTCGCGTTGTCTGTCGGGGTGAGTACGAATTCCTTTTACCAGGGCGAAACACAAACGGAAATCGCATTATGATCGACGCGAAAAAAAGAGAGAGAAAGGAGTTGCCTACGCCTGTTATACGCGATATCACCAAGACATAGAGAGCGCCGCGCGCATGGAGAGAGAAAAAAAAATACGCGAGAGATAGCGCGCGAGCCGAAATTAAATTCGCCTCAACTCGGGCGTGAAAAAATTCGCGGGATTGCGCCAATCACCGATCGCGCCGCGCGATATGAAAAAAAAAGAGCAGCAAAGCGCGCCTTCTCGCACGGGGAAAAAAGGAGAACAACGGGCGAGTGGATATCACGTGTATATATACGCGCTCGAAACCGCATCGCGAGCTCCAAGCTTTGTCTGTCTGAACTTGCGCTGCGGCTCTTGCTTCCGGCGCCAAGTTTTTCAATAAGAATAAGGCAATACAGCCTTGTAACGTGGCAACAGCAGTAGTTGCAGTGTACACACACGCGGGTGGAAGATTCCGAGTTTCAATTTACAGGTGATACTAGTGTACAGGCTGGCGAAAGGCGCGGCTGCTGCTGCTAATAATGAATCCCGATGCTCCGAGAAAGAGAGAGAGGGAGAGGGAAAATCCGGGAGATATCCTGCGCGCGATTGATCGGAGTAAGAGGAGAGTGGCTGAAGGAGGAGGAGATTTAGGTTAGGCGGCGGTGGCGGGAGCCAGAAATCTATCTCGGTCAAACAGCGTTAAAACAAGAGGAAGATCCTCACGGAGAGAGCCGGGGGGAGGAGAGAAAAAACAGAGGGAGTTTCACTCCATTATTGCCCGTCTCGAGAGAAGAGGCAGGCAAGCTGGAAAGTCGTGTGCGGAATGGCCAAGCGAAAAATCGAAAGTTCGATACGTTTCAATTAACGTGTTTCGATAAGCGCGTCTGCTCACACAGACACACACACATGTGTCAGTATACTTAAGGTCGAGCGCGCGACAACCGGATGCGAAAGTTCAGAGGCAGTAGCTTTTCGCAGCGTATAATATAATGTATAGTATATCCGGCACTCTCGTCCCTCTTCACTTTCGAGCGCGCGCGCGCGGGTTTATATGGCGCGCAGCGACGCGCGGGAATCGGGCGAAACGATGCGTCATTCAATTGAAATATAACTTCGTTGAAGGGAGCGCGCGAGCGAGAACGTCGGGAGATGGATGCATAACGCTGGAATAACCTGGCAGAGTGTCAAGAAGCCTCGGTGAGAGTGAGTCGACGCTCTCTATCTCTCTCTCTCTCTCTCTCTCTCTCTCTCTCTCTGTGTGCTGGTTGGCCTTTCGCGTTGTCATAGGCACTGTGCTGAGAATTGGTCGAACGTAGTTTCTCGTTTTCTTTTTTTTTTTGGAAGTGTAATATATAGTGTGATTTGGGGAATATGGTGAGTGCTGTTGTTTTGAATATTGGTGTGTGGTGAATTTGGTTTGGTTACGTGGGAGGTTTGGTGTGGGTGTTGGTGTGGTGGTCATTGGTGTGCTTGTTTGGTGTGAGAATATTGGTATAAATGGAAATATTTAGTTTATTAATGTTATTCTCGTCAATACTTCTTTTATTTTATATATAAATATATATTAAGGTTATAATAATTGTTTTATCAAAATATCTTGAAGGAGGTATACTCTTATGCAAAGTAAACAATTTCAACTAACAATAAGTGAAAACTGTTACAGCTACTTTAAGGAACTCGTCTTTTTACTTACGTGAATTATTAGATCTAAAAATCTTAAATATTGCAGTTACATAATAGGGTTAAATGTGAAAATTGAAAAATCATCAATTAAAATTGGAGGCAATATAATTATATAATTAAAGCCTGCTTTCCGAAAAGTATGCTATATAAATAACTAATTTTTGCACCCATACGTACCAAATTTCCCTCCGGATAGCTAGAATGATCCTACGAGTCTTATAGGTATGTTCAAAATTGATTGGCCACATGATTCTGAAGAGGGTTTTGAACGAATTGGCTTGAAAAAATTCATAGATATTCTACAACATATATGTGATGGACTAAGCGGAAGACTTCTCTGAAAGAAAAAATCATTCACAATGAAAAAATTGAGTTTGGTCAATTTTTCATATTTTTAATATTTTTCGGCATTAATGAATTTTTATTTCAGTTCCTATAATTACTTTTTCCAAAATCTGCCCCGCTTCCCGCGTAAAAATAATTACATTTGGCTAAAGTTTGTATCAAGTTGACGTTTTGGATAACTTCTCAGCAACTGTAGCCAATGGGACGCTGCCAAACTTCAAATTTTCGTAGTTCAATGTTCGGCGTAACTTTATAATAACTTTATCAGGACTTTACACGAATATCTTTTGCGTAAATTTCTGGGTACTACGTTCAGCGTAAGTTTAGAATGACTTATCTGGATGTTTATAGTAACTTTATACAAAGCTCTGTGAAACTTTTTCTAAAGTATTGGGGTGCCCAATAAGTTTGGGGCAACTTAATCCCAATTTTAGCCAAACTTCAAATCAGTCAATAATTAATACAATAAGTTTGGCTCAACTTAAGCCCCACTTTGGCAAAACTTCATGTCAGAAGATAATTATTACAAATAACGTTACAACAAATAACGTTACAATAACGTTTAACAGGGCCTACACAGCGCTTTGTATAAAGTTACTATAAACATCCAGATAAGTCATCCTAAACTTAAGCTGAACGTAGTACCCAGAAATTTACGCAAAAGATATTCGTGTAAAATCCTGATAAAGTTATTATAAAGTTACGCCGAACATTGAACTACGAAAATTTGAAGTTTGGCAGCGTCCCATTGGCTACAGTTGCTGAGAAGTTATCCAAAACGTCAACTTTATACAAACTTCAGCCACACGTAATTATTTTTACGCGGGTTAGTCCATAACAGATATGTTGTAAAACATCTGCGAATTTTTTCAAGCCAATTCGTTCAAAACTCTCTTCAGAATCATGTGGCCAAGCAATTTTGGACATATAAGACTCGTAGAATCATTCCAGCTATCCCAAGGGACATTTGGTACGTATCGGTGCATAAATTAGTTATATGTGTAGCCTATACGTTTAAGAAAGTAGACTTGAATTATATAATTATTATATTGCCTTCAATTTTAATTGATGATTTTTCAATTTTCACGTTTAATCCCCGCTGGTCCCTTTACTGAGAAAAATGTATACATAGATGTTATCACTATATCATTTTGTTGTCGAAATACAGCTATAGATCCTATGTGTTTTAGTAAAGTATACTATATTATAGTAGTGTCAACCATAATTAATGCATCTATAATATAATAATGTTTACTATAAAACAAGGTTGTACCAATATTGCACTATACGTATTATAAAAGTAACTATATTTTTTTCTCAGTGTTTAATAAATGAACCATTAGATAATTAGAAAATAACAATTTGACATAATTTATTGTCTTCATAAATGTCTTAAAAATTGTTATACCACTCTAACCTAAAAATCGCAACTTTGACATGATTTTTAAGCTCTCGTGGTATAAAATACTATATGAAACTCGCGTGTAAGGTGATTTTTACCGCATGAGACGTTTTTCGCACGAGCGAAGCGAATAATCACTTTCCACACCAGTGTCAGAGTACTCATAATGTACTATTATCATTTTGTTTTGTTGAGAAAGCATACCAGAATAGCATCATAAGTACAGCCATAATAGAATGATTACAATTTAACTGAATTCTTCGAAACACTTGCTGCGCAGTCACTGTATGCACAATAGTATTTGACGACAAGAGGATATGCGAGTTAATAGAGTTACTCGTGTGCGCGCGTGTATGTCTCTCGTCTTGATTGGGTGGCTCGAGCGAACAGATTTGATTGAATGATTTATAGCGGGCAAAGGCTTGTTTTACCAATTTGGCCAAAAGGGGAATCCCAGGCGTGTAACTGCGCCCGTAAAGTGCGAACGAGGAACTGACTGTTTGATGAATCCAAGTAATCTTCTAAGATAATGGGAAAATAGGATAATACTTTATCCTTACTTTAATATATAATTTAACGTTCTTATTTGAGCTTTTATTTGAGTTATAATGGAAAAAGAGCCAATTATAAAATTTCAGAGAGACGATATGTCTTTTTCGAAATTTCGATGGTAAAAAATGGCGGGCAATTTCGAAAGACGCTCAATGTATTATACACATATGCTTCCGCGGGAGAAAGTATTTCACTGGTAATTGCACAATCGTGCAGAAATTAATTTCTTTTATTATTGCTAGGAGATATTAAGGTCATAAAGTCCCTGACACTTTGAGAACATTCTCGCGACGATTTCATGACCATTTGTCAAATTTAAAAGGTTGTCAGATTTTCAAACGTTCTTTTTTTATTACGCGCCCTGTCCCTTGCCTCCATCTCTCTCTCTCCCTAGAGATTTATCTGTTTTTGGAACTTTCCAATTTTGCCTTTTTCGACACGTATAAACGTGCGAGAACTGGCTACAAATTAAAAAGACTTATGTACCCAATTCCACCTTAATTTTCCATTCTCCAGCCACGAAAAATAAACCCCTTATATATTAGATCCAAAAAAGTCCAAGTAAATTGGGCCCCCCTCCAACAACTTTCTATATACTTCATTACGAGTACCTTTCCCCTCTCTTCCTCACGCTCAATACCCGCACTTTTTTCACCCTCTCTCTCTCACTTTCCCTCACCCCGAGCGACCATTTCCTCGCTCCATCTCTGTCGCTCGGCGTCTTTGTCCGCCGCTTCTCTCTCTCTCTCGAGAGAGAGAGAGACACTCGCCCGCTCGCTCACAGAGAGGAGGAAAAGCGGGTGGAGTCGGCAGCCGCGCCCCGCTTTCGGCGAGAGAGAGAGAGAGAGAGAGAGAGAGAGAGAGAGCGAGAGCGAGCAATCGGGGAGTGACGGGGGGTTGACAGGATGCATATAAGCCAGCAGCAGCAGGGGCAGCAGGGGCAGAAGGGGTGGAAAAGGGGAGGGAGGGGAGGCTTTGCAAGCTCTCATTATATAAACGTGATTACATCTGCTTTCAGGCTTTCGCAATGTGGCCTGGAGCACTACCGTTGATAGCGTTACTGGCACTCCTGCTACATCCAGCGAGGTGAGTTTATCGTTGTTGCATGCCACCACTACTATACTACGCACACACACACACACACACACACACACACACACACACACACACACACACATCCACATAGACAGAGCCAGTTTCTATCTGTACCGGAGGGGGGTATAGCAGTCGAGATTTCCGTTTCCGCGTGTTTGCCGCACTGGACACGCACTCTATCACCGCGTTTCTATCTATCATGGCGCTAGCGAGCGGGGCGCGCGCGCGCGCCCGGAGGAGAGGAAAGACGAGTCGCAGCCGCGCCCGCCCCCCGGCGGCGCACAACCAGGTAGATGTATCATTGCCCGGGCCGCGAGCGAGCGGTTTCTGGTAAGAGAGAGAGAGAGAGAGAGAAAGAGAGAGAGAATCGTGCACGCGCGCGCGGAAACGGATGCGTCGGGGCGGCTCAGGTTTCTGTACAGTGCGCCGCGGTCAGTGCGTGCGTCTTGGGAGATTGTTAATGAGGCCATACTTGATGGAGGAGTGGGTAGGTATATATGTATATAGACGTGGGTTGGGAGGTTATTGTTGTAGTTGGCGGAGGACTTATTTATGGAAGTAAGACGAGGATGTATAAGGCATAGGTGGGCATATACGTTTCGAAAATGAAGAGAGAGAGAGAGAGAAAGAGAGAGAGAGAGAGAGAGAGAGAGAGAGAGAGAGAGAGAGAGAGAGAGAGAGAGAGAGAGAGAGAGAACTTTCACATTGAAATAAGGTTTTACTATATCCTTCGCGACTTTCTAAAAGAAATCCATCAATCGAAAAGTACTCTCTCTCTCTCTCTCTCTCTCTCTCTTTCTCTCTCTCTCTCTCTCTCTCTCTCTCTCTCTCTCTCTCTCTCTCTTTCTCTCTCTCTCTCTCTCTCTCTCTCTCTCTCTCTCTCTTGGCATGCCTAACATGTGGAACACGTTTTACTCCGAATAATGAAAATGTAAGATATATATATTTATATCCGTCCATGTATATTTCGAAAACATATTTGAGCCATTCGTAGTAGACTAAGTGAGATCTCGAAATTTTGCGTTATAAAAACGCGCCGCTGGAGTGTATAATATATTAATAATCAAGATTCAGGTGTATAATAAATAACGTTTATTCGAGTTTTTAAAATTAATGGAAACATTTCGAGCTCCGGTTACCAGCTTTACCGCATAAAATTATGCAAAATATATAAAAAACGCGCGGGTGCTCACGACGTTATAAATATTTTTACACAGTGCACGTGTTAAACCGTAATTAATGCGATTATTTATGAACGCGCGCTGTTATATAGGAAAATCGTAATCACGCTTATTTACAAATCTGCCGGGGCATATCGAGTTATTTACCTGATTATTTGATCGAGATCAGCCCCGAATACATTTATATATTCCCGGCATATTTCACCAGGTCCCCCCTCCAATACGCACGCACACACAGGATCCGTAACCTACAAACCACTATAAATACATTCCTTCCACCGCGGCCTCCACGCGATACATCCGCGGTGGGAAAAATTCTCGAGCACTATATATATATAATAATAATAATAATAATAATAATAATAATAACAACAACAAAACGTGCGGTTAATTAATTCCAAAATATGCGATCTCCCCCGACAAAGTATATTAAATAACATATTACCGCGACGTATAGGTACGTGCGTGCGTGTGCGTTCACGTATATATATACATACGTACACGCCCATCTTCGGCCGCGGCGCGAATTATGCACAATAAATATTTGCATATTTATGCGCATAATAAATCCGTTACCCCCCCCCCCCCCCACGCCAGCGAGAGAGTATCACACCTGACTTTTATCGTCGCGGATGGGTGCGCGGCAACAATTTCCGAATACATTTGCCCCACCCTCTGTAACATTATACAGTCGTTTCCGCGCAGTCCGCCTATATCCACTTGTATACGCACGTATACGTATACGTGCATGTCCTGCCTCTCGCACGCTACATCTGATTTTTCCATCGTGCCTCGGGATTTAACAGTTTTTTTTTCCTCTATACATATACGCAGTTTACTCTCTTTCTCTCTGTGTGCGTCTCTCTCTCTCTCGCTCTCTCTGTGTGTTTCTTTATTTTAAGACTCTTTCTTTGAGCCCGAGCTCGCGTCGACTTTTCGCGGAACGCGCGAGCGCGAGTATAAAGAAACCTGTTATGTCAGGAGAGATTAAACGCTGCAGTTTGTCGTCGACGTCGACGTCGTTGCCGTCGTTGGGACGGTCGGCTGAAGCAAGTAAAAAAAAGGAATAACGCGGTTGCCGCGCTTGCGCTCACTTCGTTTCTGAAATTAATTAACAGCGAGCGAGCGAGCGCGAGCGGGTGCCGCGAAAGGGAGTCAAGTGTTTCGTCTCCACTTCATTGGAAGGGAAATTGTTTTTGCTTGGTTATTATATTTCCTTTTTCCCTGCTACCACCTCCTCCTTCCACCTTGAATATTTCTTTCAGCCGTGTGTAATTGTCGCCGCGCGGCCGCGGTGGCGTTTTGATATGTAAATGATTTCGCACGCGTATACTGGGTAGTTCTCTCTCTCTCTCTCGAGACAGTTTCGACAGCCGGCGAATCGCAAAAGTTTATGTCGTTTCTTTAATTAAGCCCTTTGAATTTTACATCGCGAACGTCCGCAAAATTAGTTGCTCTCTTTTTTTTTTATTATTACGATGAAATATATGCGAGCACGGGCAGTCTTTATTAGCGAGCGCGAGGCGCACGAGGCGCGCGCGATAAAGGGCTGCTATAGGTTATACTTTCGGGTAAAAATTTTAATTACACACAACCGCCACTTGCGCTTGCGCGTATAAACTTAATGAATTTTTTTAATATGAGCCCCGCGTGCACGCGCTCTCTCTCTCTCTCGTCGCGAAATTAAGGATGTTCAATGGTTACAGCAAAGTTAAGAGAAGTCTTTAAAATTTTAATATATCATTACTTAGCTAAAATAAGAGCAGCTTGAATTTTTTCAATATTTTATACTGAGCATTTTTTCGAGAAAAAAATTCTTGAAAATCGAGTTTTTAACATAGGCTCTTATGGGAGAGTGAGGTTATGTGACCTTTGAACATAAAAATATCTTATAAAAAGTTAAGAGATTTGGTTAAAAGACCTTTATTTGCATAGAAAAATTATCAAAGAATAAAAACGTAGAGGGATCTTGACCGCTTACAGGGCATTTGGAAAAGAAGTAGGTGAAAACGTAAACAAAACACCGACTTCGTTGGCTGCACGAGGAGGTGCGTGGTGAGCGGGGTGTGCCCGCGGGGAGAGAGGGGCGTCCCTCGCCTCGCCCCGCAGCATGACACCATTGAACATCCTTAAGATAAGGGAATATTTTTCTTAGAAGGCTCTTACGTTATACACACACACACACATACACACACACACACACACACACACACACACACACACACACACACACACACACACACACACCCACACACACACCACACACACACACACACACACACACACACACATCACACACACACACACACAGACTCTCCACTCGTATATTCAAGTATTATATAATATTTTCACGACTATGAAAACTTTCTTATATTAAATTCTCACTCTGGCTCCGCGCGGCGCTGTCTGTTCCTCGATTATTTCGTTACAGTAAAATTCATTGCCCATCCAGATTTACAAACCACTCGCCGCAGCTGCGCTGTATACACGGCTTTATGAATATTTTACATTTTTTTAACTTGCAGATTCGAGCACCGAATAATCCCCCCCCCCCACTCTCTCCTAGAACTATTTTTAGCTCTGGACGCAGGTATAATACTCACACACACACATACCGCTGTGGCAAAAGTCACTTGATATACGACAAAAAGGGGGAGAGAGAAAAAATTACTTTAAGAAACATGCGCGCGCGCGCGTTACGTCAAAGCAATTAGTCGGGGCGGGAATCTATTTCTTTAATTGCCGGGATAACTCGAGTAATTCCGCGTATAATTATGCATTTTTCTCGTAACTCTGTGCAGGGCTAATGCACGTGTATGTGTCAGCGCGTAAAATAAAAAGCAACTCGCATATATGCGTGTGCACGTCGTATAATCCTAAAATCTTTCCCCCTCTATCCATGCACACACACACACACATAAAAGAAAAAGCACACATACCTACACGACCCCTTTGACTTATGCAAATACAACTATACATATATGTGCAGGTCTGGTGCGCGCGCACGCGCGTTAAATCAGCGGCAGCAAAGGGGCATAATAAAGCTCGTGCGCCCAGTAGATACACATCTCCACGGGGCTATTAGGATGTCGCTTTTTAGCGCTTGTGCGCGCGCGCGCGCACACGATCGAATACAACACACGCGTGCCGCCGCTGCAAATTGCCGATCTCCTGCCGGATAATAATGAGCGTAAAAAGGCTTCCGGTCGCTCGCTATAAACCGCTCAGGCCAAATTACTCGCACGCAAGCGCTAAAAACAGCGGAGGCAAAGTAGTATGCCCACGTACATATATATGTATACATACCGTGTCCTGCAGCTTCTACATAGATATATGTGTGTGTGTGTACTCGGACTTAACTTTTCCTATTACGGGGAAGCCGCCGTAGCCGTCGCTCGCTGCGAGGTATCGATCGATACGCGTACACGGGTTTTCACCAAGGGAGGGAGAGGGAGAGAGAGAGAGGAGAGCGTAGCCCCGGACTTGGACGGCAAACTCAATTTTCTTCGCTTTCCGGTCGCGCTCCGCTCTCTGGAGAGAGAGAGAGGCGAGACGGAGTAAGGGTTCGGCTGCGTTGGGCAATGACGTATTCTGATGGAACGGGTACGAGGCGGCGACGGCAGCGTCTGTGTGCGCGGGAGCTTTGAATGATATTTCGTGGCGGGTAATTCGCTTTTTTTCGAGAAGGAGGAGGAGAAGGAGGTGGAAAAGAGGAAACTAGCCAAAGGTTGGACGGGCAGGTGTCGAGTTTGGTTGTGATGGAGAGGCTTTTGGTGTATTGTGGTCGGTGAGATTGGCTCTTGCACACGAGAGAGAGGGGCGGGGGGGCTGGAAATCGATTTTTGATTCTATAAGTATATAGCTGTGCGATTTTTTGTTGACTCCTTCGTTTAAAGGATTGAAAATGAGATTGAGTTAGCTCGGCTTTTCGAATGGCACGAGAAATGTATATATCTCGGGGTATTTTTCAAATTGAACGCGAAATTGTTTTGTTACGGAGAAAAGCAAAATTTTGCATTTACTGTGTAGCGACAGCTGAGCGTTTTTCCGCGTACGCATGAAATAATCAAAAATCGCGCGCGATGGCAGCGAAATCAATCCTGGCGGAGATCCATTCGGTGCAGGTATATCAAAAATTCATCGGAGCCCGCAAGCGGTTGTCGACAAAACTCGGTGGAAAATAAAATAAAGAGATAGAAGGGAAGAGTGGCCGTCTCGTCGAGCAAATGATTTTTAATCAAACTTCCTGATTACCATACTTTTCACGGAATACGCGGTCGTCGTCCTTCTCCATCTCGTTCGTTCGTACCGAAAATCAAGAGGAAGAGGAGGAGAAACCGTCGGGGTTGAAGTTTTTGAATTTATACAACCGAGCGGCGAGATCCCCCTCCTGCTAAAAAAACTATTTCGCCGCTTTTCATGAATCTCTCTCTTTTGGTCGGCCGAAAGAGGTTTATATTCGCGAATTTGTCGTTGCCGGGTTGGATATACACTTTTTCTCGCCCGCGGCGATCGTCAAAGAAGCGTTTCCTCTCGCTCTTCCATATAGCGGGCAGTTATTTTCGGGGAACTTTTGAATGATGGGTGCAGTCTATGTGTGTGTGTATATATATACACATCGACTGGTCATCGATGAAATCAGACGCGTGCCAATTACTTCGATACAGCGCTGAATGAGTTTTATTTTCAGCGAAGGCTTTTCAAAGGAGCGTATATGAGTAATTCCGCCGAACTTTTCAAATTTGAGCTAGACAGAAATTGAAGAAAAAATTAAGAGCACACTTTCATATGACCTTTTTTCTTCCTTTCTAGACCTTAAATAGTGAAAAAGTGGTAGTGTTACTCATTTTTTTCAAAGCCATTTTTTTTACCGGATAACTCATATGGAAGCTATGGGAACATTTATAGTAGTTCTTGATAATTTTTTCGGTATAAAAGTTGTCGGTTTTTATATAGTAAGTGAAACACTACTTATTTGCCTATTTCGACATGCAGTATATGTTTTTATGAGGGATAAAATGTATCGATTTCGCCAAACAAAAGTTATTTTTCATTGACTTTGTCAGTGTGCCAGCGATTAATTGTATTTTTTATAAGGAGTTTCGTTTTTAATAACGTCATTCGAAGTCATGTAAAATAAATTCTATTAGCGACACACTGATGAGTAAAAAATCATATTATTTGTTATTATGCTAAAACCAAGGTTTTTCCATTATAAAGGCTTAAAAAAATACAAAGCCATTTTTTAAAAAGCATTATAGAGAAAAAAATTCAATATTTGAAAAAATCTGGTAACCCTTAAATAACTCATTATATAAGTCGTTTATTAATAGGCACATATATCTGGAGTTGACTTCTTGAAAGTACTTGGTAAAACAGTTGTGAAAAAACTTTTTTCAAATCATTTAAAGAAAAGCCACTTTTTTAATCGCATAAAGAAAATAATAATTTTTACGAGTACCACTTGAGTATGCCTTTAAGTTTAGTCTTTCTCCTTACCATTCGTAATTTGTACGATTCTAAATTGAGTTTTGTTATCAAGATGATGCTCTTCTACCTGTACAGAATTCCGTTATCTTTCAGTCATCTTTCATTAGATGAGACTGTAATTATTAATTTATTTATCAGAAAATATTTACATTTCCATTATTATAAATCTATCGAAAATAATAATTCCCTTAATACGCAATCAGTGATATATTTATTGTTGTTGTATATAATGATCGTTTCGAGCCTAAGAGTCGACAAACCGCGCTATTCAATGATTTATTTTCCCCTCGTTTTATTTGTTCATTGTAACAAAGGGCTATACGCATTATACCATTAATTAAAATGTTTAGAATAATACACAATTTATCACAGAAATATATAATAACGGGCAAATGGCAATCTAAACTCGGCCATTACCGGGCGATCAATTATTTTTAACGCGACAAACGAGACAACCCATTCAAAGCCCCGTATAAATTACATTCGATAATAGTTTTTTCGCCGCAAGAGACAAAACAGTTGCCATCGAATCAAACCATATATCCAACGCCCATCGCCGAAAAATCTGACGATAAATCACTGCCAACTATCGTCGCAACTATACAAAATTTACCCATCAAAATCTGTATCCCCTCGCTGCCTTCTTCCAATTTTTTGCTTCCCCTCGTTCGGGGGAAAAATAGCTTGTTGGCACGCCACCCAATCCGACAGTCCTGGTACTCCTTGCAAAAAAAAAAATAATTGACCCTCATCTCTCTCTCGGTTTAAGTAACCCGCACCTTTCTCTCGTTCTGACAAAAAGTAACATACGAGTCGTCATATATATACCTACCCATCCGCAAAGCTCTCTCTCTCTCTCTCTCTCTCTCTCTCTCTCTCTCTCTCTCTCTCTCTCTCTCTCTCTCTCTCTCTCTCTTTCTCTCTCCCTCTCGGTCGGCCAATCCCCGCAATGATATCATTAGCAAGAAACATCCTCGCGGAGAGTATACATACACACACACACATAACACAGACGAGGATCGAGGGAGGGGGGCCTCGTAATGCGTACAAAGCTCTCGACTCAAGCGATCCGCACAAAAAGACGTCGGCGGCGGCGGCGGCGGCGGCGGCGGCAGTGGGAAAGAGAGAAAGAATGAAAAACGAGGTTTCCGGAGAGGAGTAGGAGCAAAGCCTTCCTTCCCTTTTCTCTCTCTCTCTCTCCCTCCCTCTATATACGCAATGGGGGAATGTGGGTGGAGAGAGTGAGAGAGAGAGGAGGGGGCCTCGAAAACTGGAGCGGTTATTAACGCTGAAGGGGCATCGTTTTGCTCGAGTAGGCCTCGAGCGCTGGATTATGCACTCGACGCGCTGCTCCCACCTTCCCTGCGTGCGTGCATGCGTGTGCAGTCGCGGTGTGGAATTATCATCGCGACGCGCTCTGTGACAGGTGGCAGCAGCCGAGCGTACGCGCGCATATATATATATATATATATATATATATATATATATATATATATATATATATATATATATATATATATATATATATATATATATATATATATATATATATATATATATATATATATATATACAGACACACACGTACGGGGGTGCGTAAAAAAAATGGGCCGAGGGAGGAAACACACTTGGCGGGAGCAGCAGCTGTATAGGATTAGAAGAGAGTTTTTCTCTTTCTCGTATTCCCCGCGGCACAGAGCCACCCCTCGAAGGATCTCGTGCGATAATGTGAATTAAAAAGCAGAGGGAGGGAAGGAGGGAGGAAGGAGCTGAAAAATGTAGTGGAAATTCGTCGAGGCGCGTATCGCTGGCGCGCAGTGCGAGAGAGAGAGAGAGAGGCGACGTCGTGCGACGGTTATTCATGGGGCGTCGGGACGCGCGTGCGGAGGAGGAATACCGAATGATGACGGCTATTTGCTCGGCTATTTATCTTCCGCCAAGAGAGAGAAAGAGAGGAGAGGAGGAACGCCAGCGCGAATTAGCTTCGTACGGCTGGATTTGTCGCGCTCTGTGTGTGTGAGATGTATATGCTCCGTCTTTTATAGCGAGAAAGAGAGTGAGAAGTGGATCCGAAAATAAACTGGATAAAAAAGCCCGCTTCATTTTGTTTATTAAACGAGCTTCTTTCGTATATTTAAATTCATCATACTGAGTTTGCAGAATACGAGTGCTGCCCGAACGCGATGAAAGCGCGAGATTAGTCTCTTTGAGGACGCGAGCGAGCGAGCGGGCGGCCCCGGGGCGGACCCCGACTAAAAGCCATAAATCTATTATAATGGTTGACTTGCGTATTTTCTTTGTAAACGCGAGCGCGAGCGCGCGGATGAAAGTGATAAATATTGCATATATATGTGTAAGTGTGTCTGTGTATGGGAAAGGGCGAAAGTATAAGTCATCGCCTGCTATCAGTCGGAGGTACTCGAGAAAAGAAAAGGCGAGCGACGGATGTGTGCGCGACGAGGGGGGGTGGAAAAGGGTCGGGCGCGAGTGTGTGTGTAGTCGTCGTCGTCGACTTTTCAAAAAACATCAAAGAGATTCTCGCGTTAGTGATACAAACAATGCGGGGAAAGGTTTCTTTCGATATTTATGGCTCACGCGCGAGAAAAAAAACACCCCGCGCGTACGACAACACGCGTCGTTCAAAAGTGGAAAACACCGAGGTTTAGTCAGACAAACGCAACTTCCTAAATCGCCACCTCACAATAGACCCCCAACTCTTGCGCATCTTAACCTCTCTCTCTCTCTCTCTCTCTCTCTCTCTCTCGCATATGAATAATTCACAACTACTTTCCAAAAACTCCCCCGTAGCCGCCTTCTCGGAAAATCTCACCTCATCCCGCACCTACAGACAAATCGTGCGACGAAATTCATCAAGCTGCGGCAATCCCCCAAAGTCCCTTAAATCCGTTAAAAATCGATCCCCCCCCCCCTCCTTCTGCCTCACGCTCGCTCACTTCAAAGCCCCTGTCTCTCTATCTCTCTTCCGCCTTCCAAGAAACACGGAACGCTCGCGTGCAATCGCGCAGGATTGAGCGATTTCGCCGTGCAAAGCTCTCTCTCCCTCGCATAATGCGCTAAAAGCTCGCGACATCGCGCGGCTGCCGTGCGCGCGCGAGAGGGAGAGGGTGAAATATTCAGAGGAGCGCCCGCGGCCGAACGCTGATGAGAAACGCACCGCGAGAGGAGAGAGAGAGTGAATAGGGGCCTCGGCTTTCCCCTTTAAATACTTTTCATTATGCTAACCCGCGCGAGTGTACGGGGGAGTGCGAGTAAGGGGAGAACGGCGGTGGCAGTAGCGCCCTTTTCCCTAAATACGCGCAGTCGGTCAACCCTTCACTTACTTTCTTCTCTTTCACCCACATTTTCTCTCTTTCTCTCTCCCTCACGTGCGTTTTGTCATTCCCTCACTCGCTCGCTCGCTCTCACGTGCGCTATTTCGCGCTCTCTTTCCCGTCATTTATTTTCCAGCCGGGTAGAGAGAGAGAGCGTTCTTTCTCTCTCTCTCTAGCTCTTCTGCTCAATCATGCCCCTCTCGCTCCACCTTCCGTTCGCTCTTTTGCGCGAGCGCGCTGTTTTTTTCCTTTTTCTTCTCTGTCATTTTTCCCCGCTGCGCTTAGCTCGCTCGGTCCCTCGCGACGTCAAAAAAATGTCATACACAGAAATTCGGCCCGGGCCGAGTGAAAAAGAAAGAAAGAAAGAGAGAGAGAGAGAGAGAGAGGGAGACTCGCATTAAATTATATTTGAAAAGTCTAATAAAAGAGCGAGAGAGAGTCTCGCGGACGCCGACGTGGAATTTATCGCGGCGGGTCAGCTTTTCAGAAATTCCTGAAAGTTTTTCCAACAAGAGCTCGACGTGTGTGCCGTTGCTAGAGAGCGGACTTGAAGTTGTGAAATATTGTAATTCACGCGTAGTAAAATTGTCAAGCACGTCAATCATTAGGCGAACGCTACAGGGTATATCGACGTACCTTACGAAAACTAGCACCTTTTTTGGCCTCCTTACGAAGACTAGCTCATTTCAGAAAACTGCAACGAAAACTAGCATAACTCACGACTTTGCCGCGAATACTAGTATAATTCGCAACTTTGTAACGAAAACTAGCACAACTCACTACTTTGCCGCGAATACTAGTACAATTCGCTATTTTGTAACGAAAACTAGCACGATTCGCGAGTTTGCCACGAAAAGTAACGTGATTCGCAAACTTGCCGCGAAAACTAGCACTTTTCTCACGACGGCGCTTTTTTTCTATTGCGAGTACATAATTATTTTTCTTCTTACCTACACTGAGAAAAGGATTTGTTTACTGTTAACATGGCATTGTAACTGTTAACATACGTATGTGTAAATATGACCAAATATAGGCATTGTAACAGTTATAATGCCATATGTTAACATTTAAGTTACCATGTTCTCATAAACAATTTCAATATGTTACTTGAGAACATTGATACTTATTATGGTAGTTTTTGAATTTAATGGCCAATTTTTTACCAGGATGATGTTGTTTTATAACAAAAACGTTTGAAATAACATCATTTAATTTTTTATTCCAACGTTTCGGACATTTTTATTGTTTATCCTGATGAGGGACATAAACAATAAAAATGTCCAAAACGTTGGAATAAAAACTAAATGGAGTTTTTATTTCAAACCTTTTTATTATATAACAACATCATCCTGATAGAAAATTGGCTATTAGATTCAAAAATTACAATTTACAAGAACTTCTACCATCAGCTACTTTCAAATCTGGAATATGTTCTTAGTTAATATAGATATTGTAACTATTACAATATCACATGTTATCCTTAAACATGTCAAATAGTTGTATTTCAAATAGATAAATATGTTAACAGTAACAATATTCTTCTCTCAGTGTATATCTTCACTGAGAAAAAAAATCCGCAGAAACTGCCGAAATCTGCAGTAAATATTACCGAAATTCTTGGGCAATAAAGGTTACGCCATATAAGCTACATAGCTTAAGCTGAAACTACTACACCGTGTGGTAAAAATTATCGAAATGTTCTGCTAAAACCTTTTAAGCTTGGTTGGTAAGGCAGTTGCTACCGAAAATTGTGGTAAAAATTGCCGAACTGTGTATCTATCACAGCCTAAGCGGGTTCGTCAATTCTCACAACCTTCACTTCGGTAAACATAACCTACTTTTTTTCTCAGTGTTTGAAAAGATTATCATGAAAATAAAAAAAACCATCATTTTCTATATTACCAACGCTGTCTTCGTTGAAAATTCTTTTAAAAAAACTTAATAGCAATGTTGGTAACGTAGATAGCTTTCTAACTGTTGCACCCTTAACCACGGTAGAACTTTCGAAATATTCAAGTTTGTAAACGTTTTTTTTTAATTCTGTGCTGGATGCAACGAAAAATTAATAAAATGGATGACGATGATGATTGTAAGTAAAAGAAATCACCTATTAACATATTTTTAAAAATGAGGTATTACAATATTTTCAAAATTGCAGATCTTTCTTATTGATATAACAGTTTCTCGAAGCAGGTGGAAAGAAATGCGCATTCAAACAGTAATTTAGATAATAAGTAATTTTTTAAATTACTCAGTGGATCGAAAAACCCCCTAGGTACACTCAAATTAGCGAGGAAGTTATCTTCTGGGCATGAGCGTGTCACTCTACACCGAAATAGTCCTTAAAAACGTGCTCAGTGGGTCATATTATCATTTATACATAGTTTTTCCGCTTATCACGCGCGTAATTTAGACTTCTTGTCACATATACCTAATATAAAAAGTGCAGGTGTTCTCCCGAAAAGTGCTAATTTTCGTGGCAACCTCGTAAAACGTGCTGGTCTCCGCGCCAGTCAAGCGGATCGTGCTAGTTATCGCGGCAGTCAAGCGGATCGCGCTAGTCTTCGTGGCAGTCAAGCGGATCGTGCTAGTCTTCGACGCGAATCAGTGGAACGTGCTAGTCTTCGCGGCCAACGCTGAAATGGGCTAGTCTTCGTGGCAATCTGAATCGTGCTAGTTTTCGTAAGGAGCGTCGATATATAGTTGAGTTTATAATATGCGGTTAATAATTTAGTTTAGTTAGTTGAAAAGCAGTTAAAGAAATAAGTACCTACTAATTTTTTTTTTTATAAAGCAAGATTGAAAACGTGAGTTCGCAATTCGCCGTGTATACGTGTAAGTAGATGTACACCGACTATGGTCAGACATACTTCTTAGCGTGCAATATTTTACTATTAGAGCTTTATGCATGATATTAAATGCATAAAAAACAATCTAATTTTATTAATACAAAGTTCCCAAAACCGACCACAATGCATCATAATCATCTCACCCAGTAACAATCGGCCAATCACCCCTCATTGACCCCCTCCCCCACGCACACACCTCATCACAGCGAAATTCCGCAACAGCGCATAAGCACGCGCGACCGCCCTCTCGCAAATAATTATATATCCTGCCGTTCCCCACAATCAATTCCATCCTCTCGCCTCACTCGAGCCCCAAATAAACAATCTGCTGATCCCCCTCTCCTCCCCCCATATATCCATTACGCTCGTCTCACGCACTCGCTCCACACTCCCACAGGCCGGTCACGTATTTTAATTCGCGTTCAATTAGGCGCGCGGAGCCTTTAAATAGCGATCGCGCGAAAGAATCTCTCTCTCTCTCTCTCTCTCTCTCTCTCTCTCTCACGGAGGGAGCTAAGAGAAAACCATATCGGCTAATTAAAGTAGATGGAGTAGGGAGGCGAAAGACTGGGGGAGATTTGATTTTTGATTTGATTTGATTTATTGATAAATAGGCTAAGGACTCGTGGTCCGAAATAGCTCGCACAATAGAAAAATGTAATACATATAAAAAAAACAGATGTATCTGCAGAGTACATGTCCCTGACGCACGTCGAGGCAGAAAATACAATATATAAAATAAAATAAAAATAAGAACAAACAAAGATAAAATGTAAAAATCATAATAAAAATAATATCCAAAAACAAATAAAAATAAAATATAAAATAATGCGCACGCGTAATATATACATAATTGTTAAATGAAGCTACTATATGAAGGTGAGGTTACGATTACAAATGAAAAAGTTAAAAAGATGACGCTTAAAGGATGGCCACGCAAAGTCTTGTTGTAGATCGTGAGGGAGCCTATTCCACATATAACAAGCCCCTAAGCGGAAAGATTGCGCATATGTTAGGTGCGAAATCTCGGTATATCGAGCTCGAGCGAGGAGCCCCTTTTGCTGCCCATACGATCCGACTCCTTGAACTGAAAGTGGCTCATTAGATACGAAGGAGCTTTGCCATTCAAAATCGAAGCGAGCAAGCATATCGTGAGGTAGTCGCGTCTAACCGAATACGACAGAAGGTTGTACGATTCGTAGGCCGGTGTAATGTGCTCGAAGACCTTGATTCCCGAGACATAACACAGAGCTGCATTCATACACCGCGAAAGTTTAGTGACTAACTCGTCGGATAAGTCCAAAAACAAAGCCGGACAGTAGTCGAAGTAGGGTAGAATGAGCGACTTGACTAGCATCAACTTCGCCGATGAAGGCAAAAATCCTTGAAGCTTCTTTAAGGAGGCAAGGGCAGCAAAAGTCTTCTTAGCTGTGACGTTACACTGATCCCTCCAAGCCAAAGAGCTATCCAGTGTTATGCCTAGGACCTTTATGTTGTCGCTGATGACAATCGGGCTTCCATTAAGCGATACAGGAGCGTGATGCAGGGTCTTGAGCATGTGCGAGTAGCGTCTGGAGCCGATCCACATTACTTGAGTCTTGCCGATGTTAATGATGAGATCGTTGTCCGATGCCCAGCGACACCAAAGAATCTATGAAGCGGGTTAGAGGTCTTGCCATCGGGTAAAGTAACCGTCTGCGATCTTCCAGTCAAGAAAGACCGAATCCAACTACAGACAGACTGCGAGAAGCCATAGGAACGCAGCTTGTCGATGAGGATATCAATACACATTACATCAAATGCCTGAGAAAAATCAATGGCCACAAGAAGGGTCACATGCCCTGCGTCGATCGCGCTTCTGAAATCGTCGACTATTTTAACTAGGGCAGTGTGTGTGCTATGTTGATTCCTAAAACCCGACTGATATTCATCCATAATCCCATTTTTTAGCAAGTATCTGGAGATCTGCTTCTCTGCCAATGCCTCAAGGATCTTTGAAGCCGCGCATAAGATGCTAATCGGTCGGAAGTCTGACAGTGAGGAGGCATTTCTCTTCTTCGGAAGTGGGTGAACTGTAGCTCTTTTCCATAGCGTTGGAAAGACACCTGTTTGTAGCAAAAAGTCGAAAATGTGCATCAGTAAGGTCAATATCACTGGGAGATAGTCTTTGATTTGACGTAACTGTATATTATCAGGCCCTGCGGCATTTAAGTGAGCTGACTTGACCACTTCAACTACCTCAGAAGCTTCAACATGCTCAAAGTAGAACTGATCATCGGGCGCAATGCACACAGTCGGACGAGAAGAGATGTTACAAGGAGGCGCGGCTACGTTGACAAAATGGTCATTAAAGGTGTCAGCATCAAAAGGGGGCGGAGCGTCATCCGAACGCTTAGAAAGCCCAAGATCGCGCAAAATTCTCCATGTGTCTGAGGAGCCGGATGAATTATCTAGCTTCGATTTGAAGAATCTGTATTTCGCATTGCGCACTTCGGTTTGCACTCTGTTCCGTAAGGCGTTAAAACGAGCGCGAGCCTGATGACCACGGACTCTCGTAACGTACTTCCAGGCTTTATTTCGTTCGTTAATGAGACGCTTAAGCTGCGGCGTAATCCAGGGAGACCCAGACTTTTTGACAGTAAAGGTGCGAAATGGAGCGTGATTGTTATACGCACTAGTCATAACGTTGGTAAAGATGGAGACCTTACTATCGATGCCCTGCTGAAGCGTTATGGTTTCCCAGTCGTGAGCCGAAAGATCTGCCAAAAGACGATCAATGCAGAATGATCTATAGCACCGACGGGTAATTTTAGCTGGCCCCTGGCGAGGGACAGGAAATGCGAGCGAAGCAAATACCACATCATGCTTGGAGATCTCCGGACAGTGCTCCTGTTTGTAGCTGGTAACGAGCGAAATATCCGAGACGCAGATGTAATCTATGGCGGTGTGAGACTCATCCCGATGGTGCGTGGCATCAAATGGTACACGCTCAAGATTGCAGCTCAGTAGCGAATCGTAGAGCGTATGCCGAGGCGAAGATGGCTTGAGCCAATCGATGTTGAAGTAGCTCATTAAAATCGTGAAATCAAAAGATTTGTTACTGAACAGGATAAATTTTTCGACATCGGACCAGTATCCACAACATGGTAGGCTGTAGATAGTGCCGCAAAGGATCTTAACACTACCCACGGAAAGCTCCAAAAATAAAAACTCGGGACGCTTTACATATACATCGCTTTGAACAGAGCGACCGACTTCACGGACAGCAATAGAATTATGCACATACACGGCCACAACTCCACGATCGATGCTTAAGCGGTCGACACGAAACAGATTAGAATTCGGGATACCAACAAGGTTCGAGGCGATAGCGGGCTTGAGAAAAGACTCAGAAATGCCAAGAACATGGATTTTGTTTCTAACGACAATGTCTTCAATGTCATGTAAATGTCTCGATAAAGATTCAGCATTGGAATGACAAAAATTCATTACAAGTGGGGCCGATACTGATGGAGCCTATCAGTATCATTCGCCATAGTTAATCGAGGCCGATTTTTGCTGTATTTTCGCATGAAGAACTGAGCATTTAGACTTGTCAAAAGCCGCATGCTTAGTGTCAGTAAGGCTATTAGATTTACAGTTTGCGCAACACAACGGTTTCGTACCACGACGTTTGAAAATTATGCCGAGTCAGTGCGATGGAACTGTTGCAGCCGATAAAAAACACAGCTGACTGCCGAGCACGAAGAAAAACCTGCACTGAACAGCGAAGCCAGGGGAGTCGAAGACGCCGATCTAAATCCCAGGTGAATGGAGGAGGCTGGAGGCCCGATGACAGCAGCCGGTAACAGCAGTCGAAGTCGTCACAGTGTAGAGGTTAGGGCAACATCGTTGGATATAAAAATAGCTCCTGTTTTTTAGGTAGGAAGCTTAGAAGCCGCTGGAGCTACTTTCTGGTGACAACACTCCGAGGAGTGAGAAAACTGGTTAAATACAAGAATCAGAGCCAGAGCAGTAGAAAAGACGTTGCGCACTTACCACCACAGGGGAGAGAGAGAGGAAAGTTGCCCTCGAAGGAGCATCTTCGGTTCTCTCAACCCCACGGGAGCTAAGAAACTCGCTCTGCCACTCACGCGAATGTACTATATACCTACCGTACGAACGCGTTCGCAGGTCTGACGGGCCGGCGTTTATCCTGTCAACACGCCACTCCTTGCGAGCGCTCTTTTCTACAGCGGCAGCAGCGTATTGAAGCACCGTCCGCCGCTCTCTGTTGACTGCTGCTATACTTACTACGTGTGCGCAAGGGGTAAACAAATATTGCCGCCGGCGTAAACTGGACGCGCAGTGTGTGTGTGTGTGTGTGTGTATATGGCGCGGCGTTTCGTTAAGACGCACTGCGACGCGCGCGGTTAGGATCCCGGTTTATATATAGCCGGAGAGAAGTTGCGCGCACGCTGCGGTAAGCTGCGGCGGCGGCTACGGGTATGTGCGCGCGTCCGGCTATATTGGTGTTTAGTACTTCGGGAAGGTCCGCACCGTCGCTGGATTCGTCCCCGGGGAGCGATGTCGCAGCGGTTTTCCGGCGGGATATTCTTAAGGGCTCGTTAATAAATTAACATACAAACGCGTGCGATCTTCTTTTGTTTGTTTTGTTTTTATTTATTTTTAACGAAGACGGAGAGGGCGGTTGTTGAATTACTCCGTTGGGTTATGGATGGCCGAATGTTCTTTGAAACCTGCCGCAGTGAATTTTTTAAAACCAGTGTCATCGACACGAGAGCAACCACTTTTCCAAACCATAAATTTCACCGCACACGCGCCGAAAATCCGCGTTATTTTTGAACTCCCTTCCCGCTGGATTAATTCAGATTACCAGCGTAAAAACACTCTTACAATTTGATATCCGCGTATAAAAGAGTATGCCAAAAAGCCATCAATATATACCCACGCTCGCCGCAACGACAGGCATAAACCGACCGCCTCGAAATAAAACGCACTCCACCATACACACCGCAGCGAGGGAAAAAAAGCACTGCGGCGCCCCGAAAATCCCCGCATACATAAAAAAGTGAGAGAGAGAGAGATCTAAACCTGCGCGCACGACGGATAATCTCTCTAATAAATGCAAATCCTACAACTTTATAACTCTCGGGGCGCACAATAAATGCATGACTAATGCTTAACGATCATGACGACTCTCCGCTGCTGCGAGAGAGAGAGAGAATTCAAGATCGCTCGCTCGCTCGCGGGCGGCGCAATAAATACCTACGCCGCGTGCGAGAGTAGCGCGCTCGTAAAAGTCCGTGTGCACGAAGACGCGCGCGGGAATTACGAGGCTCGTACACGTCAATCCCTCTCTCTCTCGCTTCTCTTCTCGTTTTATACGCTCGCCCTAGCAGTATGCCGTGATCGCGTTAACGACTGCTACTCGAAAACTGCCTCTCCCCGGCCCTTCACCCGTCTATCTTGCACTCTGTTCTGTGTGCGCCCCTGCGTGTGTGTCTATTCGCAGGAGGTATTTTCGACGATAAAAAGGAAGAGGAGGAGGAGAGAGGGAGAAGAGTGCTTCGATGGTGTAATTAATAATTTGTGTTTTGAGAGCTATACAAGAGCGCGTGCGTTTTAGCTCGAAAAACGTGCAGATGTGCAGCATGGCATTCTCTCGCGTTCTTTCTTTGGACGAAGAGCGTATATAGCTTTTATTTCTCGATCAATTAATCGCGTATTTTATTCGTACGCGCTGTCTATGTACACGATGACACGCCGTCGAGCTCCGCGAAGTATTTAAAGCCCCCGTGCGCGATCGCTGCGCGTGAAATTTAATAACGCGCGTTTAGCGTCTCATCAATTCATTAATTCGGCACTTTCACCGAGCCATTGAAGAGTTTACGTCCTTCGCGTACCACCCCCACCCCCCAAGATTTAATAACACTGCCACTATAACCCTCTTATACGCCTTCCAATCATCGAATTCCTCAGCGACATCGACATACGCGCGACATGTTAATTTCGAATTATAACGCCCCCGGGCACCCGTCCGCTCCCGCTCTCTAAATCTAAAATCTGTCAGGCGGACGGTCCGCCATCGCTCATTTGCAGCGCAAATATAAATCTGTCCGGCGCGCTGTCTGTTTGCGTCCGCTCGGCTGAAATTATTGGCTCGCACACGAGCGAGCGAGGGTGTGGGTGTGTATGTGTGTGTGCGCAGGATCAAAATTAAAGCGCGATTAAGCGCGGTAACGGAGGGTTGTCGGGAAATCACACGCGCGCGAACCCCGGAGCTTAATCAACGGCGAGTTGTGTAGCGAGAGAGAGAGAGAGAGAGAGATGGAGAGAGATATTGTTTCGCGAGAACGGCGAAGGATGAAGGGTCGTGACGTTGGCGATTGAATTTCTTCCAGAGTACCGAGAGGGTGGTTTATTACGGGTGACGTGTAGTGGAACTGTAAAGTTTGAGTGATTCCGAGAGGTTTATTACCGATATATTTTCCTTTCACTTGGAATCAATTAAATAATTTTATTGGGATCCGAACCGATGGGGAATTCAAGTGAAAAGGTAATGGAGAAGATCGAATTACAAATAATTACCTCTCGAAGTGACCCGAAAACCTCCGAAAATATTAATAACTCGAGCAGTAACCGCGTATACGTATACTCACACATAGACGAGCACATCCCACTTACCCGCCGACAAAACTCCAAATATACCCACCTCATTAATTCTCCCCTCCCCCATTCACTCGCTCGCTCACCGCGTCCATTCAATGCCCGCCCCATCCACGCGCTCCCCGAAAAAAGCTCCCCCCTCTCTCGGCAATTATCAATATCATCCGCATCCACGTACATACACTCAAACACGAGCGGTTCCCTCCCCCCCTCTCTCTCTCTCCCACTCACTCGAGCGCGCCGTCTGAATAAAAGAAAGAGCCACCCCCTATATATGTATATATACGCGAGAAAGAGATAAAAAAGTCACAAAAGAAAATCCATAACAACCGAGCCAATTACCCGTATACATCCCATTTTTTTCACCGCTACCACTACTACACACAAGAGCAGCGACGGCAGCGGCAGCAGCTCCGCCTTGTACACACACACAGAAGAAATCTGTAAACGAGCTGTGCGCGCGCGCGTTCTGCCGCTCAGCTCTCCGGTCTCATTAACATCCGCTCGCGGAAGCGACCTCATTAGAGGCCTCGCGCGCGCCGGTAGGTTTAGGCCTATGGGCTTAGCAGGCTACTACCACCACTACTACCGCTGCTGTTGTCATTGTTTGCCCATCGTGCCTTATTATTAGCACAATGAGGTGCTGCGCCGCCACCGCCGCCGCCGAGCTGTACGCGATCGCCCGAGCGCCTCTTTATACTCGAGCACACACTTTCAATGTCACTTCCTGACACGTATATATATACATATAGTAGGTGAGCGTGAGTGAGAAGGCTTGTTATGTACGTGGGTGTGAGTGTGCACGAGGTGGTGGTGGTTGTGCTGGCTTCGAGATTTTTGTATGCCTTTTTGATTTACGAGTGATTTATGGCGTGTAGGAGAGAGGGGGTGATATTGTTTGCGCGATGATGATTGGCGGGAGTGATTGCTTGATTACGTATACGAACATTATACGCGGCGGGATCGGATAAACAGGCTCTGTGCGTGTGTGTGTGTGTGTGTGTATGTGTGTGTCTGCGTGTGTGTCTGTGCGTGTCTGTGTGTGTCTGCGTGTGTGTCTGTGTGTGTCTGTATGTGTGTGTGTGTATGTGTACACTAACGACGCGAAATACAAAATAGATAATTGGTACTTTAGCGCATAGTGACAGTTTTTATATCGATGTCGTGTGTGTGTGGGTGTGTGTGTGTGTGTGTGCATGCGCGCGAGTGTATATAGGTATCGATTGAATAGAGAGAAAATATTTTCAACGACCTAATATTTGCCATTCAATTAAGGGGTTATTTCATACGGAAAGCTGTTGCTTTTTTCAATATAAACGCGTTTTTTTTTTCGCCTATATGTATCTATACACTCACCTACATAGCTATTTTCGACAACGAAAAATCTCCCGGTAAAGTGTGCGCGCGCGCCCGCACACAGCTATAGATATATAATCCTGTTATATAAAGTGAAAAACAGCCTTGTTGATCGGGTCGCAGATGCTCTCTCTCTCACTCTCACTCTCAAGCTATCGAAAATTTTTCGAAAAACTGGGTCAATGCGTTTAGTAGAAAAACACTTATTACTCTCACCGTCCTGAACGAACTCAAATACGCGTTCACACCCTCACGTATACCTACCTCATCCGACTCTTTCAGCTCGCAAATCAAAAGCGTGCATTCAATTACAAAAATAATTCAAAACCAACAACAACAATAGCACCAATAGCAGCGGTATCCAGCCTCCAGCTGTAAAAACAACCCTCTCACATCAATCTCCTCTCTCTCTCTCCACACATCACACACACACCCATCCCTCTCTCTCTTTAATTACAAATCCACGAGAGGAGGAACGGAAGGAAGGTGCGTGCGTGCGCGTGCAAACGCGAGAAAAAGCTGCGTTTTCATCCCCGGCACATTACCACCGGAACACGCGCCCCGAGCACGGGGGCAGAGGTGGCCAGCACACGCAAAGAGGATTAACCCCTACGCACTAGTCCATCCATCTCCTCTCTCATCGACAGGCTGCTGCTGCTGCTGCGTAGCTGTACCTCTCTCTCCCTCTCTTTGAGTCCGTCCGATAATGCGATCGGCTCGTCGCGAAACACACACACACACACACACACACACACACACACACACACACACACACACACACACACACAGACAGACACGTGTGGTCCTGCGCTAGCGTAATTGGCTCGTTGTCGTCGACGTCGTAGTCATCCGCTGGAGCTGCTACGCGCGCCTCTCTTTTCCGCACGCGCGTACGGCGTAGAGAGAGAGTTTGCACACTCACGAGGAGGATCGATCGATCGGCCCTCTCGGCTCGCGCTATTATTTACGGGCAATTTCGGGGAGGGATTAACGGGGGATGACTCGCGGCCGGCCGTGATTCTTCATTCGATTAAAGGCGCGCTACACGCGAGCGAGAGGCTGCGTACACTTCGTCCGCGGCGTGCGCCCCCGGAGTTTATGGATTTTTCCTAAGCGCGCGAGAGTGGTGTATTTTTTTTTTCTCTTCTCTTGGCGATGTATATACATGAAGCGTTTGTGTTGCGTGTATACGCGCGCGTGGCGTTAGTTAATCGTTTCATAATTGGAACAACGCATGAAAGCGCCGCTTTGTTTGCTTTGTGTCGACAAGGTAGACGCGCCGTCGACGTCGGCGCTCAACGCTTTTTTCTCGTCGTACACTGCAACAGCTTACGCGCGCTTCTTTTTTTTTTATTATTCGCACGCTTTCTCTCTCTCTCTCTCTCTTGTGAACAAGCGATCCATTGAGGAGGCATGATTGGGTACGCGCGTGGATTTTCTATTTTATTTTATTTTTATAACTCTTAACAATTTTTCATCCCATCGAGAGAGGCAGCTAGCAGCCGATGCATTCATTTCGCTCAGGTGTCGGGGGCCTATATAGTCCGTTCGGAAATACACATACGTACGCATGTGTCTATAATATTTATATACACACACGCACGTCTATACCAATGTACCTGCGCCACAATGGACTGCTTAATTGTTCGGCGAATACATCATTGCTCATACACTCTCCCTCACGAAAATACCATTAGTTTTATTCGTATATTAAAGATGCAGCGCGCCGCTACTGAGCCATCAGCTGATTGATTTATTTATTGCCCGGGCGTGTGTATGTATCCTTTTTGTTTGCTGAATTTCAGCAATTAGAGAGGGGACGCGTGCGTATTGTTTTCCTTTCGACGAAAATTGAATTTTCGGCGTAAAAAGGACGTGTAACGATATAATGGTATGCGGGCTTTCAGCGTTAAAATATATATTCTCTGTATAGGTTTTATGTATATGTGTATACACACACACACACACACACACACACACACGCGTGCACACGTCATCGTTCTCGCGATGTATCTTCTTTTTTGTATCTTGTTACGGTGTGTAACCGAATACGAGGAAAGGGGTTGCTCCAAAATAGGACACCAAAGTAACACATTCCCGCGTTTCGGGGGTGAGGCTATAGGACTCGGGCTGCATGCGTATTTTCTTTTTTTTTGTTTCTCCACGTAATAAATATCCCCACGTTCTTCTCGGCAAGATACATGTTTACTCGCGAAAAAAAAACGCTTTCATCTAGATTATACGGGCGGCCTAGGCGCGCGCGCGTATACGCCACTTTCTCTCTACGTTGCATATCCGCATTCTTACGCACGACCGTGTGCCGCCTTCCTTTTAATTTTGAAATTAATTAAAGACGTGGGTAAAATTTTTAATGAAACACCCTCTACTGACCCCTCCCCCCACCCCCGGCCTTCCTTTTAATTATACAACAGCATATTCAAAATTGCAACTTTTACGTTTCAATGTAATTATTTTTAGCGAATGTATACTCTCTAAAGTTGAATTAGTGAAAATTGCTCCACCATTTCAATTAGTAGAAAAAACTACTAATTTATTAGTGAATATTCACTATTTCATTAGTGGTTTTTTAAAAACTACTAAATGAAATAGTGAATATTCACTAATAAATTAGAAGTTTTTTCTACTAATTGAAATGGTGGAGCAATTTTCACTAATTCAACTTTAGAGAGTATATATATATATATATACACTACTTATGCCTGCCGTATATTTTTCATTACAAATAATATATTATACGCGAGGGGGTTCTTGTGCATTTCCCTAAATTATTCATTCCCAGCGCAGTCTAACCCATTAACAACAACAAATAAAAAAAAAAGTCGATTATGATAAAACGTACTTCCTTCCTTATATATATCTCTCTCTCTCTCTCTCTTCTCTTTCTCTCTCTGTCGGTAAACGGATAAAAACACGAGCGTCACGAGCTAAGAAAACGGAAGCACCTAGAGAAGAGAGAAGCTTCTACTACTTCTTCTACTTCTTCTCCTCAACAGCAGTAGGAGCCAATTAATTAAAAATTCGAAAATTAATACAGCGCTCGCGCGCGCACGAGACGTTAAATCCATAACTCAAACTCACTGCAGCCGAGAAAGAGAGAGAGAGCTCTCCCACGCGCAAAGGAAAAAAGTACACGAAGACGCGATCCCTGGCGAAGAGCGTAAGAGAGAAAAAAAAAGAGGAGAGCGAGACGCGCAGAGTGAGAACGAGTTAGCTGAAAAGTTGAGCCGAAGAAAGAGAGATAATAAACGAGTGAGAGTGCGAGAGAGAGACCCTGGAAGTTTGTTCTCATTTCCTTATTTGCGCTAGCGCGAGCTAGCTGGCCCCCGCCTCTTCCCCATTCGCAATTGACCTTCTCTGTTTCTCTATCTACACACACACACACATATATATATATAGCTAACGTCCGAATTAATATGGATGCGTATGCGCGTTTATCTGTATTGCAGATGTGCGACCTCGAAGATGAACTTCAGGGAGAAGGAGAAGCAGGTGCTGGACCACATCCTCGGCCCTGGCAGTTACGACGCCCGCATAAGACCGAGCGGCGAAAATGGCACAGGTAATTACGGCCCGGCTGAGCTGGCACACGCACACGATTTTACCAAAGTATATACTTAATACTTAACTTTTACTCTATTTTTTTTATATATACTATACTATACTATACTACTATAATATATGCATATATAGGGTTTACAGTTTGTATACACACGATATACGTATAGTAGGGCGTGTATACGAGGTGTGCATATTATATACTCGTTTGTACAGGCGAGGAAACCCTTTGTTTTCAACACTGCCACTGAGATAATGATGTTAAGGTGATTGTTATGTGAGTAGGTTTATTTGTAGGGTGCTATATAAGGGTGTATAATGCTCTGATTATGGTATGTAGGCAGGATGAGTTTTTGTTTTGACACTTCTTTTTTTTTTTAATGATCACGAGACAAGGAAGAAGCGGTAATGTAAGAGCGTGTTCTGAGTGTGATTATTATTAACAAACGAAAAAGCGTAATAAAGTTCAGGCTTTGTGTAGGATATTATATATGAGCTTCAATTATGTTCACCACATATACATAATAACAATGTGATTCGAAACACACAGTACACGATGATATATACATATGCAACTGTCTACACGAAACACGACAAAGTTTACACTGAAAATTACTGACAAACAATATTAACAACTTGATGGAAAATCAAATGTTTTGATCAATTAAAATGCTAATGAGAACAAAAGACTGTATTATACCAGGAACGATTTTCCTCCAAAATATAAAGGGATGAGAAAACACTCAATCGACTTGCTCGCTCTATATGAACGGAGGCGCGGAAACGCTTAAAAAAATAAATTGCAACACTTTTACTTCCGGTGGGAGATTGCCAATTTATGCAAAAGAATTCGAAATTGGATCCGCCCAAAAGTTTTATTTCCTTAATTAGCTCGCGCGAAATTGGTCACTTGGTATTCATGCGAAACGTCAGAGTTCTCCATAAGTATGCAAATTTCGAAAGTGCATTTTTGTCAATTCCAACTTTAAGCCATATCCCCATATGTGTTATTTCGAATAGCATTAGGTATTCGTCCGTATGGCGAGGCGAGAAAATTTTCCGATTAGCAAAAATTGGAGTATTGCAATTTAAACGCACTGCGGTAACTTTAACAATGTAAAATGTTACTTTTCACACAATATGTATATGCCGCAAAAAGCATTTGTTTCACAGTACTTTACGAGCCTTTAAATTGCAATAAACTTTGTTTCTGTCTGGCCTCAGCTAAAACCCTTGTTTATTTACGATATCGCCGATCTACAAACATTTCCACTGCACCGTTGCGCGCGGAAAACTGCACCTATATACTATTTGTAGAGTCACGCGCGGGCAGTAAAGTTTACCGGAAAAAATCGCCGTCAAAAGTTCACGCGCGACAAACGGGTTTATTTTGCCGCGCGCGAGCGCGCAGGTCAGGAATCTCAAATGTTTACGTATAGCGATATTTTTAAAGTTTGGGTTCTCGTACACATGACCGCCGAAAAATCGCGCGGCCGCGACAAACTTTCCGCGAACGATTCTGTTTTGCCCGTCAGCTCTACGATATCTATATGATATATGTTTCCACACCGAAAACACACCTTATTCATTTTGATAAGCTAACAATTCTCACGTACTTATACAATTATACATATATATATGTGCTCTCTTTATATACACACTTGGCGTATACAGAACCGGGCGCGCACTCAAGGCAACCGGCGTCCGCTAAAAACCTTCCATAAACGAAGAAGAAGAAGAAGACGCGCATCCGTCTAACGGAACACATATATACTGCAACTCCGCTCCGACCTGGAAAAACTCGCTACATGCATCGCTCGCGCGAAAGAGAAGAAAATGCTGCATCGCCCTCCGAGGGGGGAAAAAAAGAAGAAGCAGCCGCGCGTGGCGGCAAAAACACAGGGACGAAACACACTCAGCGTAAAGTCGCCTTCGTCGTTGCCGCGATCGCTTTTGCACCAAGCGCAGAGGAGGAGGAGAGGAAAGGGAAAGAACTCGATTGCGAATCGCGTAAAAAAGGGGGACATATAAAGGCAAAGCGAGCGAGCGCGTGAACGCGAAATAAAGTAAAATAAGAATGAAAATGAAATAGAGAGAAAGTCTTTCTTTCTTTCTGACTCTCTCTGTTTGAATACGCCTCCATATGTATGTGTGTGTGTGTGTGTGTGTGTGTGTGTGTGTGTGTGTGTGTGTGTGTGTGTGTGTGTGTGTGTGTGTACATATATATATATATATATATATATATACACACTGCAGAGAGAGAGACGTATAGGCGATGGTTGAAAGCCATCGACGTTACAGAGAGAGCAAGAGCAAGAGAGAGAGAGAGAGAGAGAGAGAGGGCATAGTCGCGCGAACTCACGAAAGGGCGCGCGGGGAGAGATAGGGGCGTAGTCAGCATAGCGCGCCGGCTTAATGGAGAACGCGCGGGCCGAGGAGCGAGCGAGAGAGCGACGCCGCTGATTAGAATCCTAATTGACAATTAAGAACAAGCAACTACGCCATTACGGCGAGTGATTGCGCGATTGCTCTTTCATATATAGGGTTCTCTCTTTCTCTCTCTCGCCCCTCTCTCCCTCGCCTTCCCCGATAAACGATTTCGACGGCACGGCGACGACGACGACGCCGTATTTCCAGTACCGCGATCAAAGGGACGACGATGGGAGCTTTTTCGAGAAGTCGCGTGGCTGTAGAGAGGGAGTGTGGGTGTATACGTGTGTGCAGCGGGGCAATCAATTTACGGCGATGCTGGTCGTATCTGCGGAAGAGAGTTGCGCCCGCGGAATTTGACGGGAGGGAAGGTATGCGCGCGTGCCTGTAAATTGATCGGGCGGAGATATAGAAGGAGAGAGGGAGGGGGTGACGACTTATTTGGAGGTGAAGAGGGGGGGGGGGAGTTGTGCACGGAGAGAAATTTTAGAGTAAAAATTATCAAGGTGCCTTGGTAACGCATGGACTGTCAAAAGCCGTGATATTCCCAAGTTTCTAATACAATTTATAAGTTTCCCAGGAAAAACTACCATAACCACTTAAAAAAATTACCAAATTATCTGAGTAAAAACTACCAGGTACACTCGTAAAAATTGAGATCTAGTCATTTTTACAAGGTTATAGGACTTTTTTGACTAAGAAAACTGATCAATTTTACTAGGTGACTGATAAATTTTACCAAGTAACTTGGTATTCGTCAACTCGCACATGGGCACTGCGCATTATTGTGTTTCAGATGACTGCTGTTAACAGCTTCCGTAGCGCAGTCGGTATAGGACGTCGGACTTTCGACCCAAAGATCGTCGGATGGCGAATTCCGCTTCTGTAAAAATTTTTTTCAGTTCAATGTTTTTTCATCCTCGTTTCTGTTTCTATTTCTACATTAAAATACTATATATCCATTCATATGGATACAAAAAATTAATTTTTTAAATTTACATTAACTAAAAAAAATTTTACCAAGGCACTTTGGTAAAAAGTTTGAAATTGTCAGTCTGTCTATCCATTACCATAGAAACTGGTAATTTTGTCTCGAATATTTGTAATTTCCACTACAAAATTTTTCTCCGTGTGGGATAGATGAGAAGTGAGAAATTTTTCGATGTAAAAAAGGTGGGTCGAGAAGTTCGTTGACCTTCGAGTGAAGGTTCGTGAAGTGATTTGAAATTTAATTCAAGTTTAATGCAAGATAACTTCAATCGATTTCAAAGTTCAACCAACTTTTCGAATCCGAACCGTAAAAAAAAAAGCTCGATAAAATTCCTCCCCCCACCTGACACCTCTTCGTGTACTCCCCTTCCCACGCAACTTCCGCCACGCGTTCGCACGAAATTTGTATCTGACAGATTTCAGGGAATTAATCGATAGCTGATACAGTTGCTAAACTTCATTACAGCCGGCAGCCTCCGACGTCAATTTTCTCGAAATATGGCCTCTAACCCGACTCTCTCTCTCTCTGTCTCTCTCTCTACGCGATCACAAAAGCCTCAATTACGAATTCAATTAACGGACAACAAAAGCGTTCCGTTTGCACCCTTATAAACGTATATATATCCACACATGATGCGTGCGTACATTATTATACTTTCCTTCGATATAAGTATACAGTAATCCCGGAAAGTATAACGAGACGGCGAAATTCTTACCTCCGCTGAATTTCTTTAATTGCATTCGGAGCAAGAGGAGGGGGACGCGGCTTCCGCGTGCGCGAATTGGAAATGAGAAATAGCCGGGAATCCGACGGGGCCCGGGCTTTTGTGCGAGCGTCTGCCTCTCTGTCTCTCTCGTCGACCGAGTGAAAAATTTCTCGAGAGCTGAAAGAGGAGTACCTCGTTTCTTATACATATATACGTATATATACGTCTTTCTCTCTCTCTCTCTCTCTCTCTAGCGGCAGGGGAAGGGGAAAGAGAGAAAGATTCCATATACCCCACGGCAGCCTCCGTTCAGTTATTTCTTCATACTTTTCCGTGCCTGCGCTCGCTCGCTCCATTTTTCTCTTTCTCGCGCGTAATCCGAGAGAATGCATTTCGAATGCTCCGCGTTTTGCATTTCGAACCTACATACACAACGCGTATATATACGCGTTCCCTCTCTCTCTCTCTCTCTCGTTTGTTGTAATGAATGTTTAGAGCGCTTTTGCGAGAGGGAAAGAGAGATTTTTTCGGGCGAGGGAAAAGCCTCTTTCCCGCCGGAAATGTGATTTCGTCGCTGGATCAAGGGAAAAAATGATTTTCCCGCTCGTCGGTGAATTGTATACAGCAACGAGAGAGTGAGCCTCCCTTTTTCGCCTCCTCCTGTTCGCTCCATTACAAAGCGCGTAATCGCAGATCGCGTTTAATTAGATTACTATTTGCCGAGCTCCGGGACGAGCGGGATTTCATTTTTCGAATGTCGTTACGTGCTTCTCTCTCTCTCTCTCTCTCTCTCTCATCTCACAATAACATAAACCACCGAGTATACGCGAGAGTGCACGCGTTTTGACATCCCACGCGCGAGTACGCAACAGCGCCGGTAAATTAGATTTGTTATGGCACTTGTTGTTCGCCTCTCCCCCTCCCTCCGATCCGCCCTTCGCCTTGATGAAATTGCAACACATAGCCGGGATTCCTTCTTTATTGACTGCGGAAATTCCTCCGCGCTCGTTCGCAACAGCTCTCACAATTAACGCGCGGCTAAAAATAGATTCTTCGACCACGATGATCGGTTCTCTCTCTCTCTCTCTCTCTCTCTCTCTCTCTCTCTCTCTCTCTCTCTCTCTCTCTCTCGATAAAGGCTAATGCGCGAGGCAGCGGGCGCTCAAACAAAATTCCTAATGCGGATGGGAGAGAGAGCGGGTGTGCGCCGACGTAATTACCGGCGATCAGAGGATTGAACGGACAAACGAATGGGATGCGCTCCGGGAATCTCGGTAGTGGTGCGGAGAGAGAGAGAGAGAGAGAGAGAGAGAGAGAGAGAGAGAGAGAGCGAGAGAGAGAGAGAGGGAGAGATTGAATAGATTGATTGTTTAACAAATAAATCCGTGAGTGTCTTCGGATCGGAAGCTCTCGTGTGATTTCGGTTTCAGTGCTTTGGTGGGGAGGAGACGAAAATTAGAGTTGGAAATTAATTTACAAAGTCGAGCGTATTATAAAACCTGTAAAATTTAATTGTTAATTGCAATAGTCGAGGAAAATTTCCCCGCGTTCTTGGGAAAGTTTTCAATATCGCTCGAGAGCATCAGCTCGCTCGCCAAGTTTGCCGAGACGATTACCGAGGAAATGGTTTTTAAGATATTTTCGGGATCACTAATTACGCGAATTGTAATATTCCGAGTAGCTCGTTCTCGTAACGAACTCCCTCTTCCACCCTTCTACTCACGCTCTTCAACTCAAATATTTGCCTCCACCCACTTCCTCCCTCTCAAGAAGCTCCTATTTTTGTGAATTATGGATCTCGCGCTTGCATCTCTCGGCAACGAGCTCCGATTCGCCGTACAAACGCGCCTAATAAAAAAACAATATTTGACCTCGCGTCTTAAACCTCTCCTCTCCTCTCCCCAGCGTAACTCTAACCCCCTCTCAGACATCAAACGCGCAAATAAACTCTCTCCCTCTCTCTCAAAAACTCGTCTACATACACGTATACATTATACCTATACACCAAGCTTTACATCCAGCTAGTAAGGGCACCGAAAAAAAAAGCGCGACTGGGCCAAAGAATTACGCATTCTCAAGGTGTCGCGTAATTGGAGCACTCGGTCAGGCGCAACCGATGCCTCTCGCGCTGCATAATCGGCCACTGCCTTTCTCTTCTCTCTCTCTCTCTCTCTCTCTCTGCATTATGAATAACGCGAGCGCGATGAGTGGATCAAGGCCGGACGTTTCGACGGTTTTTCCAGCACCCCCCCCCCCTCCGCCCGTCCGTCAGCCCACTACGCGACGGCCTTGCCGCAGCAGAGGTCGACGAAAGCGCAAGTTTATTTTTAGGCGCGGGCAGGCGCAGCCCTCTTTTTTCGCGAAGTTCCGTCGCTTGTTTACGCAAGGAGAGACAGAGGGGGGGGGGCGATGAAGAGGAGGAGAGGGTGGTACTGATGCAATTATCGTGCGCGCCGCGTATTGACCGTGGGGACACGGGATTTATTTTCGGCTGATAAATCAGTAGGGGTTGTGTGTGTGTGTGTGTGTGTGTGTGTGTGTGTGTGTGTAGTGCGCGATTGGTTTGCATTCGGAGTTACATGCTTTGTGCGCATGTTTATCTTTTTTACGGGGCGAGAGGGAGGGGCAGCCGCTGGTCGTAAAGCTCGTGGGAGACGCATATAAAACCGTGTTTTTGTCCCCGTGTATCGCGGAAAATAGGATGACACGCTGTATCGGAGTAACTTGAGAAGTGCCATTGACGGGGCGAAAATAAAATTTCGTGTCCTCCGATAATCGCACCACTCGAGAACAAACAGCCATTCAAGTTCAAACTAAAAAAAAAAATTAAACGAAAGAAGAGCGCAATAAACTTCGGCGAGCTCTCGCTTCCTCTCTTCTCTCTCAAGTTTTAAATGGAATTTTCAAAAATTAATAGGATAAACTTATCCACTTATATGAGGCGCGGGCGTTCTTCGCCGCCGGGGTTATACGCGGAGGGGATTTCCAAGTTCCCCGAGTTAATAAAGAGCGCGCGAGAGGGAGGAGTTCCCGAAAATTGCGGGCGTTGCACTTTCGAAAAATCCAGCGAGAACATTCGCGTTTCCGAAAGAATCGACAATCTTGTAAATCCTCTGAAGCGAAGAAAAAAGAAAAAGAAAAAGTATACAGTTATAATAAAGAAATAATCGAGGCGGTCGCGTTTATTTAATCACGCAGCGTAGCCCCCCGCGTGTGTGCACGGGGTCGAGGGAAGAAAATGATCCAATCCCCGGGTATACACACATACACATACACTATATACACCTACTGAAAAAAAGGCGCGCAAGAAGAGCGCGAATTAATCCAGCGCGAGAAAAGATAGTACGAGGTAAAGGGGAGAGAGAGAGAGAGAGAGAGAGAGGGAGACACACACAGGTAACAAAAAATAAAGCTCCCGCGCACGTACCCACTCTATCTATCTATCTATCTATATATGTATGTGTGTATATATACACACACACACACACACACACACACACACACACACACACACACACACATCTACGAAAGAACGAAGCGTTCCCCAGAGCTCGCGCGCGGGAGGGCGAGGCGAGCCACTTAACTCCCACGACACTCGACTCTCGAGCTATGCGGCCGGAGATAAGAGCCTGCGCGCGCGAAAAAGAGCATCTCTTTCTCTCTCCCTTCCTCTAGGTCTTTTAGAAAATTGCACGCGCGCGGGCGGGGGAGGGACAGCGGCCGTGTGCACGTGTGCGCGGGCGTCGATGCGCCGCCGGTGGCTAGCTGCTGGCTTGTTATCTCGCCGCGCGTAATCAGCGCCGTTGATTTTCGGTGTGTGTTACGTTGGATCGAGTGTTTTTGGCGTCGTCGTCGTCCTCTTCTTCTTCTTCTTCTTCGTCTACTTGATGTAAAAGTTCGTAATGGAGTCGAAGAGATTGCTTTTTAATTCCGGTACAGCGGCAGGAGGCCGCGGCGCTGGTATAAATTGCGCGGAGCAAGGAGAGAGAGAGGAAGAGAGCATTGAAGTCGCAAAAAACTTTTAAGTAAATTAAGTTAGGAGCTGACGGGCAAGCAGACAGCCGAGAGAGAGAGAGGGACGGAGGTATGGGCCACTTCATTTGCCGGAATTAATTTCGTGCGCTCAGCTGAAAATAAGACGGGAATTCTCTCTCTTCGTCTGTAAGTGACCGGTATAAGTGCGCGCTGTTTTCGCGGATTGTCGGGGCGGAGTTGTTTTCGCGGAGGATATATAATAGTCGATCGGTACGAAGAATATGGAGGGCAAAATCTCTCGGATGGTATATTGAGAGTGCTGGAGGATTTTTCCTCTCGCTCGCTTTCTTTCGCTAGCGGTATACGCTAATTGCGTCGGAAAACTCCTTTTGTGCCGGCAAAATGGATTCTTTTACCTTCTAGACGGGATTCGATTCGCGGATCTAGTTAGCGTATCGCCCGCTGCCGCGAGAACGAAATCAATCGCAGCAGTAGAGAGAGAGAGAGAGTAGCGTGCGCACGTCAGTCTGTCTGTCTGTCTGAAAGGACGACGGGAGAAGGTTTTGAGAATCCTCTTCGCCTTCTTTCTATATATATATATATATATATGTTTGAGTAAAATAAATCGATGCGATTGCGATCTCGCGGGAATCTACTCTAGCCGAGACGCTCGAGAAAAGTAGATTACCATGTATATATACATATACATACCTATTACATGCTTTAATTGGGACGAACGTTCTTCTCAAATTTTAACTTTTTTTCGTCGCGCTCGCGTTGGGTTTTTTCGTTCAACGTCGTCGACATCTCTTGAAAAAATATATATATACACAGACACACAGACGAGCGGTAAAAATTTTTTGTCGGCGCTCTGTCGCTCGCGTCCCTTTGATTTCCCGGAACATAGAGCGTGTATCGATTCGAATGACGTTTTTTTTTTTTGTCGCGGAGGCAGGCCCTGTAAGCAACATCAATCCGAGCTCCCCTTTGTTGCATGCGGCGTGTACGCGCGTGCTCTGACAATCGCATTGTGTAATTTTCGGATATGTGTCTATATGTATATTGTTAATTGTTATCGGCAATTTTGTTTCCACCGAGCGTCCTCTGCAACGCGGTTATTATCTTTGTGCAAGAGTTTTTGGACGTGACACTCACAGAACGGAGGGGTTTATTCGATGAAATGGACCGGGAGTTTCGTGTATACTTGTATACGTCGGTGCAGCTTTTTGGTAATGAGAAAGTCGCGAGGAGGAGCTTCTTACAGAAAGTGTAATACTCGTTTCGTTGCGCGAGATGAGGAAGAGAGGGAGGGATCAGGGAGGCGATTATTTTTGCCGTGTATTATATACGCAGCACGCGCCGACGCGCTTTCTCGCTTTCAACGAGATACCGGAAAAGGGCTGCAGAGGGTGGGCGAAGTTTAATTCTCTCCCGCTCCCTCCCGGCGACTGTACTCTCCCTAAACTGATTAACAAACAGAGGGAGAGAACTGCGCGCGCGTATATATACATTAATTTCGGGGCATAATACGCGCGCGCACGTGAACGCGTAATGTACACAGCGACGCGACAAAATAGCTTGAAATCCAGGAAGCGTATAAATTAACGGCTATGCCCAGTTCTCTCTCTCTCTCTCTCTCTCTCTCTCTCTCTCTCTCTCTCTCTCTCTCTCTCTCTCTCTCTCTCTCTCTCTCTCTCTCTGTCTTTTGCTGTAGTGTGTATAAGCGAATGCACACTTATACAGAGAGAGAGTATCGCACGCAGATATACAGACAAACAGACTCTCTCTCTCTCTCTCTCTCTCTCTCTCTCTCTCTCTCTCTCTCTCTCTCTCTCTCTCTCTCTCTCTCTCTCTCTCTCTCTCTCTCTCGCACCTGTACGCGAATGATTTAACCGTGGGATGAATTTTAATTATGCTAATAGGAGATTAGATAGCGCGCGCTGTACGTATATCATCATACGCGCGCATGTATACACATACATAGACATGTACGAGACGGCAACGACGGGACTGGCGCGTATATACACATACACAGACACACACACACACACACACACACACACACACGCGCAGAAACTGTCAGAGTTTTGTGTGTATGTGTATGTGTATATGTGGGCTCGACGATAATCGGGCCTATGTATCGATCGGCAATAATTTTAGTAGAGCACATATATATTTATTTAGGAGCACTATATACTCACACGATGTATGTGTGTGTTTCTCTATACTATATAACGCGTGTGATATATCCCCTTGATTGACAGGATTTTCACGCTGGAGTTTACGTTTATATTATACATATTTTTTATATTAATGTGTACTGTTTTCAAGGTAGAGAAGGTATACTCTCACATGTTTATACACACGCTCAGCACTTAAATTAGAATACTATACTACATTGATGTTTTTTCAATTATATATCACTTGTACACGAAATTTTTCTTCTATACCAATTGTTGTCGTTCGTTTTTACAATTTATCGCTCTAGAAGTTCTGGATTTTACACCAATTATTTTTATAATGCTGCTTCAGATATGTCACAATCAAACATAAGAACATATAAGTGCAATTTAATACAGTACCATGTCTCACTAGCACATGTTTCAACTTGTATAATAACATTAGCCTTAAAATACGGAGAAAATATGATTGCGATCAGTGTCACAAAAAAAAGTAGAGACTTTAAGTTGTATGTTATTGTGTTTAGAATTAATTTTTCAAAAGAAAGCTACACAATAAAAGCAACAAGTGAAGAAAGGTATGTGATGCAATACCGAGAAAAATTAAAACACTAAGGAAACGGGAAGATCCTTTGGTACAGCGTAAATAGGACAAGAGTAGTTCAGAATACAAGTAATCCTTAAAATCCAGAATACGAAACTTAACGTTTTCTGTACTCAGCGCCGTCCCGTTTTGTTTCCCTCACCGCGACACACTATACGGACTATACACCTTCCACCTCTTAACTTCAACGTTCGCACTACACAATACCGACTTTTACGCGACGCACCTTTAGCTACCATCGTACAGGAAAAAAAGCGCCTCTCTCAACGCCCAGGGGCCGCAAAACGCCGCGAGCCTTTTAACGTCCATCATCCGCTGTAGGTTCCAGAGATAGGGAAGAGTGGGAGGGGAGCGACTACAAAACCCAATCCGCGCGTAAGCCAAGCCAAAGCCCCGCAAACCGAATCGGAGCAACTCTCTCTCTTTCGGCCTCAAACAAGGCTCTCGGCGCGGTGCAATTTTTATAGGCGTTCGATGTACGTCAATCGCGGCCGCGGCGCGCAGGAGTGGGAGAAACCCGATCGAAAGCTTAATTCAGTCAGAGGCTCTCGCTACTCGCTCTCGAGTGGCCCCGCGCCCGATCGATCGAGTGTGTATATATACGTGTGCGAATGTGCGAGAGAGTACGTGTGGAGGTATATGGACGGGGGGTGAGTTGGGTCGGGACATTGGAATTTTTCGGTTAGGGGGTGAGGAGGAGAAATGAAAATGGGTGTGAGGGGGAGAGCGGTATGCGGCTTTTATTGCGGTTATTTTTGGGAATTCTTTGCGCGGGAAGAAAAATTATTGGGAGCCATCAGGTATGCCGGGAGCGAGGAGAAGATTGGCTTTATATTTGGTTTCGAAAGGAAACTTTCAAATACACACAGCCATCGCTCCGAGGTAGCTTAAAGACCAGTCGAGACCTTCGTGCAATTAAAAATCCCCGAAAAAGACGCAACCACTCGATCGAAAAAAGAAAGAACCAACGTATACCGCGTCTCCGCAGGCCCGGGATCGCAAACATGTGCGCCGAGAGCTTCGCCTCTCTCTCTCGTTTCTCCGAGTGCAACGATCACACCGCTCGCGCTCGCGCAGTAGCAGCGCGGCAGCCTCCCAGCGCCGGCGGAGCGAAGAAGAATCAGCGGCTCGATCGATCGACGGCGAGCGCCGCCGCGACCCGGCGACTACACCTGCCGCTGCTGCCGCCGCCCCACTCCACTCAGGGTGTATACGTGTCTGTGTACGAACGTACGTACGTGGCACACCGATCGCGCTCTTAAGGGCTCGTCTACAATGGGATGAAAGCTCTGTATTGTCGAGCGGTCGCGCGAGCGTTTTTTTATTCTTCTTCTTTCTTTTGGGGTTGCGCGCGTAGCGTGACCCCGGCGTATAGGTGCGATTATATGTATACGGGATGAGGCGGAGGGAATAAAACGTTGGAAAAAGACTAATTCTTCGGTTCGCGCGAGGTGTTGGCGCGGATAGTTTTAAGGGGGGTCGAGTTTCGCGATGGTCAAGGATGGCGAGTAAATGACGAAATTTAATGCCCTCCGGTGGTAGCATAGAGAGCTGTGGAGAAGAGAGAGAGAGAGAGAGAGAGAGAGCGGGACCACCGCCGCGTGTGTGTATATTTGCCAGTGTTGGTAATTAAATTTACGTAATGGCGAGTTCTTTCCCCGAGGTTCTTCTTCTCGTGGATGGGGGCAAGGCGAAAGTTTCGCGTATTTGCGCATAACTTTGTATTTTAGAATTTAATTAATTTTGGGATTTTTGATGATACACATATATATACGTCGTCCGCGCGTGTTTGCTTTGCTGTTCAAATAGTAATGTATTACCTGTATAGTATTTAGGAATTGCTCTGACGCGGAGAGAAGAAAATCTTCATCTTAAATTAAAATATTTCTCTTTTGTCGTACTCTCTCTCTCTCTCTCGCTTTCTCGGAGATATTTACGAGTAATAAGATACTTTCTCGATGAAATGGAAGCCCGAGAACGACGAGATTGAGACTTAATTTTCTTCCTCGATAATAGCTACGCCAAAATATCAATTCGCCGAGAAGTTCCAATCAATTAGACGCGCGACAACGTAAAAATACACTGTCAATATTACTCGCTGCCGCCGGGGTCTTTGTAAAGACTTTATTTCCATCTCTCTCTCTATGCCACCAAAACGAAAAAACAAAAACACACCTCGTCGGCCCGCTTCAATTAAAACCTCTGTTGTATAACAAATGTCCTCCCCCCTCCTCTCACTGTCTTCTCTCCAGCGTTCGATAAAAAGCAATCGCACAAATGATTATCCGGTATGAATCGTCGGGCGCGCGGGGGCGCGCGCGTTTAAAATTCAATAGTGCTTTAATGTATGCAAAGAAAATGCGCGCGCACACCGTCTCTGTCCCCGAAAAAGAAACAATTTTCCTCCAACTCTCTCCCACCCGGGCGATCGAGAATATCGAGTGCCGGCTTTTCGCGCTCTCCTCCTCCTCCTCCCTTATATAAGAAACAAGAGCCGCGCGGTGGGTTAGGAATGGAACGGCCTGGTAGTTCTCCCTCTGTATACGTGTATATCCGAAAAGTCGGAATTACGGTTATACTCGTATCCGCGCGCGCGCGTGTGTGTATCGATTGGAGGGCCGTCCGACCGGTTGTTGGGCTGTATCACTTAAGATAAGGAGGTTCCGAGAATGTAAGGTTACGCAAGCGCTCGAGTCGGTCCGATGTAATCGAAGGGTCCGCCGTTGCTATACCATAAAAATAATTCTAACGTATATAATATAAATCGAAATGATATTCCGTATATACACGAATTCTATACTATAGAACCAGCTCTTTCATCGATACACAAAAAAAAAGAAGAAAACCACTCTCGTTCGGATCGAACCGAGCCCCGGATTAACCGACCACACACACATATCTCTCACTCTCTCTCTCTCGCTCTCCTCCACTTCATCGTCAACGCGCTCTCGCGCGTCTGTATTCCCCGAACCAACATTGCCCGAGAGCATACGTCCGACCGCCCGTCCGCGCAAATACACGTCCGTCCACACACACACACACACGCGCGCGCGCGCACGCGTTCACCTACTCCATCGCGAACACACGATTCTTGGGTTTGCCCAAGGCAAGGACCCACTCACATATATACAGAGCCACTGCACATATACTCGCGCCCGAGATAGATAGAAGGGGGAGAGGCTAGTCCCGGGTCAAGGCGCTCGCTCTGCCGTGTCCACCTTACGGAATGCTGATCTAAGAGTATGCGGTCGTCCGCCGGCGTTCCGGCCCAGGTGCACACACACACACACACACACACACACAAGGAGCACACGCTTGCCTCTTGCTCGCTCGCTCGCTCCTCGGAGATATGCTGAGCACGCGGCAGCGCGACTGACATCGAGAATTATGCAAATGTTGTGCGAGAGCACCGTCGTCGCGTCGTGGGAGAGAGAGAGGGAGGAGTGTATATGCTGAGCGTGCAGCGATTATTGCGCGAGTAAGACGTCGTCTTCGTCGTCGTCGTCGTCGCGAAGGCTTATAGGAGGCGTAGGAGAGTGAGTGCAGAGAGAGAGAGAGAGCGATTTCAATCGGATCGGCATATTTCGCGCCGAAAAGCTAGCACGGGTAGGATAGAGCGAGAGCGAGCGAGTGGCACCAGCAGCAGCAGCGGGGGCCACTCGACGACATATTGCGCCCCGAAACGAACGATCCTTACCAAACACTCGAGCCCGAACAATTTCGCCCGCGCGCTGCTATTGCACTTTCGTTCGTTCCCTCTCTCTCTCTCGCTCGCTTCCCTATATTTTCGGCAACTTTCGCGTTGTGCCATTGTATCGTGTGTATACTGCGATCGCGCGCGCACGTATATATACACACGCGAGAGAGGTCAGTTTTAATTGGAGCCGTACGCGAGGGGATGAAAGGGCAACGCGAGATATTGTTAGAGCGATACGCGATACTACTCGGCTCGCGGAATTTTTTTTTTTGTCCTACCGCCTTTTTGCGTTGTTCGCGGGCGGAAAAAAAATGTTGGAGCGTGTGTGCGTGCACGTGAGCGGGGATTTTCGGCTTTTATTGTGAGAGACCGTTATGTATGTATATAGAAGGGAAATCGAATTAATGTAGGTACGCGTATACGCGCGTGGAGTGTGATGAAATTAATAGGAGAGGAGTATGGGGGACACATGGTGGTTACAATCTCGTTAATGACGCGGTCTCTTTTTTCGGCGACGGAGATGTTTAAAAATATGTATATAGGGGTGGTTTATTTGCGCGGGATGATGTAAATTGATAGTATACCGATAAACAATTTAATAATTTAAACTGTAATATTGGATGTTGCGTGGCGCCTGGTGGTATAAGAGGAACGCGAAATTTGTCGTCGATTGAGGATTAATTCAGCGGCGGATCCTCGCTATCGAATATGATTGGCGCGTCAAAGGGGCTCCAAACACGAGCGCGCGCGTTGCGCGTATCTTATGTAACCGCTCATATGATTAATAATAATACAACCCCTGGTGAAAATTCAAAACATTTTATAACTAATAACTGACCATTTATATTACAAACTTGCTATAAACTGGGAATTTCTCTTGTACAGTTTCTAGCTCCCGATAAAACGCTTTTTCTCCTATTATTTGGCCATTTAATAGATTGAAAAATAGAATGAGTTTTTCGAAGACAAGCACAAGCTTGTTCTTGAGTATTTTAAAGGTATTAAAACTGATCAGTTTCTTTATTCTGGAAATGGCTAGTAGGATACTTGCTAATATGACAAAGAGTGAGAGAGACAGAATCAGATGGAGAAATAAAAGTTTTGCTTAATTATTCATAGAATGAGTACAAGAAACAGTTTTTTAGTTAATGTTTTTTATTTATATTTTGGTAGGCTATCCAATGCACTTTAATGCTCCTTCATCAAACATAAAATTAGTAAGTAAATTAAATACCAATATTTTGTTGTTACGTCAATCTCAGAAACATAGGTAAATAATAGTCGAAAAATCGTTTCATCATAGCGATTAATTAGCCAGTTTTACTAGCCCATTTTCTAACTTTGGTTATTTTGTATAGATGAATTTCTACCAGGGACATTATAAGCGTATTCAATGTCATGTATATAGTTTTGATCTAAAAGTCGTAACGCATCAGGTCGCAGTGAACCTTGCATCCTCGAGTCTCGCGCGTGCATTTTTAATCGACGCGTGTACGCGTCTCGACGCCTCGTACACGGCACGCTTATGTCGATAATCCAAATTCCATAGCCCTTACGTCACGCACGCCTATCCGTGCACACACATACACCCCCGCAGCCACACCAACGGCGGCGGCGGCGGCTCGGTGTATGCATATAACCGACCGCGTAAACAGTTTACCGTCGTAATAATTCGCCGTATCACCCCGCAAGCGCGCGCCTCGCGCCAGGCGAATGATTCATGCGCTTCCTCACTTCCTAGCGTATACACAGGTACACGACGAAGACAAATAATTACTGTGATAATTAAATCCCGCGTTCGGCAGTATAGTAACACTACTCCTACGCGTCTTTTTCGCCAACTTCCGGCTCGCTGGCCGCGCAATCGAATTACCCCGCGCGCTCACGCACTTCAGTTAACTCTGCGCCTCTCTAACTTCAATATAAATATACCTGCGAGAACTCTCGTGGCAGCGTTATCTATATGTATACCCAAGAATCGCGCGTCACAACCGCGGAAAAAGGCTTTGCCATTCAAATAGCTCACTGACGGCCGGCTTTGCTACTCCTACTAACTAACGTTTTAAAGCCCTCGCTCGCTCGCTCGCGCTATTCAAACGTCGTCGACGTCGACGTCGTCGTCGGCAGCTTCTTTATGCAAAACAACGAGCTCGAAATAAAGTAAACAAAGGGCTAGGAAAAAGAATCTCTCTCTCTCTTTCTCTCTCACGCTCTCGGTTTTTCGAGCAAGAGAGGAGGATCGCAACTTATAAGACGACGGCCGCCCTCGTTGATTGCGTTCGGGACGACGGTAGGAGCGAGCGAGAGAGAGAGAGAGAACGATATTGTCGTCGGGGCAACCGACCGCGAAAAGAGTCGCGCGCGAACGGCAACTCGTTAAAGAAGTTGTAGCCGAGAGAGAAAGAGAGAGAGGTAGCAGCGTCGATTCGCGCGAGACCAAGTTGCCGCACAAAAGCCCACCGAGAGAGAGGGAGATAGTCGTCTCTCTCTCTCTCTCTCTCTCTCGCGTTCCCGGGAAAACTTTCGTTTTACCTATCTCTCTCTCTGTCTCTCGGTACGCGTGTGTATATATAGAAACAGAAGCGCGCGCGCGCGGTAGGGAACAGTATCTCTGCCTCTCTATCTCTATATCTCTCGGCTTTTGCTTTTGTTGCGTGCGCGGAGAGGAGAGGAGAGAGCTAGAGCATTATACGCGCCGATGCGCCGCTGACGATTTACGCGATAATTTTGCTAAATTTTACGGGGAGCCGCCCGTGCGCGCGCCAACTCTTTGTTCGCGCGTTCGTTCTCTCGTGTACCTACCCTACCCTACTCTACCTATACCTACCTACCTACCTACCTCTGTACGTTTTCTGTTTTTTTTTTTCGACGCGTGCAGAGAAGCAGTAGCGACGGCAGCAGCAGCGAGCGAGAGGCTTTGGCTTGGGCGGCGCCGAGTATAGTGTGTATATCGCGGCCCGGGGAATAATTGTTAGGACTTATCTTCCTCGTGCGTATATATGTATGTATGCAAGAAAGAGGCTCGTTTAGAGAGATTGCTCTCTCTTTTCCTTTATCTCGCGGGCAGTTTGTTTTTTCACCGGCCGTCTGTCCGTCTGTCTTTTTTTTTTTTTTTTAATGAAATATAGCGGTGTGTAAAGAGAGCGCGCGTATATATGCGCGAATGTAGTTCGCGATAAGGAAATATAATTACGTTTCGTTTGTTTTGCGAGCGTCTCCGGGGTTGAGAGTGCGGCGACTTGATAATTTTCTACCCCGAGCGCCCTTTGTCGCGGCTGTTCGCGGGAAACTTGATGGTTGGTCCCTCCTCTTTGAGTACTGCGCGGCGGTAGGGTACTTTGCGATAGGACGGAGAGGTGACTTTTTTACGTGTACACTGTTGACTGTTGATGGGATTTAGAATGCAGGGTATAAAACAGAGGTGGAAGTCTCGCAGTTCCTTTGATTGCTTATACTGACGACAGGGACGCTATTTTGTTTTGATATTTAAGTGACTGATAATAATAATAATGATGATCTTTGCAACTTAAAAAAAAAAACTACACGAGTCGAGAGCGTTGACGATGTACCGATGATGGAGTGGCGATACAAGCGCGGTAGTATATGCTAATGAGAGCGCTGTACTCTATAGGCAGAAGATGAAAGGAAAAGTAACGTTCCACTTTTTTACATCATGACAATCTTTGCATTCCAAAAAACAGAAATGAATAAAAAAAAAATACATTCCATCGACATTACTAACAAATGACTGATTTGTAAAGAGGGGCTCTGTTGTTTTTGCCCTTAGATGGGCCGGCCATTGTCCGGGTAAACCTGTTTGTGCGAAGCATTGCCACAATAAGTGACATCAAGATGGTAAGTATTGAAAATGCCAAGCAAGCCAAACTGAGATTAACGACCGAAAAAAGAGTCAGTTTAAAAAAAAAAAATATTGTCGACTAACCCGTTGATCGATTAGCATCTATGCAATTTACATATAGAAAACGTGTTATAAATATTAGAGACTGTAAAAATATAACGTCAAAAAGTAATGAGCGAATATTAGCCTGTGTTTGATTATTTCTTTTTTGTTTTTTTTTTCTCCTTTTCGTTCGACGTCAGCGGATACAAAATCGAGAAAGCAAGTTTACTATTATTCGCCATATGTTATGATATTGCATACTATATATAAAATATAAAAGCAGTCCGACGTCTCTCGACAGCATATGTACAGCCCGCGCAGTTGAGTTTCTTTCATTATTACATTATATGCCCGTGTTCTTCTTCTTTTGTTCTCTTGTCTGTGTCTACCCACATTATTATTATACCATTATTATTATACATATTATACATATATTATCGTATGATATCGGCAAAGTGATATTATACGGTACTATCAAGCATCGTACGTGATCGCAATTATTTATTGTGTATATATATATATACCAACCCCCTTAGGGTGTAGAGCTAATACATATTGTACATCCATTTATTGTTTTATTTATTATTATTTTTTTGAATCGATTTCTCCTTGACTTGTGCCACAATGAGATGAAATGATCAGTCGAGAATGAGTTTTGAGAATTAAGTCACAAGACAGATTCACGGACATACATGTGCACATACACTCGTACTCACACACACACGAGCAAAAAGACACGGAGGGGCAGCGAGAAGGAGAGAAGGGAGAAACGTCGGTTTGGCTCTCCGGCAAAAAGACGCGAAACTGTCGCAAAAACACAGGGACAGCAGCTGATACTCCGGACGTCTCGACTCTCTTTCTCGCTTCTTCTCGCACGTATGCACATCATGTACATCCATACCCACACACACACGACTATTGTTTTACTACTCCTTTTTATCTTTTCTTTTTACACCCACATGCATATACATATAAACGCTCGCACACATTCATACATAAAAGCAGCATCGTGTACAAACATACACACACTCGCACACGCTCACGCAACATTTACTATTTATATTACACAACTATACTATAAATATTATACATAAATATATAAATATTACATCCCAATTGATCATACCTTGACCTAGCATACTTAGAATATAGAAGCAGGCATGCGGCATTACCAGCTTGTTTTATTGAATACCAAAATATATATCTATAACGAATATAAATGAGATTGAAGCATTATACGGAAGTCGATATATCCGACGTTATAGCCTAAAAGACGACTTTAACACTTTTGGGGCGACGACGTATCGCGACGATTTTCATTGACGTGCATTAAAAAGAAACTAAAATCATGTAGAGAAAAAAGATATTATAATACAGTCACCCCGAAAGTATTAATTGACGATTGGGACGATTTCCGCATTACGGCACTATACTACTACTATTACTACTACTACTACTACTACTACTACTACTACTACTACTACTACTACTACTCTACTACTACTACTGTTACTACTGCTACTACTACTACTAGTACAACAACAACAACTACTACTACTACATCCATATATATAAATATATGAAATGCATTTATACTATATATATATTATGCCACCATATATTATATATCCATTCTGCTGCGACGTATTAGCGAGAGATAAAACCAGCCCGATATCTATAATATCCCGCACGCGGGCTGCACACCGGATTATCCGGTAATTTTGCCGCACCGCCATCATATACATATATATCTATATCTATACGATACACACGTACACATACGTTTGTACACTCTATCTACGTGTATATATCTATACACACACACACACACACTATACTGATACCACACAGCAAACGCGGGAATTATACTTTCGCCGCGTTTATATAGCCTAACAAGAGACATATCCTATATACTGCACCCGACAGGATCATCTTACTTTTGCGCGTGTATATATAGCTATATACGAACGAACGAATACACACACACACGCACATACACATACACGTACATGTACACGAACACACATGCATACAAAGGTTTTCCCGCAGTCTGCGAGGTAATAGTACGCGCGCGCAGGGTATATACATGGGTAGTAGAGCAGCAGAGAGCCTGTGCGAGACGCGATACGAAGCGCGCGCGAGAAAACGCGCGCCGCGCTTTGAGAGGGTTAGCTGTAGGGTAGATGTGGGTATTACTGCGGCATTTTTTCTAGGTTAGTTTTAAACCAATAGATTTCATCTCCTTGCAACGAAGTATGCTGTTTTTTTTTTTTAATAATGGAACTTAGGCATCATATCTATCGATTAGAGTAAAATTTTACAACAAAAATTGATAGATAAATTTATAAAATGACTTTGAAAGTAATAGCCACTTATATAGGTGGGTGAACAGACACGGGGAGCAAAAATGCGCTTTGCTTTGCGCAAAGACGGTTGGCGCGATACGAGTATATTCGAGTGCAGTTTAGCGTGCAGAAGGGTATTGTAGCGCGTACAAACGGGAGGGCTGTAGGGTGAGGTTGTACGCGAAGGGATCGGGTTACGTGTGTGTGTGTGTATGCAGGGTATGAGAGCGAACGAGTGATTATACAAAGATGACGTACACACTATATACGATTGAATATCGAGTTACGACGAGCGATTGCGTGCCATCAAAGGAAATTTTAAAACGCGCGGCGTAAAATATAAAAGGCGTGTCTTACACCCGTCCTTTCATTCACCGATGATAAACAGACAGACACACACACACACACACACGGGTAAAAACCTTTTCATCTGCCGAATTCAAACGCTAACTTCGACATTCATACCGCGCCACCGATTCGCGTTCGCGGAAAAAAAAAACGGGAAAGAACCGCATCACCACTGCCGGCAGTATAGCCTCAGCGTGTAATTAACTGCTCTTCAATCGCGTCGCTCAGGCTGAAAAAAAGGCCCGCCCCGCACTCTCACGTATACATACCGCGATTACATTAATCAGCGCGTCCAAACATTCGCGCGCGCACATAAATACACATCCACCTTTAGCGGTGTGCACTAGCGTTAGCTTTCTCTGGCTCTCTCGTCCCTTTCACGGATTTTTTCCCGGGGAAATCCCCGCGCCGAATTAACGAGTCGGCTGTACGCGTACGTGTGTGTGTGTGTGTGTTTGCCCGTCGTCTTTGTTTTTCCCGGACGCTCATTCCATTTGCCCGATCGCACCAACCCGCTACTGCCGTCCAGGACACGACGAGGACGACGAAAAAATACACACGCACACATACACACATACACATACGGCGCGAGGCAGGCTGACCAATCGCGCGCGGGCCATTGTGCCGCGTGACCTCGTTAAGGGGTACGCGAGCGCGCGTAACGAGCTTTTTCCGTGGGAAGCCTTTGCGCGATTCTGCATGTGTGTGAAAAGTGTTAAAATTTGAGGGTGTGGATTATGGTGAGGTTTATTCTTCTTTTTGGTAAGGGAGAGGTAAATAAGTAGTAACGGATAGCGGTCGAGTTGTGGGGGTACTTGGTTGCAAGTAGTAACAGATATTATTGGGTTATAGCCATGATATATTTAATTATGATATAAATCACGAGTCCGATGGAACGAACGAGTTTTTCTCGTACAAAACGTACTGGAAACACATTCATGCGGGTATGATTCTCGACGCAGCGAGGGGAAGCTAGAAAAGCTGAAAGCAGTAGACCTAACCCAACGCGATGCGGTTTGACGGGACCGCGCCCTATACTACTTGATATATATCCGCCAGCGAGCGAGCGCGCTCACTTGAAATCTTGATAGTCTTTAAAAAATACGAAATTAAAAGCGGATCCGGATGTGGGTCAAGAGAATTCGCGGCCGCCACGAGTGTAATTCTCCCTCGGCTGGCTGCGTGCGCTAACGCAACAGTCTTTCAGCGTGCGAGTGATCGGCGAAATATTGCCCGGATAAATAACCAGAGAGAGGGGAAACGTAAGTGGTTGTTACGTCAGATGGTAATTAATTACTGTCTGCTCGTGGAGCTTGTAAAGCGAAAAGAGGAAAATTTTTAAATTGGCTCGTTTACCACGTATATACATTGGAGGACGTATGTTGCAAGCCGCGTGTGCAAAGGGACAAGTCCCGTATATAAAAACGCGATCGTAAAATTTGAGCGACGCGCTGGGGATTTTATTTTCGTTCTGTTTTTTTTTTTGTTCGTTGGAAATGACATGCTAAAGTGGAAATTAATTAAATCGCGAGCAAAAAAGTAATTTTCTTTACGCGGGGTGTGTCGATCAAGAATATTTTTATAACGGAGCTGTCGGTGTAACAAGTGTTTACGAAAAAAAATTATCCTCTCAGAATGTAAAAGCTCTTCCTCTTTCATTTTTCATAATATAATGTACCTATATATATATAAGTGACATTTACAAACGTAATTGCCGTACCATTCCTCTATATCGCGCGACGATTCGATTGTGTCAGAGCGCAATTCAGCAGCAGCAGCAGCGGCAGCAGCAAAGGTCAAGAATCGTCACATCATCAATTTATGACGTCAATTCGCGCTCTTGTATATATAGATATGCCGGCGACGCGACCTGGGATCGCGTCACCTATAAATATATATACATATACGTGTAGATATAACGCACCGGGGCACATCCCACTTTTATGGCCATCCCGTAAAATAAATTCGTGACAAACGACGACGCGGCGTTTCAGCGACTCTAAATCAAACAATTTGTCACCGGAATTTATTAAGTTTTAAACTAGCGCCGCTCGAGCTCTCTCGCGAGCTTGCGCGTTCCGTAAACAAATATACCCTCCGTAACAACTCCTCGAAACCCCGGCGTGTATTATTATTCGACGAAAGAAAACTCGCGTAAACTCCATCGTAAACATTTATTACGGTTTATTGCGACGGGAGCGCGCGCGACGCGCAATATAAAACAAGTTATCCGCTTGCGTGCAAAAAGCGAGCTCGATAAAAATTAACTACTGCGATAAATCTCATTCGGAGTTAATCAGACGTCTCTCGCAGCGTAGCCTTGCACTCTCTCTCTCTCTCTCTCTCTCTCTCTATACACGAATCTTCATTTAATAAATGTTTAATTGAATCTGGAGTACTGCAGCACTCGTGTTCCTCCCAAAGTTCAAGGCTCGCTCTCTCCCACTCCCCAAAATACACCTCTCTCCACCAATCACAACAAAATTATTAATAAATAAAGAAAAAAGAAAAACTAAGTAGCCCCTCTCCCTCTCCCTCTCCCTCTCTCTCTCTCACCTTCCACGACACACTCGTCTCTCCTCTATCTTAAAAAAGGCGCAGTAGCTCTCACTCGAGAGGTTAGAGAGAGGGAGAGAACCGAGCATCGGGGCTGCTGCAGCTCTGCATTCGGCTGCTGCCTCTGCTGCTGCGTCCGTGACCCGGTTTCTCTCGCTCTCTCGCTCGCGCGCGCGGCTATGAATTGCTGAATATACCCCGCCTTTATCAAAGTCGCGGCCAACGTCGTCGTCACGAGGGCAAAAAGTAGGCCACTAGACGCGCAGCTAGCTAGCAGCAGCAGCAGCAGCAGCAGGGAGCAGCACACATATACACATTTCGTCAATGAGGAAATTGAATAAGCCGTAGGTAGGTAGGTGGAGACAGAGAGAGAGAGAGAGGGTGCGATTGAGTTAGGGCGGTGTACAGCGCTTATGGGGGATTGTAAATAATTTAATTTTTAAGGAGAGACGGTACTTACGGGATGGGCGCGGGTGTATAAAAGCGTTAAATTACTCATTAATATTTAAACCCGAGGGTGGGCGTTTCTTGCCACGCGCGCGCGGGCGTCGCCGCTGCTGCTGCTTTCTTTGCCGGGAAAATTAATGAATCGTTTAAAACTCATTTCCGCGCAAAAAACTCATTAAATTTAAATGGCCCGCCAAAATGCTCTCTCTCTCTCTCCCTCATCTCCTGCTTCACATCCTGTGCAAGAAACATCCCAGACGTTTGCGAGAGAGAAAAAAAACACCCACACACCCCGCGCGAAATTAAATCCTGCGATCGATGCCCGTAGCACCCACGCGGTTTTAATAAACCGAGAGGGATTATCAATACCGCGCGGCGATAATCAGACCGAATTTGTCCAGCGACTCTGCGGAGCCGGTATTAATCGCGGATCGAGTTTTTGCACCCGCGGAATTCCAATAAATGCGCGGGCCGAATTATGAAAAATGCGTCGTCGCGCATATATATATATATATATTTCACGTCAGGCGCGTAACGAGCTTCCGATAGTTTTTTTTCCCCCCCGAAACGCGTACGTGGTATTAACTTCGTTACGAGTGGAAATGAATGCACGGCTGACGGCCGCAGCGTCGGCTTTTTGCGCGCGACGAAGCAGCTGCGGTGTGTGCGTCGCGTATTTTCGTCCGACGTATAATTAAACGCGCGCGCGGGGACGGGGGTGGTCGCGGTAATTAGCGCGTATTTTCGTCGATATGCCTGGAGTTGAGTATAGTATATATATGAGCAATTCTCAGGATTTTCTGCAAAAAAGAGGGTCCAAAAAAGAATAAAAAAAATTTTGAGGCACATTTCTGTTATAAATTTTTTCTCGTTCTGTAGGTTATATAGTATATGAGAAAAAACCTATTTTTCTTATGGAATTTTAACATGGGAAAAATGGACGAAAAGTAGTCACTGATGATGAGCCACTAGTAAGCTTTTAAATGTGCCAACAAATATTCCACAAAAAAGCGATTAAAGTAGATGAAAAGAGCTTTAATTTAAGCTAAAAATCGTTAAAATCGGTTGATCCTGTGCAAAGTTAGGTGTATTTGGAAATCGCGAAAAATGACCAAAAATGAGCGATTTTTCCCGAATACACGTAATTCAATCATTTTTGGTCATTTTTCGCGATTTTCAAATGCACGTAACTTTGCACAGAACCGACCGATTTTAACGACCTTTAGCTTAAGTTAAAGCTCTTTTCATCTACTTTAATCGCTTTTTGTGGAATATTTGTTGGCACATTTAAAAGCTTACTATTGGCTCATCATCAGTGGCTACTTTTCGTCCATTTTTCCCATGTTAAATTTCCATAAGAAAAATGGATTTTTTTCTAAAACGGTGTCACAAGACCGTTTTCGACTGTTCGAAAATTTTCTCGTATACTATATGACCTACAGAACGAAAAAAAACTTATAACAGAAGTGTGCCCCAAAATTTTTTTTTTTTTTTTGGACCCTCTTTTTTGCAGAAAATCCTGAGAATTGTTCACATATATATATATATACATATATGATCGCGTGAGGTAAGGTTCGTTCATTTTTTTATTATTAATTCTCAGTGGAGAAAGCGGTTTCCAGGGTATAATGTAAGCTGATGGAAAAATTTAGCTCCTTTGAAGAACCACTCGAGTTTTTATACAGCCGCCGCCGCCGGCGATGGGACCATGTTGTATATATATATCGTTCTATTATCATAAAACGCGTTAACGCATTGTGTGTAGTCCTGATGAATTATGTAAAGATGATTGATGAAGAGACGGCCGAGCGTGCGAGCGAGCACTCAAACGAGCTGATGAAATTTTCAAGAAGCGCGGTGAGAGCTTCTTTTCCCGCTGTCGGGACGGCCGTTGATCGTCTTTTAATTTTATGGACGTCGCTTTACCGTCCGATCGTACTTTTGAATGAAAAAATTATCCATTAAGTGTGCAAACAGGGATCGTCAAACTTCGGAAATAATTATAACGGTGATGTGTTTTTTTTTGGAAGAATAAATTTTGTGAGGAATGAAGGAATACGCGAAACAACGCGAAATGCATAAAATATTAAAACGCGATATTCAGTTAAATGACTTGAAAAATTTTGCATAATAGCCACTTTGCTAGACGAATGTTACAGCTGAATTTTCAGTCGAGCGCGAGGAGAGTCAGTTAAAAACGCAGTAACAGTGAAATTAATTTGAAAAATGGAAATTACATTCGAATTAATAGTTAATCTAGCGAGCGAGCGAGCACACGCGCGCAACGGTTAATCGAGAGAGCAATTTAGTTAAGCTTGAAATGTAGCCCCGGAAATTCTCGTGAAAACATCCTTCCCCGAATCAAGATAATTATTCCAAAATTAAAACCTATACTCGCAACTATTCCTTCCCACGCTTTCCTCCTAAAAATAAACCGAATATGTATACAAAGCATCGGGCAAAAATAGTCACTGCTCGCCGGCGTCCGCCAAAAGAGTGACTTATTCACAGCGTCGAGCGCTGAAAGGCTCGCGTATACCGCGGCCTCCCCTTTTCGCGAGTTTTTGGCATATCCTCAAGCATTCACATATAAGATGAAACATATCCGAGGCATCCCGAAGCCACTCGCGATTTCAAAAAAGTACATACATAACCTTCTCCTCGGCCACATCTCGTGTGCCCGCCCGGGGCTATGACCTTCGCTTGAGAAAAGACCGTTGCTGCCATGGCCGCACGATAAACGGGCTAATGGACCGCTCGCGTGCATATAAGTACGCCAATCGATTATGTCAGAGTACGCGAGTGTGTCAATTATTCAAAGACTTTGTGTTTTTTATAAGTACACGATGCGAGCTAGGTTATATTTTCTTCTTATCGAGGGTTAGGATTAAATATGAAGACACGGGGCGAATTGGTATATCGCGAAGGCTGCGGTGCGCGTTGAATATTGTATAAATAGAAGAGGCGGCGGTTGCACGAGGTGGGAGAGTGCGGGAAACGTAGTTAGGGGGAGTCCCTACCTTCGCTAACTTCGTTGGTAACCCTTTGAGAGCAGCAGCAGACGCGTGTGCGCACGCTGCGGAGTTTGGAAAATTTCGTTGCCCCGTGGGTAAATAAGTCCGCGCATTGATTTTCGCCGATAAAACGTATACAGCGGAGAGCGAATTATTTAACGAAAATTTTTCGTAAAATAAACGTACACACACGCGTGATATGATGTGTTTCGAATTTATAGAATATTATATTTAAAAGCGTGTATATAGATTTTTTTTCAAACTGCGCGCGGAATAATGAACAAGTAAACGTGACGCGCGGAGAAAAAAGTGCCAGTGCGCAGTCCACGGACGCGCGTGTGCGCGCGCATGTAACAATAAATCCGAATCAAAAACTGCAATCAAACCGCGTATATACGCGCGCGACGGCGCGGCTGTAAACTCGATAACAAAAGGAGCGCGCAAAAACTCTCTCTCTCTCTCTCTCTCTCCGCGTCGAGATTTCAATGAATTTTCTCGCGAATCTTTTATAAATATTGGCTTTTTATTATAACGACGCTCTCTCTCTCTCTCTCTCACGAGTGCGGGCGCTCACGATACTCTCTTCCATACTGTTAAATTGCCTGCAATTAATCAATACCAGCCGCGCACTCGCTCGCTCTATTTCTCTGGCTCTTCTCATTCAAAACAATCCGCGCGCGCGAGCTCGACGTACACATAAAATTTTACGAGCGAGAGTAGGAGCGAGAGAGAGAGAGAAAAATAAAGGACGAACAAAGGCAAAACAAAGCGCATTGTACTCTCCTCTCTTCTCTCGCTCGCTCGCTGTAAAATCGAACTCTCGCGCTCTAACGAAATTAACTTCCATTAAGTCCAATCAGGCCTTCGCTGTTTTCTCTGAAAACGGTATATATATAGCGGCGGATGGCGACGACGACTTCGACGTGCGGTTTATTCGATAAGTTACGAGAGAGGCAGAGAGATAGAGTTTTATTCTTCTCGCCGTGCGAGTGGATGAGTTTTAACGGACGAGAGTCTGCGCGACGGCTGCGGGAGAGAGAGAAACATTTGCTTGGAGAGAATTTTCTCGCGCGTGACGTACACGTCGGCGCAGCAACGTGGCGAAGTTCCTCTCGTTTCCGTTCTTTTTCTTACTTTTTTTTTCTTTCTTCAACGTACCCACGTATACGTATGCCGTACGTCGGCGTTTTCTGCGCTGTTACGTAATTTCGAGGGTCCGGAAATTCAGTTTGTATAAATAATTTTACTCCAAAACGACGCGGTGGGCTGCTGCTGCACCGAGGCGTGGGCGCTAATTCGGGAGTGGATTGATATCTGGCCGAAACTTAATTAAAGTATATAAATAAATAAAGCCGAGTACAGTTATTAATAAACTAATAGAAATGGACGGTTCGATGTATTTTTTTTACATACGTACGTTGCAATATAAATATACACTCGAAAGTGATGAATATATATATTTTTTTCAATAAATAAAGAACCTCCCTTTCGCGGTATATTAAATGTCGCCGCTATATATATACACAATTCCACGTAGGCGTCCTTTCAGCTAAACTAAAACGGTCAATCATTTCTAAACCAGCTAAACACGCGTGCAAGCCTTAGCGCGTGACCTGTTCGTCGCAAAGTCGTCGTCGTCGTCGATGCCGACGGTTTACGAACTTTTAACGTCCTCGCTCACACGCGACCGGGAGAGAGTAACTGTCGTGTGTGAGAGATAACGCGACGGAAGGTGGAAGAGGGAGAGACAGCGCGAAAGAAAGCGCGACGATTTATCGCCGGCTGAAATCTCGAGCGGAAAACGATCAATTGAGATTGAAAGCTTGGGAGCGGGTGTATGTAGGTGGGGAAGACGTATGTGTCGCGCGGGCCGATGCGAAGGCTTTATCGCGAGTATAAGGTGTATAGATTCTTGTCAGGAGAGAAGGGGATAGGAAAAGAGGTAGAGGGAGAATTGAAGGAGTTAGTTGTCGCTAGCTCGCATAGTTTGTTTTGCCGTACGGTTTTTACGAGTTGAAACAACGACGGCGTTTTTATGTGGAGAGTGAGGTATGCTTTTTTAAGCGGTCGGTCGTGTGTAGGTCATAATTAAGGTGCGACAAGGTTAGCTACAATTGGGGAGGTCTAAAAATACCTCGCGTCATTCGTTTTGATTATATATACGAAGTGCGGAGAGAATCGCGCGACGCCAGAATGAATATTAAAATACGAAAATGTACACGCGCGCGTTTAACATTTAATAATTAGTAAATAAATGCGTATAAACGTGTTTTAAAGCACTGTCGAGGGGAATAGCACGCGTTAAAAATTTTACCGTGTAATGCGAGCCTGATTAAAATAAGCTCATTATAAACGCGTATTTGAATAATTCAACTGCGTCATTAAGAGCTGAAAATTTCATCGTGTTTTTCAATGCTTAAGCTCCCCTCGTATAACAATGATTATTTTAATACGCCACCACCAATCAGCAATCATATATTATGTGTTTAAACCAATTTCCAAATAAATTACCTTCTAACGTTCCACAAAGACGCTAAACCGTCACGCGACACACGCTCTTGCGCCCGCTTTATTTATTACTCGATTTATAATATAAATAGCCCGCTCTCTATCTCTCTCTCTCTTTCTCTCTTCCTCCACTAGCGAGGAAAAATAACGAGTTTAAAAAAGTCGCCGTAAAAGGTCCGATAACACCGTAATAAAAGCTCGCTCGCTCGCTCGCGCCAGCGGCGCTGTAGCGATCAAATCTCATCTGTGCAGAGTCATCGATCGGTCAAAGGGCAGAGCGCGTCGCGGCAAAAAACATCGTTCGACGACAAGATAAAACGTAAAAGACAGCACGCCGTTGCCACTATTACTATATGTACGCTATAGAGATAAAGAGTCACTCACGTGCGCGCTATGGTAAAAAAAAAAGAACGAGCGGCAAATTATTCCTAGCGCTCATTAGGCCGGAATAAAGGCGCAATTTGTCCCGCTCCACTGAGCTTTTTACCGATAGTATGTATGTATATAGAGTTAGTATATCTCTCGCGTCTATAAGCGCGCGACGTGTCTATCGCATACACAACGCCGCAGCGAAAAGCTTGCTGGTATGTACCGCGCGTCGAAAAACGTTGTCGCCGTGACCGCGGGCTGTTTAGCGGTTTACGACGCGGCGGTCGCCACTGTCGATATATATATATATATGTATGCGCGCACGGGATTTAATTCGCCGTAAAGCCAGCGCCGGGGATAAAGATGCGACGGCGGCTGTATATGGGAGCTTTTGTGCGCGCGCGCGTGTCGCGGTATTGTCCTGTGTGCGGGGATGTCACTGCAGGACGGGGGGGGGGGGGGTCAACGCGCAGAGAGGGAGAGAGAAAATTATATTTCGTGAAAGGAGTTTTTTTAGGAAGGAAAAGATTTTCTATGATGGGAGTGACTGACGTTCTGTCTCGGTACGGTGGTTATTACTTTCTCGGCGCGAGTAAAGACAAAATTCATTGTGTCGAAAATATTAAAGTTTCAGTTGAGGGTGTGTCAAAAATTTAAATAGAGTCAAGGTTGTGATGAAGAAACTATTTAGTGTAGAGAGGATGGGACGAGAGAATAGTACGTAAAAGTTTCGGCTTTTAGAAATACGATATTCTAAACAAACATATTAAGTAGTTAAGAGACAATTTGTCCAATCCTCTTTGTTTAAGTTAGTTTCCGTTCTAACTAAATTTTGTTTGAAGCCATATTAACTAATAACTAAAACATCTTATTATCTCTTTAACTAATCAAGAACCACACCACCCACAACTCCCGAAAACAAAAGAATAATCCGTATATCCATCGCAAACTCGCTATACTCTTTCACACACGCTTTAACCTTATACAAAAGACGCAAACCCGCGCTCACACTCGTTCGAATTAAAAGTTACACGTTTTACACTAATGTCCGCCGGCGAGTTAGCCGCGTTTTGTTGAACTTCCGTTTTCCCGCCTCCTTTTTTCCCCCGTTCCTCCTAATTACACGCGGGCGCGAACTTAATTAGCCTCGCTTTTCGCTTCACCTTCCTTCTTGTTTTTTTTTTTTTCGTCGTCGGATAATTCGCTCCTCAAACAGGCGTGTGTAAATTTACACTTTACATCGTGTCCATCTTTTTTTATCCCTCCACAATTACCGAAAATCGCAAATAATTCACCTTTTGCCTTTTTCGAAGCTCATTCGCCAAGTCACGACCTCGTAAATTCGAGTTACAACCCTGTCTCTCTCTCTCTCTCGTGCACTCAACAACGGCCGGCACGCAGCAGCAGTAGCAGTCGTCGGGGCGATATCTCTCGGGCGAAGCTTCGGACAGTTAAATTTTCAACGCTCGCTCGTTCGCGCGTCCGCGGCACGCGCCGCCACTCCGCAAAGACAGATCGCCGCGCGCGATTGTTTTCGGCTTCGCGCGCGCGCGCGCCCTCGGAACTTCGGCTGCTATATACACGCAACTCTCACGTACTACTGTATATATACTACGTACTACTACTACTACTACAGGGCTGACGGCGGAGTTTCGCCCGATCGGGCCGATTATTCCATTTGCTCCAATTAAGTCCTTGGCGGCGGCGGCGGCCCTCCGGCCGATAATACCCTTCGTCCGAAGTGCGATATTGACGAAGTGAGAGAGGGCGAACAGTGCGAGAGACAGGTATAAATATAAGCGGATTTGCCAGAGCTGAGCGATGTTTATAGATTTTGCACCGACTCGTATAATTGGGGGAGAGGGGGGGAAGAGATTGATTTGTTTAGCGGTTGCGGGTTGGATATTGTTATCTGTTACTACTCAAGGTTGAATGTGTATAAAGTTCGAGATAAGAAAGTTTATTCGGGCTGGGTGATGTTAACGATGTCTGACTTATCGCGTCTGTTACTACTTGCGTTATATACATACCCATGGTAATAAGGCTTTTATGACAGACTAATGTAATTTATATAAGGCTGTAACTTTGAGTATCTGGTAGCGGTAATTGCCGTGTGCACTAGCCAAAGGATAATATACACACTACCAACCGGAAGAATTCACCGAGCCATAACCCCTTTTTATTCGCCCTCTAAACTTACCCTCGCCGAGTACATCTTATGTATATATAGAGCGGACGCGCGCGCCTAAACGTACCCGCGTGCGACGCTTAAATCTTATCTGTAAATACCACTTGAGCGAATCGATAAATTCACACCGACGCGCGTAAACACACTTACACACATATACACGTAACGTATCGTCGTGGGCCAATAAAACTCAATTTATTAGGGCGGGAATATACAGTGCGCCGGCGTGCCGATAAACGCGGCTCGTTAACTTTATTTCGCTCTCGCCGAGCATCCTGAGATACACGCGCGCGCGTGTGTGTGTGTATACACACTCGCGCTCATCCATGTGTGTGTGTGTGTACACGCGTGGCGAAGGAGAAAATGCAGTGTTGATTACTACACGGCGATATTAAAGGCGTCGGGGCGGGCGCGAAAAAAGGTACAAACACATACACACACAGACACACAAAGAGTCACGAGCAAAAAGATTTACGACTTTTCGTATGTGTGTGTGTGTGTGTTTGTATGTGTTCATGTATGTGTGTGGTGTGTGTGCGTAGGGACTAGGGGAGAGGGTAAATGTATCGCGTTCTCGCAAGGCTCGAGATTTATGGATTAAACTATGTATGTGTGTGTGCGAGGTATTGTGCGAACGGCAGATATAGGGGGATGCGAAGGGAAGTAAAAATTACAGCGCGAGGGCGCAGCAGCGTGTGTGGCGCGCGATTATATGTTCGATCGTCGTATAGTCGCCGCGGTGGACGCTTCGCGCTTCTTTACACTACACTCGTATACACGAGAGATCGCTCATGTACACACATCACCTTTCTTTCCAGAGCGTAATGTATGTGTGTGTGTGCGTGTATGTGTGGGGGGAAGGGGCGAGTGTGTGTATGTACTGTTCATATAATATGGGGCGGGGATGACACCGACGACGATGATGTGACAGAATTTAGCTACATGGAATATATAGAGTATGTATATGGGACGATATATTATATATAACGACGAAAAAAAAAATTATTTTCCTCTTAAAATAATGAACAGAGACACAAAATTTTTATTATTTGATTATTACGAAAAGTAAACCAAAATTTCAGCTTGAAAACCCGCCTTAGCCGGCGACTGATTAATTTGTTGATTCTGTTTTGCATATATTAGATGGGCCCGCGGTCGTTCACGTCAACATATTTGTTCGAAGTATCTCAAAAATAGATGACGTTACCATGGTAAGTCTGAACAAACGGCACCACGAAAAACCCGAATGTCAAAAAAAAAAAGAAAGAAAAATCCGAAATAATAAATTATTAATAATGATAAATGAACCGAACCAAACGAATTATGAAAAAATATTATTGTAACCCATATAAATATATATATTGTTCTCGAATACGAAGTAAATCTAATTATTATACATATATTATGAAACCAGATGTATCTGTCAACTTATGTATTTACAGTCTCACACGCACACGTATTTGCTGGGTGTTTCGTACTTCTATATATTATTGATATATATATCTAAACTATATATTGTGTATATTAACAGCCACATTGACTAACTAACTCTCTCACCGACTGGCCGCATTATTTGTTTATCATCATCACCATAATGTTTATTAATCACCAGTGTATCATCACCATATGTATAGCGATATATCGAACTGAGAGCCAAAGACGTTCAAAGAAGCGTCGAATTTTTGTATCATCGTCTCTCTTTATCTCTGTATCTTTCTCTCACTCTTTCTATGTCTCTCTCTCTCTCTCTCACCATCACGATACGTCTAGAGAGCCTCGTCTCTTCTCATGTATAGCCTCACCATCTCACCATTCACGATATAATATATATAAATATATATATATATATTTATATATAACGTGCAAAGCCCACTTTTATCTCTCATTATCATCTCTTTCTGTTGACGTCTCTTGCGTCACGTCACATATATATTCACTCACACATATATATATATCTCACTCATAGACGTGTACTCGCTCACTCACTCGCTCACTGTGTACTGTGTAGCCGCTGTACTTTTCTGTCATTATGTATCACATCAGACATATTTTATTATCATTATCTCTCATTCTCTTTTATGTATTTCTCTCTATGCCTCTCTCACTCACTCATCACTAACTTGCTCACTCACTCACCTTTCACGCACAGCTCTCACTCTCACACACTCATATACCGTTACACTCACTCACGTAATCCTCCATTGTCTATATTTCTCTCGTGTCCTCGTAGCTTAGTCGTCGTCGTCGTCTCCCTCTCTCCTCCTCCTCTCTATCTACTTCTCTTTCTCTGTATATCTCTATCTTTGTCTCTCCTTTATTCCTCTTTCCATCCGTCCTCTCGTTGAATACATCAGAGCTCTGTCTATGTATCTCTCTCTCTCTATCTCTCTCTCTCTGTATAACCACGTCGTTTCGCATACGCCCTTTTTATCCCACTCCCGTCATAAACACGTATATACGCAGATACCCACACTTCCACATCTCTCTCTCTCTCTCTCTCTCTGCGTATAACACATATACATACATACACTCACTGTCACCAGGCGCCCGCCACACAACGAAAATTACCATATCTATATATACACCCCCACACATATTCACATATATAGTCACACATACCAACAATAAGCGTGTATTACATTCTCTGATATTCTCTCTTTCTTTATATATATATATCTCTGAGTATATATCGAATTTGTATATGTCTTGATTTTAATATAAATCCACATACCACTCGACACTATACGAGACGATTCGCCAGCGCAGCGTGACGCCATTCGCAAGAGCGCGCGCGCAATCCGCGAAAATAGCTTGCCGCGGCCTCGGGCGCTCCGCAGACGCCACCGACGCCACCGCCAACGACGTCGTCGTCGTCGTTGTCGACGCCGTATCACGCGCGTGTATAGGTATATAGATACATAGAGAACGAGAGAAAGGCGAGAGAGGCGTCACGCTGCTATCGGATCGCTACAGATATTATTATAGTACTACTGCGCTGTTTTCTTTTTTCTGTATAGTAGAGGTTCTCATATTATTTATATGTATAAATATATGACCACTGAATATACTCTTGTTATTACTATTATTATACTATTATACGAGGTATCTTATACGTATACTTACTACTACTACTACTACTGCTGCTGCTGCTACAGCTGTTATATACATTTCGCACACAATAGCTCTTCTCTTTTGTATACAAATATCTACATATTATATTATTATAAACATCTATATACGCTCTCTCATAGGCACGTGAGCGCGCAGCAACGACAGATATATAAACGCAACTCTACCCATATATATCCGTATCTTTTCTATCCACATATCAAAATTATATAAACACATACTCACTATATACTCACTTCTCTGTATAATACACATATATACGTATATATATACGCGCATAGCAGCGCGTATACAGACTGCATCGCGCAGCGGGAATTTTGCTCGCGCGGCAAATGATTTGTTCTCGCTCTTCCTACACACCCCCTCGCGTTAGGTCTCAATTACAATTACTCGGCCCGCGCGCGCTCGTCTCTATGTATGTGTGCGTGTGCGGGCCGCGCGCGCGCTCACACTTCCGGCCACGACGCCTCGGCAATTAGCGTTCACACGGTTACGCAATTACCGTGTGTGCGTGATGTCTGCGTGTGTGTGTGTGGGTATGTGTGTTGTACGAATGCGAACCTAGACCTACGCAGAGGCTGTAGGTACACACATCATAGCGTCTACGTTTTGGCGGTGGCTAACGTATACATATACGTACATACACGTACCGTCGAATTATAGAGCAGATTGAGATTCACGAGCGATTCGTGCCACATACGCGCGCACACGATGGGGTGTACCAATTAAGCAGGATGGGGGGTGAACGATGGGCGCGAGTGAAGGATGTGTATACGTGTGCGCGCGCGTGGAATTATAGAGTACGCGGAGTGTGTAATAGTGGGAATGATTAATTGGTTCGATTTTTCGAAATCCGATATAGCTCGCTATCTTCCTTTATATTCTCTCTGGGATGTAATACAGATAAAGAGTATATAACCTTCGCGCGTATTTGTGTAAAACGAATGGGCTTTCGCTGATTGAAAAACTTTTTCACCTCGAGATAAATGCGCCACTTACATTCTTATACGAAAAAACGGCAGACGCGCGTGCGCGCGTGTCGGGAAAACAAATAGGGCACAATTATAGGAGAGAGAGAGAGAGAGATATATAGAGGCGAGCCGAAGGAAAATCACCATTAGGCTAAGCCACGCGAGAAAGTACTTTCGTGCGAATTGACCAGTGCTAATGACTCTGCGCTTGATTTGCGCGAGCAGAGCCGTTGGATCTCTCTCTCTCCCATTAGAAATTTAATTGAATTAATTGTTCTCGAATGTCTCTCGCTCTCTATAAACCTGTACATCTATCTCAAAAACACAAGTCATCATCCGTTCGCGATGTTGCGAGCGGCGAAATTGAGTAGAAAATGAAGGCGGCCGATAAAGACCCAATCGCGGAGCACAAATCGCCGCATCATAGATTGAGATATATAGAAAATCACTGCACTTATTTCTTATACATAATTTCACGTAATCAAGCCACCCACCCGGACGTCCAATCTGTGCCCTAAATCCTACCCCCAACCAATCAGCAAGCGTCTATCGCGTGGCGATTAAATTAAACCGTCGACAGGTGTAGTACAGGATCCGAGGGCCTGGCAAAGATTACAATCTCCGATCAGCTAACTGCCCATTGCGCGAGCTATCGCCGCACCCATTCATCTTCGCCTCATTAGCACGCGAAATAAGTCACGTCCAACACACACGTGTGTGTCTGTGTGTGTGTGTATGTATGTATCTGCGCGCCCCCTACTATATACCTATATACGCAAACAAACGCTCCTGTGCTAATGGTCGATTCTCCCGACGATGATTTTCTTATTAGCCATATAGCTCGAACACGCGTTCGCGCGCCTCGGGCGTCTAACGACGTTAGTTCGCCGGATCGAGTTTGCAGTGCCGTACCTATATACATATATATAGCTTATACTCTCTCTCTCTCTCTCTCTCTCCCCGGTGCGCACATATTGTAGCACCTAACGCCCGACGCGAGAACTGCCGCGGGGCCGATGTTCGCCGCCGCCGCCGTCGCCACGGCGACTTCGTCGGTCCGTAGTAGCACCTGGCGCGCCGCATGCATAATATATAACGCCCCGACGCGAGAGAGAATTTTCGAGCATCGATCCGTACCACCAGCAGCAGCAGCACGTACGTGTATATCATCCTTTTACCAGAAGGGAGAGTATTGCGAATCTCGTGTGTATATATATATGTATACGAAGCACTCGAGCGCGCGAAAAAAGCGACGAGAGCTGTATACTGTGTTTGCGCGGTATATTGTTCCGGAGCGCGCAGGCTGCCAGCGCGTGAGTATAAATACGATGGAGAAGAATTTTATCGCGGAGATTGATGTCGCAGCCGTGCGCGAGCTCTCTATATAGATACGTACGTACGTACCTACGTACGTGCATTGCATTATACGCGCGTGCATTCGCATGTATATCGAGCTTCGATACACCCTCTGCGGTATTGTTTTCCCGCGTCGTTCCTCATTTTTCGCTATATGCGAGAGTTATTCTCCTTTCGCGCGCAGTCGTTGTCGTCGGTGAATGCGTATTTATGTAGAGAGCCATCGCCGCCGCCATTAATCAAGTCCAATTAGGAGCGCAGCCCCCCCCCCCCGACACGCGCCGTGTGTATTAGCGTGACAAATAACGCGCGCGAGCGCCAGCTAGGTTCGCGAAATTTTGACAAAATGCCCGTTCGGCCGAAATGGACGGACGACGGACGGGCCGATTCCGCGTTTGCTCGCGGTGATTGATCGACATTTTTACGATATTAAAGGGAGGTGGCCGGAAGAAGAAGAAAAAAAAAACACAGCATATCGCTCTCTTCCGTATTCGCGCACTTCCGGTGAATCGCGTCTTGTTCCCATTTACACGTCCTTTTCTTTCGTTTCGCGTTTTTGTTTGTTATGCTTCAGCGACGATGATTGACTTTTACGAGTGAGCCGAGAGCGCGCGCGGTGAGGGATGTTCCCGCTTTGTCCCTCGACAGTCGAGAATTTTCGGGGGACATCAGTGTTCCCCCTACCATCAGCCGCGGGTGGAAGATAAATAGACGGCGGCTCTCGATGTGGCTGTGCGGGTGTGATGGTAATGGACAGAAGAGGAGAGAGTGGCGGTCGTCTATTCTTCGCAATCAATGGTGCCGTGAAAAGTGATGGGAGCACGAATTAATCGACGATGTAGTAAGGGACCGAGAGATGTCGCCGGGAGTTTTCAATTTTTCCAGCGTCCGCGCTTCTTTTCTATTACTTTTTCCATCCCATACTTTCCATTTATATATCTAAACAGAAACGTTCAAACTTTTCACATAAAAAAAAAAAACAAAATTCTTAAACAACCTGCACGCATCTCGTTCACTGTTTATGAAAATCCAATCACCACGTACAATCGCATCGCGCGTACACTTCACACGCAGTATATCGCGCCTCCAATACCACTCGCACCCTCTCTCTCTCTCTCTCACTCTCTCCACGACATTATCAATCCCTCACCCCGGAATTGAAAAGCCTTCCCTCTTCTCTCGCTCACCCACACGTGTGCGTCTGAAAACAAACGGGCAACCCTTGGCGCGGAAGCAGCAGCACTACGCTCGCGCGATCCCATTCTCTGCTCCCCCCGGCGTAAAAGGGTCACGGGGCCGCATGCGCGCACGGCTTTTTCTCTACCGCATCGCCCGCACAATGAAAGACGCTTCACGTACACACATACGTATACACTGCGCACACGCGCGCGCGTATCCATCGTCATCCGGGGCTAAGTAGCGGCCCGCATGCCAATTATCCAAGTCGAGCTATACTACTGCTGCTGCTGCTGCTGCACGGGGGAGAATCGATCTTCCCCGTTGGTGACGACGCGCGCCGGATAGATAGATAGAGAGTGTGGGAGAGGCTCCGGGATATCCGAGGCAGAGGAGAGGCCTCCGCACCTGCGCGTGTCGCCACGTACATACGTTGTCGTAATCGATGATCGCGCTCGTCTCGCACGTTATCTATATATGTATAATCGTAACGCTCGTACGCGTGCGTGTTCTTCGATCGTAGACGTGTGTGTATATAAAGGGGGAGAGTCGATGGGACGGATTTTTTACGCGCCGACGCGGAGGAACGAGCGTTTAAGGGAGAGAGAGAGGGTATGAAGAAATATCGAGCGCGATTCGTCAGGAAAGAGAAAGCGAGGATTTCGTTAGGCCATTCACGCGTCTCTCGGAATCTTCCAGCCATTGTTCCCCTATACCCCCTGCCTCGCATTAAAACGATCTGATTTCACTCGATACGGGGAGAGAGAAAGACACGTGCCCCTATATAAGACGCCCACGCGCGCGGTCGTATATAAATCTCGAGAGCAGCGGCGGCTAGCTCTCTCTCTCTCTCTCTCTCTCTTTTTCCTTATCAATCACTCGACCCTTACGACGACGACGACGATGATGATGATTCGTAGACGCGCGTGAGAGCGCGCTCAGGATGCTCGATAAAGCAGAAAAATGCGCGTGACCGCTCTCGCAATTTGGCTTTCTATTCATTGTTGTTGCCCTCTCCGCGCGGGAAAATCGATCGGTCGGACGCGCGATCACACTTTTCTTATCGCGACGCCGCTCGGAATTTCTTTTCTCGGACGTGTGCGCGCGCCTGTGACGTGCTCGTTATTTATAGGTATTGTTTTTCGATAATATTGTCGTCGAGGTGGACGCGGGTATTTTGCCGCCGAGCGCTGGTTGGATTAGGGTAGGCTAGTTGGCTCGGCAACGCAGATAAGTTGATAATAATAAAGTGCAGTGATTCGGAGTGGAATTTGCTTGGAGAGGTGGGCTGAGCGTTGGGGTGGGAATACAAAAATTCCGAGGAGTCACGGTAGTTTATTGACGCTGATAACGGATATTTGGTATAAGGTGTGTGAGTGATATGTGCATGCGTTGGTGGGGGGCGGCGAGCGTGAGGAATGTAGTTTAGGTAGAGTGGTGCGATGGTGTGAAAAAATGGGTATAGCGTTTGGAGTGGCAATTATGGCTGGATTAATAAATATCCTCTCACCATAGCACAATGACAGGAATTAAAAGTTACATGATTAAGGAGAAATCGTATTTTTTTCCGACTACGGTGAAATCAGTCATTTTAAATACCGCTGCATTCATTAACAACCCTCATTACTGAAGCTCCTTCTACTCTCTCCCTCACTCATTTACTTTTTCCTGGAAATCTGCAAAGGTAAAGCGAAAAAATAATGAAATCCATTTCAATAATTTGCGAGGTAATGCAACGTTATTTTTAGCTGCGAGGCAGAAATGAAAAAAGGTCGAGTAAACAGATGACGCATAATTAATAGTAGTTGTATAAATGTTGGAGAGAGAAAAAAAAGAGTAGGCATAACGGATTGCTGGAAATACATGGCAATCATGAATAATTGCATTAGGTCCCTCCCTCTCCTTATGGTTAGATTCTGCTCCGGGCGACGATGTTATAGGTCCCTGGCAGAAAAAGGACTGATGGAAACGATGAAAATTGATGAAAAACTCTGAAAATATCTGCAAACGTTCCAGAAAAAGCTTGCTAAGATATGTCCGAAAGTCTTTGAAAAAGTATGAAAAAAATATGAACAACTATGAAAAACTATGAAATTCTATGAAAACAAAGATGCGAAAATAATCACGACACGACTCATAAGCTTTCCATAGTTTTTCAGAGATTTTCATTTTTTTTCATTGTTTTCATTCTTTTTTTCATTTTTTCAATGACGTTTCTCTTTGGTTTTTAATGTATTTTTGCAGTGTTTACGAATCTATGCCATATTTTTGTATACTAAATTTAAAAAAATTGTTAGACTTAAACAATTTTAGATTGAAACCTGATACCAATATACACATGATTAATTATACGACGATCTGAAAATCAAATTCATAAACTCTCTTATTATTTTTCAGTAACTTATTATTTTTCAACTGTCCACAAAGTTACATAGAATTCCTCCAGAATAATATACTTTCCCTAATTTCCTATCTGCGGACACCTTCAACAACCAACGCCGATGAAAATCAAACATTACGTAAAGAAGTTTACCATTTACAAAATACTTCATTACCATATTTATCACGAGGAAAAAGTACCATAAAAAATTTAGGAGGCAAAATACAAACCCACAGAAACTCAACGTATATGTATTTTACAATCGCCATTCGATCACAAATCTGATTAAATGTGCCCGAAACATTTCCGTCTACGTCCTATATATGGACGAGTATCAACGCAGCATCGATAACGAGGAGCCTCGAGATATATATATATATATATCCGCACACCCAGTTACGTGGGGATCTCTCAAATCCAGTCACGAACGCGATTTCGTCGCTTGTTCGACTGATAATTGTTAATAAACCTCCTGCACATGCACCGCTGTAGATGACGCTAAGATAGCCTAATCCACGCACAGCTGTACACGACTGCGACACTACGCGACTGTACACACAGAGACATACATGCCGCTCGGCAGTGTTTGACCACTGTTCCATTGTTGCACGAATTTCTAGTATTAGAAATACGCAGATCGCAAAATATTCATTTAATTTGTTTTATTGATATATTGTAAAATCGTGCACATGAAATCGTAATGTTGTGTAGATGTATACTTAGACGACGAAAGCTTGGACAACAACGACTGTTTATGAAAAAGACATACCCAATCCGACATATCATTGCTTTTAGTTAACATACACGTGATCATGTATCATGTGGCAGGCGATAAAGTTGTACAATGAAGCGTTTGTGCTTGTTTCGTGAAGTTCATTTTATTTTGTTGTGATAAACAGCGTATATTGTACAACTTTATATATACTAGATAGGTTATTATTTATTAATTTTTAATCTTAATAAAGTAATAAAATTGTCATGTATTTTTTCTATTAAATCATACAACTTATTACATTATAAGTCTTATAGTAAATTATATAATTTATTTTATTGGAATATATAAAATCAACTTTCTTTTCTTCAGTTCCTCCTTTAACCTCATTGAATAATGGAATAAAAAACGAAATATGGTTATGTTAATTTTCTAAATAATTTTATAATTTAATCTTTCCTACACTTGTTTGGAGAAAATAACCACAGTGATAATTCTCAAACAGCCATTTATATTAAGTTTTAAAATACTTCACTACTTCCATTTATCACTCTTTTATTATTAGTAACAAGTATTTTTGTATTCTTTTAATTGCAATTAATTTTTTCATAAAGTTTCGAGGAGATACAGCACTCTAACATATAAATATTCTTCCCAATCTAAAATTGTTTAAAATTAACAGTTATTGAAACTATTTTTACATATTCTATTTATAATATTATTATATACGATACGATGTTAGAAACTACAAAAATATATCAGAAATTAAGAAAAACGCTTTTAAAAAGTGAAAAATTGAAAGTTTCGGAAAAATTATAAAAAACTGTGAAACGTGTCGGACTCTTTGCATCTTATTCATAGTTTTCTCATACTTTTTCTCAGATTTTCATGGTTTTTTTAGCAGATCTCTCATAGATTTTTCAGAGTAATTCACAATTTTTTCTACTATTTTCATCGTTTTTCATTAATCATTTTTCTGCCAGGGGATGGCCCCACAATAGTGCGCATCAACATCTTTCTCCGCTCGATCAGCAAAATTAATGATTATAATATGGTGAGTGCTTCTAAAATATCCATCCAGCAAGGCCTTCAGCATCTATATATATCCATATATCTATATATATAAATATGATCGCACGCAGTGTTTGTGTACATTCTATATATACATATATATGAAAGTCACGTCTGTTATACGTGGATTCGTCAGCCCGTGAGAAAAAGGACTTATATATGTTCATATACGACGGTGAATTAAAAAAAAATTTTTTGCTGTACACGATTTATATGAATGAGAAATACGTGATCAAAGATTATTCCGCTCAATTATATATGATCATATGCGATCAAGTATTGCAATATCCGATATATTCGATCACATATGAACATATATAAATCCCTTTTAGCCTGGAGATTTGCACTTATTCTGTGTATACTGTACTTGTGTACGATGTATATTATATATCGACGCTCCTTACGAAGACTACACTGAGAGAAGAATATTGTTACTGTTAATATATTTATCTATTTGAAATACAACTATTTGACATGTTTAAGGATAAAATGTGATATTGTAATAGTTACAATATCTATATTAACTAATAGGCATATTCAGATTTGAAAGTAGCTGATGGTAGAAGTTCTTGTAAATTGTAGTTTTTAAATCTAATAATCAATTTTCTACCAGGATGATATTGTTATATAACCAAAAGGTTTAAAATAAAAACTCCATTTAGTTTTTTACTCCAACGTTTCGGACATTTTTATTGTTTATGTCCCTCATCAGGATAAATAATAAAAATGTCCGAAACGTTGGAGTAAAAAAATAAATGATGTTTTTATTCCAAACGTTTTTGTTATAAAACAACATCATGCTGGTAAAAAATTGACCATTAGAGTCAAAAACTGCCATAATAAGCATATTCTAACTATTATAATGTCAATGTTCTCAGGTAACATATTAAAATTGTTTATGAGAACATGGTAACTTAACTGTTAATATGGCCTTGTAACTGTTACAATGCCTATATTTGGTCATATTTAAACATACGCATGTTAACAATTACAATGCCATGTTAACAGTAAACAAATCCTTTTCTCAGTGTAGCACGTTTTATGGCGTCGTCACGAAGACTAATACATTTTTCAAAACTGCAACGAAAACGTCGAAAACTAGCATAACTCACGACTTTGGTACGTGCTAGTCTTCGTCGCAAACGCTGAAATGGACTAGTGTTTGTCGGAACCTGAATCGTGCTAGTTTTCGTAAGGGGCGTCGATATATGATTTACGTATATTGTATAACTTTATATAAATATAACTGGACGTCGCATTACTATCAGTATATATTGGATATTGTTATTACTATATTATATTTATAAATATGAAACTGGATGTGTGCTACGTATCGTTGAATCTTCAATGTCGTTATATATTTACATAGTGTATCCAAAAAAAGAGCATACAATGAGTATATTTTGGCTGTATTCGGTTTGGATGGTCTGTAACAAAAAGGGTAAAGTACTGTTGTTAGTATGAATAAAATATTTATTCTAGTAACATTTTCTCCTTGTAAAAAGTATTTTCTATTCTTTGTTAATAAACTCAACTTCTTATTTTCACAAAAATTTTCGTTTTATAATTTCAAAGTAATAAAATTTGAAAAGATACTATTTTTAATATCACGCTGAAAAGAATCGCACAATTTTCTCAGTAAAAATAAAAAGGTAAGTACTCGACAATTTCACCTGCAATTTCCAAGCAAATTACCAATATAATAATGGAAAAAAAGGAATTCTATTCTCTCGCAATATGTGCCACATTCACCTATACATATATTTTCAACTGTACTCTACCCTTGAAAGAAAGCTATCTATATTATATATACATATATGTATATTAAAAAGATGTTGCGTGTATGACGTGTGTACGAGTGCACCGATGCACCATTGAGGCAGAAAGAACTCGCGCGCTCTATCTCTCTCCCTCTATCCAGAAAAGTCGAAGGAAAAAGTGGATGATATATATATTATATACACATATATATTTTTTTTGCCTTGCCTTCTCGCTGGGCTCACTGCATCAGAAATGAGCAAATAATTCCTTTGATGAAATTTCCGCGGCGCGCGCGCGCGGCAGACGTACAGCAGTCACTTTTTCTCTTTCTCGTTTTCTCTCTATCTCTCTCCCTTCTCTTTATCTTTATCTTGCTCTCTATTTCTCTGTACTTTTTATACTTCGAAAAACTCATATGTGAAATATGTGTGTGTTTGCCGCCAAAGGAGAGAGGGGAGACATAACGACGATTCTCGCATGGAGCGTCGTTAAAATAAATTCGTCTCCGCATACGCTCGAGAGAAATGAGACATGTCTCTCACTCACACACGCTCTCTCTCTCTCTATCTCTCTCACATGTGTCTTCATACGCACTTCAATCACTTGACCTTATGGAACGAGCCACACATCGTTGTTTATTACTCGTATGTACTCACTCGGTCTTTTTTATGATCACCGTTTTTTGTGTGTTTCTGTATATATATATATATATATATATATATATATATATATATATATATATATATATATATATATATATATATATATATATATATATATATATATATATATATATATATATATATATATATATATATATATATATATATATATATATATATATATATATATATATATATATATATATATATATATATATATATATATATATATATATATATATATATATATATATATATATATATATATATATATATATATATATATATATATATATATATATATATATATATATATATATATATATATATATATATATATATATATATATATATATATATATATATATATATATATATATATATATATATATATATATATATATATATATATATATATATATATATATATATATATATATATATATATATATATATATATATATATATATATATATATATATATTTTCGTCTTCGCTTCTTCACGTGCGTCAAAGAGCTTTTGCCTTCATATTACGATATATCCTGTATACTTCAATCGCTTCTTTTTTTTTGTGCAATCGCATAGACATGTGTAAAGCTTACGTCCCCTTTTTCGCCAGCGAGAGATACACACAGCGACACGCGCGCACGCGTAAACAAGTCGCCAATTATTTACCGAAATGTATAATTAAACTTTGCCTCACACCTCGCACAGTCCACTTATCGCGTAGTTCGGGCTTCGGCCTTTGATACGGCAACTCTGAAATTTCACCTACCCTTGTATGTATACATGTATATATGTATACATATACAAACGCGAATATAACTTTCTCTACCGCGTGCGTCGCTCTTAATTACGACTGCCGGCATTTAATATTAACAAATTATTGCTGTCCAACTTTCGACCAGCGACGAACTATTATACTTTAAATCGCGGGTGTATAGTGTAGCGAAACACCACCATGAATGGAATCAGTGTATAGTACAAAACTATGCACTCGAGTTGTACAGCTATGAGAAACGACACGGCACGAAAAGTGTATATATAATATATATATAGAACTACCGCGATATTTCAATCGCTAAACGCGATAACTTCGACGTGCGCTCGCGATGTACATTACGAGACTCGCGCGCGCGGGTGATTTATGTACACGCACTGCAGCTCGGAGTCAAACTGTGCGTGCGGTCCTCCACGTATATGGGAGCGTCCAGCAGAAACGGGCCACCGAGCGCGCGCGGTGCCTTTTTCCGCGTAAAAGGCGCTCTGTTTAACTCGTTCATAATCGTATGCTGCGTCTTGGAAAAAAAACCAAGGACCTATATCGATAGATTTTTTCCTGCTCTTTCCAATGGTGCCATTGTTTTTATTGCAAAACGCTTTCTTCCAGACGAAAACTCAAGTTGAATATTGAAAGCCATTTTTCTCAAAGTATATCATGTTGTTTTTCAAAATAAACTATACCATTAGAAAGTACAACTCTTAAGCTTCAAAACCCTATCTTGGAGAAGTTGGAGAAATAAAGGGTTTAAAAGTAACAACATGAAAAAGATAGCGCCGAGGGTCCGCGCGAGCCTCTCGCGCCCGTGCGTACGGCACGTTTAAGTGCACGCTCTATTCAATTCGCTAATAATCGTGTACCAAGATTTTTTCCTGCTCTTTCCAATGGTGCTATTATTTTTATTCCGAAATACTTCTGTTCGGGATTAGTACCCGAAGTGCTCGCTAGATAATATAATTCATTTTGAAGAAAAGACTGATATTTTATTGAAAAAATAGAGTTTAAACATTCAAATGGAATTTTCAACTAGAAGGAAGCATTTCGGAATAAAAATAATAGCACCATTGGAAAGAGCAGGAAAAAATCTATCGATATATGTCCTTAGTTCTTTTTTCAGAGACTTGGTACACGATTATTAGCGAATTGAATAGAGCGTGCACTTAAACGTGCCGTACGCACGGGCACGAGGGGCTCGCGCGGACCCTCGGCGCTGTCTTTTTCAATTTTGTTACTTTTAAACCCTTTATTTCTTCAACTTCTCCAAGATAGGGTTTTGAAGCTTAAGAGTTGTACTTTCCAATGGTGTAGTTTATTTTGAAAAAAAAACATGATATACTTTGAGAAAAATGGCTTTCAATATTCAACTCGAGTTTTCGTCCAGAAGAACGCGTTTCGCAATAAAAACAATGGCGCAATTGGAAAGAGCAGAAAAAAATCTATCGATATAGGTCCTTGGTTTTTTTTTCAAAGACGGAGCATAGGATTATGAGCGAGTTAAACAGAGCGCCTTTTACGCGAAAAAAGGCACCGCGCGCGCTCGGTGGCCCGTTTCTGCTGGACGCTCCCATATATACACACACACACACACACACACACACACACACACACACACACACACACACACACACACACACACACATCACGTAACACTAATGGGAAACAAAGTGTCCGAGCAAAACGAAACGTCGCCTCTATATCCGCATTAGACTCGTATACTCATCATCGTCACGCGCCTCCTATATATAATGTGTGTATCACCCAACATTATCGTCATCACTCGGGGGGCTTATCCTCGCCGCGCGGCAGATATCTCGATTGTTGTACAAGGCGGGAAAGAGAGAGAGAGATAGAGAAAATAAAATTCTCTCGGGCCCGTAGCGGCGATTAATTTCTTATTAGACAAATGATTATCCGACCGGTTTTTCGCAGCGAGATTGCACGTAGAGGGTGTATATATAGGGGGCGGATTAATTTATTAGCGGCGGACGGATGGGAATTACCCGGATGCTTGGAGTTTCGAGGGAGGTAATTAATTTACGAGTGCCCCGGCTATTAATTAACATTAGTCGTGTAATGTTATTAATAATTAATGATATTTGTTCTGGTTTTCTTTTTTTCTCTCTTCCCTACCTTGCGTCGTTTCGATTATTCTGGGCGCGCGCGCGCGCTCGAAAAGGATTGGACGAACGTGAATTCAATCAAGTTTATTATACGCGTGGATTTTGGATGGATTAATTATAGAAGTGTAAAAAACTAAATTTAAATTATTGGGAGCGAATTGTTAATTTCAGCGCTTGTAATTATTACCTCGAATGTACAAAATAATTATATTACAACGTAAAATTCGACTCTCCTTACCGTTATTGGCCCAACCGAGAGGTAATTGCACAACGAAAAGACAATAAACCCAGGAATCTCGAAATTAGTATAATATTGACATTAATATTGTTCAGCTGAACAATTCAACCTTAATACACACAAAGGCGCGCTCCGCACCAAGTTACATTATTAGCATTGAAATAAATATCAATTACAGCATTACCACCCTCGTAAACTTTCAAACCCCATTTGCACCCACACAGTAGTACCTATACGCATATAGCATATAGCAGTGCGCGCCGCGCAGCATTTTCAGCTACAATTAACCATTACAATAACGTGCGCCTCCTGCACTGCAATGCGCAATGCGCCTTTATGTATATACAGAGAAACCACCGTCTTAGCGTCGCGCGCCGCGTTACGTCGCATAATTATTTTCTCGCCTAGCCCGCCCGCGCGCTATACAGTGCGCACGTCGCGACGCATAATGCGCCATATACGCCTTTGTAACAGCATGCACGCTATCTGGGCGCCGGAAGTCTCTTTGTCGCGCCGCTGCCGCTCTGTTATCTACTCGCTATATAGCGCGGGAGAGCGAGCACTCCGAGTTATCTATCACCGGGCGCGCGTGTCATTTCATTAATCACCCGATCGCACGCAGGAACACACACACAGTGTATGAGCGCCCGCATATATATACATACAGAGAAAGGATAGGAAGGAATCGTCCTGATTTTCTTTCTATATACGCGAGAGAGCGTTCGTTCGTTCATTTCTTTCTCTCCCTCTCTCTCTCTCTCTCTTTCCTTGGGTTTGTATCGCGGAAAGAATGGGGAGATAGAGAGAAGCTGCCGCTAGCCGCCCTGTCATGTTTTTTGAGAGATTGGCCATTGTGGGAATTGTGTGCTCGATGCGATTGGCTCGCGACTGCTAGGTGATATTTTTTTCTTGCCTTCTTATAGGAGGCGCGCGCGGGATGTGGGGGGATGTTATTGATTTTTTTTTTCCGTCTTGAGGACGAGGGAAAAGGAGAAGGTTAGATTGGTTTCGCTGGAAAAACGTAATCGAGAGGGTTTAGACGACTTTGACAAATTTTTCGGCGCGGTTACGTCAGCGTCTATGTAAAGGGTATGGATAGATTTCGTCCCGAATATCTCGCAAGAATCGCGAGGAATAAACCCCTTCGATTTAACGCTCTTCTATGAATTATATACTCTCGCAAACAACGACCCTCGAACCTACCAGCCGCCACGGGCGCGTGAAACGGGCTTTAAAAGGACTTAATCAGTACCATCTTCAACAGTTTCCGCAACCACAATTCTTCCTCCCCTATTATAAAAAAAAAACTTGGCCATTATGCCGCTGTTCTCCCTCTTCGCCGCCAAACTTTTTATTTATTCGGAAAATTTCCTAAGCCGTCGAATCCGCGGACTATCCTCGTGCGGCGAAACAATCGCTCCCTCAAGGAAGTTGAGAGAGAGAGAGAGAGAGAGAGAGAGAGAGAGAGAGAGAGAGAGAGAGAGAAGAAAAAAGAGAAGAAGCAAAGAATCCTCCGTCACTACTGTGCGTCGTAAAGGCTTTGAAAAGTCAGCGTTATAATATATATATATATATACCATGATGCTCTATGCGCGTTAACAATTCGCCTCGCTCTTTAAAGAGGAAGACTTCACCGCGCGGGAGAAAGAAGGAGAGAAAAAAAAGGACGAGAGAAGTTTGGCGCCCCGCCCCGGGTTAAAGTGGCCATTACAGGGGGGGGCCCGGGAAATTCAGGGGAGAGCTGCTATCCCCCACGTACATATATACACCCGCTGCGGGTACATAATCGTGCGGGCGGGCTGCTGCCGCTGCCATGGGCGTGGGAAATCCGCATAAATAACTCGCGAAGGGGTTTCCCGCGCGCGATTATCGCCTCTCTTCATTTTCGGCTTTTCTCTCGAGTCTCCCCCTTTTTTTTCCTCCTCCACCTACCTACCTCGCTCGCGCTCTCGCATTGTGCGCAGCTGCCCGAGTGTATATCTCTCTATATACCACGCGTTCTCGCGAAAAGGCGGAGAATCTAAAACATCCGCGCGGCTGAATGCGGATCATCGCATCCTCTCTTTTTTTTCATTCCGAGCTCTCCCGGTGGGGAAATGTAACGCTCTCTAGCGAGTAATTTTTCAAAGTGTGTGTGCGAGCGTGCAGTGGTTTCAGCAGCGATGAAATTTAAACGCGAACCGTTTATATATATCTTTATTCGGCGGGAGAGTTTATGAATGGCGGGGGAGGGGGCGGGGCGGAGGTAATCTGCTTATGTAGTTATCAAAGAGAGGCGGCTGCTGCTGCTGCACGAGCGGCTCACAATAGTGACGCGCGGCCGGGAAATAGGAAAGTTTTCGGCAATCCGGCTTTTATGCAATTATTTCGACGTCCGTTCATTATTATAAATTAATCCGGAAACGCGCTCCTTTTTCGACGTTAATCACATATACCCTCCCGGCCTCTACATAGAACGCGTAATCGCAAATCCTCGGAATTTTCATAACTCTCGGTGCCATCCCCCAACTCCGATTTCGAATCCACTCCGCCAACTGTGAAAAAATCTCCCCCTCGGTCCCTGCAGCCTTTTCTCGAAAATCGAATTCAAAATCCCTCCCGAGCGGCTACCGCTGGGAAAAAATCGCACGTCGTAAACAATGACGCCAGCCTCGTCTCTCACCCCCGTAGAACTTCTTTCACACGACGCGAGAGCTTTATTTTCGATTGTGGCAGTGGCGCCTCGATAAAATTCCCATTGACGCACTTGCCGGCCGAAATAATGTGCGACAGCGGCGCGCGGGGCCGATTAATTAATTTGACACCAGCGTTCTTCAAGGAGATGGAGTGAGAGACTTATTCGCCTATTTTTATACACTACACTGCGAGTTTTATTTTGAGCCGTGAAGTTTGGACTGTGTAGCAGATGTGCGTGGGTTCGAATTAATTGGCAATTAAAGTCGGGATTACGCCGGGTTCTTTCTTCTGTTTTTGTCTTTTACTATCACCGGATCTAAAAATGGAGGTGCAATCGTAATAAAGGACACCGAGGGGTAGTCCAGCAGTACGTCGTCGACGCTACATTCGCAATTAGCATTAGCGATCGATGCGCGCTCTCTCGAATGAGCAACGTCGAGTCCGTTCATTCATCATCCGAGAGAAAAAAAATAAACCCCCCACTCCTCTTCAGGGAGGAAAAATCATCCGCGATAAAAAAAAGCCTCGAGAGCGTCCTTAAAAGCCTCCTTCTCTCTCTCTCTCTCTCTCTCTCCGCGGATATTAAAAGACACTTGAGAAATTATCGCCGGGCATTGTTCGGCTAAATTGCAAAGATTTCGGGGATTAAATGGAAGGCCCCCGCGCCCCCACCTCCTCCTTCTCCTCGCGGAAAAAAAGAAAGCGAGAAACCTCGAGAAGAAAGAAAGAAAGAAGAAAGAAACAGAGAGAAAAAAGCGGCCGCGCGCGCTCGCCTCCGAGAGTAGAAATTGCCGCGCTTTGACGAGCTCTCTCTCTCTCTCCCTCTCGCCCTGGTAACACACGGTAGTAGTATACGCTTCGGTTTACCGTTCGCTCGTGCACGCGCGCGCTCTCTGCGAGAGAGGCAAATGAAAAAAGCTTTTTCGACCTCTCTCTCTCTCTCTCTCTCGTAAGAGAGAGAGTGGGGAAAAATGAGCGCCGAAAGCTACAGCGACGGAAGGAGAGGGAGTGGCCGAAGGATGCATCGCCTTATCTGCTCCTTTCATTCGCAGTGCGGCGCGCAGCAGCCGAGCAGCAGAGCAGCTCTCCCCGATGGAAATGGGAACGCGTGGGCGATGATATCGAGAGCGAGAGACTCGTTTCAATGCAGTGAGTGAGAGAGAGGGAGGAAGGGAAGGGGAGAAACTCGGCCTGGTAATCCGGAAGTTGCGGAGCGAGAAGGAGGAGGAGAGGGGAAGGTCGAGTCGTTAATGGAGATGCGTCGCCGATTGCATTCAATCGCGAGGGGAGAGAGAGAGTCGGTGTAGTACATCTCTCGCTTTGCCGAGTGATACGACGACTTTTTCCGTGTTCGCTCTCTGCGGTTTTCATTCTCCTCCATCTCTCACTATCCCTCCGAGCTTTTTTGCGCGGGAATTCTCTTGTAACCTCTCACTTCGTGTCGAACACCTTAATTACGTTGTTTGCCCTCGCATTAATCTAGGAAATTTATGCGCTGCGGGTCGGCTGCGGCTCTTTTCGACGCGCTCTCTGCTCTCTCTCTCTCTCTCTCTCTCTCTCTCTCTCTCTCTCTCTTTCTCTCGCACAGTGGTCCTCCCCTGATTTCCGGTTATTATCGATGGCGTGAGCGAGTGCAAATTAGTCGCGCTGGATTGAGCGAGTGAGCCGATTGCCGATTACATTAGAGATGTACTGCATAATACTGTGTATGGATGTGTGAGTATAGACTTGGATCAGCGAGTAGCCGAGAGGGTCGATGAGTAATTGCGACTAGTTTAATCTGCCGCGATAAGGATGTGTATCTCTCCGACGGACGGACAGACACACACTAGCGCTTGGGGGACGGGGGGGGGACTTATCCACAAAAGTGTGCGATTGACTGTGTACGCCCGCTGGATATATATGGATGATCTCGGATATATATATACTAATATGCGCGATGACGAGGCTATCTCTCTCTCGATCGTGTCTATATTCTATTATTGGTGTCTTCCATCTGCAAGTACTCTAACGTTCGTTATTATACTGTATTACTGCTATCTCTTATACTACTACTATTACTACTACTACTACTACTACTACTACTACTAATGTTGCTTCTCTATCTCATGACTCGCTACTTTCCTTGATGTACTTTTAATCTATATACTTGTGGCTACCTCGTTGTCTGCGATGTCTTGCACCGTGGCATATATTATTAAGATGGTAAATTTATTATTACTATATTTTCATATATAAATATACATGCATCGTACATGAATATATGATATTAATATTATATACATTTTTGGAGAAATAATTGAACGTTTATTTTATCTGAAAATAATTGTTACATTACCGCGTTAACATTTCCGGGCTCTGGCGGCTGTATGTAGCGATAATTTCAACTGGCGATGAGAATATTAAAAAATCAGTCGAAAGGCAAAAATCATCGTTATATTTGCTGACAGCGACAAACGAAATCTCTCGCTCTCGACGTGGAAAAAAAAAATCCAAACGAACGTCAGGCAAGAGTACGCGGAGTAAATCACGAAAAAAATTACATCGGATAAACGAGTGTGTATATATACATAGATGGATGCGTGCGCACGCATCGCGAATCGGCAAATATTATACACCGAAAAAGAGCGAGCGCGGGGGAAGCGCGTAAAGCGCATTTCTTTTTTTTTTTCCTCATATCAGCAATTTCATCATCGCATCCGTTTCACACCCCGCGTCTGTGTATATATAGACCGCCAGCCCGAAAGTGTTAATGATCGCATCGATACATAATGTATAAGCTGTATATTACACGTCCCGTTTACAGCCCTGTCATGTGGTATTAATAAGTAAAGTCGTTAGCATTAATCTCGAATTAGACGCGAGACGCATTCGCAGCCCATTAATCATTCCGGCCTCTCACTCTCTCTCGCGCTCTCTATCTCTGTTAATAATTATTATCAATATAACGAAAATAATATACGTATATAATAACCATGTACAAGAGCTTGTTGCAAACAAGAGCGTCACTGCGTCGTCGTCAGGCATTTTTTGCGTCTAACACGTTATATCTACGTACGCAATATATGTGAGAGTAAGGAGCGCTTAGATATAGGCCATAGACGAGAATTAAACGGTGATTAAGGTCCTCGAGGGGCGAGAGAGAGAGAGAGCGAGAGAGAATGGCCCCGAGACTAATGAAGGAGCCCCGTCGGTCAGGAGCCATAAAACACGCGTTAGCCTTCCAGCTCTCCGTCGCGGGGTAGCAGCGGCGCCGCCTGCTCTATATATACGTATAGTTCTCCGACTCTTGAGAGAACAACTCATTCCCCGGCGCAGCGCTCTACACACGTATATATTTATTATATTACATACAGACGCAGATACAGACTAACACTAGAACGCTCGCTTTCTGTGCGCGTCTAATGATTCACCGAAAATTGCCTCCTCTGTTAGCAGAGGTAAAAACACGCCGTCGAGGCGAGTATCTGTCTGCGTGTTGAACGACTATACGCGTGTACGTTTATATCTGTACAGACGAACGTACACACCCACTCAACCGTGTAGGTATATACATATATAGGGTATAAGAAACGTACCTGTATATGTGTACTATAGGAGTGGAAGAACACTCGTATATATAAATCTGTAGCGAGATAGCGGAGTGAGAGTGGAAGCACAGGTCGCAGGAAATGGATTTACACGATTGCCCCCCTCCCCGCGTGTGTATATACGTGTGTATGTGTAGGGGATGAACGAGCCTGTGCGTGACGACGCGATGTACAACACAGAGATGTATACTAACACACCTATATATACGTTAACATACACTTTACACGGCGGCGAGGAAAAAAGAGGCAGCAGCGGAAAAAAGAGTGCAGAAGAAGAGAAAGAGAGTGCGGCGAGAAACGAAAAGCGGAAATTGAGATTTCCGTGTGCATGCGTGTGTGTATATATGTATATAGATACACAATACACTCTTGCAGCGACACGCAATCGTATATGCACTCGAGAGCGTATTGCGTGCGTATATTGTTATACATATATAAACACATAAAAAACGAGTGTAGCGATGATACACCCATCAGCTTGAATTTTTCCCTTCCCCGTTCTCCCTTTCTCTCTCTCTATACATTTTTCCAAATACGCGCTGTTCTCGCGTAAATCCATACGTATATACCTGAACGCGTGCGAGGGCACCAGGCGCCTGATTTATTTGACAGTTCTCTCTCTGTTCGCGCAACTGGTCTGTGCAATTTGTTGCCTTACACTAAAAGTGCGTCCTTTCTCTCAATACCGCGGCGAGTGTCTGTTCTCTGTGTGTACGCGTTTTCCTCCCCATCCCCGGCGCGTTGATGATGAAAAACGCCGGTTGACGCGGTTATCGTTCGAAGCCACTTTCGCATCCGCTTTGTGACGCGATGTGCGCGTAAATATCGGACACGCGCCACTCGCGCGGCGTGTGGATATACGCACAGTGCTCTTCCGGTTTCAACTTGCTTTTAATTTATGTCCTGCCCCCGATGGTTCGTCTTTTTTTTTTCGTCCTTTGCAGAGTTCCGGGTATTACGAGCGGATGGTTTTGCATACTTTTACGTTTATCGTTGATATGCTTTTGAGATGAACTATACACAACTATGGTAATAAATAAATACCTACGGCGGTCGCGTCTGAGCGAACCCAAGCTATACTACTGAACGTTCCCCGTACACCTCGCAAAATTTCTCGTAACCCAGCTCTACCGTGTAAGTCACTTCGCGTAATCCAAGGCATCAATATCGTATTATTGTCAAAAGAAAAAAAGAATATAATAGCAATAAAGAAAATAAAAAAACAACAAACAAAACACGCTGTACAAATAATAATTCACGTCGCTCTCGTCGTCGTAGTCGCGACGGCCTTTTGTTCTCCCACCGGGACACGAGCCCAATAGAATTTATCTCCCCGAGAGAAGAGCGATTTTTCTCCCTTATCGGCCCGCTAAAATCGCGTCCCCGGTCGTCTACGTACATACATACACGCTTGCGCCCCTCAACGTCAACGTTTTCCAACGACGAGAAATACAAAAGAGAGAGCGAATCCATAGCCGCCACGCGCGGTCTAATATCCATTTAACTCGCCCACCCGCGCGCGCGCGCCTCTTTCTCTGAATATTTCTCCCTTCCTATACCTCGCTCACTCTATCCTATCTCTCTATCTGCCTCGGTCTACACATTGTTCCGCTTCCGCGAATAAACGAAACAAAAGAAAGCGTACGACCGCCGCCGTTGCGCAGAAGAACGAGAGGTTCGCGCCGGGCATATAAATAAACCCCACTCTCCCTCTCTATCTCTCGCACACGCGTTGTATAGCTGCGGCGCGCGCACGTGGGATTCGTTTTCCATCGATGTACGAGTCATAAATAAGTGGGCTGGTGGCTGTGCACACGCCAGATTTCCCGAGTGCACTCGCGCACGGTCCCAGCGGTTTCATACATTACCGCGTTCTCTCTCTCTTTCTCTACACTGCTGCAGTCGAATCACGCGCGCTACGCGAATTCGGCGGGATTACACTCGTAAGCGCGCAGTGTGTTCTTCTCTCTCCCTCTCGTCTCGAAAAATGCGGATCGCTCGCTGTGTATATAGATGCGGTATAAAGTTCTAACCCGTCTGATGTGTCAGTGTTTATGTGTGGTTTGTCTGTCTACCTCATACTTGGCGTTATTGGTCGCTATCGGCGGTTTCCCTTATCGTAAGTGCGATGACGTGTTACCTATCTTCCTTCCTCTCTATCCCTTCTTATGTACGATAGCGTATGTACGTATGTACTTTTACCACGTGTGTGTTTTTTTGGCAGGCGAGATAACTTGCTCGAGGTTCGATGCCATGTGTTTTTATAGCATCACACGCGCATATGCTGACCACGTGCACTTCACCGACGCACTTTGTATATGTATCATAACCTGGCGCAAGTGCAGGCGGTTGGAACGCCGAATCTCTGCTATACCGCTGCTGCCTCTCCGCCGGCGCTCTGTTATCTTACGGAAGACGGCCGCGCGCCCCCGTAAACTTACCGAGAGAGCGAGGAAAACTTGCTTGCGCTCGAGGCAGAGGAAGCTTTTTCAGCAACTTAATTTATGACTTGGGCAACTTAATCGGCTTCTTCACCACCACCACCCCTCGCATGAAATTTTACAGATTATTATGTTACAGAAAGCTTCGGGGGAAGAAGTGTAATACAATTTGCATAAATCACGCAGTTAACTAGTTTTTCGGGGGCTGGGGGAGAGGAGGGGAGGGAATGAAGAGTGCAAAAATGCCAAGGAAGTTCAGGCTCTTTTCAGAGTTGAGCGGCTAATAAGATTTTAAACGAGTGAGGGGGATGGAAGGGATGATGCGAATCTGTGTGGTTTTTTCCATCTCTCTATGATTTTATACTGGCTACTGGGGGATGACAACGTTGGGGACAAATTATGTATAACGAACGACATTTATTATATTATACACCATCCACCTTTATAGTGTACTACCACACGTTTATTATCTCAATACAAAGTGATCCCATCGTATGTACTTACACATCACCCGCATCTTATATAATACGATCGACTCTACTCCTGATCCTAACTCATTCACACTAGGCGCCGGGCGATATCACCATACCTCGCCGTTGCGAACGATACAGAACCAATACAGATAGGTGCAAAAACAAAAGGAAAAGAAAGCACTAAACGAAACACTACAATGCGAGGACGAAAACGAAAAAGAAAAATGTCAATGGCTTTATAATCCCTTCGATCGGCACGAGGGTGTGCACACACGTACACAGTCGCCGGGTCATCGTACCGTCAACGCGCGTAATCCGCGAAACAAACGCGACTCACACGTACATATATACTATAACACACGACGATCATCTCGCCGTGTGTGTATATATAGCGCGCGAAAGAGCCGTACGCGCGAACGACGATAAAAAAAAAGCACAAAAGCGCGCGTGCGAAAAGTTCGTCGAACGCCGGGTGGGAGTTGTGTATATAGGCTGCGATGTACACATACTATATATGTGGGTGTCTACGTCTGTTACACGTATACCGTGGAAAGAAGCGCAACGAAAAAAAAGAAAGAAATAAATGGAAGCAAACGAATGATTCCACTTATCTCTATCTGTACGTTCCTCTCCGAAGGATAGCGCGAGAGGAACCGTTGCACGAAACGAACTATATATATATGTTTATCACTCTATGTGGTTCTTAAATCCTCCGCTCACTCACTCCTTCTTGCTCTCTTCCGTAAACCTACATTTATATATATATAGTGCTCCTCACACTAGACACACAGTCCGTTTCTTTCGCCAAGAACCCTTTTCTCTCCGTCTATTTTTTCTTCCTCCCCCAACGTTACAACAATTCCACCCCTCCTCTCTTACTCTCCTGTCTGTGTGCACGCCTCTCCGCTCGCGTCTACCATCCACGAGCAAACAGCAATAGAGCAGAGCAGCGGCTCGCCCGCTCTCGGCCCTCGTCCGAAAGTTATTGCTCTTTACGCGCACGCGCGAGAACAAAACGTTTAATTGCTCGCCCGGACTTTATCTCCCTCGCGTGTTTATTTTAATCAACGGCGGTCGCACACGTATATATGTACGCATATATGCACGCGTATGCGGGGATCGTAAATAATCGGCGTGCGAGCGACTCGTGATTTATTCGGACGCGCGTACGCGGAATATCGAGAGAAAGAGAGCGCGGGAATTCACAATGAGAATGGGCTGTATCATCTGTGTGTGTATATATACATAGAGAGTGCAGTTTCTTCGCGCAGAGAGTCGTTACGCACGTCGGGGGTATTAAAGTTACGTTATTGCTTATGTTCGTCCGTTCGTGTGGAGCGCTCGATCTCTCTCGGTCTCGCTTTTTTCCTTCCTCTCTCTCTCTCTCTCGTCTCTTTCTTTCCATCGGTATATCGATGTCCCCCGCATTGTTGGGGCAATAAAACGAGAGTGAGAGAGAATGCGCGGGAGTACAGGACGGCTGATTAAACGGAATAAAAACGCGCGGCAACGTGCCGCGACTTTGGATTGCGCGACGCGCGAGGAGAGGAAATATTTCATTATACCCCGAGATAAAACGATCCACTATATATATACACACACATACGCCACCTCAACAGACACATACAGATAACTAAACTTTATTCCTCGCATCCTTTGTCATCCTTCTTTCGCGGAACAACTTCGTTAGTACAGACGAGATCGCCCGCGCGTGCGGGGGAAAAGCGAGCAATTAAACGCGCAATTGCGCGCCCGTTACGGTGTAGACGCGCCAAGTTAGAAATGCGGGGGCGGGGGGTACAAGGAAGACGCAGAGCGCCCTCCTCCCCGTAATGGCTGCGAAGATAACGTAACGAGAGATGGTCCGAGCCACCAACTGTGTGTGAGCAGCCAAACTGCACGTTTTCTCTCACTTACTCGCTCACTCACACAATCAGCCCCACCCCCCATCGCCCACCCCACGTACGTACGTAATGTGAAAGTAGTTATAGACAGCTTTTGAACGACGCCACAGCGACTCTCCCCCACCAATCCGCCCCCCGTACACACGAACACACTTTGTACCTTGTATACGACTACACCTGTGTACCCTGCCACCCCCTGGATACTGCAGGAGCTTTTCGACACGACGGTGATAATCACTCTTTCTCTATATATTCACACACATATATCCGCTTTATTCTTATTCTCTTATTCTTTCTCTCTCTCTCTCTGTCTTTCTTTAAACACACATCAACGATATAATTTCGACGGCTTCGGCAGAAAGCTTCCGCATGCCCATTATTATTATCATCATTACTGTTACTACTGTTACCGCTACCCACCACTACTACTACCCATTATTATTATTATGTCTCTGTGTAATGCTGTGCTGCTAACAATACTAACACGCATGTGCTAGCGATGGCTTTTTTCCGTACCAATGAGCTTGCCTTGGCTTTTTTATTGTATCGTTCAGCGATGCTTCCAACTCAATGCGCATGCACACATACACGGAGAGAAATTTTGTAGTGAAAATTACAAATATTCGAGACAAAATTACCAGTTTCTATGGTAATGGATGGACAGACTGACAATTTCAAACTTTTTACCAAAGTGCCTTGGTAAAATTTTTTTTTAGTTAATTTAAATTAAAAAAATTAACTTTTTTTATCCATATTGATGGATATATAGTATATTTTAATATAGAAATAGGAACAGAAATAATGATGAAAAAACATTAAACTGAAAAAAAATTTTTACGGAAGCGGGATTCGATCCGACGATCTTTGGGTTGAGAGTCCGACGTTCTACCGACTGCGCCACAGAAGCTGTTACCAAAAGTCATTTGAATCGCCGTTATTACTTACTGAAAATATGTGTATTGTTTTCATTTTAACGTCGCGCACGCCTCTAGTATCAATCTTCTGAAACACAATAATGCGCAGTGCGCATGCGCGAGTACACAAATACCAGGTTATTTGGTAAAATTTATCAGTTTTCTTAGTAAAAATTCTTAGGTTACCTTGTAAAAATGACTAGATCTCAATTTTTACCAGTGTTTCTGGTAATTTTTATTCAGATAATTTGGTATTTTTTTAAAGTGGTTATGGTAGTTTTTCTTGGGAAACTTATAAATTGTATTAGAAACCTGGGAATAACACGGCTTTTGACAGTCTGTCCATGCGCTACCAAGGCACCTTGGTAATTTTACTCTAAAATTTATCTCCGTGTATACTCACATCACTTTTCATTATAGCCACTTCTCTCCCCACCTCCATATTCCTCTTTCGCTCTCTCTTTCTGTATAACAGGTGTGAAAAAGAGAGAGAGAGAGAGAGAGCGAAGCACGCGCGCAGAGGCAGACAGATATACACGCCTCTGCGAGCGAGTAGAACGACGAAAAAACGTGAAACCGATCGCTATCTGAACTGGTTTTTTTTACTCTACTGCGCGGTGTATGTTACGCTACTAGTATGCGCGAGTTGTTAGACGTGACTCGGCTGACGCATTTCGCACCGTTACTACTGAATTCGCGTGCGCGGCTATCGCTCTCGATTTTTAATGGAGATTTTGCTCGATTTCGGTGAAACAATTTCGGAACGCGTAGCTTTGAAGCTGTTAATATCAGCCTTGGAAAATGTTGTCTTCTATCTGAAAAGATTATCGGCAATTTAGTCTTTTTTTCGGCTTGTTTTACGGTGATTCGGGCTGCGTAGCGAATTGATGCGAACAGGAAGAGTTTCACCTTTTTTTCGTTGCCCATACATAATATACCCACATACACCTTTGCATGTGATCAGTAGAGATAAAAAGTGATTGCGCAAGTTAGAGAATGATTTTTTTGATACTAAAGTACTGTTACTTGATTGCCACAATTAGTTGAAAATGCCTGCTTTTGATTCGTATTCAGACCCCAGCTAGTTAACATTTTCTTTGGTTCGATCATGTATACTCAATTACCCACTTCAAACTAGACCTTTGATAAATCGCGATTTTATTCAATTTCACTCTCGCGCACTCGCGTTATACTGGTTTTCTTTTTTTTTCCTGCCATACTTATATTCTTATTATTATTATTATTATTATTATTATTATTATTGATGCACAGATCCGATAACTATACACACTGCATTATACTTTTTATTATCCTTTTTTCTTTTTTCTTTTTTTTTTTCATCGCGAAAGTAGATGCTGCTGGGATTTTAATGCCGAATCGTTCTCGGTATACGTCGCGGTCAAATCGACTTCGATCCTATTAAATTATCCACGGTTCCTCGCCAATATTCTTAATCAGCGCGCGACGCTTTCTCGAGCACACTCCGGCATTGAAATCCCACGTGACCGCGCACAAATTGGAACTTGTATATTATATATCGATTAGACTCGAGAACTTATAGTACAGTACTTACTTAAACGGTATGACCTTTTTGCCACTGAGATTGCATTTGAAAAATTGAGACTTGATAAAAAGCCGCCGCCGCGGCGCGCGCGCGCGTTTGCTATATGTACCTTTCCACTACTGCACAATGAGAACCCCGGCTGAGCACGACTTGTTTGCCCACAGGAATATTCCGTTCAGTTGACATTCCGAGAACAATGGGTTGACGAAAGACTGAAATTTAACGACTTCGGTGGTAAGATATCACGTTTATTGCTATATCACGTCTCTCCTCTTTCTTTTCATTATTCCAATTCCCTCCGTTCTTGAGGGAACGCCAGATGTCGATGAATGTCACACCCTCGCATTAACGTCTGGCGATAAATATAACGGACTCTCCAGTGATCATTTCACGCCGGAAGTGTTTTCATTACGCTTTTTTGTGCGATCTTATTTATACATTTATTCGTCGCTTGACGGATTCTAATTTGACGTGAAATGATCGCGTTTTATAAATGGAAGAATGCCGGATTGTACTGACGTGATTTATTTCTTCTGCGAAGGGAAACTTAAATATCTGACCCTCACCGACGCGAGTCGAGTATGGATGCCCGATCTGTTCTTCGCGAACGAGAAGGAGGGCCACTTTCACAACATCATCATGCCCAACGTGTACATTCGAATCTTTCCAGACGGATCGGTACTCTACAGCATACGGTGAGTGTTTATTTTGCAAACTTGTATATTTTCACAAAAACATTTTGACGAAAAGTATTATTTACTGGTATAACAATAGCTTGTAACTACATTGTCAAAAAGCTTCAATGTATACAGGTATATACCATGTGTACATTTGGAAACGCAAAATGCAAAGACAATACATCTGTATATATGGAAGTTTTCTGAAAGTGAATTTGGTAATATCCAATTTTAGAAATGAGAGATACAAAAACCCAAAGCAACGTAGAATTTAAAGATTTTTCTACGAATTCTTTATTGCATATTCGTTCCTAGCCCGGCAGCGCGTGTATTTCATCAAACAGCGTTAATTAAAACCTATTTGTCGGAAAATCCGATCGAAACACGCACAGCAGTTCTAATGAAAATTCCCATTTTTCCCTTCTCCGTCTGTTCACAGAATATCACTAACGCTGTCGTGTCCGATGAATCTAAAGCTCTATCCTCTCGACCGTCAAATATGTTCTCTGCGAATGGCCAGCTGTAAGTAGTCTCCTGCGAAAATCCACATTCATTATTTTCCCCTTTCTTTAACAAAAAAAATAGAAAATCTTTTCTAAAACAAACGCACGCGTACGAACGTTTGAAATTACAGACGGATGGACGACCGCGGATCTGGTGTTCCTGTGGAAGGAGGGCGATCCCGTGCAGGTGGTCAAGAACTTACACCTACCCAGATTCACGCTCGAGAAGTTTTTGACGGATTACTGTAACAGCAAAACAAATACCGGTGAGTTTCTCTCTCTCTCTCTCTCTCTCTCTCTCTCTATCTCTCTACCAACTGCCTGCCAAGCCCGTCATCTAGTTAGCCGGCGCTCGCGGCGTTTGCTTGCCTACGTCGACGCTGAGCCAATAAGCAAACGTATGCGCGTACTTATATACATGTATAGTAGTAGTACCTAGCGCGAATGTATATACGTATATGTAACCGGCACGCCGGCTTTTTCTCGTCGCTCTGCAGGGGAGTACAGCTGTCTGAAGGTGGATTTGCTCTTCAAACGAGAGTTCAGCTACTATCTCATCCAGATTTACATACCCTGCTGTATGTTGGTCATCGTCTCCTGGGTGTCCTTCTGGCTGGATCAAAGCGCTGTACCGGCTCGTGTATCCTTGGGTGAGTCCCTCCATCTATCGTTCTCTCTATCATAACTTTTTTTGTCCTTTTTTCTTGCTTCCTCCCACCTGTACCCTGGCTGTGATCCTCGTTGCCTCGGAAAGATCAAACGAATTTTCACCCCGAGAAAAGAGATTATTACTTCTTTCTATATTCTTTGTGAATTCATCGCCGCGTTAATTTCCCCGAGACACTTTTTATGCACGTGCGAATTATAGCGTGTGCTTGATGATTTATCGGAGCGCGGAAAGATATGGCGGCGGGGTGTTAAGTAGTTGCTTAGTTAGAGGATTCGCTTATGATTTACGGTTGAAATTAGCCGGGCTTGATATATCACGACTATTACAAGCGCGTACTTAAGATCATCATGAGGAAGATTGCCAAATTTATTATGTACTGAAACACAACGCCCGCGCCTCTCGGCCATTCTTAATCTGATTCATAAGTACAAATTAGCAAAGTTTTGATCGCGTTCGTCAGAATTAAACGCCTTTATAGAGCGCATTTATCACGCGGGAATGGCAATTAACGTTGCGTATCGAGTGCCTTTATTGAATTTATTAGACCTATAAAAAGGCTATAATATTTATACTTGAAAAGGTAACTTATGGTGTGATAATAATAATATGAATATATTTAGAATCGAATCAAGTTAACCTACTTTTGCTGTTCTACCCCCCTAAACTTCCGCAATATGAAACTATGAAAAAAAATTTGTATTATGACGGCAGGAGTGACAACCCTGCTGACAATGGCAACGCAGACGTCCGGCATAAACGCCTCATTGCCGCCCGTCTCCTACACGAAAGCCATCGACGTGTGGACGGGCGTCTGCCTCACCTTCGTATTCGGCGCCCTGCTCGAGTTCGCCCTGGTGAACTACGCCTCGCGCAGCGACATCCATCGCGAGAACATGAAGAAGAAGTACCAGGAGATGGAGCACTCGACGTCTGTCGACCCTGCCTCGGAGCCCTTCGAATCGGACGCCGGTGGCAACTTCGCCATGGTCAGTGTTTCTTCGGCGTATAATTCATATCACTTCTATGTACTTTTCTGATTCTATCTATCTCTCTTTCCATCTGTCCCTGTGGGAAGTTCAGCCGAGAGCCTCCGAGTCTCTTGATGCTGCTCGATTCTTTGAGCTTGGGAATATGACGGTTGAAGCTCGAAGGGTCGATCAGTACGCGGTATTCCATTCTACCGACCTTTGCACTTTACATTTTTTCAGCACTTTCACCTTTATTTCTGAGTATTTCAGAGCGAAGTGAACATTTGAAATGTGATTATAATTGTATTTGTGGAAAAAGTCGTTCTTAAATAATCAGAAACATTTTTGCATGCTCAGTCTGGAGTAAGATCTAAAATACTAATGGAAAATTGTTTGAGATCTTTCCAGTATTTAACAGGTTTAAGAATTATTTCATTGAGAAAAGTTGTGTAAACTAATCAAATTTTCCATGTATGTAGCCGTTTACGTTGCAAAATTATCGTATAAAATTTTTTCCAAGAAATAATTATAATCTTACAATTGAATGGAAGAACTTTTAAAATGACTTTCTGCCTTCAAGAATTTTGTATTGAAATTAATATTAAAATTTGTTAATGCTATTACATTAATTATATTATTTATACAATTTATTATAACGAATCACTATTTTTATTTTAGGAAATGCGCATCATGGTATAGTAGCATCCTTGATTTATTTGATTAAAGCGACTGAGCATTTTATAGCTTCAACTTACTTTTTCGCTAAATTGCATGTGTTTGAGAATTTTTTCACTAACACATCGTCATGAACTTACTAATAATGTGGAATCGAGAAGAAAGTCAGAGAATTAAAAGGCTTTTCAAAATAATTGCATCTAATGTATTTAGATTAATTATATTTTAAATTCCTCCACGAGAGAAAAATGTCCAGAAAGATGAATTCAACAATCAATGAAGAATTCCGTCGCTTTTAATTTCCACGAGCGAGCATAAATTAAAAACTTCCATTTTCTTGTGCCTCGGGAAAAACTTTTTTATCAATACTGTCAGCGGCGTTAATGAATTTCGATACAAAAATATGTCTATATTCATTAAAAGTTTATCGACCGGTCGACCTGTATTTACTTATAAACTCGAACCTTTTTTCCTCTGCTATTTCTGAAGAGGTTAATTTTTATATTAAATTGTTAATTAAAAGGTCAATCGACCTATAGGTTTTCGATCGAGCCATTACGGTAACCTACTTAGTTTTCGATGGGCATATTTCTCTATTGGAAAATACCTAACCCTAATATACTAATAAATTATAGGACATTTTATTTTTTTCAACGTTGAAAGTATCTATTACCCATTACTCTATAATTACCACCAATAAATAAGTAAAATCGCTAAAAAAAAACGCATCGAAATAAAATGTCCTTTAATATGCGCATGCAAAACTAGTCGGTAGAACGGAACCTTAAAAGAGAAGATCGAATCAAAATAAAGACAATCATACACGAAAGTAAAGTACCTATAGAGTAAATTCAAAGTCATATGTCCGCCCCTTAGGCGACGTACACGAGGTTCTCGGTCCAGTATATAATATCACGGCGGCACGCGTCCGTCGTATCGCAGCAACGCATAGTACAACGGCCCCAACCGATTCATTTCACTAACAATTTCAAACCACTAACAACGTTCGCTCGTTATAATAACCTTTCTCTATATACCAACATATCGCACGCTTTCAAACTCCGTTGTACTAGCCGCAGGCGATGCGACGAATGCGCGCACCACACAGTCAATCTAATATATCTCTATATATATATCAGAACTAATAACCTCTCTGTGAAAATTAATCTGAAAAAAAGACACAAAAAAAAAAAAAAAATTTTCATCAAAAATGCCGACACGCACGAGCAAACAAACTTTAGCGTATTTTTTTGTTTGTTTTGTTCTCTCTTCTTCTCGTTCCCAATTAAACCCCACGAAGAACTTGCCGCCACTGGCGCCAGATTGGAAATCAAAGGCAGCGCATTTCTTCCAGAAGCCTCTGGTACGGCAGGCGGAGGACAGCATGTCGATGGAGAAGATGCGGCAGTGCGAAATACACACGCAACCGCCGAAAAAAAACTGCTGCAGGTCGTGGCTGTCCAAGTTCCCGACGAGGTCCAAGCGCATCGACGTCATCGCGCGGATAATATTCCCCCTCGTGTTCGCCCTGTTCAATCTCGCGTACTGGTCAACGTACCTTTTTCGGGAGGAAGCGGATGGCGAGTAAGCCTCGACGAGGAAGCGCTCGGATCAAGGGACGTGGCACGCGGCCACCTCTATTACTCCCAGCCCCGCGGCCCAGCCGTCGCTGGCACGACAACGCAAGCCCAGACGACGGGGGCCCTGACCACTGCCCCCGGCAGTAGTATTAGCCTCGCCGGCACCAGTAGCAATCGACCCCCCAAAGCACTCCACAAGCACCACCATCATCACCATCACCACTCCCATCATCACCACCACCACTACCACCATCACCAACAGCAGCAACAGCAACTCGACGACGACTCGCCGAGCCCATCACCCTCACCGCCCCACTCGCAAACCTCCCAGCGCTCATCCTCCCACCACCACCATCATCATCCCCATCACCGTGCGTCCCAGCAGCTGCAACAGCAGATGCAGCAGCAGCTGCGCTCCCACTCGCCGTCCTCCTCCTCGGTCACCGAGAGCGAGAGCCGCGAGGCGGCCGAGCGCGGCAGCTGCTCCAGGAGCAGCCATCACTCCCGCCACGGCTCGCGCTCGAGGTCTAGGTCGCGCTCGCGCTCTAGGTCTCGCAGCCCGAACCAGGCGGGCATACCGCTCTCCTCGCTGTCAGCCTCACGGCGCCAATCCACCCCCTCGCCGACGTCGAAGCAGTACGTGCTCGAGCCCGCGATCGCCAGCTCGAGCACGACCACGCCTCACTTTCGCCATCATCATCAGCAGCAGCAGCAGCAGCGCCAGCAGCAGCAGCAACAACAGCAGCACCAGTCGGCGGCAGAGACCGCGGCTCAGCTGCTCAAGGCGCAAGACTTCCAGCGATTCCGCAGACTGCCGCCCGGCTACGCGGACCGCTGCTGCTGGGGCCTGCTGCCGAAGCGCTGGTTCACCTGCCACGCCAAGGGCAGCGCGCAGATCGACGTCTTCGCGAGGTTCGCCTTCCCTCTCATGTTTGTCATGTTCAACCTAGCCTACTGGTCCACCTACATCACGCGAGGCGACGACAACGCGGGGCAGAACTGACGACGCGCGGTCCGGCCAATGACTGCCATGTGTGTGTGCGAATTACGATGGATTCTTCTTGTTGTTCTTGTTGTTCGCGCCTCCCCGAGCGCGACACGAACGTTACGTCCCGGACGGGGAGGCCCGGCTCCTGCGACTACGGGCGACGACGAGCCTCGTCGACTCGTTACACTCGGCGATAATAATAATAACCATTATCATCATAATCGTCCTCATCGAATTTATTATTTTACGGCCAGTTGACGATTGCCTTGGTCGTCTCGCTTAGGGGGTTATACGTCGCGTCGACTACATAAGAGATTCGCGTTGTTGTACGACTCGTTGCCGGATACCGCAGCCCACGCGCTCTTTCTCACCATAATACAGCTGTATTGCAGAGAAAGACGTTGAGCACGCGGCGAAGGCGACGGATCGTAGACGACGCTCGAGACAGTGATTACATTGCCGTTCGACGTGCCGAGGACGACGAACAACAGCCTTTACTTATGAAAGTAAAATTTTCACGTTGACGCATGCGCTTCGGATATACGTTGTAGCTACGCGACACGTCGTACGGCACAGCGTAACACATCCGCGGTGGGTTAATCTCGAGTCACGCCAAGCGCGACGTGTACTTCGTAATACGGGACGAACGCGCTCGCGAATCGAGAGTTCACGAATCTTTTATTTCTAAAATTATCTCGTAATGAAAAAAAAAAAAAATAGGGTATTACACTCACGTCGCGAATCTCGCCTCTACGACAGATAACACACACATACATACATATACGTACATAACATGCAAACGCCTATAATTTTCCACTATTTTGATACGAACGCTATTCAATCGCAGATTATATACACAGCAGAAAGACTCTTGCGCGCGCTATGCACGCGATGGACGCGGGCAAACATTCGCTCGGTCTGCCGTGCTTCTTCAATTTCCTTTCTCACTTCGACGAGCGCGCACGCGATCACATAGTGGGCGAGAGAGAGAGAGAACTCAATTTGCGCAATCGCGCATAATCGAATTCTTCTCAGTCTGCAGCCTGCGCGTGCGCGCGTTTACATCAGAAGAGGGCAATCGAGGAATCGCGGCGGGTATAGAGGAAGGGAGAAATCCCTTTATACTATCGCGCAGTGGCCGCGCATCGACCGCAAATCGCCGAGGAGCACACGAGGCTCGCCAGTCGCAACCGCGGGACCATATATATATATATACACGTATGTATGTTGGTCCGTGTAGTAACCGTGTGTGGCTGTGTGCATGAGAAGAGAAGGATGGAATACGAGGAGAGTGTGTGTATATGTGGGAGTGTGCATCGAAACGCTTTATACTGCATATGTAAAACACGAGTGTGTTGCGAGGAGGGCGCGAATGCGGAAGAGCGACGTTCTCTTGAGCACGCGATGTGCTCTGTATCGTTGCTCTTCTGTTGTCTACGTGTGGGTGTAATGAATACGTGAATGTGGCCGGCCGTCAGTTTATATATTGGTAATCGTTGCATCATCGCGCGTTAGAAAACGGTCAACAGAACAAAAAAAAAAGAACGTATTAGGGTACTTGATGAATATTGTAATAATATAATTGCGCGCGATGCTGCACACGATCGTGTATATGCGATAAATGTTAAAGCGTCGTCGAGTAATGCTCGATATCCGGGGAGACCGCGCGCCACCATTATAAATAAAAAGTGACAATGACTTTTTAGTGGGCCCTGTATAGCCACGGCCTATCTCCGCAAACGACAAAAAATTCTTAATCTTAAGGCTCCTAGATAAGGTTAATTCGTAAGGGTAATTCGATGATGTGTAAGAGAGAGAAAAAGAGAGTGTGACATAGAGTGTGATGTGACGATTATTAAAAAAAAAAAAAAAAATACGCACGCATCTATAAATTTATATGATAAACCGAGGAAATGACGTAAAAAAAAGATGTGGATGGTTAAAGTACGATTATATATAAATATATATATATATATGAAGAAAAAATATGCCTACACGTATCGAAGAAAAAAAAAAGAATAAAACAAGTATTAAGCTCGTTGTAACGACGTTCGAATGAAGAATCTTATCTTTGTAATTAAAGGTTCATTAAACGTATAAAGAAAAAGAGAAAGAAAGAAGCAGGGAAGAAAAGGAGGAAAAAAAGCAGAAGAAAAACACAGTCGCGGAGGTCCCCCACGACACGGCGACGACACAAAAAAAACTATAGAGAAACGAAACGACACACGACACATACACAGAGACAACTTAATAATAAAATACGTACATCGCGACGATGACGACGGCGTTTCGGGCGCTATGTAAGGATACGAGAACACGATTATCGCGCGATTGTGCGCGCGTGCGTACACCGTCCCGCGTCCGCGTACGCGGAGGATTCTTAATCTCTCCCTCTCTCGCTTGTTGTACTTCCGCATGCGATTTTGCACGTTTGTATTAAAAAAATAAATAAATAAAATAAATAATAATAAAAAAAAAGACGCCCAACGACGAAGACGACGATATTATATACGCGGCAGCGACGACGCGAACACGAACGACACGCGCCGTTTCTCGTGTGTAGGAAACGAATCGAGCGAGAATTCTCTCTAGGATATTAAGGTCGATAACAAAAATTTTATAACGCCAACGATGCGGGGTGGGGCAACCGCGCGCGCAGCCCGAGACGCCGCGGTAATGTGTCAAGGCGAAAAAAGAGCAAAAGATATAGAAGAAGAACGAAAATGAATAATTAATACGTATTAAAAAAGAGAGAGAGAGAGAGCGAAAAAAAGAAGTCGAGCGATATAACGATTCCGTTATATATTAGTATCAATCGTACGACCGTCCTCGCGAAAGTTCGGTTTGTAATGAGGAAAAACGAAGCTGCGATGCAAGGATGTATACAGGGGGAAGAAGGAAGCGTATTTCGTCGCTCTCGTGAGAAAGAGAGAAGAGAGAGAGAGATGAGATTCGCGCGAAACGAAGTTTCGAGAACGAAAAATCGGAAATTCGCCGTGCTGCGGGGCAACTCGATATTCTTGTTAGGTCGTTTAATTGGACTACACGTTCTCACTCGCGTATATATATATATACATGCAGACACATATGTACACACATGCACAGACATACATGCGTGACGTACGCTAGCGTTATACACACATATGATGGAACACCCACAAACGTAAAAGTCATATACACCACCGTAACATATAGGGAGAGAGGCAGTCGCGAAAACGCGAGCGAGAGAGAGCGAATGACGATAGAATGATAAAGCGAGAAAGTGAAACGTTGAATTTATTATAATAGGGGACTCGTCGTGTATATGCGATATTACCACATTTCATGTACGATTTAACGCGCAAGCGCGCGCGGCGGCTCGATTTAGGATATACGTATTATATATATATACACATATATATACATACTCGTAGGATACGTATACATGCATACGCGGGCGCGCGCGTGAGAGGGAGAAATTTTCATCGCTCTATGTGAATTGGAGATGAGGCGAAATTGAGGTATTAAAGTTCGTTCTTCGAAGTTGGCTTGCTGCATGCAGCTCGCCAACGATTTAAGCATTCCATTAAAGTTTCGTCAAGTATATTTGCTTACCAAATCGTGAATAAATTTTAAATTTAATAACGATAACAGACAAAAAAAGTATCTTCGAAGAATCTTAAAAGTGGTGCGACGTTTCAAACATATATACGTCAATCGATTTCATTTTAACAACGTTAATTACGAGAAAAAAAGCTTGTTTTCCAAAAATCTTTCGAAATCGTCAATTAAATATCAATTCAAAACGTCACGCACTAAAGAAACAACGTTCGACAAAGAAAGAGCACCACAATATATTTGTATACGTATCAGAAGGTGCGCTCCGGGCGCTCTCACATAGCATATTAAACGAAAGAAAGGATAAAAAAAATGGAAAAACCCTCTAAAACTCTTCCCGACGAAAGGGCCGCCGCGTTGCTTGGAAACTCTCATATAGGTTATTATATACATATATAAATATATACATAAGAAAAAAAAGGCTACGCGAAAAGCATTTACCGTACTGTACCACATCGAGGTCTCGAGCATGCGTAAAACCGAGGAATGAGGGATAAAAAAGGGGAGAGTAAGAGCGCGGAGACGGAGAAACCGGGATGACGAAAAGAGAGAGTGCGCGCGCGAATGAGAAAGGCAGGTACGTATGAGACCGCGCGAAGAAATAATTTAGGGATATATATATATATATATATATATATATATATATATATATATATATATATATATATATATATATATATATATATATATATATATATATATATATATCTATGTATATATATATATATATATATATATATTGTTACCAGTGAGCTATCGCAACTTTTAATAATAAAAAGTGACGGACTCTGGGATTGAACCACACGTAACAATATATTATATTATATATATATATATTTCGAGTCCCCCCTTACCCAAGGGACTGACTGCTCATTCGCAGCTGCGCGGCTCGGTCCCAAGCTCCTACGTATATATATATAGGTATTATATACTGTATGTTGCGAGTTCAAAACCAAAGGATTCTATCGTGTGCGAGGGGAAAAAGGGTAAGGGAATATCGTATTGCGAATGTATATCGTAGGAGCAATCTGTGGCTGTATAAAAAAGTCAGTTCAATCTTTAGGGTTTCGTTCGTATTCGACGCTTTTCGAGTCGTTTATTTTTCTTTTCTTGGATAAATCTTTAATAGCTCAATGTTGAAAAGATCGTGGGAGTGTAAAAACTACTACCTCAAAGTATTTTTATTTAGTTCGATGTATTTTTTTTCATTGTCGCTTCGCTTTAAAATAATTTGAAAAGTTTGCGTTGACGCTGATTTGAATCCTCGCGATTGTACTATATTCTAAAAACTAGAAATCAAAAGAAGCTGATCGAAAGAAATCTTCGATAGAACCCTCCGGTCGTGGGCTCGCGGTAATGTACGTGCATACATGAGTCTGTGTTTTGTTTTTGCGTGCCGTTGCCGAAATTACGTGCGAAATCGCGGTAAATGAAATGAATCGGGTCAGCAGTTATATGAAGACAGAGGATTGAGATAAAAACGTGAAGCTGGTAAAAAAAAAAAAGAAATTCGACGCGCGCCACGGTGACGTTCGAGAATCTACGGGGAAAGTGTCTATAATATATTACGCAACCGTAATCTATATATTATATACATAAACGAGACAGTATATAAACAAAGTATTATTATGTCATTTTTATCGCGTTATGGAAAGCATGAGAGTATTATAGTTGATACGCTCCAATAGCGAGTTTTTTGTATAATTGTGTTGTTTTATCATGGGGAAGGGAGAATTGAAAGAGGCATGAAAGATTAAAGAGATTGACGTTCGAGTTCTTAAAGATGAAAGGGAGGATGGGAGGAATTACGAAATAACGGCGTTGTGTATAAATGTTTAATCGAGTCATACCGTTGAATTTACGAAATTTTATCGCGTCGAGGGAGGATTGAGAGGGTAAGGGAAATGAGATCGACACGTATATATAATCGAGGCGCAGGGAAAGAGCTAGGGAAAGCGTATCGAGAGGTACACTTTGACACACTGCCGTACTCTATACACACACGAGTCGCAATTAAACAAAGAGATAGAGGAGCGAAAGGAAAACGAGAAAAAAAACAGATACCGTCGACGAATCCGTATATATTTGTTACACCTGTGTACCATGCTTTTGCCGCGAATGCAAGTATCCACACGAACGCCTTAAAAAAAAAAATAATAATACACACATGCCCCCGAGTCCCCCCTACAGAACCGTGTCACGCAAAATGTGTACGAATGCGTTGCGTTGTAAACCGCGCGAAACGGCGTTGCCCTTTGATTCTCGTCGTTTTCTCCGTTTATGTATGCGTTTTACGAAGATGCGTTGTTCCGTTGTTTCCCGCCAGAAAGAGAAATACATGATTTCCCTCTCCGTCGTCCCGTGAAACTCGGAACAGAGGATGAGAAAAATGACAGAAAGAAAGAGAGAGAGAGAGAGAGAGAGAGAGAGAGAGAGAGAGAGAGAGAGAGAGAGACAGTGCACGTGCGATGGAGAATGAAGACAGTACCATCCATCACGACCGAATGTGTATCCGTGCAAGAGAACGATGATGATGATTCGATATATATGTATATGTGTAAGCGCATGCGAAAGCTGTTATGTTGAAAGAAAGGTACCGTGAGAAAAGTAGAGGAAGAGAGCGTGGAGAACTGCGTCATCCGGTGAAAATGTAATAATCCTGTAAGAGAAGAATCGGCAACTGTCTGATATACATACATTCGTTTTTAACTTTTTTCTTTTCGAAGAGACTACGATTTTATCCGGTAACGTTTATGTCGTGATTGTTTGCATGTCGACACTATGATTCCAATTGTATAACGATCTTGTCTACACTTCTTCGTAAAAAAAAAGAAAAAAATAACACGCCCAGACACACACCGCAAGAGAAAAAAAAAACTGTTCTTTGTGTGAAAGTGTAAATTTCTGTGGAAATTTGTAGAAACAAAGTTTTATATAATAAATACCCCCCCGAATTCAACAGAAGTTCACAGCCATTTACGTTTTCTTGCAAGTCAAAAATAAAATACCAACACTCGAATCCCCATTTTCACCGGGACGATTCTCGTTGCGCGTCCTCGATGTGTAATAATAATCGTCGTCGTCGGTGTTCCATATAATTTCGACGTCGCTCGCTCTTTCGTTTTCGTCATTTCGAGACTTCGGCAGAGAAACACGCACTTATCTTGCGCACGAAAATTTCGCTTCTCTCGATGGTCGCGAAAGCACATTGCGGACGAGTGCGAGAAAACGACGCGCGAAACTAAGAACAAAAAAAAAGTAATAAAAGATCACTGCACTGAGAGGAGAGTGAGCAAGAAGCGTTTGGTTAGACCGACCGTTCGAGAATTATCTAGAGCATGAAGATATTTATTAGCGCTAATTAGCGATTATTATACGACAACAAATTGTTTTATCGATCGTAGAGCTGTCTTGATTGTATCTGTGAGCCGTTATATACATTTTTTCCAATAAGACTATAAATATTTAACGGAACCGTGGATATATGCACCTTATCAGAATTTCCATTGTGCGAGAGTTGCATTTTTGCGACGATATATACATATACTTTTAGTGACACACTAAATTGTAATACGAAATTGCAGATTTTTTAAAAACAATAAAGAAGAAAAAAGAAATAAATAAACAGGAGAAACAAAGCTTCTCTCAGTGTAACGAATCCCTCGTCGAATTTTTCGTGTGCATAATTGTATATATACATATGATTGGAGACCAGCATTCTTCTGTAAAATAAAAAGGTAATAACAATAAACCAATAATACGGATTGAGTGTACATTTTCCTTACTCTACATAGCTTTTCCCCGTATAACGTACGTTCTCGCAACTAACACGCCGCTCGAATCGGTGCAATTCCTTTCGGAAAAAAAAAATATGACACGCCCACGCGCAGAAAGAAACGAATGAAAGAAAAGTCTCGGCGAAGTGTGTGTGTGCGCGCGCGCGCCACGCGCGAAAGATCGAGTGACGTCATTTATACATATAATATATATATATAACACAGCGCGCAGTGACCCACGACGACTGACGAGCCAATGAACTATATATATTTTCGCTTCGTATCGACGCGGGGAAACGAGGAGAGAAAAAAAAGAAGGAAGTAAAACTACGACACGAAATTCTTTTCCGTATCTCGCCTTAATAATACGTGTCCCCTTTTAATTGGCTATCGCACATCCAATTAGCGCGGATTTCCTCTCCGCCCGTCGAAGGATGAAGGATATACGCGTCGTCTTGTCGCGCGTATACATATACACACTCGCATGTGCGCGAAACGACGACGACGACTATACCACGTAGCAGGTTTAATTGGCGAATCGCTCGTGCGTGGCGTCGGGCTATGTACGTATATATATATAGTACATATACAAACGGAGCGGAGAAAATAATTAGACGATGTACAGAGTCGCGCAAGACTACAGGTATAATAAGTAAGGTAACCGTAGCAGAACGTCGAGAGAGAGAGAGAGAGAGAGAGAGCCGAAAAAACCACGAATTCCACGCGAACCCTCGTCTGCGCAGAAAAAGAGGAAACGAAGGAAAAAAGAGAGATCGTACGACGCGTAATAAAGAGCGAAAATCACGAGGGTGAAGAGAAGGGGTAGAGTGAGAGAGGAGAGAATAGGTATCCGAGAATAGGTATTCGTGTCAGTGAGTTCGAAAAATAAGATGCGAGGGAAAAATGAGACTAGAGAGAGGGAGAGAAAGAGAGAGAGAGACGAGAGGTATATATTATACATAACGGCGAGAAATATGGAATCTGTCACACAGGGTTTAGGAATTAGACCTTTCTCCACACAAACATACACATATAAATACACACCCACATATATACAACGCGTAAACTTCGATTTAAACGAGGCATGCACACGCGCATATATAAGCACGTATTTAGGTACTAAAAATAGGAGAGCGACTCCGTATACGCGCGTGCGCGAGCTTTCACGCTTCGGGAGTTTAACCAGTGGTCTCGACGCGCCCCCGTAATACCACCGCTCCGTACGACGGTGTACGAATACACGCACACCCACGCACACACATATATGCACGAAACGAACGATGCGTGGACACGTTAACCTTATTAAAATACAAATGCGTCTCCGGGACACATCACGCACATATACACACCATCAAACGCGCGCTGCGGTGCTCTTGACAACGCGCGTGCATGCCGCTGTGCCGCGCCCTCGCGTGTATGACGAAAATTTGAATATATCGGACGTTGAAGCGAGGGAGAGTGAGAGAGAGAGAATGGGGCTTTTCGTTGTCGCGATATATAACAACACTTCCATTATGACATTGTAGCGCGAGATCGCGCGTGTAATATGTGTCGGAGTCGAGTATTATATCGAGCTGTTGAGGGAAGTTTTCTCGTATTATGCGATAGTAGCTTAGCGGACGCACGCGTATATTTTAAAGTCTATTGGCTAGAAATGTGTATAGGATAGGAAGTGGTATTATTATACGTTACGAATCGAGACACGTTGTTGGAAGTTAAAGTTTACGTTTGTTGCCTAATCAGTTGATCGTATAGGGATATATGTGTAGCTCGCGTTGTCAATGGTTTCGCAGGCGCGCGTGACACTGTACATTCAACTAAACTCTCCTCCCAGGGTATAAACTCCGAGTAATGAATAAGTAAAATGAGTAAATAATAATGAATAAATAATAACCTCTTTTCCAGGGTATAAAAGCAGGTACAAGCGGATGATTTTGCTAAGTATTTATTATCCCTTGATAACGACGAAGAGAAAAGAATTCGTTCGCTAGACATTTGTTACACGTCTACGGTTAGTGGAAAAAAAAACGAGAGTATAACAAGACGACGAAAAGGCAAAAAAAAAGTAGTCGAAAGTATGAAGAGAAAAGGAAATCGCGCGCGTCGATTAAATAAAGTAAAAGAAAAAATAAATGTGAGGAAGAGACGCGATAAAATAAGAGATAAAATACTACGTAGAGAAGTTTCGAGGCGATTACGTTCTTGTGTAAGTGCACCTCGCGTAATACACTTTAAAAGAAGAGGAAGCAGAAGAAAACGATACTCCCATAACACACATACACACACATATATACAAACGCGTTATATGATTTTACGACTTTCGATATATAACTTTATAAGCCCGCACGCGAACGAAAGTATAAGGGTGAGAGAGAGAGAGAGAGAGAGAGAGAGAGAGAGAGAGAGAGAGAGAGAGAGAGAAAGAGAGAGATGATGATAAAAAAACGAAGTCTAAAATAATGAAGGTGTGAGGAAAGGATGAGAAGCGACTTATATAATGTACGAACGCGTCGTAGCGTATAAATGTAACGGAACGACAGAGAAAAAAAAGCAAAAAAGTACACGACGAGAAATAAATAAAATAAAAACAGATAAGGATTTGACGACGAACGAGTTTTATATATAAATATTATACATATATGAATTACTATATAGGGTATATGTAAGTGTGTCACGACGTTTGATTTTCATGCCCACCCACGAGAAAAAGATGAAGAAGAAGAGCATAAAAAAAAACAAGTCGAAGCAAAAAGACGAAAAAAAAGCGTAAAAATGCGAAAAAAATATATATCAGAACAACAGAACACGCGAACACTAAATCCATTCACACGAACAGACACATACACACGATGCACCGAAAGTTAAGTCGTATTAACACGTATGAATATTGAATGTTGGATATATTACATAAGAATAAACATTATAATACCGCGCCGGGGCGGGGGATCGTCCCGCACTCCACTCTCACCCAACGTCTCTTTCTCCCTCTCTCACTTTCTCTTATCTCGCCGTTATTATTACCGATGCCTATCTCGCTCTCTCTCACTGCGAGGAGAAAAACTACTCCACCCCTCGTCTTATCTGCATTCACACGCGCGTGCGAGAGAGAGAGGGAGAGAGAGAGAGCGAACGATTACGATTATACGCGAGGGCATCATGCGCGACGGTAGAGACAGAGACAGAAATGGGGAGAGAAAGAGAGAGAGAGTAGAGTACGAGAGGCGCATATATCCCCCGGCCTGGAGGTGAACTTGGATCATAGATCTCATTAAACGCGGGCGTAGAAAGTATCGAGGTCGTTAATTATTAATGTCACGGTAAACAAAGCAACAAAAAAAAACATGACTTGACGGAAATAAATAAACTTTGCATACAAAAAATAATCACCAGTCGAGTATTTTTCTTCTCTTTCATTTAACTCTCTCGACTCTCTCCGTTCCCCTTTTTTCCAAAAATGTTCTCCGCCCTTATCGAACAACACTCGCTCGTGCTCAATTTATTCGAGGGTCACTGGGCACCGCGGATTATACGCTCTGCGTAAGTATATGTATATACGCGCACACATCACGGGAATTCGTAAACGAGATATATGGTAAATCGGGCTTACGAGATCGAACCCGCCAGTGCCCCTTTTTTCTCTTCCTCTTTGTACAGTCGTCGTCGCGTAGATAACGCGCGCTCGCCGGAAAATGGGAAAATTTTGATGAAATTCCGTTTGGCGATATGCTCTCGCATTATTATTTCTCTCTCCGGGGTCTGAATTTTTTTCGTATAAATCACCCTTGTTTTCACCGACGCACGCGCGAGAGAGACACCCAATTTTCTCCGTGTACAGCGAATAATAGAACAACAGCTGCAGTGACCGACGAGAGTTTTGTTACATGTCTTATTACCTACTCCAGCTACTCCTCGTTTTCCTCTCGCTCTGCCGACGCCCTCGATCTTAATAAGCTCCGCAGCGCCGTAAATCTTCTTTATCGTTATTACGTGCCGCGCGCGCAGTCGTTGCGAGAATATATATAGATAACAATCCGCTTGCGCGCGCGCGCGGGGAGAGATACGATCCTTCGTACTCGAACAAGTAGTAGTTTCGATTAAATAATAAAAGAGACGGCGAGCGGAGAAGGAGGAAGATCGTAAAGAGAGGATTCGTCGTACGATGAATGGCTTTCCCGAGTTGATTCGATTTGCTTTGTCTCGGTGTTTCGTTTACTTTCGTTTTGTTTCGTTTTATTGGCCAAACGGCGATTCCTACGGGATGCTAAATCTTTCATCCGAGGTAAGTACAGCTGCATTTACTTATAGTAAATAAAGGAGAAGAATGAAGGAAAATTAATTTTAAGATAAAATGCACATTTTTATTGCGTTCATTAGATCGAGTACACCGTATCTGTAAATCTACCATTTTTTTTTGCAAATAACAAGCACATAATCTCTAGTGATTTGATTTGCTTACTCAATTTTCGTTCGATTATGCGATTGATTTGTTACATAATATAGTGTATAGTTTAAAGCTCGGTGTTTAACGGTCCCTCATTTTTTACTTCTGACCGAGACAACCGTCATTTAAGTTTAAAAGATCACAAAGAAGATTGTAAGACGTAGAAAAAGTTCTTCGACTTTCGATGCAATAAATTAACGCAAACTTAAATATATATATATATATATTTATATACATGTATAGAGTTTTTCTAAATAAATAATTTAATAACTTTGGCATAAATTAAGTGACTAGTCGTTTTTTACAAGTGCTTATGCGAATAAATTAAATATTCCTACGCGATTTAGAATGCTCTCGATGATTTACAACGTTTAGAGTCTAAAACTTGACTGTAAAAAGTAGCAAATACGCATTTTTCTCAGTATACTACTTTTGTGCTATCATTCAAAGATCAGTCAAAGGTTACTTAAAGAATTAAAAAAATTTTGTAACCTCTTAAATACTAAAGGTAGATTGAAATTAGAAGAAATATCTTATATGGCCCTCTTAATTTATGACAAATTCCCTAAAGGTTTTACCTCTCTCTGTGAAACTTTTACGAAAGTTTCACAGCTCATACCTACTTTTCTTTTACAAGTATTGCCATGCTTACGCTAATATATTCCTATTCACACAGAATGTCATTTCGCATCAACGAAATCTATCGACTGCTATGTCAGCTACAACAATATAAAAACTGTAAAAATGAATAGTATCGCATATACTCGCTCTGAGTTATACAAACAATGATTAAGTGTTTTTTAGCGTTGTGTAAGGAACGTCGTCGACCGTTATATCCTATAAAATCTCCTCCCACACTTTAGTACAATTATTAACGTCTCTCTGCAGTGACTGATAAAATTGTTATAAAAAAATTGTCCTATTCACTAAAGACAGTGTTTATCTTGTATCATCAGTTGATCTCCAGTTTCGCAACATCTCCTGCAACGGAGATGAAATAAAAGACAGTTCTTCAACTAAACGTTAATTACAATGTCACATCACATCGTTAAAAGGTATATAGAAAATGTATAAAAATACCAATTTTCAATAATAATCGAAGGCAAAATTTCAACTCAGTAAGAAAAACTTAATCTGTAAATCGATCAATAGATAATGCGAATAAATAATTGCTTCATTCAAACCTTATATCGAGCTTCAATGCTGAACGCGCTATAGTTACATATAGTCTTTTGTTCGACAAAAGATTTGAAATCGAATAAATTCCCCTTTCCTTTCGATAACAATCTTTGAGCTTAAATAAATACTCGAAGCCACGCGCGCACATTTGGTCAGGACAGTATATATAACCCGCTGGGAATATGACAAAATATTCCATTTTTTTTCTTTCTCTCTTCTTTATATGCACGAAGCAGCAGCAGCAGAACGTCGACCTGAACTGCGCTCTCGTATAATATTCCTCGCCGCACCCATCTTCGGACAATATTCTATATAATGATCATCGACACGACGTCATCCCCACAAGTCGTCGCATCCGATGAAAAAACTTGGCTTTTTTCCCCCCACCTCATCCAAGAGTTCCTCTCCACCTCCTCCTGTACATCGTCAAACTTCCTCGGCGATCTCTCCGCCTACGTACATGCTCCTCCAGCCCGTCACATCACCATCTCAGTAAACCCTTCGACGCTGGCGTCTGGAGCCACGACACCTCCTCAGCGATCGAAACTGATAGGGTTCGGCCTGATCCTAGATATTCGGTATGTACGTCGTCGGCGGCGCGGCCGCTACGCCACCGCGCAGCAGCGTGCAGTCCGGCGCGTGCTGGCTCAGCGTGGAGCCCTTGCGCGCCGACGTCGCGCTGTGCGGATGGTGGTGGTGATGATGGTGCTTGCTGCGCTGAAGCGTCGGCTGGAGGTTCAGGGGCGGCAGGTTCGGGTTCTCGATGCGCGTCGGCGAGCTGACGCGCGGCCGTAGCGTCTGGCTGGTGCCGCCGGCCGTCGTGCGCGGCGGCATGCCGTAGACACCCTGCACCGAGAAAACTGCGGGGAAAAGATTGATTGAGTTGGTTAGTATATGGGGTGAGGGTGGCGTGGGTATGAGTGGTGGCTGATAGAAATAGCATAAACCTTATCTTACGAGATATATTCACGATCAAAACATTAAATAATCAAAATATGATTGCTATAATGAATTAGAATTATACTGATCTTTAAGGGGATGCCTTACTCACATACGTTATATACAATTACCGAGATTCACTGATTTTTCAAATTTATTTTTTAATATATATATTGTCTATAATATTCGAGCTGACCCTGGTAGGAATGATAACCAACGGTTGGCGAACCGTTCGTTAATTTTTAAATTAAAAACGTCACACCATGATTATGTTGCTATTGTCGACGAAGAATAATTATTTATATATGTGGAAATATTATATTGTAGATGCTTTAAAATATAGTGATAGTTTTAAATAGTTTTAATTAAATTTCGATGTTAATCTTAAGTAGAAATACTTCCATTTGATTAACATGTTAACCAACGAAGTTGGTCTATTTTCTACGCGGGGAGGCATATTCTTTAAAGTGGACAGATTTTGCGTGTGTTTCAATATTTTTGAAAATACGAAAATTGGTTGAGAAATATGAAAAATCAGATACAGAAATCTGTAATTGAGTAAAACCTCCTCAACGACCAAGCTATTGATTAAATGAGTTAGTTGACTTTTAAATTCAGTTTAAAGCGTGTCATGGAATATTAATATTTTTTTGAAAGTTGGATGTCAAATAAACGGTTATACCGGAACAGCGCACAGTGGTCGAAATCGCCTAAAAAATGGACAAAACTCTGGCTTCACTTAGATATTTATTGAATTCAAATTTTAGCATTTGAGTATCCTTTCGAATAAGGAAAAACGCAAGCTACCACTTTTTTTTTTTTTATTGCCTGGCATTAATCTGGATAGTTTAAGTTTAGAATTAGTATTATAAGTATAGCCTAGGGGCCAATTATTATTTCGTAGTCTTTTTAGAGTTCTCATTTCAACCAAGGCTTTTTTATTTATTTTTTTCTGTAAATTCGGAAGATCAACAGTTATTAAATATTTATTTTTTTCTTAAAATAAGTTAGACTATACAACAGAAATTTTTTTTTACGAAAAAATAAAAATTTGTTATCTTTTTAAAATAATTATTCTCGAAAAAAATAAATTTTTTTTTATGTTTAAACTAATTGTTAAGAACTATTGATGTTTTATATTCACAGCAATGAAATATGCAAATTCTAACTCTCACTACAAAACCATAGTTGGCCCCTAGACTATTTTTACAATGCTACGGTCTCCTAAACTTTAACTATCCAGATAATTATCAAACGGTTAAGAGATCCAAAAAAACGGTAGCCTTTATTATTTCTTATACCAAAAAATATAGTCAAATACTAAATCAGAATTCGTTTTCAATGAATGTCCATATGAACCTGGATTTTTGTCCATTTTTTTGACAGGTCCGACCACTGTGCAGCGGGGTGTATGTATAGAAATGGTATATGAAGAGGTCGGATGAGGAGAAGTGGAGAATGGTTGAGAAGGTTCCTACTTTACCCACGGTTGAAAATTCATACATATAGAGACTTTGTTTACATGCATTTATAAAAGTAATTTTTGGTTGTTTTTTATCATAATGTATGAATTAATGTTTCCATTGTAAAAATTGTCAAAGAATAAACAAATTTTAATAATTATATATCATTAAAAAGTTGTATACTACTAATTACTGCAATGAACAGAAAAAAAACTATTTATTCCCCTCAAACCGTTTGAATTTTTTCCATCATGCCCTAAATTTTGGACGATATCAGTTAGCTCTCATAAAAATGTAATTTTACGGTAGTTTGATTATGTATCCACGGTTGGCAACGCCCCTCTCGTGGACGGAATACGAAGGGGAGGAAAAATCGATAGTACGCGACAGCCTAGTTAGTTACAGACCAATTGAAAGAATTTTCACCCGATCGAATTACCCGGTGTAGTTTTGCGCTATGATTCTCAGCCTAGGATATCAGTACTACGATTTCTCTTTTTTATTAAAATAAATATGAGTTAGGAGAAATTGGGGAAATGTAAAACGCCATATTTACTCGGATCACAGGGCTCCAAAACGTCCTCGAGCTGGTAATACTCGTTCTTCAGCGAGTGCGGTTCCTCGTAATCGACGAAAGCCGTGTTATCAAAAGCCTTCTCATCCTTCGGACGTGTCACAACGGGCGACGGAGCGGGAGGCTCGGTATAAGTCTGCAATATCAACAATTTGTTATTCACCCGCACGTTGGTTCGAACACGTGTTTTTCTTTTTTAAATATTTGTCTTTTTTTTCGATAGTTGAAATAATAGGTAAAAAGTTGTTTGATCAAGTAAACAATGACATGCGTATAAGCAATAAGTGCGATAATTTATATCGATATGTAGATTAGCGACCGTAATTCTCATGCCTTGGTCATTACAGTCATGGTAATATAAGCAGTCGAAATTACTTTGTTCGAGTTTTACCAAGCCAATTAGTTTAAAGCATGACATTTGCGAAAAGTTTAATAGCCTACAGATAGCTATCGCTAAACGAAAATAGAAAGTATCAATTATTGTAATAATATACTCAATATTCAAAGTACAGTTTAAAAATAATAATTGGCAATTATTAAATCTACAATACTTTTATAGAGATACAGTTGTGAGAAGAACTGAATTCTATTTCATACTACAGAGTTCTATGAAAATATAGCACTATTAGAGTAAAAGTTGCAATGACGAAATTTCAAAAGTTCATGAGAGCTCATTTCATGAAATACCACACATAAAAACATAATAGGTGAACGTTGTGACTCACTAAAGGTCTCATTGTTGCACCCACGGCACATTTTATCAGCATTTCATACGTACGATACAGTTTTTAGTGCTGTAGTAAAAAACATTTTGCCTTTCACAGCTATTATGCACAAGCGTGCATGTAACAACGAGAATATAACAAAACAAAAGAAAGTAAATTAATTACTAAAGCACTAAATAGATTACTATGTCAAGGCAAAGATTTTGAGAAGCTTAAGCATATTGTAGAAATAAAGTAGATATAAAGTTTTTTAAAACCAACATTACTAATCGTTACTAATTTTCAAAGAGTTTAACATTTAAAAATTTTCTGTTAGAAGTGATGTATGTTCTTCCTTCTAACGTTTACCGACATGTACTTTACTGAATTTAAAAAATTTAAGATGAAAATTATACCGTTTCCATGAGAGCTACGTGGATTTATTGCCCAATATAAAAGAAGTGCAATGAGAAACCCATTAAAAAGTATCTTGAAAATGAAGTATCAAAATATCCTACGAAATATATCACACGTAAACGGCGTTTTTTCTTTGAGAACATGTAACTGTAAACCAGTTTTTCGTCTCATATATATATATATATATATATATATATATATATATATAGATATATATATATATATATATATATATATATATATATATATATATATATATATATATATATATATATATATATATATATATATATATATATATATATATATATATATATATATATATATATATATATATATATATATATATATATATATATATATATATATATATATATATATATATATATATATATATATATATATATATATATATATATATATATATATATATATATATATATATATATATATATATATATATATATATATCATTTTCAAAATTACCGTTGAAAGCATGAGCATCGCTAGCCCAATTATCCCGGGTACCCTCCCCAGCCTTAATATGTATATCCACTTAGCTTTCCCACGTACATTAACATCCAACTATAGCGTTATAAATGTTTTCGAGGCTGCGAGTGTGTTTAGAAAAAGAACACCGACGTTCGTAAAATGCTCCAAAAAACAAAAAGAAATTCCAAACTCCCAAGAAAAGTCAGAAAGATACGATCAATATAGAGCAAAGGTCAACCGTGTAAGATCAACAAGTATCCAAAATACAAATATATATATATATATATATATATATATATATATATATATATATATATATATATATATATATATATATATATATATATATATATATATATATATATATATATATATATATATATATATATATATATATATATATATATATATATATATATATATATATATATATATATATATATATATATATATATATATATATATATATATATATATATATATATATATATATATATATATATATATATATATATATATATATATATATATATATATATATATATATATATAATAGAAGTATATATATGTAAGAAAGTAAAGAAAGAAAGTAAAGATAAAGATCCGTGCGATCAATCCTAATAGCGCTGGCGGTGGGCTCTTACATCCGAGTAGAATGACAAATAAATTGTTGGAATTGCCTTGAGGTTTACATGTTCGGTCGGGCTCTCCGAGTACGATCTCTTGTGCATTGCCATGCTAGGGTTGACATACGAGCCCTGGTGATAGTACGCCGCCGGTGGCGTCGGTGGCGGTGGCACCTGCTGCTGCTGCTGCTGCTGCTGCTGCTGCTGTTGCTGTTGCTGTTGCTGCTGCTGCTGCTGCTGCTGTTGCTGGCTACCATTATTAGCTGCATTGCCGATCGTCTCATACGTGTGCTCCTCGAGGTAATGCCTCGTCGTGCCCCTAGGAGTGAGCGTCGCCCACATGACACGCGAGTCCTGCAACGAGTCCTGCTGGCCAGCGGCGCAGGGATAAAGCACCGCTTCATGCTGCAGGCGTACGACGGATTTGTGAGCCGTGACGCCGATGCTCACGCAGCCGCCTACGACACCCGATGACGTCGTCGTCGTCGGCATGCCTGAGGAGGCAGTCGAGGTCGACAAGGTCGAGTTCTTGTTGCTTCGGTTGCTGCATTGGGACGCGTCGTCGTTCGATGGGATTACATCGGGTTGCCTGTGTTGCGCGTTGCGGTGCATCGTCACACAAATGATGCATGAGTTGAGAGAGAATGGCAGAGGACACGACGACGATGCACAACAGACGGAGAGGAGAGACAGAACATCGCACACAGAACAAGAGATTCCAGATTACAGTCGGTGTTGCGCATTGGTTGGATGTGTGCATGTGTTTATGTGTGTATGTATGTATGTATGTACGTGCGGTGATTGTTGGTTTATTGTGCATGTGGACTACGCTGGTGCGTCTCGGAGGTAGACTGTATATAGAGTGAACTACTGGCTACGTCGTATAAATTCGATCTTTTATTTTATTGGAAAGATTTGTTTGTTTTGAAGAAAGAGGGTGCTTCTTAAAGTCTCGGAGAGAAAGAACTACTGCTTATTTCATTTTTTTATTGCAAGTATTTGTCTTTTGAAGATAAAGAGTGCATTTTCTAGAGGTGCGTCATGCTTTTGAAATTTGATTGTAAATTTAGAGAAATAGATGAAGTTAGTATATGGTAATTCACGCGCTTGAGCTATAAGCAAGAGAATATCGACTGCTAATGTAGGTAGATAATAGGTGACGTTTATGGGTTGTACTTACAATTTACATTTGATGAGGAGTGTGGCGAGGAGAACGCCGAGGAAGATAATGCCGATGCAGGCGGAGATCAAGATGAGGAGCCACGTATCGTCAAACACTGTACCTGAACAAAATGCAACATTGTAGGTATAAAGATTGAACGATAAAGTTTTTCTGTGTTAATTTGTATAAAACGAACGATAAGTTGAATATTTAGCAAAGTGCAGTTTTTCACGTTTAAATATAACGAAACTATTCGGGTGGAGTAATTATCGCATGCCACACACACACACACACACTTTCACAATAAACTTTTGCGATATCCATTTCATTTTAACGCTGAAATATGAGAGTTTTATAAGCAACGGCATAAAATGCAAAATATGTAAAAACTCGGGCAAATGACTACCCCGTTAAGTTTACATTTTAGCATAAAAATTCTTTATACCGTATACTTGAAATTTTAAAAATACTGAAACTCCAACCCCTTTTAGTGAAGAAAAATTATAACTTTATGTTTTTAAAAGCTCGCGAACTGCCTTATTGATACTTTATTACCTCCTGACACGCTGACCCTATTATTTGTTATTGTGCCATTTCATTTCAATCAAGTAATGACAACAGCAGTATTAAAACAGCCTCAGCATCAAGAATTTTAAAATAATGGAATTCTATAAAATAATAACGATTCTGCTGTTCGTCCGTCAGATTTCTGTATTGAAAATATATCAATATATTAGTATATAGTTTGCTTAGTCAAACGTCAAAACAAAACAAATATGGAAAAATTACTACTCTGAAACAATGTATACCCTAATCTGGCGAGAGTTTAGCAAAGGCGAACATAAAATAATTGGGGAACCATTGAACTGTAAACGAATCCAGCTCTCGCCCGAAAATTTCTATAAATTACCCATATATATATATTTCATTTCATCCCTGCACGTTACCATCATCAATAACCCCATTTCACTTCCAATAATCCCACAAACACACGGAATCAATCCCCAATTTCGCAGCCATCACCCCGCGAAACCTCTAAAAAGTTTTCCGCTCTCAAACGCAGCGCGCGCGCGCGCTCATCTGTTGTTTACAACCGCCGTTTTCCTCCAAAACAAAGCCTCTCGAACAAAGCAAACTCGATCCCTCTCCCCCTCTTCTACCCGAAAAAAAAACACACAACACGCGCCTCCCCCAAACCGCTCTTCAAATGCGGCCTCACGCGCACGCTCGTTCGCTCTCTCTCTCTCCTATATCCCAATCCGTCATCCCCAGATCAAGAGAGCGAAACGGCATCACAAAGAATCGGGGGGGTCGAAAACAGCCGGGGGTCTCCCCCCATCATACACAAGCAGAGAGAGAGAGAGAGAGAGAGAGAGAGAGAGAGAGAGAGAGAGAGAGAGAGAAAAGCCGTATATCACTGCACCTTGCTGCGGCATCTCGACGTACTGCACACCCTCGGTGCGCCACTCGCACGTGTGCCTGCACGGACTGCTGTTGAAGTGCTCGGGCAGGGGTAGACCGTCGGGGCTGACTGGGGCGCTCCCGCCACCGCTGCCGGCGACGCTCGGGAAGTACAAGTCCGAGGCCTGGACGAGGAAGGCGGGTATGGGCGGCGGCGGTATGCCCAGAATCATGTCGGGCGGTGGGCCGAGGGTGCAGAACGAGCACTCGGCCGAGTCGTTGACGATCATCGTCGCGGCGAGGTCGGCGTCCACCGACTGTTGGCAGATAAGAATGATGTCGTGTTATACATGTTGATCATGCGATGCGAAAGATTAATAGTTTGAGATTAGAGATCTATATGTACGGGGTATATTTTGGTCAAGGTTAATTTTGTTTTGGATGTGGATGTTACAACTGTTCGTGCTCCAGCTGTAGTTGTTTATATACTAAAGAAAAAAATTTAATCACACGCGCACGGTACTCCAAAATAACAAACAGAAAAAAAAACACACACACACACACACACGGCACGTAATATCCACACATTTAAAAGCCCTTTCAAAAGAAAGTTTTATCTCATCAACCTACAAATTCAGTGATCATCGCTTTATATATCCACTGCTTATCTACTGCTTGCGCTCGTAGACACTGAAATTATCTCGCGGACAAAGCCCCGCAATCAGCACGGCTCTTCCCTATACACCTCCTCTGAGCCACTACACAAAAAGGCGAGATTCATCCCAATCCCGACGATAAACTCATTACCGCCTCACTCCGCTCTATACACCCCCCTGCGAGAGTGCTCTCTCTCTCTCCGCCGCCGATCAATACCGTATACACACTCACACACAGAGTGAGAGAGAGCAGAGAGCTTACCTAGACCGTCTCTGACGCGCGCGCGCGACAACACGTGTTGTACACGTCGTGTATAGATATATATATATATATATATACACACATGCACGTATATACCTATATACCGGAAGAGGAGTCAATTCCAAGCTAATAACACGCCCGCGCGCGCACGTCTTCTTACTATCAAGCGAGCTAGCGAGCGAGAGAGCACGAAGTCGATTTCGACGACTACGTCGTGTGTAGTCGAGTAGGTATTATAGTCTTTTGTACGCGGCTCGCGCGCGCGCGCGCTCGCGTGGTCTCTGATGGATTTTTGATGGGACGCGCGCTGTGGCACGCGTACGAGGCTTATTACGGGATGTTTGCGCCCGCGTGCACGCCTGTGTGTACTCTCTCTCTCTCTCTCTAGCTGGTTTTCCTTACGAGGATGGTGTACGAGTGTGTACAGTAGAGGTTTTGTATGGTCTGTGTATGTTTGTACAAGGGGTAGCTAGGAGAGATAGAGAGAAAAAAATGCGCAGTGTATTTATAAGTCCGCGGGTTTGTAGCGTGGATGAGAGATGGGTGATGGTTTACTTATGTATGATGGGGGGGAGAGTGACTTGTGATTGTTTACCGGTACTGCGGATGTGCGTGTGTGCGTGTGTGCATGTATACGTATCTGGAGAGATGATGAATGATATTCTTATAAATAGTGTGGCGGAGGGGGGGAAAAATGCTCGGTAACAGGGCTGATCGTGAGATATCTAAGTAGCGTATTAAAAAGGCATTAGCTGATAAGACTCTCCGCGCCTGTATATATGGCATTATCAAATTACTTTTTTCAATTCTTTTTTTTCTCCCTCGAAATTTCATGATAAATAATTATACAGCCCTCCGACAGTTTACCTTATTATACATATATATAAAAATTTTAAACACACGCTCGATATAATATCCTTCCAGGACAAGAATAACGAAACAAATTAATTATCTCGTCTGACCCACTATCAAGCGGTCGATTAATTATGCATGCTCCGTCCGCATTAACATAGAAATCCGATTCCTTAAAAAAATCAGAGCCGCTTGGAGATTACTCTGATTACACTCTCTCTATCTCTCTAACCGGGCATTTAGAAACAAATTCTTCCGCGGCTCTGCGTGAAAAGAAGGAGAAAAAGGCCATTAATCTAGAGGCAAAGCAAGTTGTTGAATCGCCGCCGCGGCAGCGGTGTCTCTCTGCGTGACTTAGCGCCAGCTTATGCGTCGCTCGCGCGCGCGAGCTCTCGACGTAGGGCTTTAGCCGTCTGACGTCGAGTCTCGGTTATTTTTAAACGGCAAGATGTCACTGTCTTCTGTACTATTTACGATTAAAGCAAAATTGCCAGATGCCGACTTACGCACAGAGGGGGGACTGACGTAGAGAGAAGAGAGATCTAGAGTCCGCAATGTCGCGGATTCTCAGTGCCGCGTGAATAATTGAAAAAGGAAGGTGTGTATTTATAATGGAAGAAGCGTGTCCGGTGTATATTGAGGTTGAGAGATAGTGGAAGAGGGATAGGTACGTCATGTTATAGGTACGTCATTTCATAGATACGTCATGTTGTAAGTAGTGCTCCATGAATAGTGCATTATGCATAGCTCTGGTGTCTGGTGTGACGTGCACGCTATCGATCTTTATAATCGCGGGGTTGACAAGTAGATTGATTTCATTCTCAATTTCATGCCTCGTTAGATAAATCGAGCCCTATATACTAATCGCTCGATAAAAATTCGTTCAATGACACGCTGCATATCGGTTATCTCTCGCATTGTTACAGTTTCGTTAAAAAACATAAACAATGCTATCACATAACAGCCGACCCGCATAGAAGTATAAACTTCACGCGGATACCGCGCGCAACACAAACAGCCATTATATTACAGTCCGACCGCAAGAGTTGACAAAAGAGAAATTACGATCCGGACGGAGAGAGAGAGAGAGCTCGCATTTTCCCGTCCCACCGAACAACACAATCCACCTGTGCGTGTCTATGTAACCGCACGCGCTATTCGCGCGACCTACGCTTAGCTCTCTTTATTTATTATCGCGGCCACTAAACGCGCGAGGCTATATCACGCGGCGCACTAGCGCGACGCGCCGCTCGCCGCTTACACTTAGCCTAGACCGACAGACAGATATAACAATAATCATAAACCGCGATCGACACTTGTATATACGCACATGCACACACTTCTACCTCTCTTCAGATCACGATCATAACTAACGAATTTATCACGGCAGAGTTGAAGAAGAAGAGGAAAAAAAAAAACATTATCGCTGGCGCGTCTACAGCAGACACTTGTCACGGTGATTATACCACACTCCACTTTGATTTTTTTTCACCATCACACGATCACACACAGAGACCAGAAAACTTCTTTCTTCTTAGCAACGCACAACGTTATAACGAAGAGATGCCGAAAAAAGGGCCAGCAGCATCCACCTACCATATCGCGGCGCAGCCCCTTTGGGAAAAAGAGTTACAACAACGACGTCGCTCTCGTGCCTCTCTCTGCCACTGGCGCGCGCTCACGGAACACAGAACCGAGCGAGCGAGAGAGAACGCGGTGCCGGGTATACACACACACACACATATACACACACCGCCCCCGACCGACCGACGTGCGCCTCCTCCTTCCCCGGATCGACGCGTGCGCCGCAGATGCGCGCGCGCGCGCTCGCTCGCCGTAGGTACGGAGAGTATTGAACCGCTGCGCGTGGACACTGCGCGCTCGCTCCGATATATACCTATCGTATACACATGGGAGAGAAGGAGAGAGAGAGAGAGAGAGAGAGAGAGAGATGCACGCGCACGCGCCCCGTTGAAAAATCCCATTAATTGGGCCCCCTTCTCGCGTCTGGAGCAGCACAGAGCGCAGGCGCTAGTAGTGCGCAGTTCGCAGCTGCGAGAGAGAGCCGCCGCGCATTGTGTGGCGGCGATAAAATTTGTGCGCGCGAGTGTACACACATGTCTCGTGCTGGGTTATATAGCTCTGATGCCGCATGAACAGCGGGATGCACGCGAGCCATAGAGAGCGGAGTCGAGTCGTTGTAGCGAGTATAAGGGACTAATTTTGGAGGGGCAGAGGGGGGTGAGCGGAAATTCAGAGATCTGCCGGGAATGATAAATGCCTCGCGTAATTGGGGGTAAGCATGCATCAGAGATGTGTGGATGGATGGGTGGATGCATGTAGGTAGTGGGTGCATGTACGTATACGGCGGGGTGCGAGGATGTAATTGCTCTGGATGGGCCGCCGCCGCCGCCGCCGCGTGAGCCGTCTTTGTGTGGAGAGAGGAGAGGAGAGAGAGAGAGAGAGAGAGAGAGAGATGAAAGAGAAAGTGAGAGGGAATTCCGAGGTGGTTTAATTTTAGCCGGGGGTGGTTTTGAAAGGTTTAAGTTGCGGGGAGAGGGAGGGGGAGAGGATGATTAATTATGCAATTATAAAGATTCTGCTGGAATTAATTGGGTGAACTCGCTGAAAGAAATTTACGTTTTTCTGTTATATGGGATATAGTTGGCTGCGAAACGATAAAGATAATAGTTATAACGTTTAAAATTTGTTGTAGAGCCGCTGATGAGCTGAACGGCCTGAAATTATAGTGACCCTAATGAAAGAAAGTTAACGTTGCCGCTTCCTTCGGAATTAGATTAGCCACAAATAATTAATTCGCTTTTAATAGTTGTAACAAAGACGCATGTGGTTTGTTTTTTCTCTCCTACATATATATCTGCCAAACGGAAGATTAACTGTGACCCTCCGAATGAAGGAATACCGAAAAAAGCGGTTGTATTACCAGGTCGTTAACTAAATACCGCAGCGTCATTACCGCTGCTGCCACTCGTGTAAAGCACGTGTCTCGCCGGGGGTTTCAGAGTGTGTGAGTCATTAAAAACGAATATCCGACCGCCATGTGTAAACACAGCTGTATACGAAAAATTATTATTTTTTTCTGCTTTCTTTTTATTGCCGCTCGATGGATAAAATTATGCGTGTCAGGTAATTTGATATCACGGAACGGTAGAGGAGAATTTTTTATGTTTTCTTTTCATAATTAGCTGTATGAGCTGCTCGTCGTTAGTTATACATTGTCGATCCATTTAAAGGAAAGAATCATAGAGATAATTCTATAGATTGCTCCAAAATGAATTTCGGAGCATTTCAACTAATTGCACCAAATTAATTGCATCCTCTTTCCAAACGATTTGAGTATCAAGAAAGTACACACTTATAACAGTCAAACGGATATAACACTTATTCATTTAATTATAGAAAGGTATGTAAACGTCTCCGTAAACCATCCACGGTACACCTATCCGAATCTCATTAACCAACTCCTCCTGCTCGATTTCATCACTTCCTCCGACACATCGAATTCGACTCGAAAGATCAATCTTACTCCACTATTTACACGCACTTCGCTCCGAATTACCGCTCCCCGCCTATAACCGTATTATATGCTCCAATTTACCCACGCGGATCCCAATAATAAACCACCGTAATGCTCTGTCTCACTCTCCCTCAACGCGAATCTCTCCATCAAGGAAAGAAAAAAAGAAACTGTCCCTCAGGCGAATCCCATCAATCCGTCCTCCCATTAATCCCACGCGACATCCTTCGCCTCTTCCGACTCTCTCTCTCTCTCGCTCTCTCTCCCTCTTTCCCGTCATCCGAAAATCCGTGCAGCAGCAGCTGCCTGCGTGCCGCTCGCAATCGCATTACTCGACACCCACGACACGCGCTCGCGCGCGCACACAATCGCGTCCTTTGTCAAGATCATTCACGCGCGCGCGCGCACGTGTGCCGAAAATGCAAATAATCTCACGTATGTATATACGAGGCCGCCTATAAGCGACAATTTATGCGCGAGTCCTTTACGTAACGTGCATATAATTTCCAGTCTCTCGCTCTTTATTTTTCGCTCCGACGACATATACACGCACACGCGCCTTCCTCGAAGAATTCACAAGGTAAAAGGTGTATTATAGCGCCGCTGCCGCCGCCGCCGCCGTTCGTTGTTTCGTCCCGTGTATATGCGCTAAAAAGGAAGTAGTAGCGAGTCGCAACCGCGCTGCGTGCTCACGAATTTTGCATATCTCGCGGTTCTGCGTGTAGTATTATAGGTGTATATATCTTTGAAAGCGCACCGCCGCGCAGTATAAGTTGTAATGGGGTACTATATAACGCTTTGCGCTGTATAAGGCGAGAGAATGAGTCGGAAACAGAAGTATGAATGGAGCGGCTGTGAGAATGGATGCGGATTTGAATTTTAATTATCACGTTCGCGGAATCTTTTTGTGATGAGTCGGGTGTAGCGAAAAGCGTGAGCCGTTCGCACTTCTATCTTAATTGTTTTGTGTGTCGCTGGAGTGTCGCTATAGATAGAAGGAAAAGAATAAGAGAACAAAAGTCGCGAGGTTTCAGTTTCTTGTTATTATACTGAGAATGTACTAGCCGCCTGTATGTATGATTCATAAAAAATTTCGACATTTTTTTCATATCAAGGAAAAGTTTTCGCTCAAGTGCGGGTATTCGTCATAATTCCGATAAACGTAAATCAACATGTTGCGTCAAAAGGTTTCCCCAGATAACGATAAATGCAATGTTTCGCGCCGAACGTAATACGTTTTTACGATATATCCTTTTAAAGTAAATATATGAAAACGCGTATACAATAAAGAGATTAAAATATGTTTGAAGTCCCATCACAAAGATCATCCTACCAATATCACCAATGACGGCTGTACCCAACAACGCACTAAATTACGGAATGCGTTATACAGCAGCTGATGAAATAATCGTCGCATGAATTGAAGGCTTTATCGGCTTAAAAGCGCCGCTACTTAATGGGATGATTATGTCGGCTTTTTGTAACCCCGCGTATACGTATATACAGATACAGATGAAACGAAATCCTAATTCGACAATCTATAATTCAATAACAGTATTTATTCAACGCGTTATTAGAGAACCTGTTAGCGCTGCGACGGTCTACTGTGTCAGCGGATTAAAAGCCATCAAGTACTCATCGTATAATCCGATTATTCATTTTTTTTTCTTTTATACTTATGAGGCATTAGACGATTACAGTGTTAATAAATGCTAATACAGATTAGCATCTTATATAAAATAACTGCAGGTCGATCGGTATACGAAAGAAAAAGTCCGCCGAAGGTAGTTCGCGAATCCAATGTATCTCTTGCAATAAACCGCGATGAAATCGTTCGAAAGCTACCTTTCTACCACCTCTATTCGTAAACCACTCGTTTAATTACACAGCGCGCGCGACCGCGTAACCCCGAGACCCAAAAGTCACTCTCTCTCAAATCCGTTATTCATTCGGAGAACGCGGCGCACAAACGCCTCGACTACTTTACTTATTCTCTCACGCTCGCTGCGAACAATTAATAAACTTCCATCATCTCCTCTCTCACTCCCTCGCACAAGGCAAACCTCTTATCCGTACCCACACACACGTACATATATGCATCACACACGTGTGGCGACCTTCCCGTTGGCCCCCGTTGCTCTGCCGCCAACGGTAAACATCGCGCGCAAAAAGGTTCAGGTGAACGCGCGCGCGATACACCGCTGCTGCAGCTGTATGCATGCAGCTGATCTTTCCGTGTCGTACGTGTTCGACTCTACTCCTCCCCCCTCCAGTTTGATACCTTTTCTCCTCCCGTCCCGCGCTGCAGCACTTAGACTCGCTTTCACACGTCGCCGTTTCGTAAAACCCGCGTCGAGAGAGCTGCCACATTACTCTTTATAACAATCCGATCTACCCCCTCTCTATGTAGGTTCTACCTGCGCGAGGGCAAGAGAGGAAAGAGGAACACAAAACATATACAGTGCGAGTGTATGTGTCGTACGTTCTTAGAGGCACACGATTATACGAACGTTACGAACCGCGCGCGCGAGCGTGAGCGATAACCGCACACAGTGATATACATAATATATATATATATATATATATATATATATATATATATATATATATATATATATATATATATATATATATATATATATATATATATATATATATATATATACACAGACACGCGCGCGTGGGCTTATCTGCGCATGCTGGAGGACAGTGTGCTACTCGCCTTCTGTCAAAAAAGACGTTTCAGCGCAGACGGCTTTCCAGCGTGCAGTGCGTATTGTTGACGTCTGGCTCTGTCAGCTTGTACAACGAAGACGTACACAAGTATACGTGCAAAATATCGCAATAAACGACGAGAGAGAACACTACGTGAATAAGGAATATAAGTAAGCGCGACATATAATAGTGTGGAGAGAAGGAGAACGACGGACGTCGTCGACGTCGTCCTGAATGCAGCAGCGTACAAGAAGGGGAGGCTGAGCCGAAATAACATACGCATATATTCCGGGATTACACGAACCGTGCGGAGAGCAGAAGCGAGATATCTCCTAGTGTTGTGCTGCTGCTGCTGCGCGCACACATGAACGCGCGGCGCGCTCCTGCTCCGCACCTATTTTCGGAAGTTAACCTTGACGATTGAAGATCCAGGCTCGGCTCTCGCGTCCACGGTGCAGCGCGACGGCGACGGCGGTGGTAGAAGCAGTAGCAGCAGTCGTCGCCGACGGCCGTCGACTGCCGACGACATGGCCGTGTCCATCAACGAGATCTGCGAGAACACGAAGCTTGCTCGGGAGATGGCCCTTACAGGCAACTACGACACCTCGGGCGTCTACTACCAGGGCGTCGTCCAGCAGATCCACAGGCTCCTGTCCAGCATCGTGGATAGCACGAGGAAGGCTAAGTGGCAGCAGGTGCAGACCCAGATTGTCCAGGAGTTCGAGAAAGTCAAGGCCACATCCAGTACTCTGCAGTTGTTTAAGGTGGACACGCACAGTGAAAGGCTGATAGGTTGGTTGAGATTACAAGAAGGGTGTTTTGAAGATTTTTGTAGTGGGGGTGAGGAGAATATGTTGGTATGGATGGAAAAGTGTTTGTGGTGGTAGATTGGAGATTGGTTTACAGTGTGGTTTTGAATAGGATTACAATGGAGTCAGTGTATTTGATTATTCGTGTGTTATATTAGTTGTAGATAAAGGAAATCTTATTATTAGGCCAAGTATTAGCTGATAAAGTTTTCTTATCTATATGTATTTTTACAAGGTCTAGTTTATTACAATTTCATTAAGTAATGCTTTTTATAGGACAATCGTGTCTATCTTACGAAGAACCAACAAGAGACTCTGCATTGTGGTCTTGTGGTACTTCTGGTATCTGGGCACCTACACCACCTAGAGATCCAGATGTATGGCCTCCATTATCTCCAACAGAACAAAAGTAAAATTACTTGGGAAGACTTAAACTAATATGATTATCTTTGTTTATATGATAAAATGTGTATCTTAATTGGTTATAGGAATTCAAAAATTCAACCACGGAATCAGCAGAAACCTCCAACAAATCGTTCAAATATTCGTAAACCAAGTGTGACTTCTGCAAAGAAATCAGATGTTAAGCCAGTGTCTCGAAACAATCAGCGAAATAATGGTAATGACGATAAGAAAAATGCTAATACTAATAGTGCAAAGAAGGATGATGTAAATAAGGTACATTGAATTTTTATAAAGTTTTTTAAGAATAATGTAAAAGATGTTATTTTCATAAATATTAAACTAAATGTTTTATTCTATAGGATAAAGTGGAATCAGAAAAAACAGACGTTGAAGTTGAAGAAAGGAAATTTGAAAGTTCAGGTGCTGATAGAGATCTTGTAGACACATTAGGTACAATAATATTTGATCATTTATATTTACCTATTAAAAGCAATAGACTCATTAAAATTCTAATTATATTTATTTTCAGAGCGAGATATTGTACAGAAAAATATTGACATACATTGGGATGATATAGCTGATTTACATGATGCAAAAAGGCTATTAGAAGAAGTAGTTGTACTTCCTACATTGATGCCAGATTTCTTTAAAGTAAGTTATTTTTGATAATAAAATGGTAATTATAAAATAATTAAGAAGAATTACAATTATAAATTCATTATTTAGGGTATACGTAGACCTTGGAAAGGTGTCCTTATGGTAGGACCACCTGGTACAGGAAAAACTATGCTTGCTAAAGCAGTGGCAACTGAATGTAGTACAACTTTCTTCAACGTTTCTTCTTCCACATTAACGTCAAAATACAGAGGAGAATCAGAAAAGTTGGTTAGACTTTTATTTGAAATGGTCAGTATTCATATTATTTCTGTATCATTATTTAATGAATTAGTACTAAAGTAGAAAATTTATTTCTTTATAGGCTAGGTTTTATGCACCTAGTACGATATTTATAGACGAAATCGATTCGTTATGTTCACGACGAGGCTCCGAATCTGAGCACGAAGCGTCGAGACGCGTCAAATCTGAGCTTCTTGTTCAAATGGACGGTATAAGTTCGAACAATGAAGATCCTACAAAAATAGTTATGGTCTTAGCTGCTACGAATTTTCCGTGGGACATTGATGAAGCGTTAAGGCGACGATTAGAAAAACGAATATATATACCTTTACCAAACCGTAAGTTTTATTTATATTAATTGTAACACATAAACAATTACATACATGTATTAAATTATTTAAAAATTAATTTTATGTGTATAGCGGACGGAAGAGAAGCATTATTAAAAATAAATCTTCGTGAAGTTAAAGTAGATGAGTCAGTCAACCTCAGTGAAATAGCTGAAAAATTAGAAGGTTATTCTGGAGCAGATATCACAAATGTGTGCAGGTATGAGAGTATAAATAAATATTTAAAATCAATTTCTTTAAATAATAAATAGCATGGTATTATAATTAATCAAAAATTTTCAGAGATGCTTCAATGATGTCTATGAGAAGAAAAATTGCTGGTTTAAGGCCAGATCAAATAAGACAGTTGCCAAAGGAAGAATTGGATTTGCCAGTATCACCAGCAGATTTTGATGAAGCAGTAGAAAGGTGTAATAAAAGTGTTTCACAAGAAGATCTCGAAAAGTATGAAAAATGGATGAATGAATTTGGTTCATCTTGATACCATAGCTCTCGCAAATAAAATTTGGATTCAAGAATGTATTTTTTTACCAAAGGCAAAGTCAGCCTCTTTAATATTGTGAAAAAAAAACAACCAAATTAATCCAAATATATATAATTAACTAAAAAAATAGAACTTTAAATGTAAAATACGACTGTATTGGGACCAATAACTTTGTAATTATAATCAATGTGAGGGGTACTTTTTTCACTATTACCAAAGCATGCATTTAACATTTAATTTGCTTGCATATTTGTACTTAACAATATCCCTTGCATAGGTTTTATTCAAGTTTTTTGGTCCAAGGTGTAGAATTTCAATACGCACAATTTTTATTAAATATATGTTACATTTTTAATCCTTTTATCTGTTAGTGTAAAAATTATACATATAAATCTTTATTTACATATTTTTGAATAATAAAATACCAACATGTTGACAATGAACATATTTTATATTTTTCTTTATGTTCCATTAAAACTTATTTAAATTTTGGTGCACATCCTTGCATTCTTAATTTTTTGGTATCTTCATCAATATTTTTACCATTAATTTTCGGAGGTTTGTAGTCTTTCACGTGATCTACACGAATAGTCCTACCTAGAATCTATAAAATAAAGAATCATTAAGAAATTGTTTCAATTTTATTTTATAAACTCTACATGAAATCTCTAAATAAATCTAAATGAAAAACATACTTTTATGCTGTTCAAATTATCGACTGCCAGATTCGTGCTCCGCTGATCTTCATAGCATAAGAAACCATAACCTTTTGACTTTCCAGTATCTTTATCTCTAATTAAATTAATATTAACTGGTTCTCCATATCTATGGAAAAAAAAATAGTTACTGCACAATTCTCTTAACAATTATTAAATAAAGACATTAATTAATTACACATACTGTGAAAATACAGCAATAATATCTCCTTCAGTCAGATCAAATGGTAATCCTCCAAAAAATATCCATGCACTTCCTTTATATTCATCGTGCCAAGAAGACTTGTGGTTAGAGCGTATTTCTTGCTCACTTAATTTAGTAATATTTTTGACATTTCTATAAAAAAGAAAACAAATTTTTGTATTATTTCTAAATTTATATTGCATTCATTTTATTTTAGAAAAGTTATTCCACTTACGTCAAAGGATTCATGCTGAATTTTAATATTAATACGTTAATGAATATACTAAAATTAGAATAAACTTGAATAAAAATTCAAGTTTTACGTTTGTGTATTATTATAACGCATTTAAAGGTTAAATTCTACGAACTACTGTCACACACTCACAACACAACATTACTGAACGTCCTTTCCACATGGAGTCAAGAGTGGAGTGCGTCGTGCGCCGGGCCCTTTCTACATATGTGTGTTCTGTTTCTGTCTGTTCTAGACAACTTCTCTCTATGTCTATCTCTGTCTTACATAAACGGAACAGATCTATCTGTTTTTGTCGGGAACACACAGAACACACAGAACACACATATGTAGAAAGGCCCCTGTCTGTTCTAGGCAACTTTTCTCTATGTCTGTCTCTGTCTTACATAAACGGAACAGATCTATCTGTCTTTGTCGGGAACACACAGAACACACAGAACACACATATGTAGAAAGGCTCCCGTGCGGGACAATGTACATAAGAGTGCTCTCTACCCCGATTGGAACGCCACCTACTGTCAAAAGTGTATTTTGTTAATTAAAAAAATTTGGGGCAACGTAAAAATAAAGTTTTCCCACGTGTAATTAGTATTAAAGACACGATTACAAGAGTTTTCCCAAATTAAATTCCATTAATAAATCTGTATTTTGTAGAGAAAAATTTGGAGTCATTTTCAGAAATATCCACTGAACGTTTGAATTTTCTCTACAAAATACAAGTTCATTTATTCATTTAAATTCATGAAACTTGTTTAAAAGTAATCCTTATTAACTTTTACACGTGGGAAAACTGAGTTATGATTAATTTAAAATTTGTAAGTACACTTAAATTAATGAAAATACGTAAATGAAGTCATGGGGCCATGGGGGAGCTGCGATCTATTCCGGAGTTGGGGTTTAGGTAGAGATCACTCATAAGGGTCTGTCTACACGCCACCACACACCACTACAATACACCCCTAGCGGAAATAAAAAATGTTAAGGGGGTCCGAAAGTCAATTAAAAATTCAAATTTCGCGCCACAATATAGCAGACAAAAAAATAAGTAATTTGCCTATAACAATTAGTAAAAACAATATTACGGAAAACCAGGACTGCATTGCCCTCCGTTACATTATTATCTATCATTTTACAAAGTTTGCAGTTTCTACATAAATATTTCGCTGAATGGCATTTGAATTACTTGATTTTGAGATATTATTCAAATGCCATTCAGCGAAATATTTATATAGAAACTTCAAACTTTGTAAAATGATAGATAATAATGTAACGGAGGGCAATGCAGTCCTGGTTTTCCGTAATATTGTTTTTACTAATTGTTATAGGCAAATTACTTATTTTTTTGTCTGCTATATTGTGGCGCGAAATTTGAATTTTTAATTGACTTTCGGACCCCCTTAATAACTGTAAATAACTGTAAAAAACTGTAAAAAACTGTTAATAACTGTAAATAACTGTAAATAAATGTTTGAATTGAGACAGTAATAACAGTTATTTACAGTTATTTACAGATATTTACAGTTATTTACAGTTATTTACAGTTTTTTACAGTTATTTACAGTTATTTACAGTTTTTTACAGTTATTTACAGTTTTTTAAAAATAATACTGTAGAAATGAAGGTACTGATAAAAGTTATTAACAGTTATTAACAATTTTTTACACATATTTATAGTTATTTACAGTTATTTACAGATATTTACAGTTATTTACAGTTTTGTTGAAAAAATAAAGTTGTTATTATAGCGAAAAAAATTTACTGTGTATAAACTGTAAATATCTGTAAATAACTGTAAATAACTGCAAATATCTGTAAAAAATTGTTAATAACTGTTAATAACTTTTATCAGTACCTTCATGTCTACAGAATTATTTTTAAAAAACTGTAAAGAACTGTAAATAACTGTAAATAACTGTAAATAACTGTAAATAACTGTAAATAACTGTAAATATCTGTAAATAATTGTAAATAACTATTATTACTGTCTCAATTCAAACATTTATTTACAGTTATTTACAGTTATTTACAGTTTTTTACAGTTTTTTACAGTTTTTTACAGAAACGATTTCCGCTAGGGACACCACCGGGCCCTTTCTACATATGTGTGTTCTGTCTGTTCTAGGCAACTTCTCTCTATGTCTGTCTCTGTCTTACATAAACGGAACAGATCTATCTGCTTTGTCGGGAACACACAGAACACACAGAACACACATATGTAGAAAGGCCCCAGCACGCATAGTTCAGATGTTCCACTCCGTTCCCCCTCGTATACCAAGTTACCGATTGAGCACAGAAGAATAACAAACGCGACTGCCTCTCTTTTCTATTACGCTGTCAACGCTGTATTCTTTATTGCAAATCCCCGAAGAAAGGCGTATATTGTTTTGGCGAAGATGAATAAAAATATCATTATTTATTGTGCACTGTAATCATATCAGGAGCTGTGAAAATTTAATTATGAACTACCCTTGCTGGTGCCACTTGCATACAAATAGTACACCATAAGTATAGTACACCGTAAATGCACAATAAATGATGATTATATTTTGATTCATCTTCTCCAAAAAAATAAATTTACATGCACCTTTTTTTGCAATAAAGAATACAGCATTGACAGCGTAATAGAAAAGAGAGGCAGTCGCGTTTATTATTCTTCTGTACTCAATCGGTAACTTGGTATACGAGGGGGAACGGAGTGGAACATCCGGACTATGCGTGTGGTGGGGTGTATTGTAGTGGTGTGCGGTGGCGTGTAGACAGACCCTTAAAAGCGTCTATGTAGACGCAGCCTCAGGGTCATTGTTCCAAACTTCACAGTTCCACATTCCACTATGATCAATTACAGTGAATCCACATTGCATGCCTTATGTGTATGCTATATGTGTTTACTACTCGTAGACTCCTTCGCTGATTGGCTGTTTTTTGAAGCTCAGCCAATCAGCAGGGAAGTTTACGAATAGTAAATGCATACAGCATACGGCGGCATGCAATGTGGATTCACTGTTAGAATTTAGAATATTATTAATTATATTTATGTATAATATAAGTAAAACGACAAAAGCAACATAGTTTATGATTTCCTTTAATTTGTTTATTTATGAATTATTTATTCATATTTATAAATATTTAAAAGTCAAAAAGTAGAAATGTTGTGGAACAGGGGCCTGCTTACAATTATAACCGCGCAACGGCGCAACGGGCAACGCGAGCACTATAGCACTTCCCAATGCGCTTATGGGGACTCAGCCTTATCATCACCGGTAAACGTAAACATCTCTCACAAGTGTCACACAACAATTGACATTGCTAAATTCATTCATGCTCCGAAATCATTAAGTATTAAATTGCATCATAAACAACATTTATCTAGTCATTTTCATTTTTATAAATATTAATGATTATGTTTTATGTAAATTAATGCAATAAGTAATTTTTAAATAAACATAATGAATATATCTAGTGGAGGATTTATTGCTGTTCATTTAGGTAAATAAAAGTTTTTTTAAAAATTTTATTTTAATTTTTCAACAGACAATTTTATTTTTGAAAAAAGGTGCTGGTCAACACTCAAATACTTTAAAAGAGAAATATCTTAAATTAAGCGAAGAAGCATGTGAAAAGGTAATTATATTATTTTATAATATTCACTTGAAAACAATATTTTGTTATTTTAATTCATTTAATAACTTGTAGGGAATATCATCCTTAAAATCATCCAATAATGTACTTGAGGCAGTAGTAGCTGCCTTAATAGTTTTGGAAGATTCCCCATTAACAAATGCTGGGTACGGATCAAATTTAACTTTTGATGGTCATGTTGAATGTGATGCTAGTGTTATGGACGGATCAACATTACATTACGGAGCAGTTGCTGCAATTACAGGTGTTAAAAATCCAATTGAGGTTGCAAAACATTTGTGTCAATATCAAACAGTAGATATAGGACATGGTAGAGTCCCTCCAAGGTATGGATTTATATACAGTAATTCCAAACATATTTACTCATAATGTTTATTTAATATATATGATGCATAGTTTTTTAGTTGGAGAAGGTGCTCTTTCATGGGCCAAAGAAATGGGAATAAAATCTATACCTCCTGAAAATTTAATATCAGGTAACATTTTTACTTTATAACAAAAATAAACAAATTTTAATACAAAAAAATTGTTTAGGTAAAGCTCAAAAAGTTTACAAACATTATAAAAGAAAAGTGGAAAATGATGGTAGTGAAGTTAGTCAGGTATATTTAATAGAAATTTTATATTTCAAAATATTTTAAAAAATGAATATATAAATTTACATTTATTTTAGCAATTGAAAAAACGAATGGATACAGTAGGAGCTGTATGTGTAGATAAATTTGGAAACATAGCATCTGCATGTTCAAGTGGAGGAATTATTTTAAAGTATCCAGGACGAGTTGGACAAGTAAGAAGTTAAATATTTAGTTATTAAGCTAAAATTATAATAAACTATAAAAAAAAAATGTTATAGGCTGCGATTTGGGGTTGTGGAAGTTGGGCAAGTAAAGGAAGTATTTCAGTTGGTACAAGTACATCAGGGTGTGGAGAACATCTTGTCCGAACAACCCTAGCTCGTACAATTGCTGATTCAATAACAGAAACTGATTGCCCTGTAACAAATTTACATAATGCAATGCAATCTGATTTTATTAGTAAGAAATTACGACTTTGTTTTGTAGTTGTAAATTTGTATGTATAAAATGTTATAACATTACCATCTTAGATTCTAGATTTCTACAAGACTTGAATAAAAAATTAGGTGGAGCTATTGTAATTAGATACTGTGCTGAAGATGATTGTGGTGATTTTCTATGGAGTCATTCCACTCACAGTATGATAATAGGACATATGAACTGTAATGATAAATCTGCAAAAGTAAGCTACATTTCTCTATATACTCAATATGTATAATTACTGAAGTAATTATTCAATTATTTTTTTCTTTTTAGAGTCGTATGTCCAATTTATCTGAACATGAAGTTGGAAAGAAACCTATAGTGGAAGGCATTGTGTTCAAATTACAAACGAAAAATAGTTAACAATAAATATATACATTTATCATATTTTTATAAAAAAAATATAAAATCTTAAAAACTTAATTTTGTACTACTTCTGTGTCTGTGTTTTGCTTTTCAATGTATGCCTTAGTAACTATACATTTGGTCATATAACAATCACAAGGAATATCGTGCAAAACTTCTGATGCATCTAACATTGTAAATGCAACATTATATCTCCTTGGATTTTCACTATTTCTGTCAAGTTTAAGTTCAAATGCAACAGGTTCCTTTTCATTAATTTTAATAGAACTAGGTAAAACAATAACAGTTTGTTTCCAATGTGTTGGTTCAGCTGCAGGAGCAGTTGATAACAAAGAACCATCTGGAAACTCTACATCAAACCATACTGCAAAAGCTTGATATTTGCCATCTTTGGTACAAACTAATACAAATTCTTCACCTCCCAAATAATTTAATTCTTCTGTAGTTACAGTATTTAAATCAAGCCAAACTAGTAATTTTCCTTCTGATAAAATATCACTTTCTGGTATTATCAATACATCTGGCTTTAGAGATTTAGCCCGTCTGTAATTTTCAGCAATGCATCTAAAATAATAATTACATGCTAGAACATTTATTATATTTATTATTTGATTTTGTCATTATAAAATAGGTCAATACATACTTCATGCTTACTCCATAAATGTCATCCCAACATTCAAAGTAATTTGGCAATTGACATGGGGCAGCATATATTTTAGCTATAGAAGGAAACATTAGTCCATTGTCTTTTAAAAATCTGTCTCTTGCAACAATAACAGAATCCAACATTCCTTCATGAACCAAATAAAAACCCATCCATTCAGATACAATAATGTCAACTTTTTCTAAATCATCAGAATTTACATCTTCAACTTTCTTTTGTATTACTTTTATTTTTTCTTTAAAATTATTTTCCTCAGCAACTTCAGAAATTAATTCTGCTAAATTACTTGCTTCCACAGCATATACTTTTTTAGCTCCAGCTTGTGCACAGAAAATTGACAATATACCTGAAAATTGAAGGATTATTTTTCAAAATATTATTTCTACTTATTACTGTTTAATAAAACTTTCTATTATTACCTGTTCCAGCTCCAACATCCATTACTATTTTATCAGCAAACTGATCTTTCATATTAAATATTGCATTCTTATAGGCAAGTGTTCTAGGCTTATCATTTAACATTAATTGATGAACCTAAAAATAATTGTAATATATAGAAAAAAATGTATGTAAAAATAGTAATTATATATATATGACACTTACATCCAAGTCCTCATAACTTTCAAAGTATACATCTGGATTTACATTTATTCCATTCATTTTTGATAATAAATAATTCTTTTATTTATTAATTATATAGGTCAGAATAGAAAAATTATCTTCAATAAAACAGAACTCAACTTAAACGAACTCTATGCATTTCTCTTTGAAAATGAAGTCATTCCCTTATATATATCTATTTTGCCCTCGAACGATCTCGAAATCTCGAATAATCGAATCCGTCTCGAATCTCTAAAGGAGAGAAACAAAAGACGAAACAGTGGCGCGCGTAGCGCGCTGATTAACGCTAGTTAATACAAAAAAATGACTTAAGGCGTAAAAAATGAAAAATTCACGAAACGTGTGATTACACGAGTACACGAATCTTATAACATTGTTGCTATTTTCAATTTAAAACTCGTGTGCGAGTCACAATGGCAAAATCGAATATCGAATGGTTCGCGCGCCCTCACACATGACCGCAGAGAGTACGCCAAGCTTCCGTCTTTCGCATTCTTCGAACGCTGCACAGAGTACGGACAAAGAAGATAGACGTAAATAGAAGCGCAAAGCGGATAGGGAGACTGAGGCACCCCGAAGAAGTACGCACCCCGACCACGCGCAGCGTGGCAGTCAATTTCTAAATGCTGCGGGAACAGGTGATGCGCGGCCGGTAACACACCACCCATACCGGCTGCAATGGTAACACGACGTACTTCGTACGTAACATTGCAAAATTATTATTTACAAAGATCTGTTATTGCTATTGCAATAACAAAAACCATAAATAAAAACAAATTAATCTTAAACTGATACCCCTAAACCCAAATGGGGGGACAACTTATATATTACATACATGAAATAAATTCACGTGAACTCCGTTGGTCCTGTGGATAGCGCGCATGCTTACTATCTTTTTGGTGCGGGTTCAAATCCATTATCGGATTTTTTTTTATATATATTAATAAGTATAATAAGATTGTTATTTTCTGCTGATTTGAAAATAACGTGAAAATTAAAAAATTTTTGAACAGGTTTCCGCACTACCTTTGGAGGTACTGTTCAAAGCGCGTTGGATTTTTTTTTTGTTTTATTTACAAATTATTATATAAAATAATTTAAAAATACTTCAATACAATTTCATGACATGTAGAAATTGTATTAAATTATTCAATAATCTTTTTTGTATTTTATGTACTTCTGCTATGATTATTATGATAAATAATAATATATTATTAATATTTAATATTCTTAATTACATTAGTTAACTGTATAAATTATGTAAAACAATAACAATAAAAATCTAACGTAAAATACCTCTAAACAATATAACATATGAATAAAAAACAAATCAGATAAAAAAAATTCATCTTTTCAAAATTATTTTAAAAGGTCGAGTGTAAGTTATTTTTTAAGCTAAATATAGGAAAAATTCTTTATTTCCTTTAAATTATTATTTTTCTTTACTTCACAGTTTTATTTACAATGGTTATTTAAAAATATTATTCATGTATTCTATATGATTTCTCATGAAATAGTATTGAAGTATTTTTGTAATGATTTTATATAACAATTCGTAAATAAAACAAGAATTATCCAACATTTTTTATATACGGGAGTGCGAAAAAACTTCAGAAATTTTATTGTTATTTTTAAATCGGCAGAAAATAACAATCTTATTATACTATATTAATATGTATAAAAAAAAAACCGATAATGGATTTGATCCCGCACCAAAAAGATAGTAAGCGTGCGCGCTATCCACAGAACCAACAGAATTCACGTGAGTGTATTATATGTATGTAATATATAAGGTGTTCCCCCATTTGGGTTTAGGGGTATGAGTTTAAGATTAATTTGCTTTTATTTATGATTTTTGTTATAGCAATAGCAATAACAGATCTTTGTAAATAATAATTTTGCAATGTTACGTACGAAGTACGTCGTGTTACCATTGCAGCCGGTATGGGTGGTGTGTTACAAGCCGCGCATCAGCTGTTCCCGCAGCATTTAGAAATTGACTGCCGCGCTACGCGTGGTCGGGGTGCGTACTTCTTCGGGGTGCCTCAATTTCCCTGCAGGCTTTGCGCTTCTATTTACGTCTATCTTCTTTGGTACGGACTTCCTTTCCACGTCGTGGTCCATCAAAATGCAAAAGGTATGTTTTTTATTTTTGTAAATTTAACTATAAGTACTCTAATTTTTAGTTAAAAAATGATCTATTAACGTTTTTCGTTATGTTTTTTTCAGAAACAGAAGCAGCAGATCCACTCCGTGCAGGTCTTCGGCCGCAAAGTAAGTTGAAAAAACGTGTTCGTTTGAGGTTATGATTTCGCGTGACCAATACCCACGCGTTTACATGCGAAAACAAATTTTTTTTCAAAGTAGCGACTGTGATTTTCATTAATTTTGCTTGAATCTACTCAATTGTTATTGTATTTTTTTTTACAGAAAAGCGCCACTGCAGTTGCTTACTGCAAACGCGGCCGTGGACTCCTGAGGGTAAATGGCCGTCCTCTAGAACTGGTTGAACCCCGAGTTCTTCAGTACAAACTTCAGGAGCCAATTCTGCTTCTTGGAAAGGTATGTTTTTTAATTATTCATTTTTTATTAATTGAGTTAAATTCGAATCATTTTAAATTTTCTATTTTTTTTTTGTTAATCAATGATCCTAATGATGTATTTATTCCGAACATGATATTGCCATTGATTAAAAACATAGACTGATAATTATTATATGATAATACATCATTGTGAACCTAATATAGTTAATAATTTTTCATCTATTTTTATATTTTAGGAAAAATTCTCAGAAGTTGATATCAGGGTTAGAGTAAATGGTGGTGGTCATGTAGCCCAAATCTACGCCATCAGACAGGCCATCTCCAAGGCTCTCGTTGCTTACTATCAGAAGTGTAAGTTTTTGTTAATTACAATGAATAATAAAATATAATGTTTATTTTCCGTATACTTTATATTTTACTTCATTTTTCATCATGCTTTACTTAAATTTCTATTATTTTGTTTTGAAAAAATGTTATACACAATAATATTCATAAAATTATTATATTTTTAATATTACAAGCTTTATTAATATATTCATATTAATTACAGATGTTGACGAAGCCAGTAAAAAGGAAATTAAGGATATTCTTATCCAGTATGACAGGACACTCTTGGTTGCTGATCCCAGGAGATGCGAGCCCAAGAAGTTTGGTGGTCCAGGAGCACGTGCTCGCTACCAAAAATCCTACCGTTAAATGCTTTGCATTTCTATATATAATTTTCAATTTTATTGAATAAAAAAAAATTAAAAAACCATGTCATTTATTTGCACTATTTCTTTGAAGCCCATATAAGTTTTTAAATTATAGTCATTAAAAACTACAGATAATTTTGAAAATAATTACGAATTTATAAGAAAAAAATAAAACTGTTAAAAGTAATTATTCTTCTGTTTTATCTATTTGTAGATATTAATTCACTTTATGAATTTACAGCAGTACTTTCTCTCTTTTTCAACTACTAAAATCAATAAAAAATTTCAATAAAGAGCAGTGAAGTTGAACAGTCTTGCATTTTATTACTTTAGGATATACGTATATAAGTTCGACACTCGACGCCGCGGGTAGTGATAGAGTGGGAGGTCACGTGCAGTACACATCATAGCTGTGAAAACTCACGAGCGTGCAGCGTATAAACACGTTATAATATACCTAAGTTGAATTTGAATGTTATTATAGTTATTCATGGAAAAAGGGTAAAAAATAAATTACAAAAATGAAGACGAGATTTAATACATATGATTTGGTGTGTTCCGTCACCGAGCTTCAAAAGTAAGTATTTTAAAAATATCCTGATCAATAATTTTTTGTAAATATCTTAGAGGTTATGATAGTGGATTTGTTTTGATGATGAAATTTCATACTAAATAATATTTTTTTAGGCTAATTGGGATGCGTGTAAATCAAATTTACGATATAGATCACAAAACTTATTTAATTCGTTTTCAACGTAGTGAGGAAAAATGTATTTTATTACTTGAATCTGGTAGTCGCATTCATACAACAGCTTTTGAATGGCCAAAAAATATAGCTCCTTCAGGCTTTTCTATGAAGGTATTTTATGGATTTTCACATTGTTAATAAATGAATAAAAATATTACATAATTTGCAAATTAAAAAAAAAAATGAATCATTATTTTTAGATGAGGAAACATCTAAAAAATAGACGTCTTGAGAGCTTAACACAAATTGGCGTTGATCGAATAATTGACCTTCAATTTGGTAGTGGTGAAGCTGCATATCATATCATACTAGAGTTGTATGATCGTGGTAATATTGTGCTAACTGATTGTGAAATGATGATACTTAACATTTTAAGACCACATACAGAAGGAGATAAAATAAGGTAAATATATAGTAATGCTTTCATGAATTAATCATTTATTTCAATTAATAATTTTTTATGTCAATTTTCTAAACTTGAAAAGTATTTTTCATGAATATTTTTTATAATTGTATACATTTTAGACTTGCAGTTAAAGAAAAATATCCAGCCTTCAGGGCACATACGAAAATAATACCATCTCGAGAAGAGCTTCCAGCTATTATTAAAAATGCTAAGCAAGGCGAAAATTTAAAAAAAATTTTAAATCCTCATTTAGAAGTTGGAGCAGCAGTTATCGATCATGTTCTTCTAGGAGGTGGTTTTCAATTAGGATGCAAAGTTGGAAAGGAATTTGATGCAGAAAAAGATATAGATAGATTATATACTGCTCTAAAAAATGCTGAGAAAATGTTTGAAAACGCAAAGAAAGAAATTTCAAAAGGATACATTATTCAGAAAAAAGAACCTAAACCTTTAAAGAATGGAGGAGAGGAGTTCTTGTATGCAAACATAGAATTTCATCCATGTTTATTTGAACAATGTAAAGAGCAAACTTACAAAGAATATGAGACATTTGACAGAGCTGTTGATGAATATTTTTCTACTATGGAAGGACAGAAAATAGATTTAAAGTTCTTACAACAAGAACGTGATGCGTTAAAAAAACTAGATAATGTTAAAAAAGATCATGATCATAGGCTGGTTTCTTTAGGAAAGACTCAAGAAGTAGATAAACAAAAGGCTGAATTGATTACACGTAATCAAGAATTAGTTGACAATGCAATTTTAGCTGTTCAGAGTGCAGTAGCAAATCAAATGTCTTGGCAAGATATTCAAGTGCTTGTTAAAGAAGCACAAGCAAAGGGTGATCCTGTAGCATCTGCTATTAAACAATTGAAGTTGGAGAGCAATCAGATTACATTACTATTAAGTGATCCTTATGAAGATGGCGATGAAGATGAACCAGAATTAAAGCCACAAATTGTAGATATTAACTTGGAGCATTCTGCATTTAGCAATGCAACAAGATATTATGATCAAAAGCGGTCAGCTGCTAAAAAACAACAGAAAACGATAGAATCACAAGGAAAAGCTTTAAAATCTGCAGAAAGAAAAACTAAACAGACACTTAAAGAAGTGCAGGCAATTCACAGTATAAGTAAAGCGAGAAAAGTTTATTGGTTTGAAAAATTTTATTGGTTTATTACTTCTGAAAATTATTTAGGTAACTTTTTATCAATTGAAAATAAAATTCAAAAATAATTTTTAATATTTTCCAATTATGTAAAATAAAATAACTTTTTAGTTATTGGTGGAAGGGATCAACAACAAAACGAATTGATTGTTAAACGATATTTAAGAAGTGGGGACATTTACGTTCACGCCGATTTAAGTGGAGCGAGTTCCATAGTCATTAAAAATCCTAGTGGTAATGCGGTACCTCCAAAATCTTTAGCTGAAGCTGGAACTATGGCTGTGGCTTACAGGTAAAATGATATAATTATTCATGTAATTGTAAAATTCAAATAAATACTTAAAATTTTGCTTTGTATGTTTTACAATACAGTATTGCATGGGAAGCTAAAGTAATTGCTGGTGCTTGGTGGGTAAATAGTGATCAAGTATCTAAAACTGCGCCAACTGGAGAATATCTTACAACGGGATCATTTATGATTCGCGGTAAAAAAAATTATTTACCTCCGTGTCAGTTAATTATGGGATTAGGATTTCTGTTTCGTTTAGAAGATAGTTCAATTGAGCGGCACCAAAATGAAAGGAGAGTAAGAACTTTGGAAGAAGATAATCATGATAACGTTGTTGAAACGTATAATGAAATTGAAATAGAAGAAGGAGGTGACGACGGTAAAAAATTATATTTATTTTTTTACTACGAATATTGATTTTAAAAATAAAACATTTAATGAAATATTACTGTATTATTGTACAGATGAAAATAAACAAAATGAAAACTTGCAAACAATTAATGAAGAGGCAACAGAGAATATAAAAAATGACGAAAGTAATAGTGATGAAGATGATGAAAAGTCTCTCTTTCCTGATACACAAATTAAATTAGATCTCACAGGACCAAGGTAAGTCAAATTATGAAGTTCAATGATATTTCTATATGAGTATATTAAGATGCAAGTGCTAACGTAGGTGATTCTTGCACAAGTAAAGTTTGTCACCTTACGCGCACAGATATTGCATACTATTTTTTTTTAACTCAGTGTACAAATTACTTCGTAAAGTAAATTACCTTGCAAAAAAAAAATAGAAAAAGAATCATTAAATAGATGTTAAATATCAAATAATATTAATTCGATGTTTTCAGAGTTAAAATTAGCGTAGATGATTCAAAGTCACTTACAATGGTACAAACAGATACAGATGACGTCGTTTATTTAGGTGACGATAAGCCTGTACCATTAAAAAACACTCAAAACAAAAACTCTTCCAAAAAAGGAGGACAAAAAATATCTTTTGAAAAGGAAGAAACAAATGAGTCAAATGCGCAAACAAAACAGAATCAACAACAGAATCAGCAACAAGGTTTAAAAAGAGGACAACGCGGAAAACTTAAAAAAATTAAAGAAAAATATAAAGACCAAGATGAAGAAGATAGAAAATTATTGATGGCTGTTTTACAAGTACTTTTTATATAATTTTTTTTTTAATCAACTGTCTGTTTAAAATATTAAATAAACTTAAAATGTGAATTTAACTTTTAGTCTGGCGGGGCGGCCAAAGAAGACAAACGAAAAAGTAAAAATAAAGATCCATCGGGTCCGAAACAACAGGGTAAAAAGAAAGGTCCACCAAAAAACATTCCTGTTCAACAAAATAGTCAAGTTATAGAAAATCTAGATGATGAAGATGCAGGGCCAGGTCCTGAAGTTGATATGTTAGATCAGTTGACTGGTAAACCAATTACTGAAGATGAGTTATTGTTTGCTGTACCGGTTGTGGCCCCTTACAGTACACTACAGAATTATAAGTGAGATTTATTACAGTTTATGTGTTATATGCATAGAATGTAAATTAAGTTTATATTAATTATAAAATTTTTTAAATATTTTAGGTTTAAAGTAAAGTTAACTCCAGGGACGGGTAAAAGAGGAAAAACCGCAAAAACTGCGGTGGCTGTTTTCCTGAAAGATAAATCAATAACTCAAAGGGAAAAAGATCTTCTGAAATCAGTTAAAGATGAAACTATTGCAAGAAACATACCTGGAAAGGTGAAAATCAGTGCTCCGCAAATAACAAAATTAAAAAAATAGTTGTGATTTTTTAAATTATTCTATTTAACAATGCCAAGCAATATTTAAGGAACTATTGTAAAATAATTCTTATAAAATAATCGAAATAAGTGTAGCTATATCTGAACGATATAAAAGATACAAAGCATGTAAAATATTTATTTAAAATATGTATTAAAAATAAAGATTATTTTCTTCTAAATAGCTAGCTACTCTTATTTAATATTAAAAAACCGTTTATTACAAAATATAATTAGGATTAACGCTCAAGTTGATTCAATACTGCTCAACAGTCATTATCAAACCTAACAAATTATTATTAAATTTTTTGCAGTAGAATTTCTAACTATAAATTTATCCTTTGCGATATAAAGTTTCGCAAAAAGTCTCGTACAAATTTGAATTATTCAACATTATTATTTAATCGTCAAGACTTTCATCAAACATATCTTGTTCGCTATCATAATCTTGCTTATCTGATAGTCGTTTTGCAGCTTCGCCTTTTTTCAGATTCGTTGCAGCTGATTTAGGTCCTGGTCGCGACCTCGTCCCTTTCTTTACAACCTATAGTTTTAAAAAATTAAAATAATTTTGCGAATAAATTATTAATGTGTATGATACTCATCAAATTTAAGGTTTTACCTCGGGTTCAGAATCAGTTATAGACGAATCTACAAGTTTTTCAATTTTTTTTCGACCCCTCTTAGCAGGTGGTTTTGTTGGTGTATGACCATTACTTGGAGGACTTGTTTTAGTTTTTCTTTTTTTAATTTGTACTACATATTCAGCATCACCATCAATATTTTCCAATAATTGTCTCCTCATATCTCTTCCACTCATACATCTTTCATCCAAAACCACTGAATCAATACTATTGTTTAGAGTATCATCTAAAAGTGTCATACTTCGTTTACCTCTTGGACTCTTAGCTATAGGTGCAGATTTTTTTTTTTTAGGAGTCTCATTCTTTTCAGCAGCAGCAGGTGCTTTAGTTTCTTTTTTTTTCTTTGACGTATTCACTGATTTGTTAGCATTTTTATTAGAAAATTCTAATTTACCACTGGGAGTGTGACCAAGCTTTTCTAAGCCTTTAGCAAGTATATCTTTGAATTTATTATAATTTGGTGTGTCATTGTATTTTAACGAAGCTAATAAAGTCATAAATTGACTGATAGGAGATGGAACTTCTGATGTTTTGAAACATTCTTTTAAGAATTTTTGTACATTATTAAATGCTTTCTCTTTTTGTTGTTGAACAGGAGATGGATCTTTTAAATTGGCTTCCCATGGTAGAGAACTACATAACCACTGAATCATATTATAAAGTAATATTTCAAAATCACCTCTCATAGTTGGAACTGAAATAAAGTTGTAATACACTTAAGTAACCTTGATAAATTATTTTAAGATAAAATGATGATTATAAATAATTTTTACCTCCCATATGTGCATCCCTACTTGTATATTCTATAGTACCATTATGAGCTTTCTTTGGATCTAATTTATATTCATCTTTTGTAGTATAATGTGACGCCAAACCAAAATCTACCAAGTAAACTTGATTTTGTGTTTTTAAATCTAATAATAAATTTGCACCTTTTATGTCAGCATGTACATATGTCCTGTTGTGAATATATTCTAAAGCATTTATCTGCAAAAAAGAAAGAAAAAAAAAAAGAAATTTTAAGTATGAAATATGCAAATACATAATAAACATTTAATTTCAAATTGCCTTACAATTTGCCAAGACACTTTATATACTGTATGTTCAGGAAACTTTCTACCATTTTCTAAAAACAACTTCCACAAATCTGTTCCATAACGCTCCATTATGACAAATCGATATTTTTGGCCGTTGCACTCATGACTACCAGAACCAAGGAATGGTGGCATTCCAAGAAATGAAAGTTTATTATCCTTCTTCCACTGAGCAACTATAAGCATAAAATTGATTTAAATATTCATTAATAATCAATCTTTCAAGTGAAAGCTACATATTTTATACTGAAAACGCTTACTGTCATTGGGGTTAGCATTTCGCATATAAAAATGCATTTCAACGAAGAGTGGTCCATTCCCATGAGGTTCCTTAAAATATAAAAACAATTATTCATTGTCAACCACATAGAGTTAAAAATTAATAAAGAAGATTAACCTACAATTTTGATCACTGCTGGATAATCTGATGGAGTCTTGTCTTTGTAAGGTGCAGCTAAGTACAAAAATTGCATGTAATTATTGATAAAAACCTTAACTACGTCGTGAAGCACGTGTACGAGTCGTAAACAAACAACTCACCGGAGTAAATTTCTCCAAAACCACCGACGCCGATGGACGAGCCGATGATCCATTTTTGCTTCTTCAGATCCGTCAAAACTTCACCCTTGGGAATGGGATCCGGCAATTTGTATCCGTTAGCCGCCTTTTTCCGGGGTGCTTTCTTCGCCACCGCTTTCGACATCTTCGAGGTTATAACAAAGCTATGCGTAAACAAGAAATAAAGACGACGCGCACCTTAGCTCCACTATGGGCCGACTGACACTATACCTTACTGCGCTGGAATAACTCAAAGCACTGTTTCTCGATAGCACCGCCAATAGTATCCCACTTATCATTTATATAGTTCGATCGTGTTTATGAAGGATCGTCGAAGTAACGTATATACTTCAGAAATCGTACTACGCGCATCAAGTACTTACAATAGACTTACAAAATTATAGCCAAAACAAAAAAAAACTAAAGGTAAATCACTGTTCGCACCTTTTTCGGCGATTTTGAACGGCCGGCAGCGCGGGTGTCCCCCTACCAGGCCCAATTCCACAAGTTTTGGCGGTTAACTCGGCAGTACTTATACCGCGCGCATCTCGTTTATATCTTTCGGAGCAGACGAGCAGCTGATATTGGATGCGCTGAGCGTCTTTACAACGTGATCTTGGCTCTGAAACAAACGCGCGCGTAACGTGTTCGTGCAGGTTTAGCCTATAGCCAACGGCTTTTGCTGCACACATTGACACATAACACACATGCTTCCCGTACCACCTGTGGGGCGTGTTCTGAAGTTAGCCAAAAAACACACATGCGCGGCCGCGGGCTCAGAGGACGCTCAGGACGCTGGACGCGGCACATATACGATTCGCGCGCGCCTAGTGTTGGTTTGTCCATGTGCGGCACAGCAGCGCTTTTTGGGCGCGTTAAAAACAAGAGCGTGTAACCGTCGCGCACGGAGGGACCTTTTAAACCGCTCAAAACATTGCGCGAAAGATCAAGTCATGACTCGCGAGAGATATGCGATAGGATGTTGCCCTAATGAGTATTATAGCAGATAGTGTATGCGGTGTTATCGTTCAAAGAGACACGCGCATAGGGAGGAGAGTGTATATGTGTGCAATAGTGCCACGCGCGCGTGTCTTTTCGTCTGGTGGTTGATGGAAGTAGCGGTGCTGGAGCTATGGAGATGCCGGTCGCGATCGTCGAGACGAGCAACGTGATGAAGGACTCCACCGTGGATACGACGATTAACGTCGACACGTCCGAGAGCGACTCCGAGCAACACGCGTGCAATGGAGTCAGCACACCCCAGCAGTCCACGTCCGAGCTCAAGCAAATCGATAACTCCATATTCAATACCATCTCCAAGATTGTCAATCGAACAGCTAAGGTATGCCGATAAGACTTATGATTAGTTGTTTTATGTGTGTTATGTATGTTGTGTTATTTATCTTTTATGATTTTCAGGTACCAGAGATACAAGACTTCAAAATTGTCAAGCCTATAAGCAGGGGAGCATTTGGCAAAGTATTTTTAGGCTATAAGAAAACAAATCCTGATCAGATATACGCTATCAAAGTGATGAAGAAGAATGAAATGATTAACAAAAACATGGCCTCGCAAGTAGTGATAGAAAGAAATGCCTTAGCACTTATAAGGAGCCCATTCTGTGTTCAGCTGTTTTACTCTCTACAATCAGTTACAAGTGTTTATCTAGTTATGGAGTACATGGTTGGCGGGGATTTAAAAAGTCTATTAGGTGTATATGGATACATGGAAGAATCAATGGCAGCTTTTTACGCAGCTGAAGTCTGTCTGGCGCTGGAATATCTTCACTCTCATGGTATAGTGCATCGAGATCTCAAGCCTGACAACATGCTCTTATCCAAAGAAGGTCATGTAAAACTCACAGACTTTGGTCTGAGTAAGATATCGACACTGCATAGAGACCTAGAAATTTCAGATTTGGTCAACTGCACCCCTAGCTTATGCACTCGTACTCCAGGCCAGCTGCTCTCGCTGACGTCTCACCTGACCTTCGACTCTGGAGTGAAATCGACGATCAGCGGCGACTCGTCGAGCAATCTGCTGAACTCCAGCGACCGAAGTAATCCAGCCGTAGACTTATTGCCAGAGCTTCGGCTGCGTGGTACTCATTTCTGTATTGATACCTCAAATTCACTTATTTCCTCAGGTGTCCCATCCGGCGACTATTCCCGCGTGTCCGGTGTCACTCCCTTCCAATCCGCCGAGGACATCCGCGTCGCCGTCTTCTCGAGCGAGAACTCAACCGGCAGCAGCAGCTATCATACCTGCGAGACGTCCTCGGGGACTTCGACGGAGCTGTCGTCTGTGGTGGAGAGCAACAACAACGATCAGGCGGAGGAGGAGGATGAGTCCACCCTCGAGGCTGATCACTCGCAGCAGCCCAATCACCAGACCAGCCCGTTGAGCACCTGTACAAATACCCTATCACGAGGTACGAAGAGGAAAAGAAACGTGACAATTCAGAGCACAGGCTTAACCCGGGAGATATGTCTGATGGAACTGGACGGTGATCTCACGCCGAAGAGGAAGAACCGGGGTCAGCTATACACGAACAGGAGCCCGCCGCTTATAGTCTCGACGTTCAATCGTAAAGTCCAGGAGGCTGACGGTACGGTGAAAACAGAAGCGGGTAGTGGCTCGATAAGGGTGGCATTCAGCACACCCGTGTCGTCGACGAAACAGCGGCAGCGCAAGGATGAGCGCGTGTATAAAAAGGACGAGGAGAAGCTACTGGTCAAGGCGACGAGGTTCGATCTGCCGCCTACGAGCACGACACCCGAAACAACGGGTGAAGATCTGAGCGGTACTGAGATTCAAGTTCAACATAGATCGCCGCAGGGAATATCGCCGATCAAGACGCCGGCCGCGTCGGCGAACAGTTACACGCCGTACAGGACGCCCAAATCTGTGAGACGAGGGGCGCAGACAGGGGCCCATCGCTCGGATGATAGAATTCTGGGAACGCCGGATTATCTGGCACCGGAGTTGCTGGTTCGACAGGGTTAGTGGCATTTTCTAATTAATAATCTGTATTTATTTATTTATTTATTTATTTATTTATTTTTTTAATGGAAGATTACGAATTTTTATTAGCTATCAGAAGTCAGATTTAAAAAGAAATAAAACATGATTTGTTCGTTGATATTTTTGAAATTTTTTTTACATTAAAAATTGTTACTTATAGTCAGAGATGATTCAATAAAAGAAATATGAGTTTTTTTTAACTCTTTTATGATGTCAGTTAATCATACATTTACGACTTCTTTTTAATATTTTTATTTCGACTAACTTATTGTTTGTGGCATTTTAGTTACTTACAAATTTATTATTTTTATTTATAAAATTATTGTCTTATGAAATACGATTGTGACAAAACTATCAACCAACTAACTTCAAATATTTTCCACAGGCCACGGACCAGCAGTAGACTGGTGGGCACTGGGTGTTTGCCTCTTCGAGTTTTGCACGGGTTTGCCGCCTTTCAACGACGAAACGCCTCAGGCCGTCTTCGCCAACATCCTCGCCAGAGACGTACCCTGGCCGGAGGGCGAGGAGAGTCTGTCAGCGAATGCTAACGAGGCCATCGACTCCTTGCTGACGCTCGATCAGAACGTACGACCGAGCGCCAAGGAGGTGCGCATGATGAAGCTGTTCAAGGACTTTCCCTGGGACGACCCGCAGCAGATCACGCCGCCGTTCGTACCTCAGCCCGATGATAACTACGATACGTGCTACTTTCAAGGTATGATTTATTGTTTTGGGAGTAAAAGCTCAGAAATTTTGCAATATTATGTGTAAGGATGAGATAAAAAAAATACGACTTTAATGGATTTTGGCAAATATTTTATTAATAAAAGAAATACATACAATAATAAGTAAATTGAATACTTTAGAGCGAATTTCACAATTTAAAAATACTAGTAAGAGTATTTCGCATAACTTATTGTTATAATGACACGTCATTTCTTTTTTCCTTTCAGCGCGCAATATCTTACAACACCTTAACGTCAGTAGCTGCGATACATGACCATCGATTTGTTGAACATTTTGTTTAATTTATCCGAAGGAATTTTATAAAATGTACGTTATATAATACGATTTTTTTTTTATTAATTTTAACTAATTTTATTCTTTATATACGAGCGTACGTATAATGATGATACGAAAGGCTGTTTCAAAGATATATAGTCAGGCGTTTTGATAAGAATGTATAGTCACAATACCTAGAATGAGAAAGAGATAAAGAGAGTACATCGTTACGATGTGATTGAGGAGCGTTACTGAAATATAACGTTGTGTCCGAATGAGAGAATCTCGCGTGCGCGCGCGTCCAATTGTACCGAGGGGTACTTACAAAATAATGGGACGCACCCTTTCTACATCCAGAAAAATGTTATGGTGCATAGACTCGTTTAAATTACTACAGCCCCTGATGATACATCTCGATGCAATAAAGTCTTTATTTATTGAAGACAATAAACTTACGATTGTTTTTTTAAGCATTTCATTGAAAATCACAATATAAAATCAATTAAAGATTCGTGAAATAATCGATTAAACAATTTTCTGGACGTAAATCGAGCGAAAAAAGTTAAAAACGATTAAAAACGAAAGCAGTTGTTATTGAAATTCGCAAACTTGTACCACGCAATGTCGTAGCTTCTCGCCGTTTGTTTTTCTACAACACTGCCGATACAAGTGCTTTTTTGTTCGAAAAAAGTCTTATCTAAAAATCACTTAAAAATACAAAGAGTTCGAGCACGAGTGAGAGAGATCTGGCATCCTTACGAGCCGTGCGGAGAGATCGTTTCCCCTTCCTCTCCAATGCATGTGTATCAGAGCTACTTGGGAAAAGGAGACGCCTCGTGCCTGCCTTTGGATCGAGTAAGGACGAAGCGAGAAAGAGAGAACATGGCTGAGAGTTAAATAGGGAGAGGAGAGAGAGAGAGAGGGAAGTTTTTTCTCGTAGTCCGGTTTTTCATTACTTGAGATTCTTGTAGATCCAGGGCAGGAAGTGCGTAACCCGCGTGTACACACCGGGGTACTGGCCTTTGCCGCAGCCAATGCCCCAGCTCACGATGCCCACTTGAGTCCAGCGGCCGTCGTTCACCATGAGCGGACCGCCGCTGTCGCCCTGTGAATATTCGATAATGTGTTTCATTACATAATGATTTTTATTTTATTTACGAATTAATATTATTCTTTGTTAGAGAATATTTACCTGGCTTCGAGAATGCTCAGAATTTTTTTGCAAATTTAATTTGGTAAGTATTTTAGCGTAATAAGGATTTCATTCCGTTAAGAAATTACTCCTAAGAAATTTACTGAACATAAATTGATTTTAAAGTTGGAAACATGAAATCTTAAGAATAGTTGAATGTAATTAAATAAATGAATTAGATATATTTTCAAATTATTCGTTCGTCATAATACGTTCAGAATTCAAATTTGTAAGATGAATTTTATTTATTTGATAAAGAAGTTTCAAATTATAAATTAAGGATCAATTGCTAAAGGTATAGAAACCGTAATTGTTTAAGATTAAAAAAAAGTTTTGTTTTGTATAAAAGTGTACAGAAAAATATAATAGAAAATTATAATAGAAATGAGAACAGGTAAATATTTTCCCGAAATAACACAACTTTGTGATTTAAATACGTACGGAGCAAGAATCCCTGTTAGCTTCGCCCGCGCAGAGGAAGCTCTCCACAATACCGCCAGGAGCGGCGCCTCCGTATTTCTGCTTACACACACCGTTCGACCAAATGGGGATCTGAACCTGCTGCAGCACACTAGGAGCTGGTCCGCCTATAACATTTTTCAATTGCACATCGTCAGCATCGCCGCGTTTTTTACACACTGGTAGAATGAATTTTAATCGTTCACGGCACAACCGTGTATCTTTTACATTTTAAACAGCGTAAAACAGTCGTATTTATTTTGTTTTTTACACTGCCACACAACGAGCTAATCAATGTTTGACGAGATCAAAGAGTTGTTTTTTTTTGCCGATAATTACAATAATTTCCGTCGATTTCTTTTATTATACACGAACTTGAGAACTATACTCAAAAACCTACCCATATATGTATATGAACTTTTAGCGCTTTAACCAAAAATGTATATACTGTGTAATTAAAGAAAAAGAAAAAGAGAAAAAATAAAATTTTATACATTTACATAATCCAGAACACTGTGATGTACTTACTCTCCCTGAGCGAACCCCAGCCGATGACGACGGCCTTCTGACCGGCGTAGAGATTCGAGCCGGATGGCAGACAGACCGGCCTGATAGTCTCGCTGAACTCGACGGGCTCGTTGAGCGTGAGTATGGCAACGTCATTGTACAGTGTGCGCATGTCGAAGCCCCTGTGTCGGACCACCCGTTTGACACGCTTCTCGACGTGTCGCACCTCGTGCGGCGTCTTGATGTCGTAGTCGCCGAGACGCACCGTCAGTCGCGCCACGTCCCATGAGGTCATTCTATAAGGATAGAGAAATCGTATCGATGATATGTCAGTGTGAAAATAAACTTTGAGCATGTTTCTGATTGTATATGAGTTTGCTACATCATTAAATTTTGTCTTTATGTTCTTAAATTCTACAACTTTTTAACTTATATACGAATAATGAAGCGTTCCGAAAAATTGTTTTGCAAGAATTCAATACTTATTAATTTAATTCTTTTCAGATAAAAAAAATTAAATAAAGTTATATATTACTCAAACTAATACGGTAAAACTTACTGAGCGACACAGTGGGCAGCCGTCAGAATATGCCTGTCATCCATCAGCGATCCGCCGCAGATATGCCTTCCGGCATTGAACAATCCGGCGATCCAGGGCCACTCGCCCTGCTGGGTGGCCGAGCCGCCGACGATTCTGAGTTCATCGTCGGGATTGGCCGGTAGCGCCTCGTAGAACTCCTGGTTGAAGTTCTTCGCACCACAGGAGGCCCCACTGTTGATTGGCGGTTGACCGGGTATAACACCACTGGAGGACGGGGGTTTCGTCGCTGAAGGGAAGCCACCCGGACGCTTCGTCGGCCAGGTCGTGAAACTTGGGCGTGGAGTTGTCGGTCGGCTGGGGATCTGCGGGGGTTTTGGGTTCGATGGTATACCGGGGATGCCATGGGCTGGTGCATGAGTGGGTAGCGGTGGGATCGTGTGGTGGGGCGGGTGAGTGGGCAGGGGTGGCGGCCAGCCGCCGATGCCCGGGTGCCGGCTGCTGTCGTCTTTCTTTTTGTCCTGTGAATTGTGATAAATTGCGCTTTGTAATCGAAGTGATCTTTTTTTCGGTAAAAATTCTGAGATAATATAGTGTTAAGTGTCTTCGTTGATGAAAATTCCTTTTTTGAAAAAAAGTTTTACACTCAAAAATTTTTAATTGTGTATAGAAATGTTGTTTAAAAATTTGGCTGCAGCTTATAACAGAATAATATACATACAAAATGCAAAATAATCGTAAGTTGTAAGAGACTAAAAGAATTAAGCTGAATATAATTATAATTTTTTAATAAGATTTGTGAATAATACATGTTTTTTTTTTTTTTTTTTTAAATGAGGCCTTCACTATGTAACAATTAAATTAATTAAAATTAAAGTGGTTCCAAATTCGATTGAAATAAATATATTCAAAATTATTATGTAATCAAAAAATTGTTTCTACTCATTATTATAGAATGATCGTAAAGTTCAGATGAATAATAAAATATCACGTTAACTGATCCAGCAAATTATTCGAAACTATTTTTCAGAGAGCTTAAAGCATACACAATTGACAATCAAGCATCAATACATCAGATATACTCACATCATCGGGCGCTTCTACGATCGGACCACCATCACCGTCGTTATCGCCGTTGTCGGGCGGCAGCTTGGGCGGATCGGAGCAGCAGATGCCGAAGCTGAGCTTGCCGTCGGTCTCGGTGTAGCTGCACGTGTCGTAGATACCCAGCACCCAACCGTCCAGGGCGCCCAGGTCCGGGATCTTGAAGTACGGATAGCACTCCTTGAAGGTCGTGCACTTGCCGACCTCGCCCTTGGACGTGAGACAGGGTCCACTTTGGAAGAAGAGTTGGCGCGCGGACCGGCGCGACTCCGGTAGTGGTGACAGCGCAGTGTCCGACATGGCTGTATGGTAAGTATATAGGATGGACGTTGTTATTGTAGTTTGAATATTAGAAAATTTCAAGTGTTTTTTTTTATTTTATTTGAACATTAAGATATTGGGCTCAATGTATAATAAATTTCAGAAATAATTAAATAGATTTGAGTTGTAACAGTTTAATTATATTCTATAGTTTTGAGGATTATGCAGTTTTAACTATAGGGCAAAATATAAGTTGATATAAGTTTATGGAATGTATAATTATTATTATCATAAGCTTTCTCCAATGTTTTAGATTTAGCGACAGTCCTCTTGCTCAATTACTTTACAAGAAAAGCATAATAATTGTTCACCCCTCCAAGAACGACATGAATTTATGCTACTTTATTTCGGTGACATAGTTATGTAACGTGTAAGTACGAAGACAGAATAAATCATCAAATAGCGGATTAAAATTATTCTACATGGAATTACTAATCAACACCCGTAAAAATCGGTATAAGCATTATGTTTGCGTTATCTTGCGAAACTTTAATTTTCATTTCAGTCGACCGTTAAACTAAACCCCATACTAATTTTCATAGAAAAACACCGCACATGTGAGTTTTTTCAATACACCAGCATCTATTGATAAAAAAAAAAAAAAATAACGCGATAATTACGTGTTTACAGCAATGCTGATCTTTTCCTCCTCCGCACTCAACAATTCAAATTTAAATTAATGCAAATATTTGCTACGGTATAAAGTTCTCGCACCGCGCCCAGAGCGCGAGCATGACAAAAGCCGAGAAAACCGTAAGAACCGCAAGAAGTAGCAAAGAGAAAAAAAAACGTTTTCGTACGGAACGTGATTCACACCTACGCTTACCTTCCGCGAACTCTACTCGCGAACGCGGCAAGTGCCAATTCGAGCGCAAGTGACAATCGTGGACGGTTAACTTAATACCATGTATATTACAACTCTTCGCCGTCGAATTCAAAAAGTATTTGTCAAAATGTTAGAAACTAGTTACGGTGTTTCTTTGAAAATTCAAGACAACCGGCTCGTACAAAACTGGATGCCTCGTCTTTTATTTTACACACCATCTTTTATTTACACTTGTCGATATTTTGTGATACTTTATACGTATAACGTGCTCTTTTATTCAGCGATGCGTATACGTTAAGATATCACAACCTATAAAATTAACATTAATGTCGTGCGACACTCCGCTGATGGCGGGAATATTTTGTTTCAGAATGCGTATAAGTACACGATGATGTGAAGTTTACGATTTTTTAATGACTCCCATACGGTTTGGAGGTATACGGCTGGCATTTATATCAGATTTTTAATCGACCAGACATAAAATATTGTTTTTAATTATGTCGGGGTATCGGTGAACTGAGGAAAATGTGCTAATAATATTTTCTTATGATTTTAACCGAAATTGCTATATTTTACTAAACTTTGTCATATTTTGATATATTATATATAAATTATTAACATAAACTTACTAATTCTTACATTATTATTATTATAATAAAATTTATTCTAACGTCTAACAAAAATGAACGCGTAACATATTAATATTTTATAAACATAAAAAAAAATGTTCGTAAACATATAAATTTTGTTAAAGCTCATAGATATAATTTTATTATGTAATACCATCACACAGACAAAAGCCGACGCCGCCGGCGGCGAAGTTCGCTGACACAACGTGCGTTGCATACCTATGTACCTTATACCTGCTGCGCGCGCGCGCGCTGTAATGGAATTTCCGCACGCGTTCGCGCTCGTTAAGTTGCCGGAGCGTCTTGCGTATATATAGCCAACTATACATTACACTTTCGTTAATTCGGAGCAAGCGATGATAAATCAACACCGGGAGGATTGTTGAGGACGATCGTCGGTGTCGCTTTTGTTTGCTTCTATTATAATGGAAATGAGAGTAGCGGTCGCTTATGCTAATTTCACGAGCGGCACTGTTTCAGTAATCGCGCATTGTTGTCGTTTTAATTTTAGGTTCGCGAAAGTCGAGGTCGCGGCTGCTCTCTTGGCGATCGCAGAATCGCTTATTTATACCGATTTCGTCAAGTTGTTAACGCTTCACCCGGGAGTTTTTATTACTCTTTAGAACCATTTGAAAAAAAAAATATATCCTATAGTAATTAAAAAAAGAATTTACCTTCAATGACAACGGAGTCATGCTCCTCTTCGATGTTCTGCAGCTCGGTCTCGCCCTCGGCGTAGCATTGTCCCACGATCAGCAGGAGAAAACTCGCGATCCCCAGTATCGCGACTCTCCCCATCTCAGCGGCCGCTTCTCACCAATCTGAACAGAATTATATATTTCCCTCGTTAAATTCTTCTCCTCCTCCACCTCCTCCTTCGTCAAATACACAATCGAACTCGCGTGTATTTTACCCTCGATTTTCAAGAATCCTACGATCGTCGAAAATCAAGCGTAAAATCATAATTTCATTTTCTTTCTATACATGCAATCACACTTGTATATGCGTACACGTACTATATTATCGTAATTAGGTGTGTATATATATCACTGTGCGCTTTCGTCGGAAAAACCGGGACACCGAGGCGAGCGGGCCAAAAGAGAGAGCCTCTCAGGCCTCTCCTCGTCGTCGTCACTGGCGCGCGCGTGCTCGCTAAGCCGCCGAATACGCGCGCCGTCAGCCTTATAACGGGCTCGCCCTTCCCCGCGCGCGTGCGTCCGCGTCTACCACCTCCTCTCTTCCTCTTCTTCTTCTTCTTCTTCTTCTTCGGTGTCGTCGTCTTCTTCTTTCGTTCGTTCGTTCGGTCTATCCTATGGTTCGTCCTCACCCCCCTCTCTCTCTTGTCGATGCGGAGGCTCGCTTTTTCTTCCAGTTTAGCGAGATGCTCTCCTTTCGGGGCGAGATAGCGCGAGCGTCCCTTATCTCGCACACGCACCCGTTTATGCTAATTCGCGGTGGAAGACGGTTTTGTGTAGTTTACCGTCCAATGAGGGGTTTTGAGTGGAATGGTTCGGCAGAAGTTTGGTTTTCGGGATTTTCTAGAAATGTGAGAAAGGAGTTTCATGCTTTCGATAAATTAAAATTACTTGCGATTTAAATCAAACTCGTTAATGTGAAGCTTTTTTTGAAAATTAAAAATTTTAAATATTTATAAAAGTTGCAGATAGAATGAATATTCGCAGAAGATAATCACACTTTAATAATTATTTTAACAGAAATCTGTGGTAATTTAGTTAACTCGCGAGAAAACGAATAAATAGCTTAGCCATCTAGTGGTGATATGGTTACACTGTTGTGTACAAGGTGCTGCTATAACCAAGGGCAAAACGACACATCGGTAAAATCTATATACTGTCACCGTATACTCCAGTATTTCAAGTTATATTGATTGTAGAACACTGTATTATAAATGTTTACATAAATTAGTATGTGCTAATAAAAAGCAATCAAATCTAAATTTAAAAAAGATCAGTCAAGTAGTTTTCGCGTTTTACAGGAACACAAGTTTTCTCTTTCTATAACAGTACATAAACATGAAATGAGCCAATACAATTTCCATGATTTATTACTTCGTTAATATTATTCAGGATACAACTACAGTAAGGTATACATAAAAATCTTGCAAAAGTTAATTTAGTCATTTACGTTTAAAAAACCTACGTCATCCATTTAACATTTAACGTTTTACCTGTTTCCAATATACGTGAGATATCTGTTATCAAAAATGACTACACTCAAAAAACGATCTTCCGGTACCAACGAGAATCTGCCTGTCAGAGGAAGATTTTCAGTTAAAAATATGGCCAAGAGAATATCTTCCTATGGAAGGAGGAATATCCGCTTGGTACAATGTCGCATCGCGATAAGAGGAATTCCTTCCGTATGTATAATAATTATCAACAAAATAGTACATTTCGACACGGGTGGGGAAGTCGATTATTAGGTGGTGTGACTTTTTGCACGAGCGAAGCGAGTGCGAAACCTAAATAATCGACTTACGCACTAGTTTCGAACGGTATTTTATACCACGAGCGCCGAAAAATCATATCAAAGTTGTGATTTTGAGGTTAGAGTGGTATAAAAATAAATAAATAATTAATGTAATAATAAAAATCGGTGATCCACGATATTTATTGCGTATATATGTGTAAAGATGTGTAAGGTTAGATCGTCGTCGCCCAGACACGAGAATATACACTCAGAAAAACGATCCTCCTGTATTGAAATAGAATTCCTCCCCTGAAAATCTTCGTGCGACAAAAAAGGATTTCTCCTGCGCGAAAAAATTTCCTCCTGCGCGAAAAATCATCATCCCGCTACAGGAAGCTTGACTTCCTGTTGTAAGATAAAATTCCTCCTTCCATAGGAAGATATCCTCTTGGCCCTATTTTCAGCGGAAATCCTCTTCCGACAGGCAGATTCTCGTTGATACAGGAAGATCGTTTTCTGAGTGTATAGGTATATATATAAACTGAAAGAGGAAACCGGAAATGGGAAGAAAACGAAGTCTGACGACGAGAAATGGAGAAACTTTAGAATCGGAAACTAGACATAAAATTTTTCAGTATTTAATATCTTTAATATGAGAACATCTTTTTACATGAAACTTTTTGTGCAACATAGTATAGCCAAATAGCATGTTATTATTTTAAATTTGAGTTAAATAAAAGCGATTGAAAATTGCAGTAAATATTTGAAATTCTCGGTCAGGCATTTCAATGTACATGTAGTGCGGTCGACCCTTAGACTTCTTCTATAACTTGCCTTCGGAGCGCTCCCGTGCTCCTTGATGTCATATTATTGGTATCATAGTCATTCTCCAATTTACATTTAATTAAATTCCTCATCAATGACGATTTCCTATATAATAATTCCCCACTTCCCGCACGCCATAAGAATACCAGTTCTCTAATTTTATCTCTCACCCAGCTACACACCGCATATATTTCAAAAACTTAGATTCCCGAACAGCTATATATTCACTATATTTCGAGCTGTTTACATTTACATAATTTTCTATTTTTGTAAAATTCCACGATTTTGGCCTAAAAACGTGGATGTGAAAAATAGAACAACGATCGGCCTCGTACAAAGTTTGCGGTATGATTTACGGGTCTCCAGAGGGTGATGACATCTCGCCGATCGATCGATCGATCGATCGAAACGCGTATACGAACATCTGCAGATTATGGTAATGCGTAAGATGAGTGAAGATTACGATAAATCGTCATGTGTGTGTATATCCGAGATGGATTATTCAGAAAGGTACTTGCGGCTTTTTTCGCCCACAAGGCGTCTTTGAGAATCGGGGCCTGTCAAAACTAACGGGACTATCATTGAACTGAAAACTAACTTTTTTAACGACTTCACGCTCATGCGTTTAGAGTATGCTAATTTTCTCTCTCTCTCTCTCTCTCTCTCTCTCTCTCTCTCTCTCTCTCTCTCTCTCTCTCTCTCTCTCTCTCTCTCTCTCTCTCTCTCTCTCTCTCTCTCTCTCTCTCTCTATCACTCACTCTCTCACTCTCTCACTCTCTCTCTCTCTCTCCCTCTCTCGCTCCTCTCTCTCTCTCTCTCTCCCTCTCTCTCTCTCCCTCTCTCTCTCTCTCTCTCTTTCGCGCGCTCTCTTTTTTGCGCGCTCTCTTTCCCTTCAATGGCTTTTTTTCGTAAGTCGAATTATGGATTTGAGATTCGTTGGATTCGCGTTCTAATTAAGTAGTTTCGATTTTTGCGAAGTGCATCGTATGGCTTTATGGTTCGCGATCTGTTTTTATGGGGCGGTATGATTCTGAAGTAATATCAATACATAAATTGTGTAAGATTAAATTATTCGATTTTTCGATATGGTAATGCTGCTGTTTGACGTCATAGCGATAAAAATATTATTTTCTCGGCACATGGGCGGAGAATATTAGTTCATTATACATATTGAGATTGAGAATAAAAGGACAAAAGTGTATACTGGAATATGATTACATATTTGAATAGGGCAAGTTCTCAATTGGCGTTATCTTTAATACCTGTATTCTGCATGTACATATTTTATACGCAGTAACTTGGAAACATAACAGATAAGAAATTGAATTATATATTATTGATATAATTCATATTGATAGCCATCAACCTATCACAACAAAAATACTCATTCAAGTATACGCTTGATATCCAATTAAAAAAACTATTCTCAAAAAACATCCACAATAAATCATCCAACTAAACACATAAACACCCGACGCGCATATATTGTCCAGTCGCCTGTCGTTCCCCCTACATGTAAAAAAAACCGCCAAATCGGCCGGGGAGCCAAGCAGTTTTAGCATGAGTGGCACCGCAAATTATCACACGGAATACCAGGCATTTTAACAAATCTGACTTTATTATTATTTATAATAATAATTATTGGAGTTTATTATTAATTTAAAATGAAAAAACAGAATCATCTAAATCTTTATTAATTTTTTCTTGATGAATAAAATTATTTTAGATAAATGAAATTTTTCGTTTTTGACTGTAAAAATAATAGATAATTATTAAAATTACTCTTCTAACATGAACATGTTGTGAAATAAAATTAATAATTAAAATAAATATTCACCCATAACCAACATTCCATTTTTATTTACAACTGTGCTCCAAAATATTATTTAGAAAACTAAATCTAAAATTATTATCTCTGCTAAAACGTAGTTATAATACCTACACTTTACTTGAAAAATAAATCAAATTAATATGTATATATTGTGTATATGTGTTATGAATCACTTACTCAAGAAATTAAAGTAGTCTTACTATTTACTTTCAAGCTTTTAAAATCGTCAGGCTGAGTCCCCATAAGCGCATTGCAGAGAGCGGCGTTTGGCTCAGTTAGTATAAGGCGCTTGCTTTCGGAAACAAACATTGCTTAGGAGCGTGACTTCGAGTCCCCGTCGGTCCGAAATTTTCCAGAGCACTTTCAATAAGGAGTCTCCTGGATGTGATTTTGAAATTCTCGAGCTAGATGCGCTGAGTGCACTAATCAACAGTCTATCACAGAGGGTCAGTACGGGAAACCTCGACTAATCTGAAGCACACATACTTACAAAGTCTCCATGGGCAACACACATGAATAGTGGCAATTCGGGTCCCAAAGGGTGACACAGCCAATAAAAACGAATGAATGAATGAATTGATGAATAAGCGCATTGTGAAGTGCGAGTGCGCGTTGCCCGTTGCGCGGTTTACTGTTGTTCCACAACATTCCACTTCAACTTTTTGATTTTATAAATATTTATACCACTCTAACTTAAAAATCGCAACTTTGACATGATTTTTAAGCTCTCATGGTATAAAATACTGTATGAAACTCGTGCGTAATAAGCCAGTAAACGAAGGTCTGAAATCAACTTCTCGAGGGAATGGCTGCATTTTGGATATTTGGTAAAACACACCGTCTAAAAACGTGGTCAAAAATGGAGCTTCCAAAAACGCCGGCGTCACTCCTAATTTAGCAAAAAAACCACCCCCGAAAACGGGTTTGGCTTATATCTCGAGAACGACAAGAGATACAAAAAAAGTTCCAAACAAATTTGTACAGCGTAAAATTTTACATAAGGATGACGTGTCACTTTTCTGTTTTTGATAATAATAAGCTTGAAACTAGCAAAAGTTGAACGTTTGACGCGGCAGCAGAACGGGGGGTAGGGCTTGCCGCGCCGCGCGGTTTGCTCGTTGCAGCACGCTCGGCCCTATTGAAAAATCTCAGGTGATATCTCATATTATTTCTTGTGTCAATTTCTCACCTGAGATTCTTCTCCAGATACTGTGGAAAAGTTACGTAAATAGAAAATCAGGCTCTTCAGTATTGGAAATCACCTGTCAGAATGTTTTACCCCCTAGATGAACTCAAAAATGCATGTTTAGAAGCATTTTACACAATATTCCAATTTTTACAAATTTGGTACATGAGACCTCAGGTGATTTCTCTGCAGAGATATCAGGTGAGATCTCAGGTGAGACCTGTACCAAATTTGTAAAAATTGAAATCAATAATCACCTTCCACACCAGTGTCATAATGTACTATTATAAATAATGCTGATAACGTTGGCTCAGTGATTAGCATGCTAGTCATGGAAACAACGTCGTTCCAAGGGTCGTGGGTTTGATTCCCGGTGAAATCACTCAGATTTTTCTTTCGAGCTGTTTTTCAGCGGGAAAAGTACCATGACATCGGCTGCTTTAAGGCGGGGTTTTCCCCGGGATTTTCCTTCAGTGGAATCCCGGGTTTTCCCTTGCCTTTCAGGCGCAAACCTGGGCGAATGCGAAGCAGTGGTAGGGAACAAGGAAGGTCGATAAGGTAGGTAGACTGATCCGATGCACTAGGCAGGGAACGCCAGCCTTACCGGCGGGGAGCTAGCCGGTACTGAAATATGGACCTTCTCCGGGGAGGCTGACCCTGGAAGACGGACCCGATGCCTCTCTGAGGGCAGAGAGTGTTGGCTTAAACAACACGGTGCGAGTATGAAATATGTCCTCACCGGAAATGTCTTCCAGGAGGGATAAGAAATAGGTAGGATAATATAATAGGGAAAATAGTGAGGTCATAAGATTGGGCACTACTTCCACACCAAGGTGGTGGAAGGCCTCCGTCAGCTGGGCCAAATAGCCTGCGGCGGTAATAAAAAAAATGATATTAAACATTTATTAATAAACAAAATAAAGAAAAGCATAAACTATCTTGCTTCTGTACACTTAAATAAGTATAGGGCACGCGCCGCACGATTCGTCAGACTGCAGAGCGTTTCCTACAACAGCATGACAAATTTCGGGCACCAGCAGGTAGCGTTGGCGCAACGATTATTCTGACTCCGAAAACGGTATCATTTAACTAACCTCAGAGCGCTGCTTTGGCAGACTGCGGCGAAGAGAGTAAATGCTCTCTTATTATTTTATTCGATGATTATGCTTATGATGATGATGCTCTCTTATTATTTTATTTGATGTTATTCCGAATTTACATTTTTCTTTAACATATTTGAGTAGGATGAAGTCCTCCTTCCAATTCCAGGAATTTGGAAAAGCATCATTGGGGCTGCTGTTGTTCAAATCATAAGATTTGAATAAACAACAATAACACAATAAACAACATTTGGCAAGCTTCAACAATAAAATAATCAATTCAAAAATATATAAAATTCATCAATTATAAAATTGTTGATGCTTGTCTATCTGTAATTAATACACTGGCAGCGATCACCGAGCTCTCACGTACCAGCTCCACCCGACATGCAGAACAGCAAATCTGATCCGGATGCCGAAGAAAGAGAAATGGGCACCAGCTATTTTCGACAGGGGAACTTTTCTCTGCTTTCTGGGAGGAGCATCTGTCAAAGGAACAGCTGAGGTTAGGGCTCAAAGCCTCTCGCGGAACATCACAGCGGCATGCGGTGCTTCAAGGTCCACAAAGACGAATCATCGTGGACGCCTTCCTGTCTACTGGTGGACATTGCGGTAATACGTAAAGAGTGCCTTTGTGCTAGGAGACTGCAACAAAGAGCACTTCGTGGACCGCTGTATGAAGAATTAACGGCTAGCTATGAGCAAAAGAGAAAAGAGCTCAAGATTGCCACCAAGTCAGCCAAAAGAAAGTGTTGGCAGGACTTCTGGGAGGAAGTGGACAGTGACCCGTGGGGACGACCGTACAAAATGGTCACAAATAAAATCAAACCCAGAGGCACCAGTGCTCCCTCTTGTCCAACCTTCCTTGATAGAGTAGTCCAAAATTTGTTCCCACAACACCGGGAACGGCAACCTGGCACTGGTCTAACGGAAAACATTGGTACAGCCGAGCCAACAGCAGTTACCGAATCAGAAGTGAAGATAGCGGCCAAAAAGATTGCCATAAGAAAGGCTTCAGGACTGGGTGGCGTTCCTGGTTTAGCTATAAAGATAAGCTATATTCAGAGCTGCAGCTTTGAATGTTCTTTATATATTCAAGGACACTTTCAATGCATGCCTAAGTGAAGGAATATTCCCGGCACAGTGGAAGATACAAAGGTTGGTACTCCTTCCTAAGGGAAATAAACCTCCGGATGAACCATATCCTCATATCGACGACTCTGCATGCTGGATATTGCCGAGAAATTGTTTGAGCGGATCATATCTGTCAGACTGGAAGCAGCTATACAGCAGGTCGGAGGTTTGTCTGATAACCAATTCGGCTTTAGGAATTAAGGGTCGATCATCTGTCGGGTGGTGTCAGTAGACAAGAAAGCCTTAATCAGTGACTACTTTTCGTCCATTTTTCCCATGTTAAATTTCCATAAGAAAAATGTTTTTTTTTCTAAAACGGTGTCACAAGACACCGTTTATATAAAGGTATTTTTTTCGAAAAAACTGTTCGAAAATTTTCGCGTATACTATATGATCTCCAGAACGAGAACAAATTTATAACAGAAGTATGCCTCAAAATTTTTTTATTTTTTTGGACCTTAGTGTTATAGACTGGTGTCTAGATCGGGCTCCATAAAGCTATTTTTACACTTTTTTATGGGCTTCATAAAAATCATATTTCGATTAAATGTCTTTTCGATAAAATGTCTTTTCGATGAAATGTTTTTTCGACGAAATATCCTACTATTGAAATGTTCATCGGTGAAATGTCTTTTCGACGAAATTATTTTTCGGTGAAATATTTATTGGTGAAACGTCCGTCGCTGAAATGTCTTTCGGTGAAGTGTCCGTCGGTGAAATAGCTTTAGGTGAAATGTCCGGTTACGGTTTTAATTCATATAATTGGAAGCGATTTTTAAAGTGGCTAGCGGCGCCGTCTGATACAATGGTAATTTTTTTTTATTGAATCGCAACATTTTTCTCTCAAGTATTGTCAGTGCTACTCACCAATTCTAAAGTACAATTGTAACAATTTTTAAATAGATATGTAGAGGGTGTCAAAGGTAAATCAGGATAGAGGTGCTTCAATGGATGAGCAAGATCCTCAAGTGGTTTGAAATGTACTGAACTAGATTTGTAACAGATTTTTTTGTGCTTATGTAAAAAATCTGCACATTTGATTTTCTCCGTTGAGTAATATTGAGACATCGTAGTTGAGTTGATAAGGTGCAAATATGTAATAATTTGGGGGGAGGTATTTTATTAGAATGGTAAAATGTTAGATGGGTATTTTTTCAGAAAGGTAAAAAAACAAATTAGAATATCTTATGATAGAAGGGTAAATTTTCCGAATGTTTAAAAATGTATAATATATAAAAATTCGAAAAAATTTAGCAAGAAGGCCATAATATTTTTATTAAATTATTTTTATATGATATGTGACATGTTACAAGTAGAAGCTCCTAGGGCTTAGGCACGTGGCCAGAGGCGAGCTGCACGTCGGCAGCTCGCAGGACATCGAACTTCAAATTATAGCTGCGAGTCAGCAGCACACGATGTAGAAATTCCCAGAATTCAGGTGCGTGGACGGGAGCGAGCTGGATGTCAGCAGATCGCAGGAGAACGAACCTCGAACGACAGCTGCAAGTCAGTAGCGCCTTGAATTCAAGAACGAGATAAGGAAACCCGGGCGCATCAAGCACAGCATCGAAAAGCTGACACGATGGCTGAATTGGAAATCGGGAGGTTAGCAATCGACTCCCACCCACGGATACTTCGATGTCTGTATAAATACGGAACAGAGCACGTATGAAAGGGAGAAGAAGATCAGCCAGGAACGAGTAAAGAAGGACGAGCGAGGAAGCTCTGCGCCAGCGACCCACGAGAAGACGATTACAAGTTAACCGCGTCGCGATAGTAAAAACGTTAGACGCTATCTCTCTGATTAACCCATAAATAAAGTACAAGTATAATTATAACCGCTATTCGTATTTCATTGCATCGTTTCAAGTGTGAACTTGGAGCGACCCGAGAACCTGAACCCATCTATACAACTTCGAATAGGTCTCACACGTAACAGATAGCAATTTATCGAATGCCATTTCTGCCTAACGATTAAATTGTAGAAAATGAAGGGATTTAGAAAAGCTATAACGTCGAAAAATGAGCTACAAATCATATAGGAATTAATGTTTTACATTTTTCGGAATTTTATTCTTCTAGTAAAAAGTATATTTATAATTTTATGCAATCTGTTTTAAATTTTTATAGACGCAAATTTTTCTGACATTTTTTTCGAAAAAAATCCCTTGTATGTTCTGAATAGCTCATATGAGGCGTTTCACGTCAGCTCTCCAGGCGCGGCGCGCGAGCGCGAAATCATGCTGTTTTCAGCTTGTGTTTGAAGGGCTAAGATGTATCTAAAAAAAATAATCCCCAAGTGATTTCGATGTATTTTTTCCTCGGCTTTCCGATGGTGCTATTAGTTTCTCAAAATTTTTCAATTCTAACCTCAAAAAAACATAAAACGTGTTATATCTCAAAAACTATATTTTTAATATTTTTTTTTACCTGCTAGATCGAAAGAGGAGGAAATTTTACATGGATATAGCCTTTTTCTACATAGGGGTTTTTTTATTTTTTCGAGATATTATTCAAGAAATACTTAGAATTGAACAATTTTGAGAAACTAATAGCACCATCGGAAAGCTGAGGAAAAAATACATCGAAATCACTTGGGGATTATTTTTTTTAGATACATCTTAACCCTTCAAACACAAGCTGAAAACAGCATGATTTCGCGCTCGCGCGCCGCGCCTGGAGAGCTGACGTGAAACGCCTCATATTCGGAATTTACAGTATCGGATTCGGGAAATATTTTAAACGATAGTATATTTTCTGAGAAAATACCCATCTAACATTTTACCATTCTGATAAAATACCTCCCCCCAGGTACAGCCTTCCCGGATCACCATTCAGGTGCCACTTACGTAGAAATAAATCCACGTAGGAAGCGCTTGGGCGATTCCAGTTGCCTCTCCTTGAAAAAGGAAATCAGAATAGAGGAAGTTGTGCGTTGCCCTGTAAGGGCGTTTCCACACTATCAAAAGCTATATAGAACAAGAACGGTTGTATGGTTGAACTACTAAGTAGAGTGTAGAACGGAAAAAGACCTCGCTAGGAGTAAAAACCCATTTATCTTATGTTAGTTTTAAAAAAAACTACAGGTGTAATATATAGCAGAAACCGAACTTTTCTTGGTAAATGTTAAGTCAAATGATAGTCATCTAGCGGACAAATGTATAAGTACATAAACTCATACAAGTAGGCGCATGTACATGTGTATTACTTATGTATACGCACAAAGATAAAAACCTTTATATTGACTGTTATATCATTGACGATATATGTGCAAGTCCGCGGACTACAGACAACAACTGGGGTACAAAAACGGAAAAAATTTTTTTTGAGGGCACACCTACCACATAAGGTTATTTCGGTTCTTTGGGGGTCCCCCAACATGAAAATACTCGTGTACACTCATTATCCGTTGCCAAACTTTTTTTCCGACGAAATAAATTTTTCTTATGGAAATTTATCATGGGAAAAATGGACGAAAAGTAGTCATTGATGATTAACCAATAGCAAACTATTGAAGAGGCCAAACCAAATTTCACAAAAAAGCAATTAAAGTTGAAGAATAGAGCTTTAATTTGAGATGAGAATCGTTAAAATTGGTCGATTCTGTGCAAAGCTACGTGAATTTGAAAATGGCGAATAATGACGAAAATGAGCGATTTTTTTCAAACCCACGTAATTCTTCAAATTTTTGTCATTTTTCGCCGTTTTCAACTTCACGTAGTTTTGCACAGAATCGACCGATTTTAACGATTCTCATCTCAAATTAAAGCTCTATTCTTCAACTTTAATCGCTTTTTTGTGGAATTTGGTTTGGCCTCTTCAATAGTTTGCTATTGGTTAATCATCAATGACTTTTCGTCCATTTTTCCCATGTTAAGTTTCCATAAGAAAAATTGATTTCGTCGGTAAAAAAGTTTGGCAACGGATAATGAGTGTACACGAGTATTTTCATGTTGGGGGACCCCCAAAGAACCGAAAAAAACTTATGTGGTAGGTGTGCCCTCAAAAAAAATTTTTTCCGTTTTTGTACCCCAGTTGTTGTCTGTAGTCCGCGGATTTGCACGTTAAGCGTGAAAAATTTGTTTGTGTGTTATCTCATTAGTGATCGCTATCCCAGCACAAATGCCGTGAATCTCACAAATACGTCTAGATAGGTATTTACGTCCTCTATTATGACAACAAAAAATGAGCAAAAAAAATAGGCTTTTTCGAGAAAAATGCATTTTTCTAAAAACTGCATTTTTCAGTAAAAAGTCCATAACTCGTGCATTTTTTATTTATTTATTTATTTATTTTTTTTTTTAAACAAAAGATGTAAAAGAGGGCTCAAAACTGAGTGAAATTATGTGTTATACATGATTAAAAACTTTAAAAACTGGTGAAACAGTAGCAGTTTGAAAATTACATTGAAAAATTTTTTTTCTAAGTAAGGATTTTCTCGGAAGTTTTTGGCATCGCTGAACGCATGAAATTTTGATGCAACAAGAAATAAAAAAAATACGTGTCAAATAATTTTTGGAGAAGAACGTGAATATTTTAATTTCAAAACGATCGGTGACATAGGCAGGCATATGCGGACCATCTGATTTGAGATGGATTCGACCAATTAATCATGTCATTAATCGCTCGATGATTTTCAGTAGGACCCACACCTCCTTCGCCTCGTAAAAATCCCCCTTCGAGAAGTAAACAACAGTCTCAACAACAAAACCACCACCACCGCCATCACCACAAGGAAATCAAAATAAATATACACAAAAGCCGCATATATATATACATTCCCTCGACTGGTCACTCCTCTGCTGTTGCTGTTGCTACAGCGAAGTATGCGCTCTCCTCCTCCTATATATATACACACACCAGGAGGGCATTAACACAGACGAGCGAAGGACTGACCTTGGTCCGCTCTCGCGGAGGCTGCGGCCGTGAACTTGTCCGTGAGACTCGCGTGAGCCGAGAAAAGATGCAGCAGCAACCGCAGCAGCTTTGCAATGACTTTCTCGCGGTGGAGCTCTGACGTAAACGGGTAAGTAATGAAGACGCGCCACGGCAACGCAGTGCGCGAAGGCGTTACTCTATCCTACTCCAGCGGCTTGTAATTACGTATTTTTGTGACGCGTGTATATACACGAGTGTGTATGAATCTGCGTGATGTATACTTAGCGACGTGTCATCGTCGACGATAGCGAAGGGAAAAGTGGATATCGAACGTTTCAATTTATGCAGGGATCGGCATAAGAGGAGAGGCACGGGGATCTTTTTTTTTTTAATTTCCCGCGTTTTCTGTTTTAGCGGTTAATCACACACGCGATGATAGTTACCCGGATACGTGGGAATGAGCGAGCGGCGTGTTGTTATTGGCTGGTGGAAAATACCCAGAGTGATGATCAAGGTACTCTCGTGTTCGGTTGGTTGGTCAAGGGTAAAGAAATAGGATTTTTCGAGTCTCGAAATTTTCTTGTTGTAGCAAGTGTATACAGTAACAAGTGGTGTATGAGAATAATAAGAAGAGGCGGAACTCGAGGCGGGGCCCTCGCTTTGCTTTTGGTTTGGCGTTATTTTTAATCGCACAATCTATGATTATCCCAAGGATTTTCAATTTTTAAATCTGGAGTTTAAAGTTTATTGTTGTTAGAGGACAAAGTGACATTTAAAAATTATCAGATAAAGGTTAAGGAACGATTTGACTTGTTTTATATGCAAATTTGGTATTGTAGGCATTTTTACAAGAATTAATATTAGTCACGGTTTTTTGCAACACAATAATCCACTTTGATATAGGTATCAAAGATATATACCACTGGTATGATTCAAAACTTAAGAATCACACACGTACCGAACCAAATCCATACCTATACCTTTAGCATCTATTTATAGTTAATTACCTACCGATCCAACGCAGCTGCTCACTATCACGCTGGAAAAATGCGCGGCTCTGGTATAAATGCATGTCGTCTGACCCGTGTGCACCTATATCTACTGCGCCGTCTCGCCTCGCCAAAAATCTCACCGTCCGTAATTCACCCGGCGAACGACGAATTAATTCCTGGCCGTGCATAGCAAACGAACCAAAAGAACGTATTTATTCCCGAAAAGGCTTGACAAATTTACACCTCACCCTGGTTTTTACTAGCGGCCGTAAAAGGTCTAACACGCCCTCTCAACCAGGGTCTGTCTCTTTTTTTCGTGGGTGTGCGGCTAAACGGATGATCGATGAAAGCGATGTTACGCCCAACTCGACTTGCCAAACCGGATGCGGCCGAAAATATTTTCCCGAGACGAGCTTTGACGCGTCCTTTGTGGTCGCCTCGGCTGTCAAAGAAAACTGAGTCATTCGTTTGGTGTAGATTTTGTTTCGGTTTTGTTTCGCGGCAAAATTCAAAAATGAATGAGAAAAACGGATCCCTGCAATCGTCGGTAACTGTGGGACCTCGCATCGCCTTAAGGGCATTATATTGTAATAATACAATATCAAATATTTTTTTTTAAGGTGGCTCATGCGATTTCTTATAAAAAAGCAGATACATCTTAAACTTAACAAATATGTTATTTAGACATTAAACTTTCGATCTGTACTAAGAAAATTGTAGGTCAACGACCAAATTATCGAAAAAACTGAGTTTATAAATAGGTACGTTTAACACATAACCTTATGGGAATGAACAGTTTATTGCTTCGTAGTAACTTGTAAAAAAGCAGTTTTTAATGTACAATATATGAAATTAAAGATTTTTTTGTGAAGAATCTAATGATATCATCAGAATTATAGGTTAACGACCAAACAAAAAAGATATTAACAATAAACGTTACAAATGTGCTACTGCGCATGCGCACTGCGACCAGTCATATAAATGTAGCGACAAATTAGCAAAGTTTTTATTTATTTATAAAATCTTTTTTTTGTTTGAAAATTTAGAAGTTATTTACAATAAATTTACGTAAAATACGTTAACTTAATTTGACAATAATAAAGAAGCCCCTTGCGGGGCCCCGACTTGATACGGCACCAAACGCATGAGCCACCTTAAATATTAGAAGATGCTTGTAAATGTATACAGATAGACGTTTAGGCATAGATGAGACGTCGTAGACACTGATTCTTGTCTTGAGAGTTAGTTGCCTGCGTGCAGTGGTGTCAATGTGATAGAGTGCTGGTATGCGCGACATTAGTCCGACAACGAAGCACAGTGGACCAGTGAAAGATATCACATTAGACGATAGTGTCATTCATGTACGTTTAAGCCCTTAATATAGATGCTATCTACAACATATATTAATGGGATGTGACACTATCCTCTGTTATTTGTCCGTCAGATTTCTGTATATCTATATATTAGTAGATATAGTTTCTTTAGTCGAAGATGAAAACAAAACAAATATTGAAATATTATACTACTCTGAAACAAGGTACTCTAATCTGACGGTCGTTTAGCAAGAGTCATAAAAATAACTCGATTTCGTTCAAAAATTTTTCAGATATATTTTTCTCATAATAAAATTTTTAGCCAGTGGTAACCACATGAGTATCACATAACTTTAACCGGTTAGTAGCAGTGAATTATACGTATACACATGAGTAAATCCACAAAACCCTTACACTTTTTGTGTCACAAAACTGACGAAAATTTTTTTTTAGAAGCTCACTTTCCATACGTAAGTTTTTTCGTTCTTTATACCGTAAATTATGTAAAAGTAATGTTGAACAAGTGAAAAACTTTTGTGACACGGTTTTGTTTACTAAAAATGATTTTTAAAAAATGCTCAAAAATGACCCTTTTTCAAATGTTGGCCATTTTGGCATGAAAAGTAATAGTTACGGAAATTCTGAAAAAAAGAGAATTAAAATAGAAAACGAGAGCTTTCATTTGCTTTTTTGAATATTAAAAAATGTCTATTTTAATTCTCTTTTTTCAGAATTTCTGTATTATTTTTCCTGACAAAATGGCTGACATTTGAAAAAAGGGTAATTTTTGAGCATTTTTTAAAAATCATTTTTAGTAAATGAAACCGTGTCACCAAAGTTTTTTCACTTGTTCAACATTACTTTTATATAGTTTAAGGTATAAAGAACGAAAAAAATGATGTATGGAAAGTGTGCTTCTAAAAAACATTTTTGTCAGTTTTCTGACACATAAAGTGTGACGGTTTTGTGGATTAATTTATTTACTCATATATAACAAAATAGTACCCCCCAACCCATAATATTTTGAACCCTTACGGGGTTGCCGATTTCTAAAATAATTTTCGAAACTAAATCCGAGACACCACAAATCTCTGGAAATATAATTATTTGCTTTAATTTACTGTCTGGTAGAATCGCTAGTTTTGTTAGCAAAACTAAAAAAATTGCCAGTTAACCGGTCAACATTTCAGAAACTAGCATCACTGTCGACTAAATTAATATTTCCGTCAGTTGATCTAATTTCACGTATGCAGGATTTTTATTTTTCACTTGTCAATGACAATATTAGATGTCCCTAGGGAATTCCCAAAGATTCGTGGACGTCAATTTTGATATACTACCTACATTAATACTTGATAAGAAAAAGCGTCGCATGATTCTAGAAATTAACTCGCAAAGTTGACCACTTATACCGGGGCTTTCATGGAGACATCGTTTGTCAGAATACTATTTATCATTTTAGCTACGAAAAATTCTATTATTCTGTAATCTAATAGAAAAATTAACTTTTGAAATAGATTTTAGGCAAATAACCCGGTTAAATTAACATTATAATGTCTTGCGACTCACTGGATACTCTGCTGATGACAGGAATATTTTGTTTCAGAACGTGTATAACTACGTGCCGAATACGACTGGCATTTATATAAGATTTTTTTAATCGGCCACAGACAAAATATTTTTTTCATTAGTCGAGTTACTGATGCCATTAATCATATATTTTTTCTTTGCTCTAATATAAATTCATATTAAATTCTCTCAAATTGTGCATGGTTACAAAAAAACTTTTAAAAACACTATATTTCGAATGTTTTTTTCCAATATCCCCTAACACACGATCTTCCGCTTACGTATATATAGACACGCGTCTAATAATCCCCGAATCAGATGAACACACACGATAGACCACCGATTTTTTCCATCAGCCCCGTCTTTAAAAAAACGTCAATCCTCGTCACGCCGAGATTCCAAGTCGACTAAAGCACTTTTTTCTCGGAAGATCGATAGGATGCTCTGTATCAATGCGGTAGAATTTATATATACCCGCACACTCGAGCTGCCTCCCCTCGTGTGCCCGAAAAAAGGACGAAAACTCGGCTTTACCGTTTGAACCGGATCGCGCTATCATCGGCGGATCGCGATTCGGCCGGAGCGAGATCCTTTTCCTCAAACACACTACAATGCGCGCGAGTGTCACTGAACCTCGCGCTGGACACTTGCGTACCAACACACACGCGCATTGCGAGAAAGAGAGGGAGAAAGAAATCAGGATGACAGAGTGGAAGAAATAAGTGGATCACGCTGGCAACGGTGCGTGCTTTGTGCCAGGCGACACCGAATTTCGATCCAAATGTCATTTTCGTGTTTCGCGCCGTGATCGCGATAAAGTGCGGCGGGCTCGGAATGGAGAGAGAAAAAACGTCGATGTTTTTTGCGAGAGCGCGCAGTTAGTCATCGTCTATTATGATCGTAAGGAACAAGTTCAGTTGCCTTTAGGCTGTCGAAAAAAAAAAAACATTGAAGCTCTCAAATTCTGGGTTGAGGTATGCAACCGAAGATGTATGTGTTTTATAATGGGCGAATTTTTTAAGTAGCGGCGCTTCATGAAAAAAAAAAAAAACATGTGCATTTTTCTTGAGAAAAATGGCGTTCGTCGCCGAATCATGTTACAGTGCAGGAATTTTTGTATTTGATAATGTATTTTTGATGGATAGGTAGTGAGAATCATTCTATAATAGTTCGGGAATCCGAAATGAACAGATTTCATATATGTATTACAATATTTATTCAAACTCTCTAAATATTACTATATTTATTCAAAATTTCTGACTAAATAAATGTCTTTGTTCTACTGATTTGATATAGATGAAGACAAAAGTTATTTAAAAATTTCCTCATTCTATCCTTATTCTCTTCCTAAATTTTATCAGATTTTTTCTGCAAATTGCTTCAGTATAATATAGCTTATATAAATTACACACTTTATACTATTATAAATTCATAAATTAATAGTCTTTCGAGAAAAAAATTAACTTAAAAAAAAAAACTACTTGACAGACTTACTACGTAAAATTTATTAGCTAAGTACAAAAACATAGGATTAAACTTAAGCTTCTCGCTTGACAAATAAATCGCAGAAAATCTCATCGAAATAAGCGCGATAGCACACGACGAGCTATTAATATAAGCGAACGTGTAAGCGGACGTGTTTCGACACTAATAAGAGCATGTTTTAAATACTGCCCATACGTATATAATTTCTACTTCTGTTTATTTACTCAACTTCTCTCTCTCTCTCTTTCCTCCTCCTCCTCCTCCTCCTCGAACTCCCATCGAAATTTACTAAACGTTTTTTCCCTCTCATTTTCGAAATAATCCTTTTTCAGTCATAAATCCGCGTCCCTCCGCGGAGATTAAGCGCTCTTTAATCCCTAAAAAATAGCGCGGCAGCGCCTTCGAAAACGAGGCGAAAAAAATGTTAACGAGCCTCCTCGCGAAATCAGGATCCCCTCTGCAAGGGTCTAATTAGCTCGAAAGGAGAGAGTCATCGACTCTGCTTTTCGGATAGGAGCCACCCGCGGTAATTATACGAGCCGCAGTCGCTCGTTGCTAATCTCCTCTCTGTTTCGGTGCGCGCCGAAAAACGCAAATGCTATCATAAATAATACAGGCGAAGTTAGGGCCAGTGGCCCCACCAAGGTCGTTGCTTCGCGCGCGCTCTCTCTCTCTCTCTCTCCTTCTCTTTCGCTTGTATACGCACGCTTCGTCTTCATTTTCTTGAGGCTCGCGCGCGTGTGTACTTATATACCCAGCGCTCGGCTGCCATTAAGATCGGCGTCGATACGTGCGCTGCATCGGATATTGGCTATCGTTTCCGTTTACAAAGATAACCGTGCGAGCAAGAGATCATCGCCGTAATCTTTCTCCGCGAGATAAATGAGAGAGAGAGAGAGAGAGAGAGAGAGAGAGAGAGAGAGAGAGAGAGAGAGAATGATTCGTATGAGGCGATTCATTATACTTTTTGAATGGGGGCGGACCTCGGTCGACTGGAATTTCGCGTTTTGATGAATAAATTTGAATTCCGAAGTCGATTTAACGCGGGAGCTACTTACTGCGGCGTACCATTCATCCGAGCGCTCGCCTTTACTACCCATTTTTACGGCCGATTATTCGCGATTTTGGCATGGCCGTGCGCATGTTTCCGAAAATATTTTGATGCGGCGATAAGCGGATGTACAAACACAAGTGAGAGAGCGCTTGTATTTTATAACGAGGTTCGAGTATGGAGTAGTTTTGATGGTTTTTTTTTCGACGGGGTTTTATTCCCGATAAAAGTTTTATGATATATAACTTTTGCGCGTGGGTTATATATTTAGCTCGGTTTACGGTTATTGAAAGAGAGAGATTTTGGTTTGGAAGTAACTTGATTCAAAATTTAAATGTGGTTTGAAAAATGCCGTGATGTTGTAAAATTAGTGTAGCTGCATGTACATGCGTACCAACATATTTTTCATTTAAGTAAATACAGTTAACAAGATTGTGAATAACAATGATGAAATTCACGATAAAATGTCGTGATAATACGTATACACTTCGCGACACCGAGCATTTTTGATGTCCTGTTATAACGATTTCGCAATTTAGCATTCACATGTGCGCCGCGCTTTCTATTGTATGTGCGCACACACCTCGACGGTAAGAAAATGAATCTCTGTCTCTCTCTCTCTCTTTCCTTTTTTTTTTTAATCTAACGCACAATATTACCGTTCGGCCTTTATAAATCTCAGAAATCTCCGCTATATAGCGTCACAGTAGTCATACACTTTCGAAATAAAGGCGTCTAAAGTATTTGCATCTATTAAATCTGGAGCAGGTGTGTCGCGGGAAATTCCAGGCGAAAGAGGTCAACGTGCCATAAGGCGCACGCTATGAATTTTAATTGGGAACCACCCGTGAATCATGTCGTGAAAACGACAATGTTGGTCGTCTTCGCTTTGACTAATAGTGGATCGATCAAGGGCAGATTTTCGGGTAAAAAGCGAAATTTAATTTTTAATGGCATATTGCGCAATTGATGTTCTCGATGTTAAATCGTAAGTTATTGTAAAACATATAATATACTAAGTCAATGAAAAAGAAAACTATCTATGAATCACTGGCAATGTCACAGGCGAGAAAAAACTTTCTCTGAATTTAATAATTAAGGTATACGTTAAGTGAACCAAATACTTTATAGTTTTTGTTTCTTGAGAATAATGACTATCAACACTGTCAAATTAATCAATTTGAACTGAAATTAATTAAAAAATAACTAGTAAGGCAGTTTAATTATACATTTTTTACTTTCGTCATACACCTTAAAATAATTGTTATTAAATTTGTAATAAAAACAAAATATTCCATAATTATAAATAGTTAACGATGGAATTGCTCAAAGTTACGCCAGTTTTAGTCAATTATTTAAGAGTATGAGTTACTCCAAATAACACACTTTTACTTTCTTTAAAAGACCATATTTTAAGTATTCAGGAAAAAAACTAACTTTTCATTTCTTCAAATGTTCCCGCATGTACATTGCAGTTATCGATTATCGAAGTATTAAGGAAGTATTTGTTTAAAGTAAATCAACAAAAAATATTAATAAAAATACTTCCATCTTTTTTATTTATTCAATTTTCATCTACAACCACATAAAACGGACATTTACGCTTTTTAACGACAACCTCTAACAATTAGTCACCCTGCACCAACAAAAAAAAAAATCCTTTCTCTCTTCCAGTCCTTAAAAATACGAAATTCGCAGTCAGCGAAATGCATTCTCCCTATCCCCTTCTTCGTGCAATTAAAGAGACCTCCCCTTCGCTCTCCCTTCAATCGTCGCCGATTATCCTGCGGAGAGCCATCCTGCCTCTCCTCTCCGCCAAGCCGTTCATTTGCCCAGCGCCGGATGCTCCTTCTTCATCCTCCCCGCAGCAGCAGCATCATCAACCGATGGAACTGGTTTCGTGTCCTGTGTGCCTATGTCGGTAGCGCGCGCGGAGCGAAAAAACGAAAGGACGAGAGAGAACGCGTGTCCAGTTTCTCGCGAAAAAATGAAGAAACGTCGCGCGCGTATAGACTGGATTTTCTACGCTGTCGCGCGTACGCATCGGAACTATACTAGGAGTTTCAGGATTTATGGTTTCCAGCGATACGGCTAATGGAAAATCAACCGTGATTTAAGAGATCCCCGGCAGTTATTTTCTTTTATACTCTTTTTTCGAAGAGTGAGAGAGAGAGATGGTTGAATGACACCTAAATGAGTATATGATAATTGTCTCTTATCTCCTTCCTTGAAATATTGCGCGCATTTCGGAGATGATGGACTAATGTGTTATTTCGTGACCGCCAAGTGTGCTAACGCTCGCGCATTAGCGAGCTTTTTAACGGATCGGTGGGAGTCTCAGTAATAATGAATCGAACCGATAATGAATGAGTTGAGCGTGCGTAAAGTTTTAACTCCGCGTTATTGTTTAACAGCAACGCCTCTGCATGTATACGACGAGTCATCTCCGGCTTCGTTTGCAAGCAGAATGAGATAAGAGTCATGGGGAAGGGACGAGTAAGTGCGGGAATTTGGCGGTTCTGCGAAATAAAGAAACATCGGTAATTTATAAAACGTACTAATATAATATTTATTGTTTCAATAAACATCGTAATAATATAATATCACCTCTGGCACAATCTCACGATGGCAAGACGTCGCGACGTAACATTTGACAAAAAAAAAATTTTCTTAATAAACCTTTCTTTCTTCGCACGCTTCCGCGGACCGATCGGTCGACTATGATGCAACTCTAACCGCATACTATGTAAGGGTGTACAATCTAACAAAGTATCTAAGTCTAAAAAAAGAGACAGAGGGATGGGGGTGGAGAAAAAGAGGGCATTAACAATTTAATGCTCTTTTTGGTGGGGCAAGGGAGGTAAGGATTGATGAGGGGGGACAGATAGTGGAGGGGGAACCGATCGTGCGTGACATGCACTTACAATGATCAACGATATGCAAACAGGCCTCGCGTTGAAAACCACGAGGATCCGCGCGAGAAAAATCATAAAAGCGATTCGCGGTGCAGAATGATTTGAAATTTTCATTTCCGGCCTTTATTTTCTACGCAATTCTCGTATAAAAAAAAAAAAAAACATGGTCTCCGATTATAATTCTAACTTAAAACATACACTAAAAGCCGAAATAAAAAATATCCTCTGAAGTTCTGCACGAGATCGATGAACATAAAATATAACAATTAATTTACATAATTTTTTATCTTCTTTCGCTCTTTCACGCAAAACATAAAAGTTCACATATATATAATAAAAAACAGGTGTGAGGCAACACACACATAAGTTTTCCTCGTGGTGCGAGAATATCTTGCCCTTTCTTTTATTTAAAATTAACTGATAATAGTAATAGAAATAGTAGCAATAAAAAAGGAGAGAAATGGCTGACCGCGAGAGGTCGAGATTTACCTGACAAGGCAATTCGAAGCCTTTCGCTTTTGTGTGTAACCGTGATAATGTCATGGACCAACTCAAATAATCTGAGCTTTTCATCATTCATCCTTATTGTTTATCTACGCCTTCGCTCGCACTTTCGCGCACTCACGCTCACTATTCGCTTTATTTTCTTCTCCGATTCTTCGCATTCTCTTTAAATGTATAAAAATAACAATGTACGCATTACGTAGGTTTCTTCTTTCTTGTATTGATAGAACATCAATATCATAATATTAATAACTATAATAAAAGTAACAAAATATAGTACTCAATAAAATAATATGCATTTCAGAAGCGTATTTTGATCGTTGCTTTGACATGCGTTTGTAACGAATTTTTCGGTTGTAAGAGATTTAATCAATTACTCGTGATAAGTCGCGTCTTTCGTGAGGTGATAATCGCTAAATAAGAAAAAACGTAGATGGAAGTATAGTATATATTATATCTTGTTTCTTCCATCGTTTTGCTTTTTCTACTACTATATGGCAAGGTTCACATGGATAAATCACGGAATGTACAATTACAATTACCTGTCGCCGAACCTTGAAAGATCGAAACACCAAAGCCTTTATTTTCACAATATAATCATTTTTAAAGCAGCGCTTCAAAAATTGCACGCCATGCGATCATTAAAAGTAGAAATCCTTTTATTCTTCGATGGTAAGTTTTTTCGCTTATACAATTGAAATTTCCGTTTCTCTCAATTATACGTTCATATATTTTTTTTTTCAATATAGTGCAAATTAATTACTTCGAGTCAAACTCAGAAGTTCCACGCGCGCACGCTTAACTATAGAAACAATATTTTTCTCTTACTCGTTATATTTGTCTTTATTTTTTCGGTGAATTCATCACCGTCGTACTTTTAAGTCACAACGCCGCAGTTAACATTTTGCTTTCTTAATGTATACACACAACATACGTATATATAAACCTAACGATAGATCTGTTTTCTGACATTTTGAGTAAACAAGTTTTGTATGTATATAAATGTATTAATAAAAATGAATATCATGCTGACTTGGATATAGCATTGTCATAATCATCATGCATACACCATACATGCAACTTAACAATAATAAACTTGAAACTGAAACACTTTAAGCGATAGTTCCGCAGTCATCATATATTTTGATTGATTAAAGAACGTTATAACGTCTTTATTCTCTTGTAAAGGAATAATATTAATAATAATAATAATAATAATAATAATAATAATAATAATAATAATAATAATAATAATATCAATAATAATAATAATATAAAAAGAAAAAAAAACAAAATAAACACAGTACCGTCGGCATTGCCGACATTCACCGGGAAAGTTTTTTTATAGTCCTAACAAAATGTTCTGACAGTGACAAAGTCTTGTTGCATTAACATACATTGTTGTTACCCTGACAAAATGTCCAAGATTCCGTTCGAGAACAAAATATGAAATCGTAAGTGTAAGACCATGGAAGTAGTATAGAAAAATTTCATAGTATTCATTAAAGTTTTCTGATAATAATATATATATATATATACAATTTCTTTTAACCACATTAATCTAATAAGTATACGTTTGTACGACAATCCATAAGATAATTCTACAAAAGAATTTTAACATATAATTTTCTTTCCTTACACATTACCATCCAATATTTTGTACAGAAATATAAAATGATTAAGTTGCCTTAGCCTAAATAACCTTACAAGCTATATTTGAGCGATAATAAATTTTTCAATTCATCCAGACAACACATTCTCGTGCAAGCAATAATAAATCCTCTACGTAATATATACACAATTTAACACGTATAATGCAACGAAATTTTTCCATACTCCACTCTTACGGCCTACTCGATCTACTATGCGCACAACCCGGTGTACATTTTATCAAAGTAACATCGTCTCTTCGCGTGATTCTCACTCTTTTTCTGTTCCACTCAATGCAGAATAACTCAAGTATACACAACACAGTCGACCACGACGGTTCACGTGGCGGTGACGTGGTGCTGGACAACGGCCGACTGGTGAGGCGAGGCTGCGGTCATCGTAGGCTGGGGATGCAGCGGCAGCTCGATCAACGTGACGTCGTAGCCGGGCTCGAGGCCGTCGTTCGGATCCGAGGGCGAGCCGCCCGGATTGCGGTTACGTTCCTGTTGTTGTTCCGGCGTTAGCCGCGAGTGCGAGACCTCTAGGAGGAAGAGATCCTCGTCCACGTAGTAACGGATCATGTCGTCGTCAATTTTCGCTGTAATTCTGTGGTGAGCGAGAAAGGAAGAAATGTTGGTTTAGTCAAAGTTGCAGAGGTAATTTATATTTTTCGTTTTGCTCTTGGGTGCATGGTTGAAAATATGATTAGTTCCAATGTAAGATTTTTAATAGATATACAGTATTTTCAAAAATGTAGCCAAGAACTTATATATGAAAAGAGTATTTTACACACAATTTACTTAAGCATTCCAAAGAAAGCAAATGATGTTCAAATTCATACACGTGACGGAAGTGTTTTATAAATTCTAATTATAAAAAATCGACTTTATAAATGCAAATTCAAAAATAAAAAAGAAAACACATCCACCAGAGTAATAAATAATATTCATTCAATCGAGAGTTTAGACTACTTTGAATACTATTTTTAATGTGCGTTTTATGCACGTATTGAACAGAGCAGTGAATGTATGGACAGACGAGTCAAAAGTACGTGCAGGAATGTCACACAACGATATTTCGAAGCTCATATTTACCAATGTCATTATTAACTTTACACGTTGCAAATGTTGAGTCAAAGTTCACTTTAAAATTAACAGATATTATTTAAGTTGTTAATTAAGCGATGCGTTTTTAGAAATACTAATGATATTAAAAAATTATTATTGCGTAGAGATTAAGTGAGTTAAAGTATAAATACTTATAAATTACTTTCTTGTTACTTCATTCGATTTGTATTAGAATTTATGATTAAGAAATGATTTTTATATAAAATTATATTAAATACAATTTTTGGCTATATCGAACAGTAAACAAAAACGTATTTATTCATTTTTTAAATCTTTTATCATCGAGCTAAGTTTTTCACGTCAGTGATAGCTTTCAGGATTTTCAGAGAACGGTATAATACGTGTGTGCGTATATGTGTGCGTTACAAAAGTGCAGCCGAGGCAAATTAAGGCTTTCGCGACATGCCAGCCTTAATGTACACAGGGACTGTTAGTAATGTGTTAAAACGTACGGCAAGTGAGACAGAGACAGAGAGAGAAAAACGAAAGATACGGAGAAAGGCGTAGCGCTGCGGGGGGATGTGACAGAACACATCGGCATGCGAGAATAAATTCACAAAAGTACGAGAGAAATAGAGAGGAGAAAAAAGTCATCGTGCAGGGGAGAAAAAAGAAAGACAGAGCGAGGGAAAAAGAGACAGAGAAAGGTAGAACAAAAAGAACTTCGTGCAGAGAATGGTTATGACAGAGAAAGGATACCTAAAGCGAACGAGCGAACACATGCGTAGTAAAGATGACTCTCTACTAAACTTACCCCTTTGTGTTTTTGCGATAGAGGTTATTAATACTCGAGGATGCAATTTTGTACTTTGACTCAATCTGTAAAATAGAAAAAAGTAGAACATTAGAATTTTTACAGTGGTCGGCGTGGCTCTTCCTCCTCAATGCCATCTCCACTCTTATTTCCGATTATCGTGTGCTTAGCATTATTTTCTGCTCATTAATTTTGCACTGCAATTTATATCATTTTAGAAACAAACAAAGCATGTGAAAATAGAAATGCGTACAGAGAGTACGGATAGACGCTGCGTCAAGCGTAGCGGGATGAAGACGAAGAGTTTGTAAAATTCTCAAATGACGAATTGTGCGGAAAGTCTGTTTTTCTGGCATAGTTCGTGAAAAATGGAAAAGTATAATTTGTCAAGAAAACGCGACACTTGATCTTTCCACTTTTTTCTCCGTTTGCATGTGCGTCTATAAATCCATGTATACAGTAGCGTGTTCGTGTGCGAAATACAGATCGAAGAACTCGATCGAATAGTCGATTGCGTGACGCGTGTCTGATTAATGATGAAATGGCCCAGCGGGAGACAAATGCATGCGCATTAATAATTAATTAGCGAATGATACGATGACGGGGATTATTAATAAATTATTCAGGCGCGCGGCGTGTTTTGTGCGAGTGAGCGCATACAGAGGAGACATGCATGGATTCGTATCGCTCTGCGTGTTTTGGCTTCCGGGGGGGGGGGGGGGGATTTCAATACTTATGACTAGGAATTTGTCTAATTGAAATGTAATGCTAATTTAAGCGCAAGAGAATTTTGAAAGATAATTTTTAAGAGTAAATTAGCCAATTATAAATATATTATTAAATAGTTTTAGAAGTAATGTTCAACTTATTATAACTAAGTTTTAATTGAGCAAATTTGTGTCATCAAATCTTATACTTCTATCATGTTAATAATAATATAAAGTTATTGCAAATTGTGTTAATGTATTAAAACAAGTCTTTAAGAAATCATAAAGGAAATTACCTAAATTTTCTGCGTTGAAAGATCTGAAGAGTACATCAGACACCGATATAAGGCCCTGAAGTTCCCTGCGCAGAGCACATTAAGCAGTTTCCTTTATGACTTTTTACAAGGTATATAACAAAGTAAACTTTACAAGAAAAAGTACAATGACTTATAAAAGTTTTGGTGACTTGTCTCTTCAAGTGAAAGGACTTTATATTTACTTAAAAAAGAAATTGATTTGAAGAACGTATAAAGTAAGAAAGTAAAAGTAAACTGCTATTCAGTAATAGTCGAGGCTTCGATATTCATCAACCTATCAAAAGTAAAAGAAATTGAGATACAAACGAGGTAGAGATTAGGTTCTAGTTTAGAAATGATATTTTTAATCGCCAAATTACAAGCATGATCTTTCAACTTTTTATAAAAGTATACGAAAAATCACTTGTATTTGAATTTCTTAATGCGATAATATAAAATGATTTCAAAATTTTCAAATTGGTTAAGAAAAATATTCGTTGTTTTCTCTAACAACGGTTACGTAGTTCTTTCAACTACTGTAATTAGCTCACTATTTATCATTTCAAAATGATAAAACAATTTTGACAGTTGTAGTCATAGTTACAGCAAACTGAAATATTAAAGAATAAAAACAAAATTAGGAACACAAATTACCTATATAGTTGACAACGAATATTTTTCCTCTTAACAATCGAAATCAAATCCCACTTCCTCATCAAAAAACAAAATTCCCAACCCTGACTACCTCGTCCAAAGATCCACCAAAACCTCATATACTTACAGCGTTGAGAAGTCCCTGCACCGATGGCGGCGTCACGTGCAGCGGCGTGAACACGTCCTCGGACTCCTGCCTGACGTACAGCATCACCCTGTCCTCGGCATCGCTGGCTCTCATGTGCGGTTGCATGTGAAGCCTATTGCCCAGCGTCGTCCCCGTGACGATCTGTCCGGTTGCGTTGGCAAGACTCGGCTGCACGCCCTGCAGCACCGAGCCTTGCAGCTCCTGCACCTGCATCAGCAACGCGTCCTTCTTGTCGTGCATCGAGCTCAGATTATCGGGCGGAAAGTGATTGTGGAATTTGAGGGCCGGCAGGCTATTGTTGCGACCGGTACCCGCCGCCTGGGCGTAAGGACTGCCACCGGCGCTGCCCTTCAGGCCGCCACCGGCTTCGCCGTTACTGAGCGACGAGGTGTCGGTCTCACCACCGTTGCCACCGTTGCCACCGCCTCCGCCCCCGCCACCGCCACCGCCTCCGTAGAAGCCCGACAACTCCATCGTCGAGAACTATGTCATGAGAATAGCAACAAGTGATTTTTCAATATTTTTTTGTTACTCTTTTGATTTTCAAGGGTGTACACCCTGAGAATAAAGTTTAGGGTAAGTTATTTTTAAGGTAGTAATTGATGAACGAATAGATTATTTACTTTAAGTCATGCGAAGTTACAATAAGATCATGTTTTAGACGAATTGGAGAACATGATATTGAAATTTCACATGAGTTTAAAGTAAAAAATATCTGTCATTCAATTCTTTTCTTAAATATAACTTAGATCATGCTAAAACGAATTTTCTTTTACAACCAATTTATTTATTGCCACTAAAATCTGTTCTCAGTATACTTTTTAAATAAATTTCCATTTTTAATCGAGTCGAGCGAAAGCGCATCGATTAAGAATATCAATAAACTACTAAAAAGTTCATCTACTTAATAAGTTATAGTAAAAACAAAATGCAAACTAGGAATACTGTTATATCTACAAGTCAAATATACAAGGAAACAATGTGGGAAAAAAATTTTGTAACGTAAAAAATAAAATGTTTAAAAAATAAAATGTTTAATATTTAAATTTCGTACAGGAACCATCACCTGTAACTGCTATTAAAAAAATAAGAATGAAATTAAAGAATCTGAAAAAATGTCTTATGGTGTTTATGCTTATTTTAGATCAAATTAAGTAGGTTAATAGTAATCATTCAGCAGGTAGATAGTAATAAAATAGACGTTAAATGTATTAATGTAAAAAAAATCGATCGCTCTATAGTGCTCGACTCAAGGTTATTTTGTCATGTTAAGTACAATTGTTAAACAGGAGTTGCGGTTAGTGGAGCGCTTTGGCATGTGTGGAAAGCAGGGCACCGTTCTCTCGTCTTTCCTTTTTTATTTCATTAATTAAATTGTGTATCAAGCGGCGAGTCTGCGCGACCCTCTTTCATATCAATACTAAGTTATTTTACGTAACTTTTACCGATTTAACTACTACGACTAATATTAAAAAAAAAAAGAATGCTTCTAATCCTAAATATCATTATGTTATTGGCCTCTAAACTTTCATATTAACGCTAACCATCACTACTTGATAAAAGCAGAAAACGCGCCAGGAGATATTTACCTTGTCGATGGAGTGCTCGGCTGGCGGTGAGAACAGCACGGGCGGTTTGTGCAGATCGGCCATTGTGTAGAACTCGCTGCGCTCCGTGACGGCGTGGTACAGCTCGTCGAGCTTCTTGCGACCGGTCGCGGTCATCTTGCGCTTCGCCGCTCGCCTCTCCTCGTCGCGAGTCTTTCGCTCGGCACCCTAAAACATTTCGTTCATATTAACACCCCGCCAATATAAACCAAAAAGTAATGCAAAAAGAACGGAGATTCGAATGATGTCTCACCTTATCGCAGAACACTTTGATTTGACAGTAACCCCGGTGAGACGGTGGCGTGTAGTTGTGCGTGTGCGGTGGCGGCTCCTCGTACGTGTCGATCTGTATGTGCAGCGGCAGGCCCTTCACGCCCTTCTGACTGGAGAAGTCCGTGCTCAGGCACTGCACGGCCACGTTTATCTGTAGCGAAGAAATGCCAAAGTTGATAATTAAAGAAAAAAAAAATGTGATTGCATGCCATTAGAGAGACAATAGTTTATGATAATACAATGGCGACGGGACGGGAATATTTTTCTCTCACCTTAGCCGACGACTCGAGCGGATTCCAATAAACGGCGATCGCATTATGCGCCACCTCCTCGATGCAGCCCACGAGGCCCACGCTGTTTTTCGTGTCTGTGGAGTTTATTTTTGCATGAGTTAAAAATAGAATATGGGAGAGGTGTTTGGGTGCGTTATTTGTGTATACGTTGAGAATTCAGGCGTTACATTAAGTTTGAAAATAAATTAATTGTAGATGAAAACGTGTAAAATTATAATTAAATTAACAGGATTTGGGAATATTATGTAAAGCTCGTGCGACATATATAAACTAATAACGCATAAAATATCTATCATGCTAAATAAAGAAAATAATTAAAATTAGCGTATACTGCACATTAAAAAAAAAAGTTATGGAATAATTAAACATTCTCGCAGATAAAAACGACTGACACGTAAAGCTAGCAACAACAATCAATGCGACAAACAACAACGTAAAACATCAACTACGAACATCGGCGACTAATCCACATGTAATATCCCATCTTACCGAGTGCACCACACGGTTGCTTCTTCTCGTCCCAAACCGCAAACCCATTGGGGGTAGGTAGGCGCAAACGGACGAGCGAGTGAACAAGAAAGACAGATTACGATTCGAGATTAATAACGCATATTTTATGCCACACGGCGTGTGTTTGTCTTGGCGCGCTTGAGCTTTCCTTCGCATTTCCCATCCGGAAATTATGCAGTCACGTCTGTGTATATATACTATATATCTGCTTCTCTTTCTCTTACCTGCGTCGAGGATGCGCTGCTTGACGGAGTGCTGCCTGCCGTGCCAGAACTGCCACGCCTTGATCTCGTCTTCCGGACTCTTCTCCTCCCGGAACATCAGCATAACCACGCTCTGTGGGAGAGGAAAGAAAGATTATGCTTTTCAGAGTATATATATATGTATGTGTTGCGCGGGGATTCTTCCTTTTTTATTATTTTAATGCGCCAAGCTGAGCATTTGAATTCGCGCGCGAGCAAGCGAGAGCGTGAGTCTATGTAATTGCGGTGCAAAGCGCGATATTTTTCCGTCGTGTTATTTTAATGCTCCGGGGCACGCCCCGTTATTGTTCGGTAAGCGTGATTTGTCTGTTTCTTTGTCAACTTGGCCAAAGTGCGCGGGGAGGTGGGAAAACGAATGAAAAGGTTGCGCGTTTAAAGTGGGGTGCTGGAAATTTATCGTTATATAATCATGTTCATTTTAATGGTATAGATATATACGTATCGTACATCAATCGTAAATGTAGAAGTCAGAGAGACTAACGAGAATAAATTATCATATTCGTTAAAAAATATTTATAGAGTACCAAAATTACAAAACTTCTAACAAACCACACAGAGAAAAGAAAATCTTAACTGTTAACGAATGGACGTTTGGATATGGACAAATAGAATGTTCATTTACAGTTGCGTGCATATCTTTTTGGCCACCCTATACTAAAATCACTCAATATTAAAAGTTTTCTAGCTCCGTTAAAAATCCATGCTTTTAAAAAAATCCAACGCGGTTCTATAGAGTAAAGCAACACCTTTCATATTCCGTCCGTTAAAAAAAAAAAAATTAAAATGACATTTTTTACATTAAAAAATTTTTTCCCCCCTCAAAAAAATTCTTCTAACTTTTGAAGCAGTCGACGGATTTTCGAAAACCAAACTGGAATCAATACGTATTCGTCTTATCTTTAAAATAAGAGCAATATGGTCCATTTCTATCGAGTCGGTAAAAAGTTATGCAATTTTTTGTTAAAAAAATCACTCTTTTTTCAAGTTCGATTATCTTTGAATATATGCACTGTAGAAAAAAACTTCTGAGAGAAAAAATTTTTGTTTTTGCATGTAGAATACGTATTTAACAAAAGAAATTATTTTTGAGACAAAAATGTTTTTTTCATTTTTTACCGTAGAATTTTTTTTCTTTTTTTACGGATTTTTTTAAAGAGAAAAACAGGGCAAATTGTACATTTTTATAACCAAATAATTATGAAATATATGACAACATTCAAACACATGTATTCAAAATATTTCTGGTCAAACTTTTGGAATTCAAATCGAACAAAAAAAATTTTTTCAAAAATAATTTCTTTTATTAAATCAAGGAGTGCGGAAGCGTTCCGAAGGCAAGTAACAGTACGTATTCTACATGCAAAAACAAAAATTTTTTCTCTCAGAAGTTTTTTTCTACAGTGCATATATTCAAAGATAATCGAACTTGAAAAAAGAGTGATTTTTTTTAACAAAAAATTGCATAACTTTTTATCGACTCGATAGAAATGGACCATATTACTCTTATTTTAAAGATAAGACGAATATGTATCGATTCCAATTTGTTTTTTAAAAATTCGACTGCTTCAAAAGTTAGAAGAATTTTTTTGAGGGGGAAAAAAAATTAAAAAAAAACAGATTTGGATTTTTTAATGTAAAAAATGCAATTTTAATTTTTATTTTTAAATCGGACGGGATATAAAAGGTGTTGCTTTACTCTAAGAACCGCGTTGGATTTTTTTAAAAGCATAGATTTTTAACGGAGCCAGAAAACTTTTAATATTGAATGATTTTAGTATACGCTGGCCAAAAAAATATGCACGCAACTGTATAGTTAGACAAATTCGTTAACAGTTAAGTCACGAATCGTTTGAGTAAACAAATCAAACTTAATTATTAACGAATTTGTCTAACTATAAATGAACATTCCATTTGTCCATATCCAAACGTCCGTTCCTTAACAGTTAAGATTTTCTTTTCTCTGTGCATAAAAATGTTCACGGGCTCAAAAAAAAACTATTCCACCACACTTCCTAAAAATCCATCTAACTCCTACCAACGACCCCTTATCGCTCTCTCACCTCCTCTCAACACGACACGTATAGCTACCTACCTACCTACCTATGCAGAAACCGAAACGTCGTCGTCGTCGCTATCTTCTCGCTGCATGCATGCATGCATGCACGACACTGCGCTCACGCCGCGGTGACATCCTTGCTCGCTCGAGAGGGACTCTATATACACGCGGGGGGGTATCGTGTGTCTCTCTCTCTCTCTCTCTCTCCGGCAGCAACGCGATACGCGAATTCACAGGCGAGACTGCGCGGAGGCCGTTAAGTGTGCGCCGTCGTCGCCTGGCGATAGGAGCCGCTATTTTTTTCTGATTCGGGTGAGCGGATGCATGTATGCTCGCGGCGAGTATGTACACGGAATTCCGAGCGACCGTTGAGGCGCGAACGAGAGCGAGTGTGAAATGACGAGATGCGGAGTACGAGGGGGGACTTTTCGGGGTGTGGGAATGAAAAAACGGTATTTCGCATACATGCGATGGGAATAATATAATTGGTGGCAGGTTGGTTGCGTTTTGGAGATTGAGATGTGGAGTACGATAAGACGAGTGTAGTACAAAGTTTATGCATGCGCGAGGTGTATTTACGGGAGGCAAAAAAAAAGTGCATTTGGGAATGTCGAGTTTATGGTTGAAAAAGGCGCGCGAAAAATGTGTCGAGTTGCATCAGGTTTCAGGAAAGCAGTCGCCCGTCCCTCCTTATATTTCACGGCAATAAAATGCCAATATAAACTGCGCGCCTGTATCAAGATCCGAGTCAGTCAATGATCGGCTCATTTGCAGATACATTTTTGCCAGCTAACGAGCCGCGGTATTTTATAGTTATTAAAAGCCCAGTTATAAATACACGAGGCGGCTGCTCGCTTCTGCACTTATCACGCGCATTATACAACGTTTTATTATACGCGCAGTCGCGCATTTTATCACCACTGCGGCGGTGAAAAACCTTGTTACAGGCAGCTCATCAGCCGGCGTCTATAGGAAAAACGAAAACGATATAGCACACCCCAATTAAGCGCGATAAATAAGGAAGTGAAAATTGTCAATAAGCGGCGAGAGGCCGAGCACGCGGCGCGGGAGATCATGGAAAATGTTTTTCTTGAAATTTCGTCGCCGACACACGTACGAGCAGCAGCAGCAACAGCAGTGAAACTCGCGACTTTGCACGCGCGCGCGCGTGAACATCCGGTCGCTCTCTCCCTCCTCGAAGCTCATAGACTTTGCTCTCTCCCCGCCCAGGTGATATAACGCGAGCGCGCGCGCGCGGAAGAAGTGGTAGCCGACAGTGCAGTAGTCGCATAGTGGAAGAAGAAGAAGAAAGCTGCTGCTCAAACTCGTAATCGGGGAAAAATGTCGCGGCGCGTTGGCGCGTACATATATACGCGCGTAGAGCGCGCGCGAGCTTTATCGTAATGGAAATTGCTAACGGTACGCCATTTAGCCGCCAATTAAAGTCGCTCGCGACTCGCGAGAACAAACGACCTCATTCCGCTGCTTTTTTTCTCTCTCTCTCTTTCTCCTCCTTCGTATGTATGTACCCCCATGGAAGAGTCGTGGCTCGTGTCCTTTTCTCGCGCGAGTGCGAGAGTACGAATGTTATGTATGTACGCGTAAAATACGCGCCCGGCGAGTTTCCAAGCTTAGAAGAGTGCGCACCAGTGCAAAAAGGCGGCGGCCATTTGAATTGTTAAGGCCGTGAGAGTTACACTCGTCGCTCGCGCTATATAGTATAGGGAGAAATCTATGGCGAGGGGAGGGGAGTTGGGTTTTTGCAAAGATGCCGGTGATTGGACTCTTTTTTGCTTGCCGCGCTTAATTGCTAAACATTTTACTCGCAGGAGCGCGCGGGGATGATGGTTTAATGGGATTGCGCGAGGCGATTTTTATTTACTGTTACCAGAGGGTCGGTATTAATGTCTTTGGTGTGTTGCTATACACAGAAAAGAAAATCTTTACATTAAAGGAACGTCATTAACTAACTATGAACGAACGGACGTTTGGATACGGACAAACGAATGTTCTTTAACAGCTAAATAATATTTCCTAATAGTTAAGAAACCATGTCTGAAATTGTAGAAAATTTGAACAAATGACCTGCGTCTTAACTGTTAAGAATATTACTTAATTATTAAGAAATATTGTTAACTACTAAAAAATATATACTTTGGCACAAATAACATCAGGATTCTATAGTTAGAAAAGTATACTTCTAATGTAAAGATTTTCTTTTCTCTGTGTATACTGCTGCACTCGAAAAACTACTATTCTTCGGAACGCACAAATCTTGTATTTTTACTACCCGATTTACCATTATATATCGCTTACAGTATAATGATATTCAATTTACATGTCTCCGCATTCGCATCGGAACCGCAAAAACGGCCACGCGCGCAATGGCATTTAAATCGATTCGAAGAAAACCGAAGCAGCACTGTCATCATTTTTCAGCAAATTTTCCAATATAAATCCCCTAGCAGCCCCCATTATCTCCTCTCTCTCTCTCTCTCTCTCTTACGCTCGCGGAGAATGCAGTGCTATCAGTCAAACGCCGCTCTCGCTTACTCAAATGTAAACAACTTCTTATTACCCGCACGCCGTGTGCCCGGGCATTATATATCCGTCTATAAATTCGCGTTCAGAGTCAAAGCCATACATCTCTCTCCATGTCTTCGAGAAAAATCTCTAATCGTCGGTTCTACCAGGAACGCGCCTATACTCGCCGCAGAAGAATCGTGTATAAAAAAATGCCGACGCGTGAAAAGTGCGCGGCAGACGCCCGCCTCGGGCGCGCATTATACTAGTAACGTGTGCAGCGCACGCATCCCATGAGAGAGGGAGGCGATGTAGGAAGAAAAAGCACCGCGCGTCTATGCTCTTTTCTCTCTGGCGCACGAGAGAGCGGAAGTACGCTCTCACCTCACCTCGAGGGGGGTACATACAGTAGGTATATATGTATATAGAGTGTGTCTTACCTTGACGGTCTGTCCCGCTTTTAGGAGCGGCTTGTCCGGATCCGGCACGCAGTCCAGCGTGATGCCGTAAAACTGGCCCTTGTTGATGTAGGTTATCCTGTCGTCCTCGCGGCGCTGCGAGGTGCTGATCGGTGACTCCAGGTGGTACTTGAAGCCGTAGGCCGTGAAGCTGTGCGGTGACATTAGAAGAGAACAGAAAAAAAAGAAGAAAATGAGAGAGTGAGACACATACATATATACACACTTATTGGCAGATAAGGATAGAACGTCGATTGGCTTTCGCGAGAGTGCGACGGCCCCGCGGGGCTTGTGCGCCTGCCTATAGGCGTAGTAAGTAGTAGTAGTAGTAGTTGTTGTATTTTTGCCGAGAAATCGATCGATCGCGAGGGATCGTTAAGAGACGCGGAGACGCGCGCGCGTGCTCTGGGCGTGCCATTGAAAAAGCTGAAAAGAAAGTTTCTGCCCCGGCTTTTTGTGTGGATAGAGAGAGAGAGAAGAGTGCGTACGCGTCGGCGCGCAGAGCGAAGGCAATTATCATCTGTTTTAAGCACGCTTGGCATTCCGTTTTCAGGTGCGCTTTTATGGGCGTGATTCTTTTTGCTATAGACAGACAGAGACAGAGACGCGCGACGAGTGGTCTTGTATACGGTTAGCGCGCGAGTTGGCAGCGGAGCTGATGTTTTATTCACGATATTAGGAGCCGATTTAACTGATGGCGGATGAAAGCTGACGCGAGGCGAGGCGGACATTGTAGTTTTCGTGTCACGGTGAAGTTTCACTGTGCTTCTATATATGCGTACGATGATGTGTGTGTGTGATCGAATTTCTAGCGATCTGTCGCCAATGGGAAAATGTAGCGCTTGTGTTTAACGTCGATAAGATCGGGTTTTTTTGTTTTTAAAGCCGGCTATACGCCTAATGGAAATGGCTTTTTCCCCCTCTGAATGATTGATTGGTGATCCGCAATTTGCTCTATCCCCGTCTACTTTACTTCGCGTTTATGCGAAAAGAGCGATGTATATATTGTTCGTTCGCGCTAAATTTATTACGCAACATTTTTAATAAAATATACATTTCATATACATTGCGTTTTAAAAATCTTATACCGATAAACTTTTTCCCCTTATTAGCGCAAGATATATGGCAGTCGTTTAAGTGCCGATCGCTTCATATTTCTACGGAGGAAGTGCCACCGCACGAGCGCTTATCTCACGCAGAAAAAGACAAATTGGCGCGAGCGTTTTTTTATCCGAAGGAAGTAAACGTCTCTATCAACGTCGCGACATTAAGCGCCGCGCGCGCTGCCTTACTTAGCTTATCGTCCAGCGCGCGTATGCGCGAATCTCGCACTGCGGCGACGCATCCATTACGTGCGGAAAAAAGACTCTTTATATCAGTTAAGTTTCGGGATGTTTAATACATTTTTCGGGTGAAAGTGCGGCGTGTACGTTTCTAGACGGCACACATGTTTATGCCTTACGAAAATTATATTCACGTAACTCGAGACTAAGTTTAAATTATATCCACGCTAATAGCAAACTCGCTTAATATTTCAATTAAGAGCGCGACAGAGTGTCCCCCTAACTCGATTAATCACACGTATAAACACGAGCGCGCGCGCGCGACTTCCAATCCCCTTATCAGCTCAGTTCAATTTCTCCGCTACGAAAATCCTTGAGAGCTTTCAAAACTACGCTCACGCGCTAACTAACTAACAGGCGGTAGGTATATAACGCTCTTATAACGCGAGAACGCGCAAAAAACTTTGTTACTTTTTCGACTGACGCGATCGCCGGCCGATATCCACACGCGCCGCGACATACGCGTGGCCGCGAGTGCGTGTCCGTGTGTGTCTCAGATAACTACATCGCGGGCGGGTGAACGTCCGCCGCCGCCTACCTTTTCCACGCACGCACACACCTATGCAAATGCACGCGTCCGCGTATACGCATCGAGAGAGATAGGCAGTGGCGGCGGCGCGTTTCGCGATTTCACGTGTCGCGCGAGCGAGCGAGAATAAGACCTCGCCGAGTTTAATCGAAATCGCGAGCGAGCGTATATACGTACGTTACGCGCCTTTTTCGCTTTGCTGCTGCTGCTGCTGCTGCTGCTGCCTGAGGATTATATACGCGACGCGTTGAAAAATTCAATTCGCGATTTTACGCGTGATACGCGTGGGCAAAGGTTTCCTTTTGCCGGGGATTGTTCGTATTTTGATTTTTACAGAAGGGATGGTTGGAGAGGGATTACGGTGGGAGAATATTAGATCGGGTAACGGCTTTTGTTGCTCGTTTTTGTGGCGAGGAAGGGAGAGGAGATTGCGTGAGAGAAGGAGAGTGAGAGAGAGAGAGAGTTTAGTTTCGCGTCTTTACTTTAATTTACTGGAGATCCGCCGAGATTTCAGATTATCGTGCGATACGTATATATACGCGAAACGCTCGCTCGCTCGCTCACACTCATTTGCGTAATTATACGTTTGATAAGAAACGATCTCTCGGGGGCTTTATCATCGTTTTATGACTCTGTTACGCGGAAAAATTCGAGATTTTCCGCTCCCGCGATGAATAAAAACGCACCTTATTAATTACAATCATTAGCCGGCGATTAGTAATGCGCGCCGTTTTATTCCTCCGCGGCTCCTCTCGCGGTCGTCGAATATTACGCCGTGGAATTCGCGCGCCAATACGGGAGAGAACAAAAAAACAGCAGCACCAGCAGCAGCACCGTGAGAGAGAAATAGTTTGATAGATACGCGGCGAATATATAGATCGCCGGTGGAGATTAGCCGCGAGAGCGTTTTGCCCCGACGAAAAAATGCCCCACCGTTCCGATCGGCCAGTAATCAAATATTTCTCTCTCGCTCCGACGGCAGCAGTAGCGTGGTGCAAAGCTGCAGCAGCAGCGCGGTAGCGAAATTCTCGGCCGACATTGGCTATTATTTTAACTGTCTCTCTCGCGATCTCGGTTGCCGAGCGTTATAACGATATTAGCTATTACAACTATTTCTCTCCGCTACTGAATGAAAATTTTGCCTCTACGCAATCTCCTTCTTTTTGCTGCACTACTCATTCGCCGCCATCTCGCTTCACGTGCATTATTTTAAATTGCTGTTTGCGTTCCGCGAATTTTATTCTTATAACGTATATACGCATATACAGCCCGATCGTGTATAATTATTATATCCGCGCTGATTAAAAATATTGCGCGCGTATACGCGAACTTAATTAAAGTCGCGGCGGCGGCGGCGGCTGGCGGCCAACCGACGCGACGATGTGTTTTTTCGTTTTATTGCCACTTCTCGATTAACGAAATTAAGTATGTATAAAGTTCCGGCTGCGCGGGCTTTATGTATATACATATATACACATTGTATAATTTATATCGGAGCTCGAGTGAGCGCGTATTTTTTTACGTTATCAAAATGACTTGTCGAGTTTGCGCTTAATGCGTTCCCGGCAAGGTCGCAGGCCCCTTTTTCTCAGCCATAAATTATCACGCGCAAAATTGATAGCTAATTATCAATGAAAATAAGTTTAAACGCCGCGAACACCGACGAAAAAAATACACTACCACCGCTCACGTCTCCTCTGAGCTAAAATCTTTGTTCCTGTCTCGCTCTTTCTCTTAACGATATCCCCAAGAACCAAAGACACTTAATAAACAAAGAATATGCAAATTCCCTTCTTACAATTTACGATTCTCCGAAAAAGAAGGAAACACATCTCAAAGATAAAACAAAACGAAAGCAATACTCACAGTTTTGGTATTTGAATTTTATCCGCGTCGTTCTGCCTGCCAAAGTCGTGCCAGGGCCTGGACCTCGGCGGATTGGCGGTGGAGTTGGGCGTGGTGGCGCCACTGGCGACGAGGCCGCCGCTCGCCGAGCGCTGCACCGTCTGGGCCGTCTGCGCGTGGCCCTGGGGCAGCTGGAGCTGCAGGGGCTGATGGTGAATGACGGCGCCGCTCTCGAGAACGACGGCGGCGCCCGAGCCGGCGCCGCCCGAGCACAGCTCCGTGTAGTCGAACGACGACTGCGGGGAGAGCATCTTTGTGATATGGTTTCAGTATGATGATTGACTTTGATTTTTATGTGTGATATATAATATATGTATATATATGTGGGTTAGTTGGTGAGTAATCACTGGAAGAATGGTTACTATTGAGCGATACGCATGCCATTCTTGCAGTGGTTACGCATTAGTGCTATTTTCTATGTTAAATATGATGTTAGATACTTTTTTTTCTTTTATTGGTACAGATGTACGCGGTAGGTATTTAAATTAGACATATAGTAAAAGGAGTTATGGTTATATTTCAGAGTTATAGTTTTTTTTAGTCTCAATTACATTCGAAAGATTGCGCGTAGTTTTTCCATTCAGGAATGTGTATATTCTAGGTATTTAGATTACAGCGATTATGCAGCGCTAACTGTACCCATATATATGCGCGCGCGTGTGTATAGCTATAAATATGTAATAGGTATTATATAATGGCGTTAAACATGGCAGCGTAATAAATATTTGCATTAGTCGACGGCACGCGTTGCATCAACAAACGAACTGACGTTACATTATAGACCACGCGCGACGTGCACAGTAGCTAAAAATATACGCGCAGCAAGCGCAGTTTTTTATCATTAAGTGCGACATTAACGTCCCTCGCCGGTAAACTTAATTTTACTTAACTCCCCCCGCCCCTCAGCTAATTTCTTTCGAGCGCTGTAAATCAAAGGAATAATTTGTCGACGCGGCCTTTCTACTTGTTCGGTTTTATCAGTGGACACACACGTGCGAGCACTGAATCGAAAGTTTCAAAATCACATGCGCGGTACCAGTAATGACTTTTCCGCCCGTTCGCGGCTAAAAATCGTTATTTATAAACGTTCAGATTTAATTTAGATTATAAGCCGCGCGGCTACCCGCGACGCATGTACACATTTATTTTTCGTATATAAAAGAAAACTTCTATTAAAATTCAAACGCGAGTGAAAATGGCAACGTTTTAAACTTTACGACGCCGAGGAGTACGTAAAAATCCAACTTTATGCACACACACACACACAGACAGACACATTACCGCGTACACACATAAAGCTGATTAATTATACGCGAAAAAAAGAAAAATGTCAGCACCGGCGATTGGGCAATGAGAAAAACTCGTTCGCCGCGCGACAAAGTTGCAACGGCGATTTTTATCCCCCGGCCGAAATACGCCCTCCGATAAGGATATCAAACGTATGTACATACACACACCAGGGCAAACTACCCACTATCACGCGACGTCCGAACAAATCAAAGTCGAATATCTTGTCGCCATAACACGATGCGGTATCGCTCGGCCATAAATCGGCTCTCCCCTTTCTAACCAAGCCAGTCCCTACACACATAACGGACGACATTATACCCCCTTTTTGCAGACTAGAGTGGAAAACGCGACATTAAGGTTCGAAATTAAGCAATTAAACGTCGCGCGCTCTCCCACGAGAAATCTCCGCGCGCAATCTACTACTACTACTACTACTTATATATACCGGTACACGCTGCACTGCGCTACACTCCCTCGCTTATAGCGCGAAAATCTCGCGTCGGTATCAACATCGCGTAAAACCGCTGTACACTTATCGAGGCCTGGTATCTCTCTCTCTCTCGTGGCGATCGAGATCGATAGCTCGAGCGGCAACTGCTGCTGCTAATCGCTGTCCGCAGGCTTTCTCTCTCTTTCTCGCTCTCTTCGGGTTGTACGAAGCCCCGCGGGACTAATACGGCGATTTTGCGTGCAGAGCGGAATGCGATCGGCGGGGATTGTTTTTGCGAGGAAACCCCGTGGGGAGCGCGTGGCGCGCATAGGAGATTAGGTGAAAGTGTCGCGCGAGCATGTGCGAGGGTTGTTGTATTATCGAGGCTTTCTTTGAGCCCGTGTATGCGTGATATGTATAGAGATTTATGCGCGGGTGTGCTGTACAAGTCGCGTTAGATAATATTCCGTGTAAATAGGAGCGAAGATTTTAAAACGAATCGTACAACGTTCACCAGTGAGAGAGAGAAAGAGGGGGAGAGATCTTTGAGATCGGCAATTTCAAAACCCCGTTGATTCGATTTGCCCGTTGCCAGGCGGTTCAATATGTCTGTATGTGTGTGTATGCATAAAATTCCGTTTCATTTCGATAACCAGATTTAATTAATGTCCGCGCTTACCATTGGCATCTGTACGCTTTATCGTTCTGCATTAATCTAATCATTAGTCTGCGGGGATATTATAAATATTCGCGAGCCCGGTATCAATGCAACACGCGCGCGATATGTGTGTAGTTTTAGACATACATACACACATACACATTCAGAACCGAGAGAGCATTTTCTAATGAAAGTGATTAAGCTTATTTAAAATCGCGTCCTTTCGAGTATTCCAGCAAAAAGAAAAAAAATGTTAATTTTCTTGTTTGCGATAGCCATTAGAATTAATAGCTCGCGCACGCGATTTCCACTAATATCAATCGATAAGATAACCCGGTTCCATTACGTCCATTATGACTTTCGAGCACGAATGTAAATATGTCCCCCAACCACAACCACCCACACTAAAAGAAAAAAAAACCCTTTCACGTATTACAGATTCAACACACACCTGATGTAGCGTGGTGGGCTGATGATGATCCTGCCTGGGCGTGACGGCGTCGGCGCCGATGCCGGAATCCGGACTTGGCAGGTCGACGGTGAGCACCTTGCTGCTCGCCGAGGACGACGAGCGTATGGCGTGGGTGGAGGTGTACGAGCTTGGCACCACCTCGTACCTCGTGTACGAGGCCGTCGACGTGGGCAGCGCCGTCGAGCCGGACGACACCAGTGGAGGTAATCCGTCGCCCGTGACGTACACCGCTGTGGCTTCCTGGTGGAGACCCCCAGACGAGCCATTCGTGCCCGCGCCGTTGTTCGAGGACGTCGTGTAGCTCGTCTGCAGGCGGGGACTGCACGAGGTGTATGGATCGTATGGGCTACCGTACTGCAAAATACACAGAAGAAAAGCATATGTAATATGTAATTATATTATTCTACATTGTTCGGTTTAATAGTACGGTCGGTGCAGTGATAAGCTCTCATTAATACATATACTAACTAGGAGAGGTCGCGATTCTGCTCAAACTTTGCGATATGTTTTTGGATCTAGAAATATAAAGAAATCTGCAATATTAGACCCTAACGCTCAAAAAAACTGAAGTTCTGCGTCTTTTTAGCTTTATTTTGAAAAAAGGCTTGAAAAAAACCTCTTCTTGAGACGGTATAATAGTCATTCAACTCCGGGGAGTCTTAAATATAATTTCAAAAGTAGAAAATAAAACTAGAGAAAGTGAGCTTTCATTTGCTTTTTTAAGAATTGAAAAATGTTGATTCCTTCAAAAGTTATGTAAGTTTAAAATTGAGCATCGAAAGTGCATCAAAATATGTCGTCGAACAGTTTAATTTTAGGGATTGAACAGTGCATTTTCGATGCTCTATTTTAAACTTTTATAACTTTGGAAGGAATCAACATTTTTTAATTCTTAAAAAAGCAAATGAAAGCTCATTTTCTCTAGTTTTATTTTCTATTTTTGAAATTATATTTAAGACTCCCCAGAGTTAAATGGTTACCGTTTCAAGAAAAGGTTTTTTCAAGCCTTTTTTCAAAATAAAGCTAAAAAAGCGCAGAACTTCATTTTTTTTTAGCGTTAGGGTCTAATATTGCAGCTTTCTTTATATTTCTACATCCAAAAACATATCGCAAAGTTTGAGCCGAATCCGTGATCCGGAGTTCACGGCCTCTCCTAGTAAGACTGACAGGCTGCTCGTGTCAAGCGACAATATACCCATGTCGATACAAACAATTCCAAGCGACTTGAAGAAAAAAAAAACGAAAGAATCCCTATAAACAAACCTGCAACTGGTGATGCTGATGATGATACATGCCGGGTGGCGTCGGACTGTCCGGCTGGGCGTTCTGCTTGTGCCGCTTGGCCGGCTGCTGTCCACCCCCGCGCGACGAGCTCAGGTCCTCCGGCTCGCGCTTCACCCCGGCGATGGCGGCCTGCTGTGACTGCGGGCTTAGCGGCATCGGTAACCCACCGCCGGTCTGCAGACCCTGGCCGGGACTGTGCGACTGCTGGTTGTACTGGTGGAGGAAGTGGTGCAGTTCGCCGCCCGAGCCCTCCGAGCCGGTCTCCATGCCGCGGCCGGCTGGCGAGCCTGACGGGGCTTCCTGGACCAGAAGCTTCTGGCCCATCACGCCGCTGGAAGGGTAAAGTTTGCGTTTAGTTGGTTATAATGTGCAAGGGTCGTAAATTAAGTCTGCTGCTGGGGTTGAATGAATGTTTTGCCATATTTTGAGGTGTCGGGATTGTATATAGAGTTATTACGATAGATTCGGGAACGATCGTTCCCACACTCGACAATGAGCAACGATATCAAACATGGTACGTGCCTATATGTATACAGATGCATTACCATATTCAGCATTTTATTGTGCACAGCCAACTCTGCGATATCTCCGCGTCCCATCTATACGATCAAACCTCTCCGCTCTGCACTATATACATATATTTATGCGATTTACCGAAAATTATACAAACTCGAGCGCCTCTCTGCATCATCGCACGGCATCGAGTGCGCGCGCTTTCACCCCTCGGCCTAAAACAGCCTTTTATTCATACGCACCACTGCTATGTCGTCGCCTCTCGCGTATGTTTTTTAACGCAAATCCTCTGCTTTCCAAACAGTCACGGCTTTTTTCGCGTTAGCCTTCTCTGTACCCCTCGACGGAGAGAGATAGACTTTTTGCGCTCCGCTCGTCCGTTCACACGCGCCGATACGCCGTGATGCTATATATACGGCGCGGCGCGCGCGTCACGTATCTCGCGGATTAGCATTGCATTATAAAAATCGAAGCGCGCGCGCGCAGAGAAAGAACACTCGGATCCATTTCATTTAAGCCGAATTCATGAGGGCCCATAGCTTCGGGCCATATATGTGTGTCTGTATGCGCGATGCGAGTTCTCGAAGGCGCTCGCGTTGGTACCTCCTTCGAAGTCGCAGGTGCGGAGAGATCAGGTATCACGCGTCATTGTACGGGAGCATCTGACCGTGGGGTGAGAGAGACTCGAAGGGTAGGGGAGGAGAGGGGGGACCAAGAGAGAAGCGTTGGCAGTTTATAAGGGTCCGCGTATTGTGGATGCGCATTATCATGCTAAATATAACATGTTAACTACTTCACATAATGCCGGGCGTTGTGTGCGTGTGCGTGTGTGCGCGCCTCGTGAGCGTCGCTTCTTGCGAGCGCGAGGCTCGTCTTGCAGGATTTTACGATGCAGGGGGAGAGAAAGAGAGATTTTATTGCGCCAGCGCGAACGCGATTTTGCGAAAGTAAGAGGGAGAAGGGGGAGAAAAAGTGTAAGAGGGAGGTTGGGAATATTCGAAGCGCGAGTGAGCGCGAGGGAATGAGAGCTTTGCAGTTTTGGTTATGGGCGCCGAAGGTGTCGAGGATGCCAGGCGATAAAGTTAAGTTAACGATGCTGTATATACGCGTGTGGTGGTCTATTTGTACGTGAGGTGGTTTTTCGGGGTACGATTGTTTGCTCGTTCAGAGTATGCGTATATAAATGAAGTTAATAAAACGCATGACGTTATAACTCGATAAAAATTTATGCAAAGCATTATTGAAAGGCTAGAGTACGTTTATTAAAATATAAATTATTTTATAGCGGATATCGATCATCGACAAACATAAAGCCCCCCCTCGTTATTAATTTTTTATATACGCGCGAACGTATATATTCGCACAGCAATAAAAATTCATTCGACCATCGCCGCAGGACCACTGTACAATAACGAACCACCGCAAACCGCGCGTCAGCCGTGCAAAACTTGACGCTTACGCATCAAACAACCCGAACCACGATAATTGTCCATTATACCTCTCACTCTCCCTCCCTCCGCGTGAATCATAAAACCCCGACGCGACACATTTTTCCTCGACCTCTCTCTCCTCTTCTCTCATGCCACACGTCCATTCAGCCTGCCAGCCGATAATGGCTTGAGCAAAAGATCGCCGTCAAATCTCGCACCTCCGGCTCCTCTCTTCGCAAACACACAGAGCCGGCCGATGCAACGAGGAAAAGAGTCGCTGCGCGTGCGCGCGAGGTCGTCGCGCCTCGAGATGTGTTTATTGCCGAAGTGCGTGTGCGTGCAGCAGCTACCCACGCGAGTCGAGAGCGAAAGTCGAGCTGCGGTGACGGGTTCTTTTTTTTTTTTCTTCTTCGCTGTGGTGGCGAGGAGGAGGAGAGCAAATACGCGGATGTACTTGTCGGATTGTTTTACAAACAGAGAGAGGGAGAGAGAGGAGAGTCTTATTTATGGCGATGTTTCGGCCGTGGTTGTGAGGTGATCGCTGTTGCGATGATTTAATGCCGGAGTATTGGGCGGCGGGATCGGATTGGGAGAGTATCAGAGTGGTAAAGTCTAGTATGTGATTATGGAGCGAGGGAAAAGTCGGACAGGCCGAGGCTGTCGTAATGATTTACGGGCGTTAAATGGTTTCAAATTGTTTCGGGGACACTCGGGAATGTAATGTTAATATCATTGTTATTGTGCTTTTTTGTGATCGTCTCGCTGTAAGTAGCCATTAGTTTGCATCGTCACGAGGCACTCTAATTACGCCGATTTCTAGTCCAGTTTTTCCTACATCTAGGTCGTATATCATCGCGAATGTAGCGTATTTTTTTAACATTTGGAGCACGTAACGCGAATTTCGCATTGTTGTCCATCTAGAAAAAAAAATCCATAATATTTCGCTTAGCTTTTAGAAATTCATTTTATTTTTAATTTTTCATCATCTCCACTAGTATATCGGCACGATTATCATCTCTCTCTCTCTCTCTCTCCCGTATTCTTGACATTCGCAGCACGTACGAACCATGTTTGCTCTGAATTTGCACAGAAATTATATACGATTTTTGGCATAGCGAAGGAAAAGCCACGCGCGACGCATGCAAACGTACCGACGGTGGCTTTCTCGAAAAATCTCATATTTTCATAGTACACTAGACGCAGACACACACACACACACACACACATACACGTGCGGAGAGAACGTTTTGATTTATCGCCCGGACATTCGTTATGGAAATCGCATCCGGGCATTCCACAGGCAGCGAATAATAATTTAATTATATATTCCGCGCAAAGCTATCCACCTGAGAAAAGAAAGCATTTTAAAAAACGCAACGACGCATGCGACGACAAATCGTCTATATGCCGTTAAACCACGACGCGGACAATTAAGAACCGGCATTAATCCTATTAACAATCCTAAACCTATTGCGTATCCATCTCCGAAACACCCACGAGAATCACAAACACACAAACATTCTCCTCTTTCGTTTTTTTCCCCACCACACCACACCGCGCAACAACTAGTATATAATAAAAAAAACGACCGTCCCATCTCTCAAAGTCAAGGCGCTCTCTTATTTGTCACACACACATGCGCGCGGAGGAGGTCGTTTCGGGGTCGCAAAAGCTCGTTTCTGTCTGACCCCCCCCCCCCCCGCGACGGTAGTATAGTAGCAGTAGCGCAGGTGAAAACCGGCACCGTCAGGGATATATTTCTCAAACCGGATGTGTGTATGCGAAAGCGTGTTGTGAGCGCGCGATGCTTACGGTAAAACGAGGTGCGCGCTTTTTTCCTTCGCAGAAGGAGAGAGGCGTCAGCTGCCGGATTGCTCGCCGGGGAGGAGCTCGCCGCCGGGGTGGTTTTTAAAGTAATTGCGAGGCGGTGGTGGTGTTTTTTTATAAAGCTCCGCGGTATGGTTATGATTGTAGCGTTGTTGAGGTGCGAGAGGAAGGAAGAAATGAAGGTTCATGAACATTTTCCGAGTTCAAGAGCACGTGTCGCCGCGGTCTAGTTTTTCTATCCCGAAGGCCCTATAAATCTGTCAGCCGTGACAAAACCCACACGGCCGGGCCGCTAAAAAGACACGAGAAAAAAAATAAAAGCGCGCATACACGTGGCAATAAACCAGGCGACACTTCCACGCGCGATCTCCTTAAAACAGTAGCCGCGAAACATGTCCCATAAAACCACGCGACGCCTCGCAATTTCCCACCTCGCCGGTGTGTCTGTATGTGGGAACACACAGCCGCGTCTGTCCGTCTCTATCAGTAGCCTAAAAAAAAAGGCGAAAAAAAAAATCCGCGCTAATTAAGTACCCAGACGACAACCAACGACACCGGCTGCACACGTTCGCTTCCAGGAAGGTTTTTTCGGGCCGGTTCTCTCCCTTACAACCCACCGCCGCGTTGTGGCCACGCGCCGTCTTCGCGGAACACGTATTACCGCCATTATAATAATCGCCGCGCTCTCGCGTATGCGCGAGTATTATATTAAGTGCGCGAGAGAGCGAGCGAGTGCGCAACTAGAGTACAAAGCATGACAAATGTAATAAAACGTGCCGCGAACGCGTAATACGCAGCGCGGGGCGGCGGCTTTACGACGTGCGCGTCTCTCTCTCTCTCTCTGCAGTAGTTGGGTGTAGGAGATCGCCGCTAAGAGATAGGCGCAAAAACGGAACTGCGTATATACATAGTGGTTTAGAAGAAGAAGAGAGCGCGTGCTGACTTTTGACCCCGCCTGCGTGCAGCGAGTGGTTTATAACGAGGGCGGGATTTTTGTTGCCCCCGAGAAGGTTTCGCACCTAGAGCAGGAATTTCGCGAGAGATAAAGAGAGAGCTGGTTCTCTGAGGAAGGATTAAGCTGATTTATATGCGAGGAGGTGGGAATGCCGCCGTGTGTAGCAAAGTGTATTACGGCAGTAAATTTGGCGCGCGCGTGTAAATCTAGATGAATGAGAGCTGAATGCGGCGATTTTAATAAAGGAGAGCCGCGGTGCAGTGCTAGAGCAGTTGAATGTATCTTTACGTCGCGGTATTATGCGCGACTGTTTTGATAATATAATTTTATGCGCGCGAGTATAACGTACTGTGTTATCGCCTATAATAACTGCACCGCGCAGTCTATTAGCCACAATAAGAGTGCCATTCGAGCCAAGCGTTCTGGACATTTCATTTCCATGTAATACGAATTATAGACACGTTCCGTAGCTTTCTACAAAAAAATATGTCGAGGCACACGCTACCCCCCCTGTTCCAAGAACGCCCGAAAGTTCTCGAAAAAGAAAAAAGTAAAAAGCTAGCTCACGCGCGCGGAATACGTGCTTTATTAGCGCGCACGCGCAATGTAGATCGAGCCCGCGGATACGGGGAAAAGAGGAGAGAGAGAGAGAAAAGACAATGCGACGTGCGTCCAAGAGCGCACGCGACCACGAGAACGTGTGTGGAACGATTCTACACCGCGAGAGATACTAGAATTTTTCCCTTTGTCGGCGCTGCACATATAGCTACCCGCGCCCGCCCGCCCCAGTCGACGCCGCTTACACGCACACTTACCTTCCCGGAACGAGCGGCGATTTAACGGCACCGTTTTCACGGCTCTCGCGATTACTATCGGGTATATGTATATATACACACACACGTATGTATATGTACGTGCAGCGCTCCGTATAATCGCGGCGCGATGTAACGCGCGCGCATTACACGCGCGGCGTAATGTTCGCGACGAAAAGAAATATATCCGCGCGTGAGTTATGGCTCCGCCGGGCGTACGTGTAAATAACTTTCTTTTGTATACGCGGAATTCGCCGGACCTATGTGTATAATTAATCGGGTCGCTCGAGACTGAGAGACAATGCGCCGAATATCGTAAACGTCGCTCTCTGGCCCCTGAGTGAGTGATAATACATCGGGGTTATAGAAAAAGGGAGACATAATGTAAACGAACGATCGAACGAGCGTCTCTGTTTAGCGTGCGCGTTAACGTCGGCGTGGTGGTTGATTATCGGAGCGGCGGTGGTATACTTGATGGCCGCTCGAATGGTTCGTCAACGAGCGCACGCGCGCGCTGTTTGATTGCCCCGGAGTTTTTGCCCTGCACGCTGTGCGTTACGTCTCAATCAAAAGCGTTATAACCGAGCGAGCGGTTTATGAGCGGCGATATATTTTTGGTTTATGGTTATATTATTAATGATAAAAGTTCCTTCTTTTATTGGTCCTTATATACGTGCACGCGATCGCTAAAAAGGGACAATTTCCATTTGATTCATCAGAATTTAACGGCCGCTTTAATTATCAAATCCTGGAAGTTTGCACTCCCGGCAATCCATCAAAGCCCCGCGCGCTTCTATATATACACCTATATATTGATTAGACCGACACACTATAACGTCTAATCCCACAGCAAGCTAACGAGTCACCGGCGCACTTCTTACATACGCGCACCGCTGCTGCAATCAGAGCACACACACGCGCGCTGATGTATTACGCGAGGGCCGGGTCTTCCGGCCCATTTGCTCAGTTTGCAAACTGGCGCGGGCCTCGCACCCCGATCCCACCTCTGGGGGTCTTTCCTCTCTGTCTCTCCGTCGTTACACATACACGCTGCTGCTGCTGCAGTTTTCGTGCGTCCCCCTGCGCCCGTGCGTCTGTGTGTACACGTCTGTGCGAACGGTCCCGCTCTCTTGATTTATATCGGCCGCTTAGCATATTTTGTAATTTACTGTTTGAGAAGAGCGCTCGCTCAACGTACGAATTCGAAAGCGGCGAGAGAGGCGCGCAAAAAAGGAGAGGGAGAATTGCCGGAGGCTCAAACTCTTTCTGTCTGTGCACATATGGGAGTGTACGTACGTAGAGGGATGCGACGGCGACGACGCGCTTCCCTCTTTATCTCTCGGCGTCGATCTACCCCGCTCGCGTCAGTGCTTTAATCTCCGCGCGCCCGGGAAAAGTCTCTCGCGTACGGATAGATAGGTAGATAGCATCTTTCTCTGCGCTACTCTCTACGCTCTCCACGGATTTTAATCTAATTTTCATCCTCACCTGCCCCGACGACGACGACGAAAACGCGCGGAGATATGTAATGTATGCGCGCGACGCTCGGCGCGAGCGAGTGTATCAATTACGCGGCGGTAAACAGTCGCGCACGGCGCAGGTATAGTGTATATATAGGTACGCATGCGCGAATGAGATTTTATGCACCGCCGGAGAGAGACTTTTATTTGTTTCCGTCGCTCGCGCGACGCGGCTGCGGGTTTACTTTCGATCTTTCGCCCTCCCCGGCCTTCGGTCGCCTGTTATTTATTTTTTTGCTGTCTTCTTCGGCGCACACGCTGCTTACTTAATGGGATGAGGAAGATGAGTTATGTCGCGTTGGTGAAAAAAAAAAAAAACGCGGGCAAGGGTAGCTGCAACAGAGGTAGAGACGCGCGACGGTGAATGAATACTGATGGATTCGGCGCAAAATAAACGAATATATATACACACACACACACACACACACACACACACACACACACACACACACACACACAAGCGAGCGAGCGCGTGTGCGTATGTACGTACGGTGAGATATATTTTCGCGCTTTTTTTTTAAATATCAATTAAAAGTTCTTCCAGTATCTAATCATCCTTACACCTGCGGAGTGTGCAAAAAAAGGAATATATGCGCGTTACAAAACACTCGCAATTATCAATAAAACAGTTTTAATCAAGAGACACACGTGCGCGCGAGTACATATATACGCGCGCGCCAACGACGACGCTGCTCACGACTCGCGTATAAAACGATTTTTCCCCGCTTAACACACATACTCGTACGAGTACATCCGCTAACAGTAAACCGCAAATTTATTATGTCCCCGTGTGCTGCCGCTGCCGCTGCAGTCGCCATAATAAACGCCGGGAATTTCGTTATCGCGGGGATTTTTCGCGAGCCCCAAGTGATTGAGGGAAAAGTCGACGCTAACGACAAACCGTCGTCTTACGCGTTTTTCTTTCAATGTATCTCTCTCTCTCTTTAGGCTTTCTCTCTTTCTCTGTGTACAGACATACACACGCACGGCTTTACGATCGAGGTCAGGCATTAACGTGATTAAAAGGTCGAGACTTATTAAAGCTTCGCCTCGCTGAGTTATACGACGTTAAAGCTCGCGCGCCTCGTCGCTTTTTTATCTATACGCGCCACCACCGTTGTGTATAATAGTCCGTCTCCGTTTATTATACGCGCGACGGCGTGAACCGCGGTGACGAAAAAGTTTAATAGCGCGATTACGCGTGAGAAAAGAGCATTCGTCGCGTTGCTTTTGCCATTTTTGAATGCGCATTATATTCACGTAGGTGATTTTTTTTTTTTCGTATATTACGCGCGTACGACGCCCGCATTACAAGTATCGTCGTTTTAGGCCGCGTAATGCGCCGCGCGCTGACATTAAAATCGTCCCACGTGAGCGGCGGCGGCGTCCCTAACGAGTTTACTTGTTGCACATAAATTCGAGCGAGGGCTTTCCGGGAACGCGACGTGCGCGTCGTAGCTTAATACATTTTATATGTGATAAATTTTGTCGCGCTAAAAAGTGACGCGTCGCGCGCTGTCTTTATTGCGCGAACGCGATGTTGATTCCCGAAAAACGTACAATAAACATTCCGAAATGTAATTTGAAAAAGAGTTGGCGGTGTTGTATTAGCTGTGGATGTAATATATCACATCTCTTTATTCTTAGTGCTTTTCGTTTGTTTTGTACTTGATATATTATACTGTGCTAAATCCTAAATCATCTTTTTTTTTCTCTCGGGTACACTGAAAAAAATTTCAAATACGAAAATTTTTACTATATTTTATATAGTAAAAATTGATATATAATATATAATAAATATTGCTATGTACATAATAATTTTTACTATAAAATATAGTAATAATTTTAGTATTTGAGATTTGTCCCCGCACGTTCCTATATATTATAGTAATATTTAATACATCATTTTTCTCAGTGTAAGTAATGCCATTTAATACTATTTATTTAATCGTGTAATTACGGAAATGACCTATTCGTTGGACTCTAAACATGGCAAAACATCATTCTTCACCTCAGTACTTGAATAATTTAAAACTCCGGAGTACTAAAAATCAGACTTAACAACGAAAACGAAAAGACTCTACTCACGTGGACCATAGCTCGTGGGTGGGCGGCAGCTTGACGTCGGCCGGCTTGTCGGGCAGCTTCGTGTAATACTCGTACACGTAGCTGGCCGACGGATCGTCAGCCGGATGGCTGGCGACGGCGGTGACCTGGTGCTGCTGCTGGAGATTGAGCATGGCCGCGGTGGCGACCGACAGCGGGTGCTCGCAGTACGCTCGCCAGTCGCCCTCCATGCCCTGCACCTGCACCTGCACCGCGGCGACCCTCTTCTGTACCTCCGGGTCGTCCTCCCCACCTCCGTTCCCCGTATCCTGCTGCTGCTGGTGCTGCTGTTGCTGCTGGTTTTGCGATTGCTGCTGATCGGATGAGGTGGAGTTCGGAGCGTCCTGGTCGGCGAGTTGCTGTGCTGCCGCGCAGGCGGCCTCGTCGTCGTTGTCGTCGTAGTTGGCGGTGGCAGAGGGCTGGCCCGGGGTCGGCACCTGCTGCCCGTCCTCGTTGACCTGCACGACGCCAGTGTCCTCCTCGCTACGGCTGCGCCTTCTGGAATTAAAGAGATAATGGGGTTGGTTAGTTTTCTGTAGATAATAATGCAGACTGTGTGTATATATTGTATGCATAAATTTGTTGTATCTGATGAAATTTGAAATAATTCCAATTTCCTCGGTACATGTACCTAAATTCTAAAACCATTGATAATAAATTTTCTCGGATTAAAGCGTATCAGAGATATTTATTACAGGTAAAAGAATGAACTGTGCCGTATAATAGCCTCAATTTAGGGTAAACGCGGCAAAGGCCGCTTAATCGGGCGAAATTTATCGCAACAATCAGACAATAACAGGAAACAACCTGTCAAAAATGCGCCTAACGACATACAGTATAACACATACGCACTTCGTTACGCAAACTATTTCGACCTCAGGCTACATACACTCCACCGTGTATGCATATATCCCGTATACACAGCAGAGGGAGCACCATTTTTACCCCCTCGAAATTATTATATAAAGTTCGCTCGCATTTAAATAACGACAGTTATATTCCCCCCTCCCGTACGATACACACACCCGTATAGCTTGCAACAGCCATTTTGGCCTCTTAAACATGCCGTATAACGCTGAATTTATTACAATTAGGAATGTAACGCGTACGCGCGAATGCGCGCGCGCGGAGAGCTAATTATAGATGACGCCTCCGGCAATCCACGCGCGCGTATATACACCTACGGACTCCTCGTGCGCGTTTTGTTTGCGTGCCACGGAGAACAGACAATTTACTGCTCTCCGAGCTCTCTCTCCCGAGAGAGCGTAGACGACTTTCCATTATGCGCCTAATTGCGCTGATTTATGCCAAACTATATGCGCGAGCGCCCGGTCGATGCCCATTATAAAAGTCGACTGAATTATTCAATTATATAGGGAGGAGAGTGAACGAGGCAAGGATTATCTCTTGGGGAGATAGAGAGAAATGCACTGTACTGTGTTACATCTCCGAGCGTTATCTCGTTCGGGTATCGATTTCCTCTCGGGCATGTGTGTGCGTGTGTAAAGGAGATGCGAGAGGGACTTTCTCACGGCAGGGCCTAATTAGCGGCGCGCTCGGGACCCCCGAAACGAGGAGCGGAAATCGACGGAAGCCCATCACCCTCGATCCTTCAGGTGTGTATGTGTCCCGGAGCCTCGGGCTGTCCATCGATATAACCTCGCGTAAGTGTCGCCGAGGCGAATATAAAGACGGGGCTCGGGTTGCACGGGTAGCGTATTCACGTGGCGCGTTGATTTCGGTGAAAAATGCGGAGAAAGAATAAGGTGTTTACGATGTATCGACGATAAAACACACCCGCAGGGACTTTCTATTGCTCCGTTCCATTATGCGTCTTTCTTCTTTGATTTCATGGATGGATATGTATGTACATGTATGCCTGTTGTATCGCCAGTGTGTAAATAGGTGCGAGGATGGAAGTTGGCTTTTTGTGGGTATGCATTATGGGATTCTCTTTCGCGGAAATGAATGGCCGTCCGTGTGTATTAAGAGTCAAGGGAAAATTTCAATTTGAATTCCTGAGTTATGGGGTTTCCGATGTGTGTTATTGCGATTATACACACACGTGAGCGATTGTTCGCGACCGTGGTGATGGATTTTGCATCGATGCCGGTGGTTACCTATATGGTTATTAAATCTAAATCGCGCGCTTTTGTGTTTACATCAAAGGAAAGAAAAAAAAAACAATATAATTAGAGACTTCTCGCGCGCGAAACAATTTAAAAAGCTCGTTCGCTTCGTACACAACCACAATGCTTAATGCACACCGTTGGAAATATCAATTTCTCCATTATTTTCATACAATCAACGGCGCACTCGCTCGCTTCGGCAAAAATACCTGGACAATGAAATTACATGCTTTCTAATCAATTAGCCTAAACGGCGCGTTTCTCAAATACGCGCGATGATACTCCCGACACATCGATCGGTTAAGATACATTCGCGTGCGCATCGCCGGGGCGAGTCTCTCTCTTTCTACAATACAAAAACGTGCTTTCTACTGCGTCCTCGATTACACTATGGCGGGCGAAGGAGCTTCTTCTTCCTTGAAACTCCACTGTCGTAAAAATCCCCTGGAGTATGCGCGCACGCGGATAAAACTTTCTAAGTCGACGTACGAGTAACTGCGCGAAATTTAGACAGATAAATGACTTTTTGTATGGTCGGCCCGTTAAAATCGCGCGCGCGTAGGTACGGTTATGTTTCTTTCTGTCGTTCCTTTTTTTCACCTCGGCGGCGAACAGTGGGGCTTTTTGCCATTTTTTTTTCTCAAAATTGATAGCTGCCCTCGTAATGAACGAATCTGGACTGTTCAGGTCTTAAAATTTAGGGTTTTTTCTATAGATTGGAGAAAAACTATCATCGATAGTGGCCAAAAACTTTCCTAGTTGGAAAATCAGCCTAAAAGAGCTATTTTTACGATTTTTCCACTTTAAAATGTGATATCTCCGCTTGTAATGAACGAAGCTGGACCGGTTTGGTCTTGAAATATCAGGTTTTTTCTGTAGATTGGAGGAAAACTATCATTGGTAGTCGAAAAGAACCTCCTGTGCCGGAAAATCACCCTAAAAAGCTATTTTTACGATTTTTCCACTTTAAAATGTAATATTTCCACTTGGAATTGACGAATCAAAAGATTTTTTTTTGTCATACGAATAGCATAGGTGTTAAAGCAATTTATATCATGTTCAATAAAAAACCAACACTTAAAAAATACGTTTTGATTCGTCAATTCCAAATGGAGATATCAAATTTTAAAGTTGAGAAATCGTAAAAATAGCTCTTTTAGGCTGGTTTTCCGACTCGGGAAGTTCTTGGCCACTATCAATGACAGTTTCCCTCTAATCTACGGAAAAAACCCAAATTTTAAGACCTGAACTGTCCAGATTCGTTCATTCCAAGCGGAGCTATCAATTTTGAGAATAAAAATGGCAAAAAGCCCCACTGTGCGGCGTGGGGTATACGTACCGATGAATTTTATTGCGTTTGACTTTTACGATCGCGCGATTTGGTGGTCTCTCTACAGATATGTATGTTTTCTCTGCGGGACTGACTTGAATGTCCGCTTTTTTCTGAGCGCGCGACTATAACTAGCTCTCGATATCAATTTTTCGAGGAAATTAAGAACGTTTTTTTAACATACGCTTGCGAAATTTTATCACCGCGGTTTAAGTAATTCGCACGCGCGCGCGGAAATAAAAATTTTAAACGTGCCTCTTATAAGCCGGATGAAAGAACTGTACATTCAGCGCTTAACGAGCTAGGAATTAAAGTAACGTTACCTAAAAACCGCCGTTTTCGAACGTGATAATCTCAACTCGGCAATTTTACGTGCACGCACGATTAAAAGCCACTCGATCTCCACCAAAAATATATCTCGCGTCGCACACCGCCCGTCCCTTATTCCGCTAGCAAAATCAGGTGGAGAAAAAGGCTGCAGCGACGCTCACCGGTATGTCTTTCTGTGTGTGTACACGCACGGCAAATATATCTGCATACACGCTGCTCCCGATGATTAATTATTATAGACCCCTCGGCTTTTGCCTACAGTCATCAATTTATACTCTCTCCCGTGCATGCGCATGCGCTCTCTCGCTCTCGCATCCCAATCTCAATGGCAGTCCCGATTCTCGCGTACGTATATGCGTGTACGTATACGCGCAGGCTTTATCCTCTCTAATTTATGCATGTCGAATCAATCTCTATCGTCGTGTCTCTTCTCTCTTCTCCTTCGCGTATATGTGCACCTGGACGAGGACCGTTGCCCCCCTCCACGTGAGAGACTCACTCTGCGCGCCCCGATAATGAGCGAGCGCCTATCCTGTGCAAATATTTTTCTCCTCGGTTGTTTACATAGGGCTTTCCGCTGCTGCTGCTGATGCCGCCGCGTCTTCTCGGTCTGATGAGAGCGCACGGGGTGTAGCACATATATATATATGTCTACCTACGGATGCGTCTTCATTGTCTCGGAGGTAGACGAGCAGAGAGTCCGTCAGTCGGCTCTACGTGTTCGCGCATTGCGAGCGCGTCTCTCTCTCGCGCGCGTTGATTGCGTGCGACTGAGCTACCTACGCGCGCGTGCCCACCCAATCGCGGACTCTCCAAGGCGGTCTCTCTCTCTCCGTGAGATAGCCGTCTCGTCGACGAGAGTTCGGCTACTCCTGGTTGCTGTTGCTGTTTTTCTTTTTTTAGGAGAGAAACGTGTGTGGCGCTGCCGTTCGGATTTTCACCGATCGATCATTAGCGCGATGCGCGTTTGGGTGTTCTCCGAGATGGATGGCCGTTTTCGCTGTGGGAAGGAGCTGGCTGCTTGCTCCTGATCGATTTTCGTGGGATGGAAACTGGTTCTCTCGCGTTCTGTCGCGTGAAATTATTGTTTTTTTTTTTGTTTTTATCAATTGTGGTTAATAAAATTTTTCAGGTGCAGCGACGCGTGCGAGAAAAGATCGCTTCGGTATATAATAATTGATTCGGGGGAACGGCGCGTACGAGGTGATCGATCGCGCGGCTCGGCTTGAAAAATCGCCGTTTAAAGGAGGTGCTTTTTCACGCCACTGAAAAATGTCCTCTGTATATGTAATCCAAAAAAGCGCCTCTCGCACTTCTTAATTAACGGAAAGAAGCCCAGCAGCGGTCTTGCAAATTTATAAAATTCAGTCCGGCGGCGGCCCAAAAAACCAAACCCTATCAATATAAACGAACCCTCTCACCTTCTTCTTCTTTTTCTTCAGCTGAAGAAAAATCGCGCGAATTAGAGGACGGAAAAGGCGCGAATTCGCGCGGATTTCGCGGTACCCAATTAATCGACCCCTTCTCTTTTACGTATATATATATGCAACCTACAGGTATATACACGTGCGCGTATACGCGGCTGTGGGAAGCTGAGGCGGCGACGGTAGCGGGAGCTTTTTTACCCGGCGGAGAGGGAAGAGAGAACGCGAGCGAACGCGCGTGCGCGGATTTTCAATTCGATGAGGGAGAGAAGGGAGCAAGAAAAGCGCGGGGAATGTTAGAGGAGAGAGAGAGAGAGAGAGAGAGAGAGAGAGAGAGAGGGAGAGAGAGAGAGAGAGAGAAGCGATCGGAAATCGACGGGAAATGCCGAGGGATTGTGGTTTTGCGAGGATGATGAGGTTGACGATGCCGAGGTGGATTAGCTGGAAAGGGATTAGAAGAACGATTGGAGAGAGATAATTAATATAGTGTTTTTCTGGTTAATCGTGCGTAGGGTAAAAAAGAAAGCAGCTGTTTTAATTAAAGTGAAACAAAACGATAAACGTTCGTTTCTACAGAGCTGCATTTATATCCATTCGCTAATTAAAAAGAATGTAAATTCAACCGCATTACAGCGTTAACGACGTATTCGCGCTATGTCGCGAAGCTCTCGCTGCTGCTCATCATTGTAAGCACGTGATTAAACAGAAGCTGCTACACCCGTAGATCCAAGAATCTCCTCTCCACCTCCTCCCCCCCGAAAAAAGCGAAACCAATCACTCGTCCGCGAGAGAATCCTCGCATTCTTCCCCCGATAAAGTCCTAACTCGAAAAGGGAAAAGACTCTCCGCTACATTGGAAAATCAACGAAAAAAAAGCCGCCGCAGACGTCGAATTCCTCTATATACCGTGGCCGCTGAATTCCGAAAAGCGCGCGCGTGGCTCTCATCATCCGATTCGCGTACGTGACTCGCCTGTGTCAACGCGACGACGCTCGGTATGTCTCCCTTTCGTTAACGTCTCGTATACTCGCGCTCTCGCCTTCTTTGTTTCTCGAGCCTCGTGCCTTTTTTTCGGAGCTATAAGGTTTGCCCGAGTTTTTGCGCGGGAAGGGAGAGACAGAGAGAGATCGAGGGGTAAGAAGCGATTAATCTGCGCGAGCGGCAGAGCGCGAGAGATTTCATTATATCCGTGAGCTGCCTGCGAGAGTGATGTCTTTTTTGCGAATGAAGAGAGAGTGCAGAGAGAAAAGGATGATGCGTGGAGAGTTCGACAGATATTGTACAGCGATCGTTGCTTCTCCAAGTTGAGTTGTTCGGAACTTTATATACTTGTTTTAAATTTTAAAAGAGACGTAATCATAATCAAGAATTTCGAAAATATACGCCCGCGAGTGGGGACATTTGGTTCATTAGCTTTTTGCTGCGGCGGCGCGGACGCAAATTTACGCCCTCCACACTCCACTTCCCGTCCTCTCGCGCGCAACATGATTTATCACCTATAAAGTTTTCCCTCGATTCTCCCTTGATTAACCGCAAACGCTGCACGCGCGGCACACAAAAACCGCCCGGCATAAATCTCCGAAAGCCTTTTACCGATTGACACGCGGCGCTCACGCACACACACAAGCTTCATAAAAGAAAGTCTTCGTCCGAGCAGTGCGACACTTTTACGTCACGGCACGTATAACCCCATCAATTAAATACACACACACACAAATATCTGTCTCTCCCAGATGAAAATCACGGATTGCCGAGCGTTTCGAGAGCGCACCGCGCGTGCTCGTCCATCAGCTTCAGATTCCCAACCTGTCACGCGGCCGAGATGACGAATGTTTGTGTAACAGCGTATAGGAAACATCGTCTTCGCCTGCTGAGAAAAACGAGAGATGATCGTAGTCCGGTAGCTCGTCATCTAACGGATTTATTCGTCCCTGCCGAAATCCTCCCGGCTACTGGCTATACGCTCGTTATTATTATTATATACCGATCAGCTCCCGGATAAATAGCCATATAGCTCGCGCTCAGCGTGTGTTATATACCTCGGGAGCTAGAGAGCAGCGGCGCATTTTCGAAATTACAGCCCTTATCTCGCTCCTCAATCGCTTCTCTTCACGGGAGGCTGCTGCCTCGGTAGCTATATTATACGCGCTTTCCAGCGGCGCGCGGGGATATGTGTAATAGAAAAAAAGAGCAGCGCCGACGGATTTAATTCCGAGCGCGCGCGCGCGCCTGTACTGTATATACACGCGTATACACATACGTATATCGAGTACTCGGCCGCGAGTTATGCGTTTCCTTTTTAATATGTATACACACACGCGGCACGCGCTGCACTATCTGATATATCTCCGAACGACGACGGAGGGAGAGAAAAAAAAAAGAAAGAAACACGCGTGCTCAGCGTGTGTGTTGCAAGCCGCGTTAAATTAATTTCTCTCCGCGGTGGTGGTGCTGCAGCGGCAGCAGCGGCTGCGTCGAAAAGTCGGAAGTAAAAGTGCAGCGTGGCTCGTATTCCAGTCCAATAGAGGCTGGTGCGCGCTCTCGTTACAGACACGCGCTCGCGTTGTGTGTGCCTCTAGCTCTCCATGCACGAATGAACAATGGACAAATCGTGGCAAATGACTCGGCACTATCTATACCGCAGGCGCCTTTTATCGGCGCGCTGCGGCAGTTGCCTTGACTATATATGTATACATAGACGCACGCGGCGCGAGTGAGAGGGAAAAGGGACGAGGCTGCAGTGCAGTGTCTGTGTGCCGGCGCTTGTAAGCAATGGCCGCACAGCGCTGCTGCAGGTAATTGCGAGTGTTTACACTGGTAATGCACTCGGGTTATGAATAGTTCGCTCTCGTTCGCGGTATAGGTTGCCGGCGTGTACTTCGGCTTTTGAGTATGTGTAGAGGTAGGTACTTTGAGAGAGGGAACGTTTAATAAGCGTGTCCGAGCGGTTGTAAACTGACCGGCGCGTTATGAATTTTAGCGCTGTGTATATATATACGCTCGCGAGCTTTTGGATTCCTGGATAAAAGTGTTAAAATTATATCTTTTAAGAGTTATTAATAGACCGCGGGCACAGTGGTCTGACGAGTTTTTCAATGGATTTCGCGCACGCGCGCTGATAGATCTAGATAATATACATATAAACGAAAATAGATTTTTCAGATTACCAGAATGACACGAGTGCAGCGTGGAGATATATGCGCAACGCGTATGCGCTTGTGCAACAATTAATTTTTAATTATCGTTATCGCGCCGGAGATTTTAACGCATAGTCTGCGCCCTGATGTATATATATGTATATACGAGAAAATTCGATTTTCGCTAAATCGAAAAATTATGCGCGACTCTTGCGATCATTATCACACTCGACGACTGGGAATCAGAAAAATAGCTATAAAACGATCTGATTAAGCCCAACCGTGAATTATACAACGCGATGTGTCGAGAACGCACGAGCGCGTAACACAGTTTCCCTAATTACAAAGTATTTAATTTTACAGCCCCGCAGCAGCCACATAATATAGTCAACCGCATGGTTACTCCAGACTCCGTATTTTCATCGCAACTAGCAGCAGCAGCAGCCAGACCTAATTAATACACACGCACTCTCTCTCTCTCTTTCGCGCATTACACACATCGCTGGCTTGTTACCCATGCAAATGGTTTCCATAAATCAGCGCCGCCGCGCGAAAAACGCATTTCCCTCTCTCTCTCACTCTTTAAACAAAAAAACCACGTGAATTATCCCTTCCTCGTCGAATAATCATCCTCCCCCCCTACGCGCGCGAGCACTCAAGAAGCTACCGCCGCCGGACCGGAATCATCGCGTGCAAAAAAAGACTCGGTCCGATCAGTATTCAGAGTGCGCACGCGCGTCCGCGCACGCGTCCCTTTGTACACGCGAGCGCATTTTAATAAACTCGCCCACGCGCCCAGCCGCTCGCGTGCTCGTGGCTCGTGGAAAAGTGCGCCGGTATTTTTAAGGAAGGGGGAGTGTACATGGGTGGAACACGTGTTCTATGGTAATGCGCGGACGTTCGATTGGGATTTTATAGGGAAATGCTAATTTGAGGATGTTTAGAGGGGCGGGGGAAGGGGGGAGGTTAATTGAGAGGATTTGTGCGCGAGCGTTGGCGGTGTGTTTTGTGTATAGGAAACTTTACAATGTTTGTACGGTAAATTTTAGTGCAGCCGTATACAAAGATTTGTCAAAAGTTTACAACCTCTATACTTATAGGACAACGGCGATTTTTCAAACGGCAACTTTCTTCCTCGAAGTTTTGTTCGCCTCGTTATCGTACGTACCTATATAACTATACACTCTCGAGCGAGGCTTTCTTCATAAACCAGCCATCTCATTAGTCAATAAATACGAGCTTCATCGAGGCTCCCCTCTGGTTATCTATATTTTCTCTCGTACAAAACAAATACTCCGCGAGTCTCTTTTAATTAGATAATTTAAAATCTACATATCCTCGGAAAACCGTCGCCTCCCTTTTTTTACTCCTCGCTACTCGTATAACTCCGGGCGCGAAACTTTAGCGGTGTTTGGCATTTTTCTTTCTTTTATCCCGTCCCCTCGCCGCCCTCCCCTTAATCGAAGCGTATACACTCGAAGCGTTGATCGATCGATCTCTCGCGCCGCGGTGCATAATACCTCGAGACGCGCGCACGTGCTCACGGCAAAACGAAGCCGATAAGACTATATGCGCCGAGGGGAGTAATTAGCGTTAAGCTCCGCGCGCCTCGCGTATAATACACTCACGCGCGCGTGCGTGAGCTCGCGCAATTTGTCGCCTGCGAGCAAGAGCGAGAGACTCTATTAAAGCTCTCGTGCGCTCATCCCCGAGGAGAGCAGCAGCGCGCCTTATCGGCTTTATTTGCATTATCGAGGCGGCGGTATTCCGTGCCGATGCGTCCATGTGTGTACGTGGATACACGGCACTGGATTATTGATTGATTAATGAATAATAAAGAAGTAAATAAATACGTAAAGGTATGGAATAGAGGGGGGGGGGACACGACGACGACGAAGTTATGCGACGTAATTAATAGACCGCAAGCGAGCGCGAGTTTATGCAGTGCCTCGCGGGTGTTGGGTTGGTCTTGTTTTCCGGGCGCGATTGAGTCGCGCGCACGCGCAGGCGCTCGTAAAGTATGCAAAGATGCGCTCGCGCGCCGCAGGAGAATGAGAGCAGCGTGAGCGTGATTATGTTTTATGGCGGGGAAAAATTGTCGCGCGCGCGCCGGATATTGGGTGTAATTTACGGGGCGGACGGGAGGTGAGGCAATGGCTTTCGACGCGGGATGTGGACGATGATAATAATTATTTGCTTTGCGCAGTTCTTTTTTTTTCTTTGCTTTGAAGTTTCGTGAAGATGATGAAGTGCAGTGGTCGGGCGAGTGAGTATAAATATAAGTGTTCGAAGTCCGAGTGGGAAGCGTTGGTGTATAATAGAGTATAGTTGCGCGTTTAGAGGAGAGGGAAGTAGAGGCGAAGAATTTAAAAGTCAATGGTTCGTAATTAGCAGTTAATCTTCCCGATTTACGCAATGCGCGCGGCGGATTAATAATTTTTTCTATATAAGTGTCTCTATCGCCGACGTGAATGATAGGCCGCGGCGCTTTGAAAAATCATAATCAAAATGTATTATTTACGCGCGGGAATGGTTATGAATACGCCGAAGTACACGACAATAAATTACAACGTATATCGCGGTAATTTTCGAATGATGATTCAATACCACAAATACACCTATTGGCACGAGCGCACAGCAGTCAATCCATCAATACCTCACTTCACCTCAATGAACCTTCGATTCACCAGCCACCCCGTATTTACTCAACTATACGCTATCTCTCTCTCTCCCTCTCTTCATCCCCGAAAATCACGTCATAATTACGAACGTCAAATCCCAGGACCGCGTCCGGGTATAATGTATTCCCCGAAGACATCGGACACGCTTGTAAAAATGAAATCGGGCCCGTCTCTCGGCGAGAGATACGAAGAATGAGCGCGAGGGGCGTCGTGACTGACTTTGATGGATCGAGGGCCTCATCTCGCGCGCGACCCTTTCCTTTCAGCCCTCTCTCCTCTTTATCTTTCTACCTTTGCACTCGTTCGCAGCGCGTGCGACAGGTTAGCGGGAGGCAGCTCTCACGATATGCGCGCGCGAGTTTATGTATAAGTGCGATGAGTTTATTGAGAAATTGTCGGCATTGAGTAAGTAACGCATTTAGAGTCAAAATCTGATGAAGAGGTGGAGGTTTAATTCCGAGGTGGCGGTGGTGGTGGTTTATTAAAGTTCATCAATTATTTATGAGGAAGACACTGGAAGATTACAAAGCGCCAGCGTGAAAATCAATTTTCCACGAGTGTAGGAAAAAAAAATGAATGGCCATATCGTTGCGTAATGAAAAAATGATCGGTGTTGTCGCGTTAATTGCAGCCACGAATTATAGCGTTTCTCTTAAACGCGAAAGAGTTAAAACTCACTCTGATACGAGCTTTCGATACTCAATTTTAAACGGGATATACATTCGAAAATCTTAAATTTCGACTTTCTTTATTACGGGCGCGAATGTCGCGTGCGGTGAAAACCTGTCGACACTTTTGAAAATTTCAAGTTTAATAATCTTAATCGCTGGGCTTTTCCCTCCGCCCAGCAGCAGCGCAAGAACCGAGTCGCTACGTACATTAACAAAATGGCTAATTTTACCGTTTAATCATTATGCCCGCACTTCAGCCATAAAATTCAATATTTCTTTTGCTCTTTAATTGGCGCACATAGCGGCCGAAACTTGTTATACCTCGAGAACACCGAGTGCCACAATTGGCAGCGCGCGCACGCGCTCCACTAAACATTACTTAAAAATTTTATTTCAAAAAAGCCTCTCGTATCGATATATATATATGCATTTTCTACCGAACGTACTCAGCACTTAGTAAAAACCCAGCCTCTTTCTCTCGCTGTAGCCGTTCCCTTAACGGCACCTCGCGTATATATATGTACTCGCGATCGCGCGCCTATATACGTGTCTCTGCTGCTGCTACATGCCCCGCAGGAGAGAGAGAGAGAGAAAGAGAGTATTATATGCAGCCACAGTCGGGGCGCACACACGTATCGGCCTCGCCGATCTCGCGACCTTGCCGTCTCGCGTACTTTTTCCCCGCGTCAAGGATCTGTGTATGTATACGTATGTATGTATGTGTGTGCATGTATGCCCGCGGCAGCGGAGAGACCCTTAATCGACTATGCGCACGAGAAAGAGCGAGAGAGAGAGAGAGGCCTTATCGCAGCGCTCGATTCGCGCTCCCGATTGAGTTGTCCGAGCGGCTGGGGTTGTAGCGGTGGTGTCATGTCTAGGCTCCGAGATGGATACGGGGCTTTGATTTATTGGGAGTCGGCTCGAAAACGTATACGATTTTCACTGATTCAAGTTAGGTGATTTATATACTTTTAGGTTTATCGTTTGGTCGGGCTTTTATCGTGTTGAACAAAATTGTCCAAAAATCGCGTTTTTCAAAAACGCACACTCACACGCAATGTTGACAAAATAATCTCAAAAAGCTTTTAATGTATAACGACGAAGCTCGCGGACTTATTTCTCGGCCTTATGCTACCTCGCGAAAAGAAGACGCACACACGAGCAGGGACGACAGACGAACGAGCGAGAGGGAAGGAGGAAGGACACGGCGCGACGACGATAGCTACACGCGGCTTATCATCGGGCGCTCAACGACTTCCCATAGCGCGCGGGCCTCGCTATCGCGCGACTTCCTACACGCCAGCGCTTTTTCTCGCGTACACGCACATATATATATACGTATACAATTAAGCGCGTCTATCGGTGTGACGCGATAGCGCATGAGCGAGTGCGCGCGAAACCGCTACCTACATGCGCGCGCTTAGCGCGGCTATCGCCAAGCTGTTTTCAGGTAGGTTCTTTCTTTTCTTCTTTTTTGTTTTATTTTTGGTTCGATGCTGCTGAGAGAAGATTGGAGTTGGTCTTTTGGCTTGTGTTTTTCGAGGCGAGAGAGAGAGAGAGATTGTAATTAAGCCGAGGCTAATCGGTGTGCTTGCGCGGTGATTATCGTGGGACGCGAGAGGTATCTCTTTTTTTTTCTTTTCGGAGGTCGCTGCGTATACTGGGATTACTGTTTATGGCCGGGCTCGTATCGGCCGGAGCTTCTGTGCTTCGTTGTTATAAAGGAGAGAGATTATTGTTCGTGTATGTGATTACGCAAAGGAGCGAGGTATAATTGGAATATAATCAAGCTGAATTATATATTTGTATAGAAATATTCTAGTTAAAATGCCGTAAAATTAATTGCCATCGCGTGCGTAATCAGTTTATGCAAAGAACAACGCGCGCCAACACACACACACACACACGTACCGATGCAGTTTTATGGTTTTTATATGGGCGTTAAGCGAATGTTTATCACACGCAGTGTCAATAGACGCGAGCCGAGGCCAAAACGGCAATAAAGATCTCTTACTTCCGAAGTAAAGTAATATTTTTCCGAGAAGAGAAAAAAAAATTTGTGAATTATTTGTTTGTTTATTCCTCGTTCTTTGTTCTCTTGCGCGAAGAATGCGAATACGTACTCTATTTCTATCGTTTCCCTCAGTTTCGCCGACGACGACGATGACGATCGAAGGTTTTTTCTTCCCTCTGGCCGGCACACATTTCTCGAGATGTCGATTAAACTGTTCTTAATTGGCCGCGGATTGTTGCTGATATCGTGCAAACGTGCTTTGTGAAATTGTCGCCTGCGTCCATTGAAACGAGTTTTTGCCCGCGCCGGATCTAAGTGTTATAGTTATTAGCGGCAATAACGATTATTGTAAAATGTTAAGAGAGCCGTGTGAAATGTAAGCTTTCGCTACTTTAACAAATACAGGCATATAATCCTTCGCATCGAGTTCTTCAAGATTAAAACGTGTCTTTGATTTTTAGCCAATAAAATTCTTAATACGCGCGCGCATTCCTACCCCATACGCGAAATAAAACGAATAATACTCTCTTCCCGACATACAATACACACAAATCACCGTCAAAATTATCACATCCCCGCGCTCTTCACTGCCCATTAAACTCTCAATATTATAAAACGCTCACGATAACAAACGCGTCACCAAAAGCCATCTTCTCCTTTACACGCATACGCAGCTCTTCAAAAGCTTATAGCTGCTCGTCGATACCAGCGCGCAGTTATTATACACTCCTCGTTTCCTCGTGCCATCTTTCTTATTCCCCGATAATTAATCGACGCTCGGCGTGCGATCACGGAAAATTCCGCGGCATAGATCATCTCTCTCGAAGCGTCATCGAATGCGAAACACGTGTATACGCGCACGGCTCATCCGCAACGCGGACCATCGATAAAGCTTATAAAGCGTGTTTCCGTGCCCGCGTGTGTATTATAGCCAGGCTATCTCAAAGGGACTTTTCTACCGCGCAAATAATCCACCTACGACAGAGGGAGACAAGAGAAAGAGCGATGGCGGTTTTTGCGGGAATTATCCGAGTGCTTCCTCGTTGGCCCGTTTGTCGCGTGTCCCGTTGAATTTACGGGAAACTGATTGAGCCGCGCGATGAAATATTGGAGGTCGCGTGCCTTTCTCAATGTAAGAATGGCTCGCGTCGTGTGGCATTTGTCATGCGTCTCGCGGATTTATATTAATTCGATAGAGACGGACGTTGCCGATCGATACTACCGTGTCGAGCGAGAGGTTTAGTCCCTTCGGTTTTATATATATACGCAACACCGACGCGTATATAAATTATCATCGCTCCTGCGAAGCGTGGGAGGCGATTAAAACGTCTGTCCGCGACGGGCGTGAATATATCCCGGTACAGTTATTACATCCACCATGCGGGATTATAAATACACTGCACGCTCCTAGCAACAAAGCTTCCCAACCCCATTTCATTATTATTATTAATATACTAAAAACACATTTTTTCATCATGACACCGTGCAATTATACACACTCCGCTTCCCCGAGTTCCGCGAAACTGAACCGAACGTCAATCAACCATTCTCTTCGAGTATACGCGAAAATCCCCGCAATCATATACATATCTCCGCACACCACAGAACACACAGCATTCTTGCCGAAACACCTCTCTCCTTCTCTCTTGCAATTATCCACACACGAACTCCCTCGAAAGCGCCTCGCGTGCGCTACCTACCTACCTTTTCTCTGCTCCATACACATACACACACGCACGCAACGGCGCGTAATGGGATAGAGGCGGGCGCGCGCCGGATGCGTCGCGGCTCGTCTTACGACCCCCGCGGAAAAAGGGGTCCATACGCAGGGATGCTTTCTCTCTCTCTCTCTCTCTCTCTCTCTCTCTCTCTCTCTCTCGCACGCGGGCACGCGGGTAACTCTATATTATTATCCTTTTTCACACCTCCCCGCGTAGCTGCAGTACACGCTCGAGGAAGCAGAAGCGGTAGTACAGTATAATAAACAAAGGGAGGGAGGGGGAGACGCCTATTGTTGCAAGTGCGAGGAGAGAGCGCCCTGCTGCTACGCCGCGCGCGCTGACTTGTGAGAGTGTTAAGAGCCGCTAGAGCTTAGCCGATTGTAAGAGAGTGCCGAATTATAATTGGCAGTGGTGTAGGTATTGTTTAATTAAGTTTTTTATATGCCGTTGTCGTGGTCGCGAAATTGGAGAAAGTTTCGGCGGGAGGGCACCGTAAAAATGCTAATTTAAGGTCACGGTGACGTTCTGCGTCAATATATAATTGAACGATTATGATCGTAAAACTTTGGTGTGGTTTTACATAAACGAGCCGCACAATTGCCAAATTAAGCTCGCGCGACATATAATTGGCGACAACGTAAGGACAATATTGCTCGTATGAAAATTTTCAACATTTTGCACAGAGCTCACGGCGTTAATTAACTTAACCCTACTATTCGTAACCGCGCGTCATCGACTCTCACCTCTCGAAAAAAAAAAAGAACGAAGGAACGCTGTGTACGTGTCCCCTCGCGGTAGAGAGTCGATTAAAAGACTTATTTATTCGCGCCGCGCGTGAATTGTCATGCACACTGGACCCGGAAACCAAACAAAAAAAAAAAAAGAAAGACACTCAGGCGCAGGCGTTGAAAAAGTCAAAGATAAAAAATCCCACATATTCCCATTCTCGCTTTCACCACGCGCAGCTTCGCGAGTGAATTTATTCGTTTCTTCCCTCCCTGCCTGGCACAGAGAGGCGCGGAATAATTAGCCATACATCGGGCCTAATTAGCAAATTAATTCGCACTCGACCTACGCGCGATTCCATCTCTCTTTCGCGCGGCCGTGTACTTGTCGCGCTCCCTCTCTAATTACCGGACTGATCTTCCTCTCCTCCGCGACGTGTCGCCGGCGCATGACGACGACGGGGGATCTTTTTCGATCTCTCTCTCTCTCTCCTTGCTATACACTCGCGCGCCCTTTTCTCGCTCCTTTTTGCCTGTCGTCGACGCGCGTCTTGTCCGATCCCACGGAGAGCAATAGGTATATACGTAAATATATTATACAGGTTTTCCTTACGCGCGCGCCTCTTGACCTATTTCGACGGGGAAAGGTAGTTGTCTCCGGGGATACGAGGGTATTGTTTTTCGGCGCAGTGGTATTTCTTCGTCTCCTCTTGTTTCTTTTTGGTGTGTGTTTGTTTCGGTGGCCGAAAGTCCCTCGTTTCAATTTTAAATCAGCCCGATTACGCGCACGTGTACCCTCGCTCTCTCGCAAGAGGACATTGTATAATCGTTAGGAGATAATTAGAGCCCGACGCGCTGTTCCTGTTAACGCACGGTATATATATATATCCCTTAATTGTAATGTTATCGAAGGAGTGTGCAGAAGCCTTTCACGCGCTTATATACGCGTGACGCATTGCGGTACTTTTCAAACTCGTCTTAATTCGATACCCAGCTGAATAATGTCGTCCAATTAAACAATAATGAAATTTACACGGAAATTCACTTCGCGAGGTAAATAAAGTACTCGTATACGTACGTATAGCGTCATTGCGTATTCCGATGCCTCCCTTTCCCATTGAAAAATAAACTTTCTCACAATTAAGTTAAGAATAAATCCAAGCAGTGGGTATTTTTTTCATCCCACAGGCACGCGCGCACGGCTCCTTTTTACCCGCGCGCTAACAAGCTTTTTCTGACGCCGGGGCTCGCAAAAATCCCGCGCGAAAGAGAAATAATTGATTAAACGCATTCCCCGCGTGCGCGCGCAGGCTGACGAAAAAATCACATTATCCGTACATCAAAGACCATTAATGACACACATACACACATACGCACACATGAATACACCACGATCGAAAAAAAAAACTCGACCTCAAGTATAAAATAAAAAAAAAAAAGAAGAAACGGTCGTTGGAAAGACAGAGACAGAGACGGAAAAAGCGTATATATACGCGCGCACGGTACTATCGGGCGGGTAGGGAGGAGGGAGGTAAAAAAAATTCGAAAACTCGCTCGCTGCAGCTTTATTAAAGATTGAACGATTCCCCGGACGATCGCTCGCTCGCACGACTTCATTAAAGAAACGCTTGCAGCGCGCGACAAAACATCGCTCTCCCTCTGTCCCGGCTTCTCCCTTTCTCCCTTTTTATCCCGCGCGACGGAAATCGGCTCTCTCGATCGCGACCGCGATTTGTTATATATATACACACATACCCACAGGTATTCAATGAACCGACTCATTAGCGGTATATACCACGCCAAGTGTGTGTGTGTGTGTGTGTGTGTGTTTGTCTGCCCCGGAAGAAAGATTCCGGGAGTAGAAAAGGCGTTAAGAGCGCTACGCGCGCGTGTAGGGAGATAGTCAGGCACGGCCGGCGGTGCGTGACACCGGTAGCCGTTTTCACGGTAGCATGCTTATACGGACGTGTAGGCGCGCGCGAGAGATAGACAATTTTCGCGAATGCGTAGGCTTGCCGAATATTATGTAAGATGAGTAATAGGCTGTGTTATGGGTGCTGAGGTATGGTAGCGAGTCGTAGTTCGAAGGAAGTTGTAATTATCCGTGCGCGCACGCGCGGTAGGCTGATCAGTTCGAACGGTATCGATTAGCTCGTTATGTCACATATATATGTATATGCGAACAGCTTCGACACAAAATTACATCGTCATTTTTTCCAGACGGCCGAAAATGAGGAACTGAGAGAAACGTGTTAGTTTTTTTTTTTTGTTTCGTTCGAAAAATATTATATACGTGCATAGCGCGCGTGGAAATCAATTACCCGAAAGCGAGAACCGCGCAGCGCTGCAGCGGAGCGAAAGCCGGAGCACAATCAGGCTGGCGATAACGCCCACACGGCCATAAATATACTGACCAGTCTCCTTGCAACGTTTTCTCTCTCTCTCTCAAGTACACGCCCATCCCACTATTACGCATTTTTCACCCCCGCGACGACGACGACGACGACGTTATCGATAAGCGCGCGTCTCGCCGTTTATTCTCGCGATAAGCGTCGCTTTGAATTTCGAATGGAGTCGTCGTCGTCGTCGTCAAGTAGGTATATACCAGTACGACTCTATTTCCGCGCGCTCTTCTAATTCCTGGCGTGTACGGCGGCTGATTTCGCCCCGCGATAAGAGGAGCGTGGAGAGGAAGGATTGCGTCGTCTCTCATTGTCTACGTGCATCTCTCTCTCTCTCTCTCTCTCTCTCTCTCTCTCTCTCTCTCTCTCTCTCTCTCTCTCTCTCTAAGGACTAACGGAGAATTTTGATATTCATTTCTTTTTTCTTTATATGCGAGGTACGCGAGCGCAATAAAGAAGTTTCGCGATCCAGTTGATGGTTGTTATTATTATCCGACCATACAGCTTTGCGCAATATGCGTACACACGAGTATATCAAATTGCGTTTGTTCTTCTTCTCTCGCCCGACTGACTCGTGTGTTTGTGTCGTCTCTCTACGTACTTGATCGCCGCGAGATAAGCGCGGACCGCCGCCGAATGGACCGGACATCGGATGAATATTTACCGGCAAGCTCTCCTCCGGACCTAATGAATGTCACCGGGCGGAATATAAGTGAAAAAAAAAGAAGAGGAAGAAGAGGGAATGTATGTGTATACGAATTTTCTGCTACGCGCACGTGTGATTTATTAATTAGGTGTTCCCGTGATTTATGGATAGGCTGAGGGAGGGAGGGGGAGAGAGAGGGAAAAAACACTTGCCGTTTTCGGGAATTAAACTTGTAAATGAACCCGAATAAATATCAAGACGTGGCCTTTGCTTGATTCGATCGCTGTATGCTAATCGGGATTTTTCATTACGCTCGTGAGAGTCAGTGCGACAGAGGGAAGTCGAGATAGACGGCAGACATTCTTCACTGTACAGGAAACGTTCCGTAAATAGAATCGGAGATCGAATAACTAATAGTCCGAAACGTATATATGCGCTTGTGTACCTGTTACCCAATTTCCTAAATATTATTCAATAAAGAAAGACGGCGGTACTTTAAAATGATTTATGACGCCTTATACACGAGCTAGGTTCCAACAAGCTCATATCAAATTACAACTATTCCACGCAATTATACAATACACTAAAATCCGCTTCGAAATACCAAAATTAACCCCTCAACCTATAACAAAAAAATAACGCTTATCTTACCATACCACAACAACAAAATTCCAGCTTTGCAATTTCAGCCACACCGCCCTGTTATCCGCACGCACGCACACGAGAGAAAATCGAACGCAGCAGCAGCAGCCCCCGTTCGCCTTTAAGAATCCTCCTCCTCCTCTTTCTGTACATCCGGCGCAATTTACGCGGCGCGCGCGTGCAGCACGCGCCCGTCCATTCTCTCCTCGGCTAAATGGGAAAATTGCAAATGGCGGTGCAGAGGTCCAGCTATAGCTAGCCGCATGAATGAATGGAACCTGCTCAGCTGCCGCCTGCATGCATGCATACCCATTACGCGCCGTATACTAGTAGTAGTGTATGCGTTATACGCGCGTGCGCGGGCTGCTGCTGCTGCTGCTGCTGCTCCTTTGTATTGAAAGAGAGACTCTACGCTCCATCTTTGTTTCTCGCGAGTGAGTGAGAGAGAGGAGGTACAATGAACGGGTGTACGCCGTGTGTGGGCGCGTGGTAGCGCTTATGATCCGGCAGTTAGCGAGGAACGGAGAGAGAGAGAGAGAGAGAGAGAGAGAGAGAGAGAGAGTGTGTGTCTGTGCCACGAGCGACACGCCGCGCTGATATACACGTTTTAATCCTTTGAAGTCCCGGCGAGTATGCGTACGAGTGGTACGCGTTCGATCGCGATATTGTTATTTATCGTATTGTTATTGCCGGTTTTTTTTTCCAGATGCCCGAGTGAGATAAGGGGGTTCGCGGGTGCCGCTCTGGCGGCCGATTTATCATTTGTAGGATGGTTTATTTTTCTTTTTTTTTTGGTTTGATCGGTCGATCGGGAGTTATAACGAGCGAGAAGAAGGTTGGTTGGAGCGATTGAATGTTTCGAGAGTGGGTAGCAATTTTAGCGGAGCCGCGCGCCGGATGTTGCTCGTACTTTATGGATGATAAAGTTTGATATAATAGGTGTAGGTATAATGTGGGGCTAAAAATGTGCATGCAGTCTATACTTTTCTGCTCGCGATAACTGGTGGCGAAAATAGAAAAAAAAAAGAAAAAACTTATCGCATCAGCGCGAACGATGTCAACTTGACTTTATTTCCCTGCGAGCGAGCGCCGCGACTCGCTTTTCATTATCGTTCGGACAATTATATATTATACCGCGTTATTACTCTGTATCGCGAAAACCTTATCTATTGTTATTCACCGCAGACAATCGCTGTCCGTGTAGACACACACGTATACACTAAACCACATGAAAAGAGCAACAAAAAAAGAAGGAAAAAAAAATTGACGTATATTTTTTTTTTCCTCTCATGTGGATACTTGCGCAAGCGCGCGCCCTTTCCCAATTCATCATTATCGGGCAGGCGATTTACGCGCGTCGATAAAAGCCCGGCGATCGCGCGAAATGTATAATCAATCGAACTATACTCCTTCCCCTTCTGCATTTGTTCGGCCAAGCGTGGACAGAGAGAGGCTTGATTACAAAGTCGCCCGGCGAAAAGTTGAGAAATCGACCCCCACTGCGCGAGTATCTCTCTCTCTCTCTTGCTCGTATATACACGAGATTATCGCGCTATCTCCGTCCGGGCTTCTATATTCGTTTTATACTGCCCGGGAATTAATTGTTACCGTGGTGGCGGAGGTGTATAGTACCGATAGACGCTGAAAAATAGAACAGCAGCCGTGTGGTCGCGGTTGATTAGAATGTAACAGCGTCGCGCGACGTGTACAATGAACTAAAACAGCTGAGCCAGCGTACGACCGTGTGACAGTTCATTATAATTCGGTATATAATTGTAAAAATCTAAGCCACAGCGACGGCTGAACAAATATAGAGAACCACCTCGCTCTGTTTATACCGCGCGGCTGCAAACACGCGTAACCCCAAGCAACAGCGGTGCACTCCCAAGGCCGAAAGGAGAAGAAGAAGAAGAAGCGGCAGGTAGCAGCGGTAGGCTAAGCGTTATCTCGAGGTGGCGACACACACACACACACACACACACACACGGGGGATCGAGAACCAGTTATATTATAACCGAGCGCCAAATTGCCGGTGGGACAGCTGATCGCGGGAGAGCGAGAGAAAAAAGAGCGTAAGGGTGTATATATATAAAGCGGTGCGGATTGTATATACCAGCCGATCGCGCGCGCCTGTAAGGTTACAGTCAGTGGAAAAGTTTTGCCGCGCGCGGAGTTGACGCAATGCGCGAGCGAGCGACAATACGATAGTGATAATCGAGCGGCTAAGTGCAGGGTATATTATTTACCCGGTGCTGAGTTGGAGAAAGAAAAGACAGAGGCTTTATACTTTGGGTTGTGACTATGTGTGTCGGAGTGTTGGGTTACGCGTGATTGAGTCGCGTTAGAGAGTTTTGTAAGTGCGATTGTTGAATGTAGATGGTTGAGGAAATAATAAAACTGAATGTTCTTGTTGTTGTGGGTGCGTAAAGTGTTTATGGTTTCAGGTATAATAGGAACGATAGGAAAGTTGGATAACGCACGGTTCGATAGCATGCAGCCGAGATACATCAGCGCTCCGAGACTTCCTCTCTATCTCCCTCAACCACCGCATTACGGGCCACAATTTCAAAACTTCAGAGAACCCGCGCCGCCGACATTACAGCACCCATATACTCACTCGCTGCATCCCCTCGCGGCGATCCGACAAATCATTCCTCGTTAGAAACTTTTCTCCTTCTCTCTCTCTCTCTCTCCTCTCCTTCCGTTATTTTTCCCCGCAGTCGCGAGAAAAATATCAATTTCTGCCACGGGCGCAGCAGCAGCCGACTTCTCTCTAACGGTGTCTCCGTCGTCGCCGCCTATCCTTTACACACAGCCGCTGCCGTCGTTTTTCACCCTCTCTCTCTCCGTTTATATCCTCGCTAACTCAATTCGTCTGTCGCTGATTATCGCCGCTACTCGTCCGCGAGTTTTTCTGCGCCTTTTCCCCCCGCCGCGTATTTTTACGTCTGTGGCAGTGGCTTTTTTTTCTCTCCTGTGTAGTATACGGTAGCCGCCGCCGGTTGTATGGTGGATTTATTCATTAATTTCTCGGTTCTTTCCGCCGTCGCGGAGAATTGCGCGCGCTTTTTTTTCTTTCTTTTGAGAGAGTTTTTTTTTCAATTATGGGTTGTGAGAGAGAGAGAGACGGCGCGGCGGCGCGTTGTTAGAGGGTATGTCGAATTTATACATGCCGAGGCGAATTGATTAGTTATACGAGTCGCTTTTAATTAGAGCTGAAAGACAGATAGAGTATATAGCTGCCGCGTATATATAGTGACGGACGTTGACGTTTTTACGAGGTCGCGGGGAGAGAAAAAAAAATGAAAAGTACATTTCGTGCGCTGGAAAAAAGGAGAGATATCGGCTGGCGATATCTTCATTTATTAGTGATTTAATTTCCCACTCGTGCGTGCGGGCTATTAACATTGAATTTCGATTCGGTTGTCAGCGTGGCTTTTATTCGACCGAAGTGCTCGATTTCTATCCTTATGACTTCAATATGAGATTGATAGAAAAAAAGGCGCACGTGTAATCACCACTTTTTTCCTCTATACCTAGACAGAAAACATACTCGCTGTTTTCCGAATAAATTCACCTAATCATCACACGAAATGTATTTTTTTTACGACCTCCAACCTCGCTATATGTACACACTCAACTACACGTCTCTCACCACATCAAACCACTCGAACAATAATAATAATAATAATAAATTTATTTCGGTAAGTCCAAAAACATAGACTACAAGATCATTACATATAGTATATATAAATACAAGATACATGTGCGCAGTACAAAAATAGAATACGATCAAAGATGTATAAAAAGAAATAAATAAATAAATAAAATAGCTCTCAGTTTTAAAGATTCTAATTATCACAGCATTTAGTTACTAATTACTACATATTAAAATAATAAATATCACAGATTTTCTCAAATAAGTATATAGTACTTCGTCAGAATAAGTAGACAATGTCAAGTCCGCAGAATGACTAGAGATGTCAGTCTAATTAATCTAAAATAAGTAAATGGTTTTTGAGAGCGCTTTTAAAACGAGACAACGACGGAAGGTACTTAATTTTTAAAATTTTTAAATTTAAAGGTACTTAATACTCCTTGGGTCAGGAAGGACCTGCTACCAAACTTGGTGTACACTCGTGGAATCTCAAGGTCTCCAGTAACTTTCCTTGCCGGGCGCTTGGACTGACGCTTAGTGAACATTTTAACGAGGTAAGATGGACTATGAAAATTGAAAACTTTGTAAAGAAGAGTGCCAGTGAAGTACACTCTTCTTGTATCACTTCAAACCGAAAAATTCAAACCGAAAAATTCCGGAATCATCCGTTCCGCCCTCCGCCCACGCGTGCTTCTAAACCACCACTACACGTCCATCCACCCAGCGGCTGTAACACGCGATAAAAGCAGCAGCAGCAGCCGCTCTCGCGCGATTTCCGCATCTTCTCTCCCCTTTCTCACAAGCGTTACATTAGCATCCGACCGGTTGCCGCCTGCCGGCGCCTTCGCTAAATCAGACTCGCGGCAGTCTCCGCCGCTGCGGTCTTCCTGATCGCCGAGAGAAACGATATTGCGTCGAGAGCTTTCGCTACGCTCGAATGGTAGGTAGGTAGTAGTCGTATACGCCCGCTCGCTCGCTTTAGTTATGGCGCGTGTAATACGCGTGTACAGCTGATAGTCGCGCCGCCGAGGTTCACGAGGGATACACGCGGGTGGATAATATTTGATCGGGGGTTATATGGATCGATGTGGTGTACGAGTGTGTGTGTGTGTGTGTGTGTGTGTGTGTGTGTGTGTGTGTGTGTGTGTGTGTGTGTGTGTGTGTGTGTGTGTGTGTGTGTGTGTGTGTGTGTGTGTGTGTGTGTGGCGAGCGTTGTGAGTTATTAAGTCAAGGGGTATAAAGAGCGCTTAATTGTTCGCCGCGTGCACGTGGTCGCGCGTGACAAGTGTTTTTGTCGGTATTGATTTTAATCGCACGGATCGGTATTAATTTTATAGCCGTAAGAATCGCGCTCCTTTATCATATACGTTTCCACTTGATATCAAACGAACTAGCCCCGCGTGCGCGGCCAGGTTACGAAAACCCTATATATAATAACACGTCTTTATATACACCGTGCGTGTGTGACGCAACGAAAACTACATCCCTCTGTGCGTACATATGCCATACAACCCAGCGCTACCGTTTAAATGCGCCACGCGCTACGTGTATACAATTTCAATCGCCATAAACTTTAATCCCCGCAAAAAATAAATATACACGCGTGCGCGCGTAGATATACGAAAATCGCAGAACGCGACGGCGAAATTCGCATTCGTAGTCTAAAATCTCGAGCGTGTGCGCGCGCGCGCGCTTTCGCTACGCGTATGTAACGAGCCGCGCTAATAACAGCAATCGCGGATAAGCGGCAGCGCGGAGCTCCCGATTATTATCCCCCCATCGGGCCGCGAGTGAGCTTCTGCGATGCATACGAGAGAGGTAAAGTGTATATATACGGGGAGGAATCTAGTGCGATTGACGTCTCCGCGCTGTAATTGCTAATTAGGATTTGCGATACGAGGTATGCGTGTATATGTGTATATACATAGGGGAGGATGCCTAAGTGGAAAGGCGGGGAAGAAGGTTTCCAGGTGAATTGGTGTGATCGAGGGAAATGGGAGAGAGTATATAGGCTTTTATTAGGTTTATGGAAGGGTACGGAGGAGAGAATATGTTGCAGAATTGGACGATAAGGTTAAGTGAATAAATATAATAGATTAGACGGTGATGCGATGGACGACGATCACCAGCCCGTAATAAAGATGTGAGATTTTATTTTACTCGCTTTCGGCATGAGTCAGGGAGTCAGAAACACGCCGAGTAATCGAGCGCCGTCCGCGCGCGGTTATTACAATTTTATTATTCAAGACGGTATATTTATGCAATAAAATTGTTTCAATAAAACGGAAAAGAGTATAATTCTCTCCTGAATATATTCGGCATTATAAAGAGACTCGTCTACCAACGTAGCCGTGCGTCATCCTCAGAAATATATACGCAATTCACATGTCCCACGTCATCCTCCGTACATGCGCGCATTTACATAATTCCCAACAAAATAATAATCAAATAAACCATAAGCGCGCACGGCCACGCGGCTACGTTCAATAAAGAGAGAGAAAATACACGCGACAAAGCTCTAATCACACGTATATTGCTGGCTGGGACGTCCAAGGGGCTGGGAATGCGCGAGCGCGCCACCGAACCGAAAATTACTCATTTAGCCCCCCGCCAATACACGAGGTGAACCCGGCATTTACCAATTTTCTCATCGTGCGAATCAAACGCGCGCGCGCGCGTATGTCAATTAAAAAATTTAGCGAGAATAGAGAGCGAGGCGCTACGCTAAATGCAATATCCATACGCGGTAACGTTACCGTCTAATTACCGCTGCTACCGCTGCTGGTGCCGCTTCGCCCTTGTAGGATGCACAATGCACCACGGGTGCCAGGACCGAGTCCGCCACCCCTTTTATATAGCCGAGAGCAAAATAGCGCATTGTGCGCGTGCGCGAGCGAGACTGTCGCCGCCTGCAGTCATTAGCCAAATCAAGTGCGCGCGGGAATTTTCGTCGTCAAGTCAAGTTGAGCCTATGGCATTCTTTTAGAAAGATTTTTAGGTCTGCTCGTGTATGTGTGTGTGTGTTTGTCGCATGGGAGGCCCATTAGCATTTTTACGAGCGCGCGCGCCGCGTCAAGAAATTCGCCTTTTGAGTTATGGGAAAGTCGCGGGGTAATATATTCAATTAGACGGTTTATTGGGTTATTTGTTTTCGGTTATTGTGCGCCGGGGATTGTCGCTATTGTTCGCGTATATAGGGTTAGGGAAAGGAGGTGCGCTTGAAAGGAATGCGTTTAGTTTGAGAACGTTTTTTTCGACGCAGCAGTGCTGCTGTCCTGCTGCTACTGCTGTGAGTATTAAAACGTTTGCTGTGCGTGTATATATAAAGCCAATCGAATCTCTCGGATATGTAAAATTAAATTGCCTGATTATTCATATATAACAAGCCTCAAATAGACTATTTATATATTTATAATTAATTCGCGCTGCAAATATTTATCGCCGGCTCGACGAATAAATAAACGCTCGCACTTATACATATATATATATTTAATATTTTTCAGCCAATTAAAAAATTATTTCTCTATTTTGTCTGGCTTTATCTGCCGCGCGAGATATACGTCTTTTAAAATCTATTTCGTTTTTATTTAGTGCCTTCGCGCGCGCGTCTCTGTGTACGCCCGGCGTTATGAGCCTGGCTGGCTTAGTCACGGAATTAATGCACGCTTTATGTTAATAAAATGAATACATCAATATTCAAACTTTTCAATAAAACACACGTACATTATGACGAGATACTTGCCAGCATGGCGCACGGAAAAGAAGAGACCGAGTATATATCCACACCTCGCGACAAAGCGTAGAATAGAATAAATGTTAAAATATCAAAACTGAATATATGTATACTGGACAGGAGCGTGCCTGTGTGTGTATTAAAGTACAGTGGATATAATTAATTATGTTAAAATTGATTAGGCGAGCGCGACGAACTGACAGGCTGCGGTCAGAGCGCGTGTCAATCTCGCTCAATCTCGCGCGCTCGTCGAAATGAGACCATATCGCGCACGTAGAGACACACACGTCGACTTTAACAACCGGCTCTTATATGCTTAGGCATAGGTTTGTAAGGAGCTGAAATTCCGGGCCAAAAATATTATTAAGCCTCTCCGCACGTGTGTGTGTGTGTGTGTGTGTGAGTCGATATCTGTGTGTCGCGTGACGACATGCATACGATATTGGAAAACAGCCCGAAGGCTGATTAATTATGAAAAAGACTATTTACTTCTATTAGCCGTAAATTCAATTATACGAAATTTATGCTTTTTACGCTACGTATATTATTTTCGTTAGAGGTGAGGAGGGAAATTTAATGCTCACTCGGAGATAAATGTTGTCGATTAGTGTTACATAATTAAAAGTCAACGTATTTTTAGTGAATTTGAAGACGCTCGGGGCTTTGGGATTCATTGTGTTTTAACGGTTTCTCGTAGCGTTTAATATTCTGTAATATTTTATTGTCCGTATTTAAGCCATAAGCTTTGCCATTATATGGTTTTTACGTTTTTAAGGTAAATATACAGCGATTAGATGTCTTTAAATTGAAATTGTTTATTTAATTTACAGAAGAATTTTTGTTTTGGAGCGTCTAAAGTCCTTTTAGTAAGAAGTAAAGATAAGTTTATCTGTCAATTTTCTATACGATAACTACTTCTAGTTAACAAAAATATATATTTTTTCTAAACGCACTGAAATGAATATTTTCAGTTATATAACATAAATTTTTTTACAATAGCTTACGAAACACTCTATTTACTTGCAATTTTTCTTCATAAAAATTCAACAATAAAAAACAAAACACTATCGTTAATTATCCCGCCACCAAAAACTACTCCACACAGTACAATACACACATCGCGCTAAAAATTCTTGACCACCCGTTATATAACAATCTCAAATACACTCGGCACCTCGTCTATGTAAAGGGTTACAATACGATCCGAACGCTCGGGGGGTTACTGTAGTAGCCAGCAAGCCGTCCGTCCGTCTGTCCACGCAGGCAAGTGTCCGGCTGGCCGGCTATCTGCGGCTCTAAGGATGACCCTTTCTGTCTCTCTCTCTTTCTCTCTCTTTCTTTTTCCCTTTCCTCCGGGCGCGAGATTCTCGCTTAGCATAAAGGGGCCCGCGCGCCGAATGCCCAATGCCCACATAATGGGCCGAGTGTCCCATGGTCATAATTAGACCTGTGTGTATGTGCGAGTACTCGGACCATGGGAAAGTTTCCCCGAAAAACCCCCCCTCGCGTTTCGCCGTGATTTTTTTTTTAGTAGTGGTGGCGTAGCCGAGAGGTTATACGGAGTGATTCGCGAGTTTCGAATGCGAAGAAGAAGAAGAAGAAGAAGAAGAAGAAGAAGTAGTAGTTTAACGAGTGGATGAGTTAAGAATGAAGTTTTGAAGTTTCTAGGCGGTAAATGATTGTTGAGAGTGCTTGTCGAAACGATGGGTTAAATGAAATACCAAGAGAGATATAATTGAAGTAAATGTATTTTATGGGACTCGACAGCTGTTGTCCTTCGAACCGAAATATAAAAACGTTCTTTTTCCTCCTTCGTTCCCAGCGTATATGTATTTATTCCCGATCTCAAAGTTCCCAGTTTGTCCGAATAAAAATCCTGCTTGAGAAACTGAAGTACTTGAAAAAGCGACGAAATAAAATTACCACGATATAAAACCACAGCGTATCGGTTACAATATTCGTGACGAGCTCTCATTCAAGATCCAACCGCGCGAGCATACGTTCGCTCTCTCTCTCTCTCTGTCTCGAAAAATCACTGTCAATCCGCGCGGCGATAATCATAATCGAGCATGAATTTCAAATTTGTTTAACGACAGGAGAACCGCCGAGACCTTAACTCACATTTATATACTTAACCTATACTCGCTTGAGCGCGCGCGCACACAGATATACGCTCGGGCTCAATCCGAATTAAATAAATGGCTGGAATATATAATGAGACAGGCGAGCCGGGGCCGATCGTACAAAAGCCCACTCGGAGATTTTACGACTTTCCGTCGAGAGTCGCAGCGAGAGAGAAGAATCCGGCTCTCCTCTCCGGCCGACTATAACTATAACGTCTTATCAAAAGCATCACGCGCGAGCGCACATTTATATAGATTCCACGCTGCAACAGCGGCTCGTGAGATTTTCGATTCTACCTTTAATCAAGCTGTCCTCGGGGCCGGCAGTCCACCTCCGCTGTCCTCGTCAACCGGCACCAGAGCGTACCACATCCCCGAAACACACGATGCTGGTGTCCTATCACTTCGCGCGGACGGAGTACACACAAAAACAATGACAATAAATTAACAAAAAAAAAAAAAAATATTATATCTTCGGACGATGCGTGTTTGTAGAAATTCTTCGATAATCCCGTGACTGAAGATTCTTTTCTTCTTCGAACGACTGTGCGTGTGTGTATGCGTGTGTGTGTGTGTGTGTCCTTCGGTCGGAAAGTCACCACGAAAAAAAATATGTCTCGCACTGTTTTTCTCTCCTTTCGTTTCTTCCTTCTTTACATAATAATAATAATAATACAACACAAGTTAACTGGTTTACATAGAGTGTCACCCGCGAAGTCCACAACGCTCACGCTTATACACTTGACAACACACTGGTCTCTTCTTCTCGGCACACCGGCGACTGGAGCCCGCAAAACGACCAACAGAGAGAGAGAGAGAGAGAGAGAGAGAGAGAGAGAGAGAGAGAGAGAGAGAGAGAGAGAGAGAGAGAGCGCGATCCTCGAAAACGCTCAGCTCTCTCGCACGTGGGGCGTGTATGAGGGAGAGAGACAGAGATAGAGAGTACCAGGACGACGTGTGTCTCCACGCGCACTACTAGCGGCACCGGTGCTGTCCGGCGGCGCACTTCTTTTCGTCGTCCGCTCGTTTCATTATCGCGCGCGCGTTCTCCGCGCGCCGACCCAATGCACACACACGCGCACACACACACACACACACACGTACACAGGCACGCACACACTGCCGCTACTACTTCTCTCCCCGCTATATCTCCACCTCCTCCGCCTCCTTCTCCTACTACCTCGGCGACGACGCCGCGCCTCTCTCTCTGTGTCGCTCGCGCGCGCGCGCGCGCCAAGTTCGAAAGCTCGCCTCTGCCGCTCACGCGCGTGCAAGCGCTCACTATATGTATCACACTCGACGTATATTCCTCGCATGCGACAGACAGAGAGAGACTCGACACTCTCGCGACCCGCCGGTTCGGCGTCTTGCATTGGACTGTGCCCGCGAGAGTGAGAGAGCGCTCGCGCGTGCGCGCGCTCGTAGACAGAGAGAGAGAGAGAGAGAGGACTCTTACATCTTGTCAGGTAAGTGTGAGCTTTAGCGGCGCGCGAGCGGTGGGTCGGAGAGAGAGAGAGAAGCACGTAGGTAGGTAGTCAGCGACGCCGTCGTCTCCGTATGTGTATATATATATATGTATGCATATATAGGTACGACGGGATAGAGTGAGAGAGAGGAGCTGGTGCCCGCGGCGCGCGCGCACAGTAGTAGTAGAAAGAGAGAGAAAGAGAGAGAGCGAGAGACCCGCCCCTCGGCGACCCCACTTCTTCTCGCGCGCGCAGTCTCGTGTGTCTGTCCCCTCCGCGTGCATGCGTGCTGTGTGTCGCCCGCAAGAGAGCGCGTAAGTAAGTTTACATAGCCGATCAACGACGCGAGCATATTGCGCCGAGATATCGCTGCCGCGAGAGACACGTGCTTCGCCGGCTATAGCAGTGTATATATAGTCGTACGGAGAGGAGAGTGCGGGCGGGCGGGCGTGCGTGCTTAGTCGGGGACTTTAATGCCGCGTGTGCAGTAGGTGTCATTTTTTAGGAGAGCTGCGGGTGGCTAATTGTAATGAATGGGGTGATTAAGTAATGAGGTGCGTTGGTGGGTGAGATTCGAAGCGTGCATGAATGGGGAGGTGGATTTTTAGGTGGGAAATTATTTTTCATTTCGGAGCATTATGAGGAAGTGTCATTTTGGAGCATTGTGAGGAAATGATATTAGAATTACCACAGTTTTTTACAGAGGTTACAAATATCGTAAGCTCGTTGATACGACGACGAAAAAAATAAATAAAAACGAAATTTATATGTGTAAATTCAAGGCGACTCGAATTGCTGTTTTAAGTATTTTCGTCAGCGAGAATACGTCCGAAAAGAAAGAATTACTGTTATAGCTGAAACAAAATTCTCAAAGCTGACAATGTATATAGTATGCATTGAAATAAACGGATTTATCGCCAGTCGTTATTGCATTTTAAACGCCAATAAAAAAGGCCGTTAAATTATACAATTCTTTCGCCTCTCGCTCTCTCGTACGACCACTGTATACCCACAGTCACTACAGAATATAATTAAATAAATTAATCTCCCTCGAAAAATGCTTCCTCGTTAATTTCTCAATCCTCAAGACCACCACCTCGCGGCGTTCTTATCGCGGTCCCGAAAATTCATATAAATAATCCCAACACTATCAACACGTGTCGCATGCGATGCCGCGTAATTAGCGAAGACCGTGATGCTCTCTCGCCGCGCGATAACATCGCCGCGCCGCGCACAGGTTCTCTCTCCCCCCTGGTCCCTTGTACAATTGGCCCCTGCAGCGGCAATCGCGCATATCATACCGTGGATGGAAAACTACACGCGCCTTCTCTGTGATATGCGGCGAAGCAGTGGCGAGTGTATGTGTGTGTGTGTATGTGATTGTGTGCATGTATTATTGAAAGTGCGTATTGTGAGGGTCTCCAGAGTGAGGGAGAGATAAACGTTTCGAGCGCTTTGTGTAGGGGTTTTCAATATTTGCAAAGTAAAACAGTACATCGATGTTTCTTTCGAGTTTTGACTTTGTGGTATACCTAATGGAGAGTATACCCCCTAACAATTACTCACATCGCAAAACAGCCCTTCATCTCCAATCGAACGATTTGCAATACGTCCTATCACGAGTACAGTCCCCTAGAAAAATCCTCCGTATGTCCTTTCATCATCTTTCGGCCATCGCATCCCTATGCACACGCCACACTTAATCAACGAAAACCAATCGCATTCCGCACACACGCATTAAGCATTAATCACGCGACCTTCTCTCCCCCTCCAGCATAACCTTCTATTTGCAAAAGGCTCATACGGGGGCGCAGAGGGAGAAATTATTAATCGGCCGCGAGCTGTCTCTCCGCAAAAATAAATTGCAATTGATTTATCTCGGGCGACGTGTCTCTCTCTCTCTCTCTCTCTCTCTCTCTCTTTCCCCGCCGTCTTTAATCGCCCGCAAGAAACTATCATTTATTTCCCGCCGCCATACACGCATGATTCGAAACTTCGAATTTTCCAACCACCTCAAAAAGCGCGCGCGCGAGAGAAGTACAGCCGTGTCTCCCCTCTCTCTCTCTCTAAGCGCGCACATATTTTATGCGACAGGTTTCACAAAGTCAATTTCCTTCATTAAAGACCACGCGTGCACAGGGAGAGAGAGAGAAGAAAATTTATAAGCGTCGATTCGCCGACGACGATCCAATTATTGATTTACGGCCAATCACGAGCGTGCGCGCGCGGCTTTCGACGTTTTTTCATCTCAACCTTCGGGCGGGGAATCGCGTTTCGAAAGGCTACTCCTCTCTATACACGCGCCAGAGAGATCTCCTTCTTACAGGAAAACTCGTAGTTTCACCTCTCGTCTCTCGCACACGCCCGTGAGTAGCGACTCGGAATACCTAACTGTCGCGTGCACACACGCGTATAACGTACGGTGAAAAAAGCGCGCCCATGCATCGCCGCGGGTGACCATAACAGTCGGCCGCGCGGAGACGCGTTTTCTACGACGCGACGGCCGCCGCCACGGCCTTCCGATAATAGCGGGCACTTCTTTTTTACCCCCCCGACCAGCGAGCGAGCGAGCTACTATACAGCAAGCACGCGCGCGCGACAGCGAGAGAGTTCGGGAAATGGATTTCTTAGGCGAGGCTCCAAGGAGCTACGGGATGGAATTTCGTCCCCGTGTGTATGAGGAGAGATTTATAAGGGAGAGCCGGGAAATGTAGGTGCGTCACGGCGCCATAAATCTCGGCCTGGGATGCTATTTTTTCGGGATTATGAATAGGCCCTCGGTGTATATATGTCTCTGTGGGTTTTCTGGGTAATTATGTGGAATCGAAAATCGATTGCTATACGCGAGTTTAATGGGATTTGAGGGGGAATAGTCGCTGCGCGTATAGTTTCATATAAATTTGGATAGCCTTTTGGTCTGGGTATATACATAATATGAGGACACCGTACACTTTTCATATAAATTTGAATGATATACATTTTTTTTTTCAAATACGTATATAATTTCGGTAAGCATATAATGTATGGTGTGCTTCACGAATTCTCTCGGGTATAGTGTATTATAAACGCTGTAATAAACATTGTCTCTTAAATGGAAACTTTAATCCGAAAAAACATAAGTATACAATTATACCGAAAAAATATTTCCGCTCGGTAGAGAGAAGAAAGAGAACATTTCAGACGGAGGAATTGACCTCTCGTCTCCTCTCCCCGAAAATATGAACATTAAAATTCATAGCGCGCGTGTATACACGATTACAATTTCAAATCCGCTCCACTTCAAACGAATAAAACAAAAAAAAATATTCCAAAACGCCAGTGATATCCTAGAAAAAACTGCCATCCTTTTACCTCCCTCTCTACTTCCCTTACACGATCGAATTATGCAAAACGAGTTTCTTCGTCGCTCGCTCGCCTGCGCGTATATACATCATACACACACGCGCATTTTGCATAACGCTCGTAATATTCCTGTCGCGTATGTCGCGCGCGTGGAGACTCTTCCCCATCTTGATAATGCCCGCGATTACGAGTACATGCTGACTCGCCGCGATATTATTCGCCGAAATCTGGGGCCGCATCTCGCCGCCGTACATCATATCTAAGGCGTATGCGCACCGAAAAAGTCCTCTGTCTGTCTCCCTGGCGGACACAAAAAAATAGGTATATAAAGGGTAACAGACTACACAGGCGGACTACAAAAAGTCGTATGGATGCGCGTCTTTATGTCTGCAGCGCGCTTTTTACCGAGCGACGTATAGTACGCGCGCACTCGTAAACTAACCGTGTAGCAGGCACGCACGCACATATATATATATGGGGTGGAGAACGCGTCGCGTCGGTAAGTGCATCGTCCCGCGTAAATAAAGCCCCGCGCGCGCGCGCGCGACGGACAAGCGTCGAGAGATTCGTGACGGATATGTGATGCCTGTATACGCGAGAGAGAGTGGCGGGAATCGAGAGCTTTATGTCTCTTTACCGTCTCGGTGTCTCGTTAGACGCGGCTGCAGCGTAACGGGGGATATATAGGCGTGCGCGCGACAAGTGTAATAAAGCTCGTTTCAGTTATTGCCCGCGTGTCGCGTGGATAGACGCGAGAGATAAGTGAGCGGTTGGGGAGATCGCGGTAAATTGGTTAATCATTTTTCCGAGCTGGAATACGGCTGGCTTCGGGCCGATGGCGCGGAGTGTGTAAGTGCCTCGGGTGCGCGGATTGATTGGCAGCGGTTGTTGGTTTTCGTGTTATGAGAATGGAAATGTCGTGTATAATTTTATCATTTGTATAATATCTAATTTATCTCTTAATTGTCAGTTATTGTCGAACAGTTTTGAAAAGACGTGCAGAGAAAAACAATTACTCGGGGAGAGGGTGTAGAGGGTATTTTAGGTAGATACTTTCTCAGAAAATATACTATCGTTTCAAATACTTTCTGAATCCGATGCTGTAAATTTGGAACATGAGGTATTCAGAACAGGAAAGAAATATTGTATAAAATTATAAAGTTACTTTTAACTAGAAAAATTAAATTCCAAAAAATCTAAAACATTCGTTCTTATACGATTCTTAGCTCATTTGTCGATGTTACAACTTTTCAAAATCACTGCATTTTCTACAATTTAATCATTAGGTAGAGATGGCATTCGAAAAATTTATATCACAAATTATCATATAAAAATAATTGAATGAAAATATTATGGTCTTCTTGCCAAATTTTTTTTCGAATTTTTATATATTATACGTTTTTAAACATTTGAAAAATTTACCTTCTATCACAAGGTATTCTAATTTCATTTTTTACTTTTCTGAGAGAATACTCATCTCACCTTTTACTATTCTGATAAAATACTCCCCCCCTCCCACAATAATGAAAATTTATATTTTACACGATTTTTACGAAAACCAACGACACTTGCAATTTGATGCCGGAAAATCACAATTTATTTTTATCACAATTAATTTATAAATTAAAAAGATTATTTCATCGGCCTCGAAGTTTCATGACTTCATATTCAGAACGTAATATGTTTCTATAAATAAAGAAATTATTTTATTTTCGCGTGACGTCTTTCATAACCTGGCATTATTAAATTACCAATTTATATCAAGCTCAGCTTCGAAGGGTGAAGCGCGCAGTCGCAGTTAGTTCACGAAAAATTTGCCAACACTCGGCGATTAAGCAGACGTGAAAGTCAGCTTTTTACAGGACACGAGTCATCAATGCATAAAACACATCAGATATTTTTTCGTAATTTACGTCTGTTATTCTGCGATTTGCAATTTACCCAGTCCCTCTCCTCACCGTATCGTATAAAAATCCGCTGCATTTACCTTTTAATCCCTCAAAAAAAAAAAAAAAGAAACACGTTTACACCGATATAACGAAAAGCCAGTTCTGCCAAAGATAATGTCATTAAACCTTACAATAATATTGATAAATATTATACGAAAGAAACGTTAATTTATAGATTGTAAAGTAAGTGCTGCTAAATTGCTCTCTTTAATTAGGTGAAAAGTAGGTCCCGCACAGTCGTAAAGTGCGTCGCCTGGCGATAATGTACAGCCGGTGCGTATTCCGTCGAAAAATTTGGGCGTTTTCAAAAATCGTGCCAATTTTTTATCGAAAAGGCGGCCCGTAAAAACATCCAGCGCGTAATGGCACATATACAAACTCACGCACGTCCTGGTGGGCTCTCTTTCGCAATCACACGCGCTAACGGACTTTTTTCGAATCCCATTAGAACAGAGCGAACAATCGATTAATTGTTGTGAAAAAAACGTCAGCGCGTCTACAAAATAACACACACACTCATTTGCATACGCGCACGAGAAATCCCATTCACCTTCGCCACCGAATATAAATGTAATAAATCAATGAGCGACTCTCTACTCGCGAGATTCGAGCTCGTGATTGCCATTTTTCAGATTATTAATCGTAAACAATTTAATTGCGCTTGTATATATGTATATACACGCTGGTTTGTACTACAGTCGGACGGCGAAAAGCAACAGTCAGTTTACCCGGGGAACCGTCACATGAATAAAATGAATTAGTCGCGCCTCTCATGCATACTTTATATACACACACACACACACACACACACACACACACACACACACACACACACACACACACACACACACAGCCATATACCGTTTCGTTTCTCCCTCATCCCATCTCGCGCGCCTTAACACCTATCAAAAAAGCGCACTTGTCAGTTCCACTGACACTCGAACACGTCCGCGCGCGCTGCACACGTAACTCTCTGCTCTCTCTCTCTCGCTCTCTCTCCATTTTTCTCTCGCTCACATGCAACGAGAGAAGTTCATTGTCCACATTGTCAAGTCGTAAAAGGCACGCCTGCATCGCTGCGCATATTCGATTCGCGCTGCAGATTGCAAACCCGCGGCAGCGGCGGCCCACTACCGCGAGACGGACGTATCCGGCGCGCGCGAAAAATTCGTCCTTGCCCTTCTCTCTCTCTCTCTCTCTCTCTCTCTTTCTCTCTCTCTCTCTCTCTCTCTCTCTCTCTCTCTCTCTCTCGCTGTTCGTCGTTTTCTTATTCTTCGTTTTCTAGTTTGTACTTTTTGTGTAAGAGACGAGAGAGAAAGGGGGGAGAGAGACAGAGATTCTTGTTTCGGAGCGCGGTATTTGGGTTGGAGAGCGGAATGTTGATCAGGTGGCGGATAAGGAATTCGGCGATCGGTATCGCCCGAGCTGCCCCGCTGCTATGCGTGCGTGCGTGTGTGGTGCGGTGGACGCGCGAAGGATACGCTTGTAGACTGTGTTTTCGGTAGGGGGCGCCATCTAACGGTCGCGCGGCCAACTCTCGCATATACAGATAGGCTTTTTAGTCATAATATTTGTGCGGCTACCGATTTTTTTTTAATATATATAAGCGCGGCTTATGTATGCAACACTTCTGATCTGTAATTAACCGATCGATCAATTTCGTTTGTAGTATAGTAGCACCCCGAAGTTTTTCCTCTCGAAAACTTGATTATAAGCGTCAAACTTCGCCGAGCGAATTTTCCCATATAAATATTCAAAAACTGCCAGCATATACACATAAACACACTCACCTTATATAAAACTTCACCTACAACCTATGTAGCCACATACCCACGCAAATATGCGTGACTCGTCGGTTATTTTTTCAACTTTTCCGCGTGCGCCCCACCTGCCGCGCGCGCAGGCGCACCGGCGCGGAAAATCTCACCGGGCGACAGATAGGTAAACACGCGATGCTGCTGCCGCTCCATAACGAGCGCAGCAGCAGCTCCTGCTATATGCACCGATAAATCATCCTCCGCTCCCGCATTATGCGCGCAAAACAAGACGAGCGCGACTGAATTTTCATCTTCGCTTGCTCCCTTTTTCTTCTCCTCCTCCCGCTTGCTTCCAGTGATTGCCCCGTCGCTTTTTCGAGAGATACGCGACCGCGCCGGTGATTCATATTCGTCCGCGGTAATTAGCTCCGTGTGCGTGCGCGCACTACGGGTATATATATATATGAAAGAGGAGATTGATTAAAAATTGGAGATAATCGCCCCGGGGACAGATAAATAATTGTGCGCGAGGGCGGAAAAGCTTCCGAGAGAGACGATTAGAGCGCGAGATACAGGTATGTGCAAGGGGCCTTGATTAATCGATGGGGAGGGAGAGTCTCTGAGCGATGCTTTTGTGCGACGATGATGGCGGGTTTTGTTGGTTTTTCGCGTGACGTTATACGAAGGGGGTCGTATTAATTTCGGATGCAAATACGGTTGACATCTAAATCTCGCGCGTGTACGTAGGTCGATCGCACAAACAAAAAATGTAAACGACTGTTGCGTATATAGGAACCCATAAATTAGTTATCCGCGCGAGTTATTTTATCAACGTCAGTGTAGAGGGGGGGAGGGGCAGTAGTAGTTTACTTTTCTCGTTTCTTTTTTTTTGCGTGTGGGTCTTCGAGCAGATGAGATAATGGGGCGACAGTTTCAACAAATCAGCGCGCCTATCTGTTTATTCATTAGCGGATGTAATAACGTATAAGCAGATTAAGTAGATATAATAGTTTATACTAGTCGTACACAAACCTGTTTACTATCGACCCGCGTTTTCATTTTTTTTGTCTTCGTCTTCTTGTTTTTTTTTTTTTTTTTGCGAGAGGTAGCAAGTTCGAGCGATATAAATAGTGCAATCTTCGCACTTTGCTTTAATACCAGGGGCTCGTTCTCTTCTCAAACAGGACCGAGAGAGAGAGGGGGAAATTTTATTACATTATTAAAGTATTTTATCGGCGCCGATCGACGATGATTTTTCTCCCCCCGACCACCGAGACACTTACTCCACCGCTCGGTTCCTTATTAATCCATTAAAAATAATTTCTCGGGATACATTTTCGAAATTTGCACGTCAAAGGAAAAGTAATCCTATATACATGTATATACGTATATATACATTATACACGTGATCGACGCAATTTGCACTAAGTAGTGATTAGGAAAATAGTCGTAATTATACACGCACGCATGACGCGTGGATTAAGATTCTAGATTCCCTCGGCTCGCTTAAACAAAAAAAAAAAAACGACGCAACAAAAGTCGAAATACACCGGCGCACGCGTCAGCTCGCGTAACGGATTAAAACGTCAGCCGGTCGGACTACCGTGTACGTGTATATCCGCGTATAATCAGAAGCGCGCCGATCACACGCTCGCCTCCCCTAAAAAAAAACACAACAAACTGAACTCATGTGCTCGCTCATACATATTATGCGCACGGCACAAAGAGATCGAGAAACTGCAAAGATGCGCGCGCGTGCGCGCTCTGCGGGGTGCTCGCTTTCTATATACGTTGCTCTTGGCGTATCGGTTTACCCGCGTACGTCGGATCAAAATAACCCGGCGGGAAAAACAAGGAGGTGTATATTAACATAATGCATCGTCGGCGGTGATGATTTTTTTCTTTTATAGCTTTCCGACGAAATTTTTACGATTGCGCAATGCCCGAAAAAAAGTCGCGGATGTGTATGTATATATATGTTATGCGAGCGGAGAGTCGTTCGTGAAGGATTAAGGGTACGCGATAAAAGTTTTTGAGGCTGAAACGAGGAGATTTTATATGAAAATCGCTGGAGTGAGAGAAAGAGAGAGAGAGCCGCAAAACGAAGAGAGATCGGCGTCTTGCCGTTACGTAAAATCGGCGTTAATTCGTAATTCGCTAATGAGTATCGAGAGCGAGAATATGTGTATAAAAGAATAAGCGGAAATAATTAGCCAGAGTCGATTCATTTACGTGAATCCGAACGGGTTCAACGAATCTCACCTGTTGATTTTTAAAAACACAAAAATTTCGAAGCAGAATGACAATCGTTCTGCCGTCTTCAAAACGCAGCATTCTATATCTATATACATATACACACATTCGGTGCATATAAATTAACCCACGAACGCTTTAAATATCCTCGCACCAGTATACACACACACACTTGGGCCCGAACGTCCTTCGGCATTACCATAACATCAGCGCGAGCTTTGCCCAACTAATTCTTTCGCGCGCACGAATTCCTCTTCTCAATATTTGACCGCCACGATATATACATACTCACTCGCGAGAGAAAAACGACGACAGCTATCCGCACGTGCGTCGCACATACACATACATACACGAGAGAGCGGGCGGATTAATAATAAATCGACGCGCGTGCTCGCGTGTATCTCCAGTGCATGTACGCAGCGTTGATCAAAGGCGGCGCTGGCGCTGCACGCGAGGGTAAATAAAAGTATATCCGCGCGAGCGGCTACCATAGGGATATGCAGAGAGGGGGAAAAAAAGCGATCGGCGCGGTCATTACCATAATTTGTATATGAGTACCACCTGGAACACAGTGGCGGCGGTATATACCCCATGGTCAGCAGCAGCAGCAGCATCCCTTCTCCCTCTTTTTCAGAGATATCTACACGCGCGTGTGCGCCGGCGCATCCGATTATAGCGGTACACGTACGCGCGCTTTCTTGCGCGAAATAATAAAGGGAGAAAAGGGAGAGAGATGCGCCGCCGCCGTCTTTTTTTCGTCTCCGACTCTTTTTGTGTCTGTCTGTGAGCGCGCGTCTCGGGGATCCCTTTTTTGCTACTATATAGTACCACCGCGGCAGTATATATATAGGAGCGTTGTACGGAGGCGATGACCCGCGGGTCTCTGAAGCGGCGGTGTTTGTTCCTCGTTAGCGCGGCTGAATTCATCTTCCGAGTGGGGTTTTCGAAGCGGCGTAAGTGTGTGGAAAGAGAGGTGGAGGGAGATTTCCCTAGGTATCGGGAGTTGCGGTCATTGATGTGGTGTTGCACACTCGTTAAATGGATCGAATGAATTACGTCTTTTGCGATATTGTTTACGAGTTTCTTTGGTATACAGGAGGTTGGAGCTGTTTCATCTAAGAGTATAGACGTGGCTGCTGTTTTCCGAAGATATCGATTCATATTTAATTTATAATGTGTATGATATAGCCCATAAGTAAACACTTATACGGTTGAGCGAGCACCCGATCAAGTTAATCGATAAGTACACATTGTACATTGTGGTTTCGAAGTGAAAGTTTACGCAGTATAGACATATAGTCAGCGATCATTTTCTCGAAAACTCGTTCTTAATTAAAGTAACGCTCTACAAGCGCAGTCGGCATTAAACTGATCCGATAAAATAAAAGCTTTCGTCGTTACGCTACCGAATCGTTACATACTACACACCTATACACTCACCATACTGAAATTCTCCAAACCTTTCAGCACGCACCGAAAAATCAGCATACGCATTATCGCCTTCAATTAACTCCCCCCCACTCGAAAACCACAACCTCACCAAGAAACATTGTCCGTCCTCTTAATCATCCACGGCTCTCGATTCGAAAAAAGGCACTACTACTACACCCGCGCGTCTATTATCGTCCATTCATTACCTATCCGCGGCCATAACTCACCGCGCGCGTTCTCGCACCCCTCATTTCGAGGTGAAAGCGCGCATAATTCAACATTAAGACGCTTTATCGCCCCGTTAAGTCCCCTGCCATTATTTACGCTCTCTCTCTCCTGCGCGCGCGCTCTCCGCGTGCATTCCTTTCCGCGATAAAACGAACAACGAAAGGAACGGAAAGAAAGGGACACACACGTGTGTGCGCGTGTATCGCTGTATTTTTGGAAACACAGGCGAATTTTAACGAGTTCGATTTTACGAGATATACTCACTGACACTTTCGCGCTGCGGTAGCGCGTTGATCGTAATTGCGACGGGGAGAGAAAGAGAGAGAGAGCGTGAGCGGACCACGCCCTGTCTCTCCGTCCACGTCCTTCTCCCTCTCTTTCTAGGCTGTTCGCTCGCCTCGCCGGAGTTTTATCGCTCTGGCTTCTCCTACTACTCTCGCAGCGATAAGCCGCGCCTCTTTTCTCTCCTCTCTTTCTCTCTCGTCTTCGTGCGGCGATCGGAGCAGCGTATTATAGTGTGTATATGTATAGATACATCGGTGACCGCTGTTTCACGAAAATTCGACGACGACGCGCGGAGTTTATAACGAGATATACGGAGGAGGAGGTAGAAAATAAAAGAATGCGTCGTCGCGCGTAGCGCTTTTTATCCGCGAGACGATGGCGAACCTTGAAACTTATAAATTGTTGAATAAATAACTTTATTTCCGACGAAATTTATGAGGCAAAAACGCCGCTCATAAAGCCGCGGTAAATCAAAGCATTTTTTTGCACGAGCCAGGGCTCGGTATTACAAGGTATACACATATATATGCATATACACGCGAAGCTCCTTTACAATATTACACATTTCAATTAAAGTCTGACGTAAATCGCATTAAGCATCGCGCGCACTTTTATCGTCGCTGCTGTGTGACTCCGTACAGAGAAATTGAGCATTAAAGCTCGCACACTCTACTCGAAATAACCCGTTTTTCAAAATTAAAGAAATTTCGAGCACATCCGGGTTGCTCCCTTTTATCCAGAACCTTCGTACACTACACATACATACGTACGTACATGCGCGCATTCGAAACCACACGTCGCGTTTAATATTACACACCTGTATGAGGCGGCGATGGCGGCCGAGTTTTCCCGAACGAAAGTGAAAACTCGCGCGCACACGCGAGCGCGTCGACGAAAACCTCTTTCCTTTTCGCTCGATAATTGCCGATCGATCGATGCTAATGATACGTTCGTTCTCTCTCTCCTCTGTGCCGGGGTGGTTTTTCTCGTTTTTTCTCTTTTGTGTCTGCCCGCGCGCGCTGGTAGCCGCGCGCGGATTTATAAATGCCCAGGCTTTTCCTCGAACGCCCGGAATATTTTTGCATTCCGAATGAGTCTTTAAATCTTTGGTTATTACCCACTTTTTTGCGCCTGCGCGCCGTTAATTTCACGCGTGGCGCGCTTTCGTTTCATATCATATTATACGTGCGCGCGCGCTTGGATCGTGACAATGTTTACGTAAAAACGTGGAAGTTTGTGTGGTGTGCGGTAGTGATGGAGAAAATTTTTCGCTCCGTATTTAAGAGCGCATGGAATTCGCGGCGGAACGTCAAGAGGAGAACGAGCCGATGGCGGTAAATTAATATTTGTAGGGGGGTTATTATAATGTTTATTGCCAAGCGAGAAAATATGGTAATCGTCGGAATTTAAATGGCTATTTTTCGATTTGGTTTCGATTTTATACATATATATGAACGGAATTTCAACTCTAAATAAACATTTGCCCCTAAACTACTTCATTTGTTTATGTTTCGGTAAAAGCATATACGTTATTATCAATTTTATCAATTTTATTTTTTTAAATGTACAATCTTTTTCATTAAAAAAACCCCTTTACATATTATATTCCACGACAGAAATAATTAATACTCCACTTACGAGCACCGCCATGAAAATTGATTTTAATAAGCGCACTCGGCCCTCGATCTCCGCTCATCCCGTACAGAAAACAAAATCATATCAACAAAGTCATACACGCGACGAGATAAAAGACACGTAGCGTATCCATCTGACCCTTAATTAAATTGACCGTATATACACGCGCGAAACGATCGACCTTATCTGCAATCTCACTCCCTGCTGCTGTCTGCTTGCGGTAAAGTGATACTATCCGCCGCGAGGAAATGAAGCCGTTTACGGCGCCGAGAGAGAGGGACACATTCGAAAAATCACGGCAATTTCCTACCGTTTCCCGCTCTCGATGGGAAAAAATCACCCAGAGATAGAGAGAGAGAGAGAGAGAGAGCAGTCGGCGATAATAAATATCCGCGCGTTATCAGGCGCTCAGATAAAGTCGTTCGAAGGGAAGGGGGGGATGTAAGCAACGCGATCGAGATTAGCAATCCGAGGTGAGAAGCGCGGAAGGCTGATAATGAGGCAGAGATGCGATCGAGATCGGCGACTGATCGGTTGTTGGCCGATGTGTCGATAGCGCTGCTGCACGAAGGTGATACCGATATGGGAAATTTACGTAGAGCGTAGTAGGATTTTCCAAGGTCTTACACGGTAATTGGAAAATAATTTTAGATTTGGAAAAAGTGTGAGCTGAATTATACGACACGATAAACAGGGTAAGAAGCATGGCGAGAACGATTTGTTTTAGATCTTGTATACTGGCTGTTTATCCGTTTAACTAAAAATAAAGCGCACTTTCCATAAATTCTTCCATAAATAGAATCCAATAATCGGAATGTACATGCGCGCGTGCACCACTAAAGATTATATACGATTTCGCGAGGAAGCATAATTGCAAATGGAAATGTACTGTAAACAGCAGCGTGTAATACGCCACGGCGACAACTTATGATTTTTCACTCTCCCGTCCCCCCCCGCTTGTAACTTGAAAATCTCTGAAAAATGCAAAAAACCAAAAACCGCTCGCGCATATACGTCCGCGCGTATATCGATAAATACTCAAACACTATATACACTCGGCTCCCCTTATTTACAATGCTTAAACAGCCGTAAAACAGCGGCGACGCTCGTCGTATAACTTAACGAGCCACGGAAAAATCGTTATGTTTATTCAGTTCATATAAACCAGTTCCCCTCCCCTGGCTTATATGCGCCATTCTCTAAATAAACGCGCTCACTCGCTCGCTCGCGGGAGCGAGAAAAAGTCTGCTTTATTAGCGCTGCAAAATTTTATTTATCCCCCCGCGCGACATAACTATCGAGCGAGCGGGCGACAGAGATGAAGCGATCGCGCAGGCGCAGAGGCTAATCGGATATCACGCTGGAGAGAGAGAGAGAGGTAGATATATAGGTATAGACATACATAGCGATAGCGATCGTCGACTTTGTGTTTCCTTATCGGGGACGGCGCGAGCGGGCAATTAAATAAGTCATGTCTCCGCGGAACTGTAACAGCAAATTGTATCGGATAGCCGTCAGGTATATGTATATAGGTGCTAGAGCGTATATACGCGTCGGGAAATTTGTTTTTACCGAGACGATAAGTAAGAAGTGTTTTCCCTTCTTTTCTTTTATCTATACGACAGAGCTGCGTACGACTGCGTTTTCCAGGATGCGATGGCTTTTTTCTCCTGTTCTTTTTCTTTGGGTGAAGATGGAGATACGCGATATTTCGCGTGAGACGGAGCGGTTGTATTTGCATTATTAATTTTAACGGTATATTATATATATACGTACGCCGAGGAATTTTTGTGCCGCGGCGAAATTGGATTAAATAACATTGATTATCTGTAATTACCGACGATTTTACCGCGGCGATTACTTTTATGGATCCGCATTTAGAGACTCGCGCGCCCGCTCTTTGATTCACGCACCAGTTCTAATGGCTTTAACAGTACAACGTTCTCGCGCGCTTATGCGTATGTAAAAGACAGCATCGTCGTCGTCGTCGTCTTGATTGCGAAGGTTTTTTTTTTCGCGGCTGAAAGTCGTTGCCGAGATTTATGCCGGTGATTTTTGAGTTTAATAGTTTAATCAATTGAATTAAAGAGAGAGGGGAGGAGGATATTTGTATATAAGGACGGAAAATGATTTTAATGTAAACAACTTGATCGTCGGTCGTGCACTGGTATATACGGGGAATGTTGATAAAGTTTGCTTGTATTAAGTGGCACTTGGAGTTCCTAATGTCGGAACGGGTAAGAGCATATACTCAATCCCCATCTGTCGACGTAAATAGAAACTAACGATTATGTAACACGCTAAAAGCCTGAAAAATGATTGATATATGCCCGCGTGTATACGCGACAATAAAACGAAAATTAATCATCCTTGCCTCCGCCTCGTTTAACACCTCAACGCTATCGGAAAAAAGAAAGAAGAAGAAGAAGTAATGCAGCAGCGCGATCGCATCGCGTCGTATACTCTCATTAGCGTCAATAAAAAAAGCTCGCGAAAGTCAGAACACAACGTGCGAGCATCAACAGCCTCTCGCGGAAAATCGGCGAACAAGGAAGATTGCTTCTCTTAACAATCGCTAAAAGGCCTGAAAACCCAACAATTACCGCATCTCTAAGCAAACAAATCACTCTCGCCTCGGCCATTTATCTCCCGAGTATATATCTATACGTCTATACTCACGAGCGAGTGCGCCGATCACCTCTCCTTCTCGCGAAAGAACAAACACCGGCGCGCACTCTCTCGTAAAATTCTCGCAACGCCATTATCGCCGCTCGTAAATCCGTAATCGACGATTACTACAATCGTAACGCCACAGTGCCGGGGGAATATAAATGATTAGCGCTGCCGCACGAGCGTTATTATAGTCCAGGCGGCGCGGGCGCGCGATTTATTGCGGTATTCGAGACGTAGGCGCGAGCTTCTGCGCGCGAGCGAGCGTGAAAATAGGCGAGTTTTAAGGGATATATCGCACCCACGGCTGTTTTCACTCCCGCAGACGACGACGAAAGAGATACGAGCGCGCTGCACGCTTTAATTCCAAGACCGATTGTCCACGGTGCTTGTGTTTGTAGCGGCAGTGCAGGTTTACGAGGTCGCGCGATTTCACGGTGGCATGCGTGCGCAGGGGGAGAGAACGACGAAGTGGAGCAAAGTTTTTGGGTTAGGTCGCGGTCGTTTTTTAGAAATTTCTGACCAGTTATACAACGGCGATCCGCAAATTTCGCGCGGATGACGAAACTCCCGCGGATTGTTTCGTGCGCGAAGCCACACATGACCTTTCTCCGAGTTTATGTGCACATTATACCGGTAAATATAAGTGTGTATGTGTGTGTGTGTAGTTTGATGAAACGCATTCATCAAACGAAATGATGTCATGATTGTCAATCATGCTCGCGTTATGAAATCCGCTCGTGCCGTATGAATAGACCCGAGCGGTCGGTGCATAGACACACACAATACTGCACACTTGTAATGACAAATGATTACCAGAACAAACTGTATAACCCGCGCGCAAAAGTGCCTCGCCGCACTTCCATTAAATCGCGTTTAGCACGGTTACATCCCGACGACGAGCCTTTTCTTCTGTACATATATACGTGCCCGTGACCGCAGAAGAAAATCCGCGCACTTAAAACACCCATAAGTAAACAACGAAAAAAGCTCTCGCGTCCATTCACTCCGACGCGCAAAACAACCTCACGTCTGCTTGCTCTCCTCTCTCTCTCTCTCTCTTGCTCGCTGCTCCGCGAGGAGAGAAAAATCAATCGCTTCGGCGCGGACTCATCCTTCTCCCCCCCCCCTCTCCCTCTCTTCACACCGCTGTTCCGAGAATTCGCTCCGCGTCGATGCGCTGTACGTGAGCGCACGTAACGCGCTGAAGATCACGATCTCTCTCTCTCTCTTCAGTGACACGCCGCATTTTTTCTTCTTCTTATCGAGTGTCGTTGAAAAATGACGTGTATTTAGGGCCGCAGGTGCGTGCGGTTCATTAATTAACTGAGTGTGTCTGTGTCTTGATTTTGTCGAAAACTTGGCCTGGCGTTTATTATCAGAAAGCGAATAATAAGAGCGAGATCGGAGTAACGAGGCATATTGATCCTAATTTACCGTAATTATACCGTTCGCGGTAATTAACGGGTTATACGATTGCGGCCGTCAGTCTCTGTCCGTCGGCAACAATACAAATGCGGGCGTGTACAGTGTGCCACCGTTCGCCCCCGTTATCCGTACGAATATATACGGTTATACCCTATCTTAAGGTCAATTAAAGCACTTACACACACAGACACTTGGTTATCGGAAATATATAAATTGTCACCGTTGCGAAGCTTCCTCCATACCTACGCTGACTTTTGTCAGATGTCGTCTATGCTGACGTCGCGACGATTGTAATCTGCACGAGAGCGCGCTAATTGCGTTCGTAATTCGTCCGATGCTATCGCGTATACATCTCGCTCGCTCGCGCGCTTACCTAAATATTCATCGGCGCGCTTACGTGCACGCTCGCGTATATATTATGAATAAAACATAGAACGGCCGAGCGCGTTGTTAAATTTCAATCATGCTAATGCTTATAAACGCGGCGGCTGCGCGACTATATATGCGCGCGCGAGTTATAAATGTCCGAGGCATAGATGCGACGCGAAGGATGCCGATTATGATGATTGCGTCTATACACAAGAGATGTCAAAGCCGTCGCAACGTGTATAGGGTATATAATCAGTTACGTAACTATTTTATAACTGTTGCGAGCGTGCACGTGACTTTCTAAAATAAAGGAACGAGGCGTTACATATAATATGTTTGTGTGTGTGTGTGTGTGTATGTGCAGCGTTTCGCGTATAACACGAGGCACACACGATCGTCTAATTCATCACGGTGTGAAAGAAATCGGAGTCCGATCGCTTTCACCTATGCCACTATTTGCCTGTACACATTCCCTCCTTCCGCGGTGCTAATTGACAATCCCTCGCGCTCGCGGAACCGCGGTGAAAAGGAAACGGCGGAGAGAGAGACCTTATTATACGCCGTTAGGAGTCTGTGCGCACACGAGTATGTGTGTGTGTGTACACACACACACACAACACTCAGCACTGGTCCGCGCGTCTACTCTCGACCCGCGCGCGCGAGCGCGGTGTAAGCAAAGCAAACGACCTTCCGTGGAATCTGGACAACCTGTCTGCACCGCCCGCCGACTTCTCTCTCTCTCGCTCTCGGGGCCAGACTCTCTGCACTTGTTCTCCTCTCCTCCTCCTTCTCATCCTCCTCTCTCTACTACTAACCCGCTCTCTCGCTCTTCTCGTTCTGTTTCCGAGGATCTCTCTCTCGCTGCGGCGGCGGCGGCCTGCCCCTCTTATTACATCAACCCCGTTCACCAAGATCATATACCAGTCTCTCTCTCTCTCTCCCCCTCCGCGTGCAAGCGCCAGGGACTAGTGTACCGTTACAATACCCGTCCTCTCTCGTTCTGTCTCTCTCTCTCTCTCTCTCTCCTTCTCGCGCTTCTCTCTCTCTCTCTCTCTCTCTCTCTCTCTCTCTATACACACACACACCCGCGCAACCGCTCCGAAAAGTCGTCCGGATCACGCGTGCCGGTATAACGCGTGAGCGAGAAATCCGTCAGGTTTTGCCATTGACTCTCGCTTTTGTTGTCCTGTGTTTACATCCGCTGTATACTCTCCCGGGTTCTCTCGCTCTCTGTCTGTGTATATACACGTGGGATGGTGATGATGATTCGCGCTTTTTACGCGTGTGCCACCGCAAAGCTCGTGTATAGTCTCTCTCTTTTTTTGTCGCCATCGGTTGCGGCTGTTCGAGTTAACGAGGCGCGCCTTTGTCTAGCCGCTTTTTCTGTTATACCTCTGGTGTGTTGTGTGTTTCTTTGCCCGCCTGCAGCAGCAGCACTTTCGCTCGGTAGCTTTGTTTGTAGGCTCGTTGCGGCTTTTTCGGGGTTTATTCTTTTTGCGGCGTGCGCTCTCGGGTAATCATGACTGATTAAGCCCGAGGCCCGCGGTTAATGAGCGGTCCGGCATGCGTCGTAATTCATTTTTTAATGGTTTATTAAGGGACGGGAGGACACGTTCGGTCTCGACGAAAATTTACAGCGCTCGGCGTAATTGTGATCGAGGATCGCGCCCGGCCGAGATAGATTAGATTTTTCATGTCGATGTATGAGGGTGAAAAATGGAATGTTTAAGTTTATCAACTCACTGATGATCAGATAACAGGACAGGTAGCATGTCCAGCGGATTACGACGATGACGATTGCGAGTCGAAGCGACCGGCCATCACTCGAGATTTATCCTTTTTCTTCTTCTCTCTCTCTCTCTCTCTCGATATATACACACCACGATGACGATCTTTGCTTATTAGAGCATCGCTTGCTACGTTTCTACGACTGCCTACGTACACGTATACATACACACATGACAATCTCTTTTTACTCTTAATCACTGTCACGCCGCGTAGCTCCCGATTCGGGCGTCTGCGTAACCATAGCGTTTTTCCCCGATCTAATTACGACAAAAAAGAACGCACCCGACGCCCACACGCGTCGATAAAAAACTACGACAACACACTCGAACGACGCACATTGCCGACTGCGCGGAATCCTTTTCGGCGATTCTCGCGCGCATTATGTGCCGGCAACTGCGTCAATGCTGCGATTCGGGAGAAGAGAGAGAGAGAGAGAAAAAAGAGCGAAGAGCTCGGAGAAAACATCCGATAAGGAAAAAAAACCACGCGAGTATAGTGTGCAGAGAAGAGAGGGGGAGAGGAGAGGCGAGCCGAAAATGCTTATAATGCGTCGTAAAGCGTTCCGCGGCGATTTCCGAGACCTTGGCGCGGAAGATTCGCGAGATTTAGAGCCGAAATCCCGCGGCCAATTACGGTATCCCCGCTCTTGCCCGGGGCGTCATTTCTATTTTAGGGCTCTTCAATGAATCATGCGCGCCCGAGTGTGCGTTAATCGACCGATGATGTTCTCCCGCTCGCTCTTCCCGCGGCTTTTTTCTATCTATATTTCTCCGGCTCTCTTTCCTTCGTTTCCTCTTCTTCTTCTTTTTAGTGTCCAACGTTGACTAACGTTTATTGCGCCTCTCTCTCTCTCTCTCGGATTCCGCAAGTGTGTCTCCCTCCTCTTCTTTATCTAATTTCGGCTTTACGCTCGTCCACATCGCGTCGTTCCTTTCCACCGAATCAAATGTTTTACGACGCGAAAGGCCCCCGGTGAATCGGAATTTTGGTCCTCCGCCGGAGCGATAAAGATACGGAACGGTTCTCTCTCTCTCGTTCCTAATGCGCGATATCAAAACACTCGCGTTGCTGCCTTCTTATTCTCTCTTTGTGCGCCGAGTGTATAAGTGTTTCCGTGCGAGCGAGCGATTCTTTATACGCGAGGGAGAATGAATCGGCATAATGCGAGGATGCTCGTTTTTTGCGTTCGTTTTGTTCGATTTTTTATACGTGCATTCGGCCGTGTGTGTGCGTGTGTTTGTGTATCATAACTTTTATCATTGCGAAACGCGAGCGAGTGAGAACGGTCGGTTAATTTATGTTAACGCGCGCGCGTCAACGCCGCGTGGAGTGCAATAAAAATGTATTCACGGCGAATCGGCCGCTGATGAGACGACGCCGAGTTTTATGGTATATACACGCTAAAGTTTATACCATTATACATATATATATATATACACGCGCGAAAAAGTCCACGATCGGAGCGTGTGATTAGGTTTATTGTTCGCGGAATGCAAATGCCTCGACGAGAGAAGGTTTTCGAGGCGCGCGTTCACTTCCTCATAAACGTACGAATACCACTCGCTGAAGATTTTTTTCCCTCTTTTGCGTCAAACGTCATCGGAAGGTTGGTACTGGTAAAAAAAAGTGAGACACACACGTCTGATTGAAAATCTGTGAGGCTAATTCGCGCGGCGGGAGACTAATTTTCAACTTTGTAGGAGACTTTTTTCGAGTTTATAATCTATGCAAAGATTATTCATGAAATTTTCCATTGGCAAACTTATGTCCCATGTTATATTATATGGCTTAATAGATTATTTATAACATTCGTTTCATTATGAGAATATCTGCATTCGCTCGGAGTACACGCGCGGGGCAAAGTGTCCATTATGCATTCGAAACGTATCTATCGTAGACGATAACAAATCGTGAACCAACGAAAAAAAAGAAAAATATCGACTTGAGTGTGCCTTTGTCCGTCGAAATACATAATGACACCTAGCAGCGATACGAGACGCATTCCTCGATATGACGGAAACCCCCAAGAATCCCAGCACACGCGTGCGTGTATATATATACAAGTTCCCCTCCCCATTCAATAAAATCCAGATCTCTCTCGCTCGAGTTTTGCGCTAAAACGCGACAATTTATGCGATTATAGAGCGCGAAACGAGTAAACAATGGCCGATCTCGCGCGCACGCGCATAATTGCGCATAAATCGGCTACCTTGCGACAGAGACAGGGAAATCGCTCGGAAACATCGCCGGGTAATTGCGGCATTAAGTCAGTCTCGGGGCTCGCGCACACCGCGTTAAAAGGTGTTATTACGCGTAACCGACGCGAAATCACGTAAGGTTTTTAAACGATCGGCCGTTTGAACAAGATCGATCGGATCGCGATCGGTCGCGTGGTGTTCTGCTCGTGCGTGTGTGTGTGTGTGTGTGTGTGTGTGTGTGTGTGTGTGTGTATGCATGTACGTACGGGAGAGACGCCGCGTGTAGTAGCGCGCATGTGTATGTACGGACGAGAATAATCATTACCTATACGAGAGCGAGCGAGCGAGAGAGGCAGACACGGGCGAGCGAGCGTATATGCGCAAGCGAGAGATCGTAATCGATATGGTCGCGCGCGCGCGCACGATAAGTACGTCGTGGTATTTTTCTCTCGCGAGCGTATAAGGCACTTTTTTTCCGGGACTTTTTCGCGCGCCCGATATTTTCGAGATATTTTCAGCGGTTTCCTGGCTCTGAGTGTGTGTGTGTGTGTGCGCGCGGGTACGAATTTATGATCGGTTTCCTATCGGTACACGTAATGGAAAATTTATTGTTAATCGCCTTGTGCGCGATTGGAAATCGATTGAGCTTTTCCGCACTACGTGCTGGTTTTGCAATGAATTTCTAGAATTTTTGTGAAACCTTATTGAACGAACGACCGCGAGTAAGTGAAAAAAAGAAAATATGAATAATATTTACACGATCGATGCGTGTAAGTAGCCGAGGTTCGACGACAGCAGAACGGTGTTTTCGCGCAACGAAATGTACGCTAGCTGCGCGCCGCCGAAAGGCAAATTTACACCTTTGTCTCGAATCCGATGCGGACGCGATAAAAAGCCGCGCGTATAATTTACGGCCTTGATCGTTAATAACGCGCGCGCACACCCTGAATTATGCATCTGTAATTTGTAATACAAATAAACAGCACCTCCAGTATAAAATAAATAAAAACCCCGTGTAAAACTTATAAGAGTCAAATTGAATAATTCGGAAGGCGCGGGCATCGATATGCGCTTCAATGGAACTTATAAGTCACTATCCCCTCCCCCCCTGTCCTCGCAATTATTACCCCGCCATATAATACCCAGCAAGAACAGCGCATATGTATGCTATATAACCTCAGCGAAAAAGGGAAGGCCATCGAACAATTATAAAATTACTGCCCCCCATCCTCATATCCTCTCCCTCGGCGCGCAGCGACATGTCGGCTTAATAATCCAATTACTGTCAATAACCCCCGGCTCCCTCGGACGCGAATTCCACAATTAAATACCGACGGTGAGGACAACGACGACGATGACGACGGGAAAAAGGAGCACGAGCGCGTTCAATCATCCGCGTCTACGGCAACAAGAAGAGAGGCAAGTGCGCGCGCGCAACGCGAAATTATTCATTGCGCGTAATTAATACATACGAGAGCCGCGGCGGGGAGGAAAAGCACTTTAATAACGTGTAGAGGTTGGATCTCTCTCTCTCTCTCTGTGTCTGGTGTGCTGCACGTGAGTATTATGATGCCCGGGTGATTTTGTCGTCGCGCCGGGTAGGAGTATCGCCGGGGTGCGGTGCTTCCTTGTATATAGGTTTAATGTACAGTGTATATTATACACGTCGAACAAAGGAATGTAAAATTGATAACATTAATTTAATCAAACATTATAACGACACTCCGCTGCACATACACACACACACTACTTCCTGCAATTAAAATCATTATATTTCAGTCGTGTACGTGCTCAACGAGTCATCGTTGCCAATAAGCCGGCCGCGCGACACCTCGGCAAAAAATACTCTACATTTTATTACCGCCTCATTCGCTGAAATATTTCGGCAATCAACGTCGCCTCTTATCACTCCCGAGTTACTCGCGCCGAAAATTTCTCGCCCTACAAGTGTATGTACACGCAGGTACCGTTGTCCCTTCTCTCTCCTCGAGCAAAAGCAACCTACAAATATCGTCTCCTATCCCTTTCGCCTCTGAAATACCCAGAGAGGCTGCAACTTTTAATTTTGCAACTGTCCGTGGATTTCACGCGACGCAGCGGCAACGTGCGCGCGAGACGTGTAATTTTCGGCGTGTGTGTGTGCCCCCGTTGCCGCCTTCTTCTTCAGGAGAGAGAGAGAGAGAGAGAGAGAGAGAGTAATCTGCCCCTCTGCTTCTTCTTCTTCTGCTTCGAGAGCGCATTATAATGCAAAAGTCGTTCGAGGTTGTGAGAAAAAGCACGCCGGGCGAGAGTGAGGAGATCGTTTGAGAGCGGGCCCTATATATATATACTGCAACCGATATTCGCGCTATGCCCTTTCGAAGTGAGCGAGTTCTTTTTTTTTCTTTTTTAAAGAAGGAGAGAGAATGGGTGTTTTGAATAAGATTTAGAGATAACGCGTAAGAAGATCGTGTGGTGAGACGGTAGTATTATTGAAAGTTAAATATTTGCATGTTGACAAGTGTATATTTGTTCGCAAGAAAAAGAAATAAATATATACACACGGTTTTATCAATTTATTCTGATTGACGTGTCGTGCATGCAATTTTATTTTTAATATACTTTGTATCAAATGAAAGAGACACCTTACACTTGTTCGTACGTGTCAATCCGCTTTTAGCCCCCCTTTTAAGGAGGAGTCGAGGCGTCATTTTTGTCTCGGTTTTTTCATGCTCATTCCCTCCAAACTCGTTTTAAAAATCGCAAAAAATGATTTGTATGCAGAAATTAGCATGCGATCGCCATCATTCATCACTGACAGGCTAATTAATGCGTAATTAATGCATTAAATGATTTCATCCAAACAAGTTCATCAATAAATTTATAATTGTATTATAATTACAACTTCCATCCCGAGTTTTTTCTATAATTAAAGTATTTTTGGTCCGCGATTACGTACACTTTGATTACAAAACTTAATTCCATCAAAACATTTACCGAATTATCGTATACAAAAGTAAAAAATGATTATACCCACATTATATTAAACAATTTCTCGCGGCTTAATTTAATGTCGCCATGAATCTCAATTTTTATCATCCAGCGATTTTTCTCCATCCTCCGCCGTCATAAAAAATGGACCAGAGAACCTGAGATCACGCCGGCGCTCGTAATCGGCCATTTTGACTCCCCCGGTTCTTCTCTCTTGACTCGCCAAGAGCCAACCGCGCAGACGCGTGGGTGTGTGCTCGTATCACCCGCATCGCCTTACACACTCCTTCTTTATATACGTGCTACACTTCCTCCTACACCATCTATAAGGCTGCAGCGCGGGCACGTCCGTCGATCTCTCTCGCCTTCGCTGAAAGACGAGCCGGCGCAGCGGCAACAGCATCTTCGCTCCGCAAGCGGATGTTTACACACTCTGCACGTGTGCCTTCACCCCGTCGCGGTGTTATATAACACGGCATTTTTTAGCCGCGCGTGGGGTTATATTGGTTGCGATTTTTATGGTAATTAACTGAGAGAGAGAGAGAGGGCTTATCGCGTTGGCGCTTAATTGATCGAGGGAAGGTAATGAGCGTCGACAAATTTTTTTATTGGCTGCGAGAGGTAAAGTTTCGCGTTTATAAGCAATGGGGAGATCGCGCGGATAGATAAGTAGCGTATAACGTGCGTGTGTATGAAGCGTAAATTGGAGAAGGAAGGAATCGGGCCAAATCGCGGGAGAAGGTCGAATACGAGACTTTCGTTTCCGGCGCACACAAACGCGGTAATCGCGCGCGACCTCTCGCAGCTGGCTAATAAGCCAGCACGGTATATATACCCGCGGGGCGAATCCGTCGAATAAATAAACGTCACGCGCTGGGCCCGAAAAGACTATCATTATACATTATGCCCACCGGTGTGGCTATATAGGTATACACGTATATACGCGACGAAAATCACACACGCGCGGGATACGCATTCCGCTATAGATAACGCGACACGAGACAAGCGGCATTATTTATGCGGAAACGCACATATGCGCGAGAGTCGTTATCTCGCATCTCACTTTAGCGTATATAATAATCCGGCGGGAAAATTGAAAATTTTATTGCCTTTGTTCGACTCACATGTACGTGTGTGTGTCTTTATCGTTGCTCCGCGGGCAAGAGCGAGAGGTTCGATTGTCCGAACGCGCGAATATAATAATCACGGAGAGGGCGATAATGGACGGCGGCTTATTTTACGATTTCCCGCAATTACGCGCCCGCCGCCTGTCAATAAAACAATGAGTTTGTATGTGCGCGCCTCGATTCGGCGTGATAATGACTTTGGCTTTTTACGGCGCCGGTATGAGCAAGCGCGGATAGTAGCCGAGTATATACTGTTTACCGTTCGTTTTTTTTTTCTTTCGCCGATTTCGCAATACCCACTGTCGGCCTTTTTTTCCGCCTCTTTACGATAGAGCAGTGTGGCATTTTTTCTCTCTCCCTCTCCTCTCTCGTTTAAAAGGTTTCTCGAGTATTTAAAAAAAAAAAACGAGCGATAAAAGCACGCGCCCGCCGCGGCGCGCTTGTGAAATAATGTTATCGTTTTTTCAGCGCGCGGCTCCGATTTAAAAAAAAAGGCCGTATTAATTTGAGGTAAACATTATATTGCCCGCCTAAAGTGCCCTCGCGCTCCGCGGTTTCTTATCTGGCCGGATTTTGCAAATCCCAAAACTACACGGGAGCTGTTCTCTCTCTCTCTCTCTCTCTCTCTCTCTCTCTCTCTCTCTCTCTCTCACTTGTAAGTGAAAGTTCGCGTAATCGAGGCAGCAGTAGATTATTAATTTGCGGAAAAATGATTACGTGAAAAATTGCCGTGATAAACGGCGGGTGCGCGCGTGCATATACATATCCGCGCTCGCGCTTTTATAACGAACGTAACACAATAACGATATTTCATCAGCGCGCGGCTGCAAGTTCGCTCTCAATGAGCCCCGTAATGCACGGCCCGGTGCAATTTCTTTTATAATACGGGAGCCCGCGCGGCGCTTTCTCATTAGCCGCGCGCCATGCGCGTTTCGAGAAATGAAATCCATTCTTCGGGGCCACTACACTCGAATCCCCGATTTGTATAATATATAAATCAGGCCCGCGTTAAGAGTTTCGAAACTCTCTGCGGCTTTATCTCTCTCGTCTCGAGTAGCCTCTCTCGGATTAAAACCGAATTTAACGCGCTACTCTTGGGGAAGAGCCTTGAGTGCTGCTGCTCGGCTTCATTTTTCCAGCTGTCTGGCGGTCACGCGCATATATACACAGAGGGAGAGAGAGACTTCGAGTGAAAGGAATCGCCGCGGCGAGCCAATTTTCGTGCACGAACATGCCAATGCCAAAGTGTCGTTGGCTTGAGCGCGAAGGTGAGCGATAGCCGGGTCTGTGTATAATATGCATGTATACACGTACAGACGATGGATGTATTTTATATATACTTTGTACGCTCTCTTGTATATATATATATGCGTACGCGTGGAAATGAGAAATTCGGTTTTCATCGGGCGTGTGTTTTAAGTGCAGTTCCGAGTCGAGCGTGAAATTATTAATTGCGCGGCTGAGATAAAGCTCGACCTTTTTCGTCACGACTCTCTTTTTCTCTTCTTTCCGCTTAATACGCGCGAGTGCGCGTGATTTTTTTTCTTTCCTCTTTACTTTTTTCGAGTACGTATAATATACATGAGTGTACACGGTTGTACGCACTTCCTCGTACGAGGTAAGTTCTCTGCGCGTAACGGTAAACGGTTTGCGCGCTTTTCGAGAGACAGAGATTGAGAAGTATATAAACTGCATCGGGCGGAGATTTTGACAGCGTCGATGAATCGAAGCTACTTCATTGTGGCGAGGAGGTCACGCGAGAGAATTGCGCAATAAAGTTGGCGAATTCGTGCGCTTAATGCGACGGATTGTGTCCTAATTTGTCGTGTAAACATTTGCTAATGGCACGGGGAGAAAGTGGTATAAGGATATATTATACAGGCACGGAAATACGATGATGCCACTTACGGTGTATCTTGCGGTGTTTGTGATATCTGTCGAACCGGTGACACTTACTTTTCTCAGTCGACGGTGATACAGCCAAACAACTTTCTTTGAATTTTGGTCTTTTACGTGCTGTTATTGCGGCTGCAGGGAATACAGAAAGTCTGTCAAAATATACATCGCACATGCACAAAGTCGCTCGATGAGTTACGTCAGAATCGAAATTGGATAATCTTAAAGCAAAAAATGTGCGCCATACACACACATATATAGCGGCATATCGATTTCACTCGATATCAATTTGTTCACATTACTTTACAAATGTCAGAGCCGATAAACACGCGAGCCGAAATGAGGTTCTGCGGCCTGGCGCAGTGTGATGGGCGAACGGAGGAATTCCATCGTGCGTGAGAGAGCGAGAGAGAGAAAAAGGACGAGAGGCGAAGGGGTGTCACTCAATCACGTAAGGAGATTAGCCCGAATTTTCTGAGAAGCGGCAGACGAAAGGAAGTCAGTGACAGCGCCCGATAATCCTCGTACGCATTGGAAATCCATTTCGAGTGATATGCATACACACACACGCATACTGTCTCTAGCGAAGTATGTTGGTGTGTGTGTGTGCGCGTCGAACGCGAATGTGCTGTCGACAAAAAAGCGCCGCGTTTCGGATTTAAAGTATACGTACGAATCCCTGACATTTTCGGCGTCCGCAGCCGATCGAACGGACACATATCGACGAGCGACCCACTGAAAAGATTGAAATGTTTTCGAACTTGGAAAAAAATGTATCCATTCGTGTGTATCAACGTCGGGCATGTAAAAAGTATAATTTCTATAATATACCCTCCTCACACGCGCTCACGAAAATTAAAAGATCAATCTACTTAGGAATTCCATTCGGCAGGAGCGCGCGCGCGTTTTGTTATTACAGACCGCTCGCTCTCTCTCTCTCTCTCTCTGAGTCGAGTAAGCGCAGAAGCGCAGAATTCCAACTGCGGACGCCGCGCGCAAAACGAAAGAGAGAGAAAAAAAAGCCGAGGAGAAGCCTCACAAAGAAACCCACACGAGAGTCCGACGGCGGAGCCTGCAATCCCGCGCGCGCAGCAGTGTTTTTGAGGCCCTCAAGGTCTCCAACACGCACACAGATATATACTTGAGCGTCTCTTCCATACGTATATATATGTATACGTGTATGTATGAAAGTACGTACTGTACGTACGTATGTGCACGCGCGCGCGATTACCCGGCGGATGGATTTTTATTTATCGCAAAAAGGCAAGGTGGCACGCTGAGTAGTTAATGGTTATTGGCTCGGCCAATATACCCCCCCGCCGCCGCCGCCGAGCGCAGATATACATCGCGCGAGCGCCCACGGTTCGTATTCACAAAGCCACGGACACATCGCAATAATAAATTCTATCGGGGCGCAACTTGACCGCCGGCACGAGAGAGCGAGAGTATTAATTGTTAATCGCGCCGCCGCCCATTCTTTCCCGTGCGTTCCCATTGATGCGTGCGCGCGCGCGCGAGAGGAGAAGAGAGAAAGAAGAGAGGGAGGGAGAGAGAGAGAGAGAGAGAGCGAGCGAAATTGCGTCCGCGAGGTGTAGATGAAAAGATGAGATAACGGGGGGGAAATGCCGGCCGGCGCTGAGTTATTGTTTATGCATGTATGAGCGGGAGAGAGATGAAGAGTACGTGTGTATGTACGTATGTATATACATTGTTCCGTGTGGATATGCTGTGGTGGAAGAGTTTTGAATGTAATTGATTTCGGTTTTTAGGCGATGAAGAGGTGTTCTGAGAATCTCATTGTACGGGGATAATAATGATCAAAGAGGATGACGTCGACGAGAAGCGCTTATAAGCTGCGCGAATAATTAAAATATATACTTTAATGAAGTTCTGAAAACCGAATACGTGCGAGTATAGCGTTGGCGCGTTATTTAAAAATGTTTATACGGCGATTGGCGTTTCGGGCGCAAGTTATACACGGCATTCCTTCGGCGGATTTCGTACATAAAGATTAAAATCTATACACGAGGCGAATAAAAGGATTTTTCTTTGGCGCTCGCGCGTGCGGGGAGAGACGCAAAAAAATAGAATCAAACTTCTGCCTCTCTCGCGCGCGCGAATGCTGATAATCTCGCAGATTATTTGCAATGACGTCGAGATCTTATCGGCGCTTGCTTATGGTGTTATGAGCGGAGAGAATGCGCGGCATTGCTAAACTTACTACGCAGTTTTCTTTGTTAATTCTTGCACGGAATACGGAAAATAACGCGCGCGTAATGGCGTGCATTATAAATTTTCCTTAATTTTTTGTCTTCGGAATATAACGCGCCTGCCGCCGGGATTAGTCATTCGATGAAATCTAAAGGTTGTGATAATCGCCGCAATAATGTTGTTAAGCGAGCGTTGGCGCTCGATAGAGTTTCGTTTGGAGTAGGGAAATACTTGTTTTTTTAGATAAATTATTGCCTAGATTTGTTATAAAATCGGCGAGTTAATATAAAATAACAATATTAACGCGAAAATTACAACAACATTGCGATGAATGTAACTTCAGCTGAAAATGCCTCATTAAAAGTCTAAGCACATGCTAATTACAGAAACGCCACTTTATCAACTACTAATTATACGAGGGAGACACGACAAAAAATTCTTCTACAAAGAGCGAGAAAACATATTCCCTTGATTTGTGATTCATGAATGCCATGTGTAAACGCCAATGGTAAAAAAATGAAAACAAATAGAAAACTATGTATTATAAGTATTCAAATTGCTCTGATTTGAGTGTATCGTTTAATCATCGATATTTTTATGTAAAACTAGGTAAAACAAGATTTCATCATACAAAATTGTAATCTTTAATTTTTTCCTTCAAAAGAACGAGACGCTTAATATATTAATTCTTGTTACGGCTTATACCTATTTTAACCTGCTATTTATAAAACTTCTTATATCACAGCAATTTTTCAAAACATTTGCACCCATTTAATCACACGATAACAACCATTAGCGGATTTGTAATAAAACACTGCAATTAGTTATCAGGTATTCGAGTAATACACTCCTTGCGTAACCCGATCATATAACCTAGCGTATTTTGTAATCCAAGGATTGGTATTGATACGCATTAAAATAATAAATCAAAGTTAAAATAAAGTGATAAGCATATAGAAAAGTCAAATGTAACTTACGCAGCCCGAAGCGATGCAGCAGCAGTCGCAAGCGCTAGATGAGTGGGTGTGCCACCCTGCCCCGGATCCGCTGCTACCAATTCCGACAGCACCAGAACCGTCGTCGTAGTTGGCACCCCTGGTCCAGCGACGGAAACAGCGGTTCCATTGACCAGAGCTCTAGGTAGATCCTGATCATGTTGCAACTGGAGCTGCGGATAGTGCAGATGCAACGTGGTGGCGCCCCCAGCCGTAGTGGCGCTCTTGGCCACATAATTCACAGGTATCAAGCCCGCAGTGGCGCCACCTTTCATCACCGACGGTGGCGACGCTGTGGGCGGCGACGGGGCTGGCGGTGGATACTCCACCACCTGCACTCTGTCAGCCTCGCTCTCGTAAATGATCTCCTTGTCGTGCGTGTACATGACCGTCTTCTGACCGTCATTGTAGATCAGGTCGATCATCTTGTGCTCGCCAACCGACGCCTCGGGCGTCACTCTGTCGTCCTCTGGATCGGTCTGAGACTGCGCCTGGCTTCCCTGCTCGTCGTCCACGTGCTGCTGCTGATGATTGTTGTGCAGATGATGGTGACTGTACTTGGGATGATGGTGGTGATGATGATGGTGATGATGGTGATGATGATACTTGGGATGAAGGGCGAGCGGCTGTTGCTCGTGAAGGTCGAGCACGCTCACCGGCTGCATAGTAGCGAGCAGCACCTGCTCATTCGGATCCGACTGCGTGGGATTGCTCAGCGAGGAGGAGGTCGGCGACACGGGACCCTCCTGGACCTAAGCGGGGGCGATGGCGACCTTCGGTTAGCTATATTCTATATGTTCTACGTGAGAAGGGGTTATTGTGTGCTTTGTGTTGTTTTTTTTTTCTTTATTTTCGAAGGAGGGAGGAAGAGTACGCGTGGGGTTTTAAAAGGCGCGCGCGCGTGCGCTCGGGTTACGGTCGTAGTGTATTTTTTGGGTGTGGAATTGATAATTGTTTTGGATATTGGTGGGAAACGTTTGTTTTGCTCGTTGAGGAATATACATATACGTTTTCTTAATCCGATTCTACCGGATGTTATTAGTGATAATCGTTCGTTTTACAAAGTATGATCAACAACCTCAGCTCACCTTTACAAGTGTTATTAGTGACCGACTTAAAAGTCAGAATGATTATATCTTCACGGCCGATAATATTATCGCACTAATCTCTCGCAAATAAATAAACAAACAAAGCCTCATTGCGCTATCAAAATTTTCTCACGTTACCGGCGCATTAATTTAACCCTCCATATAGTCAGTCCAATAACAATGACACTGCCGAACGAAACAAACGTTTTCCCCTAGTCACTACTTTCGACTCCGTTTCATCCACACATCACATATACGAGCGCAGCAACGTGTATACTCGCCAGAGAAAAAGGGAGCGAGAGCAGAAAAAGAAGAGAGGCGAAGACGCGCCCTAGCCGCCGATTATACAATGGCCTCTCTCTCTCTCTCTCTCTCTCTCTCTCTCTCTCTCACGGGGGATGTGTCCACAAAAAACGCTCGGTCGGTCGTTAGAGAGCACGAAAATGGCCCGCGAGCGCCCGCGTCGGCCTCTCTGTGCGTCGCTTTTTTTCTTCCTCTCTCCCTCTCGCTCCCTTTTTGTGATCTTTGCTCTTTTTCGTTTGGGTAGGTCCGAGAGTATGTGCGCGTGGATTTTTCGGGCGTGTTTTTTCTCCGTCGCGAGTATATGTGCGTGCGAGCGCGTCTTTGTGGGGCGGTGGGATTGTTGGTAGGAGGCAAAGGGGTGCCTATGGGCAATTAACGCGCGCTTGCAAGTGGATTATAAGCGCGAGTTATAGTTACTCGATATTCACGGGAATGCGGAGGTAGAGTGATTATAATTTCCGGAATTTTTTTTTTCACGGTATAATATATATTTTCGCGTTATGAATGTATCCGGTAAGAAGAACGCCGGCGTGACATTGAAAACGCGCGGGAAAAAAAAGTTCGTATAATTTTTTGTAAAATTTTTTGTTCTCTTTCTTATTAATGATAACTCTCTCGATATATTCGAAGAGTGAATAAACTTTGAAAAATAACGACTCCAAAAGGTTACCTTGGAAAAGCTCTTACGGAATAAAAACATCCATGATCGAGCGCGTACGTACGCGCGCGTGCGTCATTTCTGCTTTAAAAAAAATGACATATCTACACACTTACATATTCTCGATTTTGTATTTTATTTTTAGGCCTCGTTCACTCTCGGCTTTATCAACAGCGCGTTTATCATCTCATAGCCGCGCGCGAGAAATTAATAATCATTGTCAATCATCGGCGATTATTCCCACTCGAGGAAAATCGAGCCGCAGCTCAAGAGAGTACATACGAAAACTTTTCATTGATAGACACTGGTAATAAGTCTCTTATGCGAGCTCTCGCAGACACGCGTATAAAGTAATTACAGCCTGGCTCCTTTTCATTCCGGCGTGTATCCATTATCGCTCGCTCGCGCACTCGTGAAATATCTTCCCGATTATTTCAGCGCTGAAAACATAATCTGTCTGAGTCTATAGCTGTCCCACACACGCGCACGCGCGGACGAAACGGCGTGTAGTGCGCGGACGTTTCGACTAATTATTAAATTTTCGTGGCACACACGTCCGTCTTTATACGTTGAAAAAACACGTCAAGGTTTGCGTACACACACATATATATAAGCGGAGCTATCAAACAATATTTTTCATCATCACGGCAAATTAAGTCTTTAATCAAAAGTATATATACGTACATAACGCGCATGCGTCTTGTCCGTAAATAAACAATTATACAAGCGTGGAGGTGCGATAAAGGGAGCCTCGCTTCGCTTCGTCATCGGCTTTGTGATGTGTGTACGACTTTGCGTGTACAGCGAGAGGAAGGAATCGACTATATACATACTTACACACACACACACACACACATAAGTAGATAGAACCGAGTGTGTGATGCGGGATTTTCGAATGGCATTAGAGGAGAGGATAGTCGTGTATTAAAACGTTCGCGCGCCTGGATTGACGCTCGCCAGAGAGATCATAATAATTAATCGTACGTACGCCTGTAGAACTATACACACGCGCGTATATATACTCTTTGCACTGGGACCCGAGATTAGACGAGAGAGATAAGCGCATCCTCCGCACACACGTGCGCCATTAGCCTCTCCACCTGATTTTTTCTCCTTATTCGTATACGTATATATACGCCACGACGCGTGTGTTTGCCTCGTCTGTGTATAGTTATACAGGCGAACGAGGACTTACGCGACGACGACGATAACCGTGCGTGCGTGTTATAGATGACGCGAGCGGTTAATTTTACGATTTTGTACGCGGATGGTACGAGAATTTTAATTAAGGATAGATGAGAGGGGAAAAAAAATTATGGCCTTCGGTTCTAGCGGATGGATATATAGATACGCGCGATCTCGAGGTTAAGGATTATGTGAAGTTTATGGGTTGGATTTCGAATTTATAACTGCGGTTGGAACAATTGATGTGATGGATCGAAATGAAAAAGGATTGAGTTTCTCCCGGGCGATAATGATGATTTTATAGCGGCGTCATTGGTGGATTCGGATGTTTGGGTAAAACGATACTTATATATACATTCGTATGGTAAAATTTAACGATTCGTAAAAACCGATATCATCTCTCTTTGAAAAAAAAAAAGTATCAAGAGAACTTTTAAAACATTTTCAATGGGAAAGATATTATTTCTGTAAAATTAATCTTTGAAACTCCAATTTCACGCTATAAATTGCAATAGACACTCCTACACGTTACGTATATACCGCAAGCATCGATTGGAAAAAAGAAGAAGAAAAAAAGATACAGAAACATCACCAACCCCACGTTAAACCGATAACTCTCTCGCTCTGGCTCTCGCTCCCATCTAATCTCATCCCGCATGCAGATAACAGCTTCCACATAAATTCTCTCTCTCTTCTCTCTTTCTCTCTCTCTCTCCCGATTGCCCTTCGCATTCTCGATCGTTCCGATTATCAATCATCTCCATCCATCGCAATTAAGCGCCGTCGCCGTCGCAAAACTCTCTCTCTCCCTCTCTCCTTCTTCACTGGAAAAAAGCCACGCTGTTATGTCAGACTCACGCATGCGCGGGGCCGTGCAAAAAAAAGGGTCTAATGGCCGGGAAATCGGCCAGCCGGGGGAAAATTGGCGCGAGCGAGCGAGTTAAACATTTCGAAGCGGTTTGTGATCGCTGTTTAAGGGCAACGAGTCTCTCGCATAATGGCGGTTAATTGGTCGCGAGAGCTCTTGCGAGAGAGCGCGTGCGCACGCGCGAGAGATACGCGTGTATATAGAATAGATCGGTTCCTCGAACGACTTTCTTCGCGCGTTTCCGCATAAAAATGCGCCTTTCGGAGGGAGAAAAGCCGTTTAGTGTACACACGTGTGTGGTTTCCGCGAGGGATTGGTCGGTACAAATTGGTGCGGTCAATACAGGATTTTTATATATGAATTCGCTCGATTATTCGAGGCTAAATTATTGGAATTTCTACGGTTGTGCAAACTTAACAAGTGCGGAGACGAAAAATTCATATAGGTATACAGAGAAATTTTCACGCAACGCTTCTTCATCTTCTCGGAACCATTACATCGCGTCGAAATTGCCAAATCGCGAGACAATAATAACCCGGTGCGCGTGCAGGTGCACACGACCTCTCGGCGGCTTTTTGTCGCGCGGCACGTATATTTTTTGCGCACTGCAGCGAGGTGAGGTAATAAGCATCACGCGCAGCGAAGAGTCCGCGATTGACCTATAAGCAAAGGGAAAAGAAAGACACGCGTGCGCGCGATGAAACGATGGTCGCGAGTGCGCTCATATATACGTAACGCGCGGCGTGCATTTCGTAACGAGACAGACTCGCGCGCGTGCAGCGCACACGCGTTTAAGTGGAAATTATTACATATTTGCGGTTATTAAGTGCCATTACCGGCGTCGTCGGGCTAAGCAGCAGCAGCAGCCTCCCGCCTTCAAGTAAATGCCTAGCGCTGCGTATGTAACGCGTAGACTAGAGAGAGTTACGTCTATCCTGTATATATATGCGCGTTACGCGCAGGTGTGCGTACATAGGTTTGATTTCCTGGAGCGCGAATTTCTCTCTCTCTCGTTTGAATGAATTAAGGTGATATTCATTTTCAGGCGTGTCGGCGGGAAGTCGCTGCGGATATGTAATGCAGCAGCAGCAGCAGCGCGAATCTGCGGTGTGCGCGCGTGTGTGTGTGTGATATGTAGTTAATTGGAAATGAAAACGCGCATTGCTCGCTTGTTAATTTAATAATAACGTATTGGTTGACGTGTGTTTAGCCGCGCGCTTTCGTTTGTGCGCGGAATATATACGGCCAGCTGTAAATACGGCCTTTGAATTTATACTATATGATGTAGAATGGACGGTTATTTTGTGAAAAATTTTAATTCGATTTCACGGGGAACGATATTTTTACGAACTTTCGCGCTCGCGCTGTTTATGAAATCGCGCTGACCGGTATATATAATGGCGTATTATTAGATAGCGAATCGTATATATACGAAAAGTTAATATATCCTTCTTTATATGAATACGTTATTTTTTTTTCTTTCAAATCCATTTATAACCGGCACATTAACGTATAGAAAACCCAAACAAGAAAAAAAAGTCTATCCACACGCACCAAAGCCTCATACAAATCGCGTTTTCATTAACAATGATTTAGCTAAACGCGTTGTGTCGAGAGAGGCAGGCGCTGCTCCATCGAACCTCCGCTCACGTGTTCCCTTCCCTCGAATAAAAAAATCTCGCTCCTATACATCCACATGGTGACTCACGATAGAGCTTCGGCATATCTCGCGAACAAAAACAACGTTCGATGCGCGCTTCTCTCGGGAACAATCACGAGCCGATCTCTGAAAAACGCACTATGCAGGCGCGCAGGCAAAAGACACATCACACACATACATAGGCGCGTTCGCTCGCGCCGCCCACGCGAATCGACCGTGGCAAAGGTCGCGTCCCTTTTCCTTTCGGGCCTCGACCTTCCATCTTTCTCTCTCTATCCCTTCTTGAAGGCACTTTATAAATACAGGCACGAGGCGGCGGCGCATGCGCGGGCGCGAGAAATCCGAAGAGTCATCTCCCGTCGATGCTTCGCTCGCTCGCTCGCTCGCTGTGCGGCTTGGCCTCGCCGCTCGTCTCGAGTTTCGCGGTGGAGAGAGGAGAGGGAGAGAGAGGAGAAGAGAGGAGCTAAGCCCTCCCGGGGCAATTTAGCGTTCGGCCTCCTCGGGGGCCTGAGGAAGGGCCTTTTTATAAGCGCGAGCGAGTATTGTGTGTGTGTGGGGAGGTGGAGATACGAAAAATTCGAGTCCGGCGAGAGGGAATTTTAACGGCGAGTGTGTGTACACGCCGGCGCTCGCTGAGAGTTGAGTAAAGTCGTTGGGTGGAGTGTGTGTGTGTGTGTCTGTGTTTGTTTGGTCATTCAAATTGGTGCGATTTGTCGGTTGGATATAAAAATTTTTTTGTTTGGAGTTTGGGTCGATTGAATTTTAACAGTTTTTTAAATAATTTTCCTCATGTTCGAGAAAACATTGTTTTTACGTTTAGGGGCTCTTGTATTTTAAAAGTTTTAGTGTTTTTAAATTGCCTCTGAACGTTATTTATCGCAACATTTGCATTTCCCATTAACTTTGAACATTTATAAAATTTACGAATCGCACAGTATTTATCCAATTACAACAGACAGTCGACAACAACTTTCATTACCACAGAACAAAAAAAAATCTATTTGATAAAACGAACTTTCGACACAAGCATTCCTGACCATCTCAATATCAGGTTCAAGCAAAATTCAATACTCAACTATTCCCAATCTTCGAACTATACATTATACCTATACCCACACACACACACACATGGGCCCGCACACACACACCTCGCATTCGCGAAATAGAGACAGATCTCTGCCTATCTGCATCTATTTATAAACCAACGGCCGAGCGAACACTCTCTCTCTCTCTCTCTCTCTCTCTCTCTCAGCCTGCGCGCGAGAGAGAGAGCGAGCTTTATTGCTCGCGCCCATGTTGCCACGCGCAGCCGCGAGACATTTCGCAAGAATGGCGCTCTCTCGCGCGCCATTCCGTCTGGCGCCCAGTGCCGTACGCACGCGCGTTCGTACCAAGGACGCGAACACTACTGTCTTCGATATATTATTATTATATTATTATTAGATATATTAATTATGATCGAGCGAGGTGTGTTGAATCGTGAATAAAAATCAATAGATCGTGGTTTTGCGGTCGAGCGCCAGTGTGGGAGAAAAGCTGGCAGGTGCGGGACGAGCGGATGGTTAATGATTCCTGTGTATGAGTACGTGTGTATGTGGTAAGAGGGGTTTCAGGTTGAGAGCCGGGTACGTATGAATGAAGCGACGTTATCGAGCGATCGGGGAGTCTTGAGTACAGCTCAAACGAGCGTAAATTTTTGTTTTTCGAGGTTAAGAGGTGGTGTATGTGCGATGGGGGATCGATAATACGGTAGCCGGTATGGGTTTCCTTTTGCCGGATATGAAAGTTTACGACTCTGCGTGCGCCGAGTGCAAAAATCACCGGCACGTCAATGTCATTGATCTTTTTAAAAAAATAATGGCTCGTTCTAGATAAGATTAGATAATAAAACGTAAATATGCAAATTCGTGCATTTAATTTTTCTCTCGCAAAAGCGCTTGTTTCTTTCCGCCCTCCCGCTCATTACATCGCGAAAAAACCTCTCCCTTTTTCGCTATCCGAAAAAACGCATTCCTCGTCATTTCCCCGCGTGTAAAACAGGGATGCACATGTGCACGCGCGTAAATAACAGCGCGTCTCGCCCGCGAATGAATGAAGTCGTCGTCGATGTACTCTTGCGTACTATACACGCACACGTAGCCACTGCAGCGGCTCCTCTCGACAATAAACCGCGTCGCGGCGCGCGTAAACAATGCGAGGAAATCCCTCTCCTCCTGATTTTTCCTCGTGTCTCTCTCTCCCACGGGGACATAAAAGCAGCGCGCGGCTCGTAAATAACGCGCGACTCGATATCCTCCTCCTCCTCGCAGGGGATTTAATTGCCTTATTTACGAGCGGTCCTCGCGGATTTATCGGCGCGCATCTACGACTACGCGTCGCGCCTAAATCATTTTTAACGACGGCCGCCGAAAAAAAAGGATCGGCCCGCGCGATGCATTACACTTTATAGCGCCCGGGCTTTTCTTTCGAGGCAGCAGTCTGTCTCCTGCGGTCACCCGTGTGCAGGTATTCCTCGTTATGGCGCGCGACGGGCGGCGGTGGCTCCGAAAAACTCCTGGACGTATAGTAGGCGGAAAATCCCCCGAGGAGGGAGAGCGAGGGAGAGTAACACTTGCCGGCTTTCCGATAGATTAACCTTTCTCCCCCCTCTAGCTGCGGAGAGAGAAACGTATACGACCTATTGACACGGAGACTATTGTTCGCGAAGCCAGTGCGCAGGGGAGGGGAATATTGCGCGAGAGTTTATATACATATATATATGTCGAAAGCAGGTGTTGTTTTGGACCGATATAATTTGTCCTTTGGTTTTTCCGTGTCGCCGTTCTGTAGTGGTGACTTTTTCGACCTTTCCTGTACGAGAGAGTCAAGTGTATAGATGCGCGTGTGTTGAGGAGAGGAGAGGAGAGGAAAGGGGCAGGAGAGTGTGTTTCTTTAATCGGCTAAAAATGGTAATGAAACGTCGCTTTGATAGGGTAAAGCGTCTTATTAATGACGCCGGCTTAAGGATTTAACGATTAACTCTACTAGCCCGGGGAGAGACTCGGCTGAAAAATAGGATTCGGTAGATAAATTTCGTCTCTCTTCCACAGCGCTGTCCCCGCGGACACGACTCGCAGCCTCTCTCTCTCTCTCTCTCTCTCTCTCTCTCTCTCTCTCTCTCTCTCTCTCTCTCTCTCTCTCTGCATATAACGAGGAAGAAATGTTATTAAATAAAAACCGAGGCTCTATACGCCGCGTCGACGGTGAATTATGCCCGTCCAAGAGCTTTATACCTTTAAAGTATGTATATACATACTTTTACTCTTTTCTCCTTCTATTTTTCTGTTGACTATCACGGGGGATTCCTATATTTAGCTGGGATTTTCGACATTCCTTTTTTTTTCCACTTCATCGATACTTAATTCACGAACAAGGCAACACACGTCGTTCTTTATTCTTCGCGGGGCAAATTATCGCGTCCGAATTGCGAAACGTTGTGTATGTGTCCACGCCACATTAACGTCGCGCGGATCGATCGGGCAATTACACTCTCGCACGCGCGGGTGCGCTGCGTCAGTAATTTCGTTGTTAAATATCGCCGCTCACGCGCGTGCGATTCGACAATAACTGTCGGGTGAATTGAACGACGTGCGCGTCCATTCATCGCACTTTCACGTGCACGCGAGAATCTCGAGGCGTCCGAAAAACCGGGCTAATTACGGTGGAGGAGGAGGACGGAGCACAATGTGCGACTCCACGGATGACTCATCACACACGTGAGAGTGAAAAATGAACGTGCTTACACGGAGAGAAATTTTAGAGTAAAAATTACCAAGGTGCCTTGGTAGTGCATGGATAGACTGTCAAAAGTCGTGATATTCCCAGGTTTCTAATACAATTTATAAGTTTCCCAGGAAAAACTACCATAACCACTTAAAAAAAATACCAAATTATCGGAATAAAAATTACCAGACACACTGGTAAAAATTGAGATCTAGTCATTTTTACAGGGTAACCTAAGAATTTTTACTAAGAAAACTGATAAATTTTGCCAAATAACCTGGTATTTGTGTATTCGCGCATGCGCACTGCGCATTATTGTGTTTCAGAAGATTGATACTAGAGGCGTGCGCGACGTTAAAATGAAAACAATACACATATTTTCAGTAAGTAATAACGGCGATTCAAATGACTATTGGTAACAGCTTCCGTGGCGCAGTCGGTAGAACGTCGGACTCTCAACCCAAAGATCGTCGGATCGAATCCCGCTTCCGTAAAAATTTTTTTTCAGGTTAATGTTTTTTCATCCTTGTTTCTGTTTCTATTTCTATATTAAAATACTATATATCCATTAATATAGATAAAAAAAGTTAATTTTTTTAATTTAAATTAACTAAAAAAAAATTTTACCAAGGCACTTTGGTAAAAAGTTTGAAATTGTCAATCTGTCCATCCATTACCATAGAAACTGGTAATTTTGCCTCGAATATTTGTAATTTTCACTACAAAATTTCTCTCTGTGTACAAATATATAAGTGTGAATGTGTGCGTGCGAGAGTATGCGTGCTTACGTGTGTGTATATATATATATTTTTTTTTTCTTTTTTCACGTTTTATATACCAACCGGTGAGAGAGACTCCTGCATGTGAAGGGTTGCGGCGGCTGCGTTGTCAGGCTCGGCGCACGTTGACATTCTGGCTCTTCTTGCGGTTGATGATACTTCTTCTTCTTCTGTCTCTTTCTTCCTTCGCTCTCTCGGCTCCCAGAGCAAAGGGTTATTGTAATATGGCAAAAAAGACGCTGCGTACGCGTATAGGGGAGAGGACAGAACTAGGAGCACTCGTAATTCCGGCTGCGGCGCTTATTGCCGCGCGCTATTACCGGCGATCCGGTCCTCTCGCTATCACAGGCTGCTGCTCGTGGCTGAGGCTCGCGTATGGCACATTTGAGGAAGCGTCGAATGAGGTCGGGACCTGAAAGCATACCGGTAAGGATACACCGTGCGTCAGTATATATCGTATGTGTACATCCTGTTCCGATCGTATCTGGGGGCATCTTTTTTCTTTTCTCGCCTCGGCCGGTATATGTATATAGTGGCGCTAATGCATGCATGCCGAGGATTTTATAGGCGCGAGCGAGCCAAGTGGAGTGTGAGCAACAGGTGTCAATTTTGAATTATTCAAAAAGTCGGCTATATAGTGGGTATATGTACACATGGTTTGGCTGTGATTGCAAACTGAAATGTTGTGATTGAATGAATGGGTTTGGTAAAAAAAAAATTAATTTCTTGGGTTAGTCTACAATAAATATTGTACATATATTCATGATTTTCAGCTATAAAATAAAGTTTTGTGCTGTATTACATATATTGTAACACTAAAATACTTTCTATACCACCTAAAATCCCACTAATACCACAACTCAACATCGCAGCAGACGCTAAATAACTCAATCTTCCCCGAACCCCGTGCGTAATAAACTCCTGAACCGCCATGAAAAAAAAAGAAAAATCTTCGAAGCTCTCTCGCGGAACAATTGCTATAAAACTCCCTTCTATGCACCTTCCACAGCGGCGGCGCCGACAAAGGTAAACAATAACCCCACACCTCCACCTCCTCCATAAAAATAAAACTCCCCCACTCTCCCTCGGGTAATTGACAAGACTCTCGCTCGCCGCAAGTCATAAACGCGCTGCCGATCGCTCGCTCGCGCGCCCCGAAAACTCCTTTACGCGCGCGCGCGCGCGCTTGCTGCGTAAAGTAACAACGTCGTCGTCGCCGGGTTTCGGGGCCAGGGTCACGCTTGTGTATACACACACACACGCGTATAGTGGAAGGAAGAGGAGAACCTCGTCGATCAGCTGGTCCACGGACCAGTGTTACTGGTCTGGTCTGGCAGCCGAGGGAGAGAATCGTCATCGCGGCGTCCAACGACCGCGCGTGAAACTGGAATTCACCGGGCGCTCTGTGTGTGTAGGTAGGTATATATATACGTATGAGCCGGCGAGCTGCTAGTTTGCGCGCATCGCGTGGATAGACAGGTGTAATAATAGACGCGAGCTGGTATATAGTGATGATGATCGAGAGTGAACGCGCGGTACGCGCGCGGCTTTTTTATACTTGCACTTTGCTACTCGCGAGAGAAACAGTCATCCATCGCGGCGACGACGACGACGATGCTTCGAGAAATGGCTTCGCAAACACGCCTGGTTATTAATTTTTTTACCCGCCTCTCGATCTTTTTGCGCGTCGTGCGCTCGTCGTCTACGCGTCGTGTTTAACGAGGGATTTAGTGCTTTTAAAGGATGCTCTCTCTCTGTCTCTTCGTAGAGAGATTGTTCTAAGAGCGTAATTGGCCGTCGAAGTGAGGTATAGGTGTACCTACATACGTATACAGCAAGAGATGTTTGCTTATAGGTGCGTGCGTGAGTCGTTGATAAGGTCGACGAGAGCGAGGTATTTTTATGAGACGCTGGGGATTTTTCGTGACGGTGGCATATTTCGCTGGAGAGCGAGAGAGCGCGGAATTATGGATTTATAACGGAAATTCAAATTAGCGTCGTGGAATATTAATGTGGATACGCCGCCGTAAGAATTACGACATTATCACGGAATCGTTACGACAGTTTTTTAGTTTAGACTGCGGGCTTTGGTTTCGGAGATACTTTATATACCTGTGTATACTCGGCATTGACGTCGTAGTGGACTGTGCCGAATAACAGATTACAGTTTGTTTATTTATGGGCCGTAGATCGGGATTAAACGAGACCGTATATAGTCGGGCTTAAAATTCCTTAAAAACGTATAAATCATAAATAAACAGCACCAAGTTTTTGTTAAACTGCGTCATAATCCCTACACGCGAACCTGGAAAACCGTGCAATTTTCACAGCCACTCGCCTACGCCCCCGCTCTAAAAGCGCGCGAAAATTCCCGTTTATTATCCGCCTAAACACACCTATAGTCGCGCGCACCGCATATAGGTATACCGGTAAAAACACCCGTGAGCGTTTTTCATCAACACTCAACAGGTGCGAGAGCGCGCATGCTCATATAATATACATACACACACAACGCACGCCTAAAACCGGCACCTAAGCCTCGCGAGCGCAAAACCGGATGACAATGTGATCCACCTCCCGAACGCGGAAGAAGAAGAAGAAGCAGCAGCGGCGGAGGAGGAGGAGGAGGAGGAAGAAGAAGAACGGGATGAACGAGCCGCTGTGCGGAAGATCTCGTTTCGTTTCCCTCTCCGCTGCCGTTGTGTGTGTGTGTTGTTGTTCTCCTTTGAACTATGCGCGCGAGCGAGAGAGAGAGAGGGCAGAGAGTCGCGTGGTGCAAAGCCGGTAAGAGAGGAGGCGCGTGCGCGGAGCACGCCGCGGAGCAGGTTCAGCCGGTCTAACCTGATTCTCCAAAGGGCGAACCTGGTGGCCGCCGCCGCAGCAGCAGCAGCAGCCGCCGCCGGCCGGCGCTGTGCACGCGAGATCAGATTGGGAGGCCACTAAACCGGGCACAAGTGCCTCTCGCGCGCACCGACGCCGCCAGTAGATTCGTCCTTCCTCTTCTGTGTTGTTAGCTCGGGGCTGCTGAAGTATATACGGATAATTTCTGTGCGCGTGTACCAACAAGAGCGAGCCATCACGCGCGCAAAAAAAAACGACGGCGACGGCGGTGGCTTTTACTTTCCGAGGCGATAATAAAGGCCGGCGCGCGCTTTTTACGGGAAAACAATAAACGCCGGCGTTAAAATCGTCGTCGTCGTTGTCGTCGGCACCTGTCGTTGTCGTCCCGGGAAAAAAGCGCGCGGCGAGGGAGGCGAGGTTGTTTTCTGCGAAGAAGAGGAGAGAAAGAGGAGGCGAAAGAGAGAGAGAGAGAGAGAGAGAGAACGGCCAAGGCCAGCCTAAAAGCTTTTTTGCGAAAATCGTTATCGCGCGGCGGTGGCTACGGCTGCGGCGGTGTGTAATGTACGGCCGCCGCTGGGAGCGTCGTTGCCGATTTTACGAGCGTCATTAAGTATTTGCATTAAGAGCGGCGCTGTGTCCATTACGGTACCACCACCGACGAGAAAGACCGAGGCGAGAGAGAGGGGGAGAGGGTCGAAAGAAGCCGAAAAGTATAGCCAAGAGGCGATTATACGATATGTGTGTGTATACATATATACTTACTTTGCGGACGTTCATAATATCTCTGTCCCTCTCTGCCTCGTGTGTGGAGAAGATTCGAGAGGCTGCGTTGGTCCGTCCTTTGGTTGCTAAGTGTATGTGTGTGTGTGTGTGACTACAAACTACTGGGCGTCCCTAGCTGCCCGCCGGCTCACATCGTCGCTACCTTCGCCGTCGTCGTTGCCGCTACCGGTCCACTGGTTCTCCTCCTGATGCTGCTGGTACAGCTACTACTACTACTGGACGCTGGCGCCGGTCGCCGCGGCGACATCCGAGCCGCGATCCGCTCCTCACATACACACGCTACTTACGCGTAGCTCCGACTACTCCACCAACCATCCTCCTCTCCTCGCGCGGAGGCGAGAGATATTACTTCGAACACCACACTGGGACGTTATACATGAACGCAGCTGTCGAGTACCAGAGCAACACTGTCACTTTTCACCGAGAGGATTACTACCGCGGAGCGGCACTGCCGTGTGGTCCACCAGCACACGGTGCGCAGCAGCAGTGACCGCTGCTGTGTCCGTGTCTCTTACGCGCACTGCGCGCGAGTTTATCTCTCTCTCTCTCCGGCTCAGTCTCAGTCTCTTCGGCGATTTCTCAGCTCTCCGCGGAACCACTGCTATCGATCGACACTACTACTGGTGTACAACACACTGGAGATCCGGCGTGATTGTATTTTTCGGTACACACCGCTAGTAGTGTATCAACTACTACTACTACTACTACTACTACTACTACTAATACTACTACTGTGCGGGTGTGCGCTCGCGCGCGCGCGAGAGAGAGCGAGCGAGCGCTGGTGTGTCCGAGATGCTCCACGTACGACGCGTCGCAGCGCTCTCTCTCTCTTTCTGCCTCGTGTGGTGCTGCGGCCGCGCAGCAGCCGCACCAGCAGACGCACACACGTACGCGAACACACCTGTGTGAGAGCGCGAGTGTACACACATACACGCGAGCGCGAGCGAGAGAGAGAGAGCGCTCGCGCGGTCCAGACGATAAACGTGTATATATGTATATATTGGGAGGAGAGGCGAATGTTGGCCGGCGGCTGCCACCGCGCGCCAGAGAAACGAACCGTAGTCGTCGTTCGAACGCACCTATACACGTACATATAAGCACACGCTCACACACACCTACGTAGTTCTTTAGGGAGTAAGAGAGAGAGAGAGAGAGAGGAGAGAGAGCGAAGGTGGAGAGGAGAGAGAGAGAGAGACGGAGAACGATCGGCGGCCGCAGAGCAGCAACATGGCCGCCGAGTCTCGGCTCACCACCGCCGCAGCCGCCTCCCAGCATCCGAGAGAGTCAGCAGCCTCCCCCTCGCTCTCCTCTCCTCGTCGCTCCTTCTCTACATCCTTCTTTCTCTCTCTCTTTCTCTCTCGTTCACTTCACCGGGCTACCTGGACCACGCGCGCCGTCTCGCTCGCTGCGGCGGCGACGAGGAAGCGAACGAGAGGGACGAGGAGGCGAGATACCTATCGGCCTTCCCTCTCACTCTCTCTTTCCAGGGGGGAGCTGCGGCGGTCTCCCTCGCCTCTCTCTCTCTCGCTCCCTCTCCCTTCTCGACTCTTCTCGTCTCTCTCACTCTCACTCTCGAGAGAAATCCCTACCTGTGCACCGCCGCCGCCGCCGTCGCACCTTACGCGCACACATGTGTGAGTGTGTGTGTGTGTGTGTGTGTGTCTCTGTCTGGCTATATATACACATATATAGTATGGCACACACGCACGCAGGTAGATATCGCTACGTCAGCCTCGCGCAGTGAGCCTCGTTGTATCTCTCTTTTACTCTCCCAGGCGCAGCATCCGATCTCTCTCTCTCACTCTTGCGACTACTCCCACCTCAACTGCGAAGTCAGAGAGTCTCTCCATCTCTGTCGGACGCACACGCATGCGAGGGACAGAGATATCGCACAGCATCCACGCACGCATGCAGCGCCATATAGGCTCTGGAGAAGAGAGAGAGAGATAAGGACGACGACGACGGAGCGTATATACCGATCGCTCCGTCTCGCTCCGTTACGTAAAGGCCGGCCGAGTGCGTGTGCGAAGGAGACACACACATTCACGTACGTATATACTCAAGACAGAGATATCCCCTGTATGCTTTATATGTATACACACACAGACACAGAATCGCACGCTCGAAGATACTTTCGAGAGGAAGAAGAAGAAGAAGAAGAAGACGAGTGCGACGGCGACGCGCTGGGACAGCCGCGGACTACGGCCACCCGGCATTATCGGACATCTCTCCTCTCGCGCAGTTGCAG